>OW203678.1:7500-632500 GCA_934044485.1 Apeira syringaria
ACGTCCTTGTCCACATCGAAGTGTCTTACCACCCAAGTTGTCTTCCCGCATCCTGGAACACCATTGATCCATCGTATGTTTGGTACTTCCCAGTCTTCCCAAAACGTCTTGATTTCAGAATCCCCTATAATGGTTTTCGCCATTTGTAGGATTCTGTCGTCAAGCATAATTTTGGTGCACTGGGCAGTGACTACGATTGGGTCGTTTGGTGGTGTCGCGTACTTTGGTTTACCGGTTCTCTCCGTTTCTTCTTCATCCAGGAACACAAAGCCACTCGTCGCATTGTAGGCCGCCATATACCGACCGGACATCGTTCCCTTGATGACCTGGGATGTCTCGTTACAGTATACTGCGGCCTCGGCCTCCTCTAGCCTCTCCAGTAGTTGGCGAGACTCGAGGACGCTGCCCTCCTTTTCCCCCTTGTAGGACTGCAAGATGTTGTGGCAAGTCCTGAGATTGACTTGTTTTGTCGCTCTCGTGATTGCGAGGTACTCTAGGAAGGCATTTGCTGCGTGGCTTCTTGGTTCTTGTGCCTGGATGTATTTGGGCGAACTAACTTGTCCCATGTCGGCTCTCGTTCGGACTTTCTTCGGAGCCGGGACACGGGCTGTTGAAATTTTCGGGACTGTGGTTTTGGGTTCTGGGGTGTGTTTATGTGTGTGTATGTGTAGCAAGCTCTGTGCCGCTGCTCTGAACGACTCCAAGAACGCTGTGATTCGGCCCTTGGTCTTGGTTGGGCTGCGCTCTTGAGTCTTGGACGCCTCTACTTTTTCCTGGAGTCGTTCTGAGCCGCTCTTCGTGCTAGGGATAGGTTGCCCCCAACAGTCGGTTGCATTTTGGTGTATGGGCTTTTTGAGGTAGTTGAGATTTTCCCCTCTGTCCTCATACACGATGACCTCATGATGTTCTGAGGCTTTTATGCAACCTAGTTGGTCCGCAACCTCTCCCTTGCAGTGTTCTATTGCCATTGCGTCTACGCTTATCACTCGGGCGGTGTCCACTTGTTCCGCTATTTCCGAGAGAATCTTGCTGGCCTGGGCAAAAGGTGTCTCATCCGCCCATTCGATTAGTGCGACTGTTTTGTTTTTCAGTCGCACCAATCGACAGGGGCATCCCATGACAACTTGTGCCGGCATTGCATCGAATTCTCTCCGCTTCATGGTGGTTTTGAAGCTACTTCCGTTTAGTAGACATGCTAGCCCGGGTGATAATCGTACTCGACCTTTGGCTCGTGTTTGGCAGAAACTTATACCGAGTCTCTCTCTTCTGCTGTCCATGAATAAGGCTACGCCTCGGATGCGTATTCCAGGCTCTCCTTTTTCTCCATATGACAGCAGCTGAGAGATCTCGGCATTCTTGGGTTCAGTGGGGATCTGAGTGATGGGGATTTGAGTGATCGGGAATGGGATTGTGGGTGGTGGCAAGTTTGCGTTTCTGGATGTCGCCGTTCGGAAGGACTTCTCCACATATGACAGGAAATGGCCTCTGCTTTCTGTATCTGCAATGATGGTCGGCAGATCAGGTTTCAGTATTTTCCTGCCAATTATGGTTTCGACGTCCTGCCGTGATGCTGAGAAACGGGGACATTCCAGAACTACGTGCCACACAGACTCCGAGATGTTTGAATCGCACTCGCACGCTGGGCTGTCCTTGAGTTTAAACCTATGGAGATATTCGGCTATCCCACCGTGTCCTGTCAGAGCTTGCACTAGGAGGGGCGACAATCTCACGGTACGCGCCAGCCGGTATGCCTCTTTGACATCCGGTACGAACGCCCGCGTGATTGCGCCAGTGCTGGAGGTTTCGTATCGGTCTTGCCACGTACGAACCGTTTCCTCTCTGATCTTTCTTCTGACGCAGGACAGGGGGATTTTGTTGTAGTCTTCGGGAGTGCACTTGAGTGCCGCTGATTTCGCGAGCTCATCGGCTCTTTCGTTTCCAGCGGTTCCCACGTGCGCCCTCAGCCAGTAAAGCCGAACATCTCTACCCTGAGCTTTAATCTTGCCAATGTTTTCCCTTATGCTCTTCGCTAGGGGGTGGCTGGTTTTGGGACTTTTGAGCAGGTCGAGTGAGGATCTTGAGTCACTCAAGATGTTGACCAAGGGGTCACTGCTCGTCAGTACCATCTCAGCCGCCCTATGGAGAGCATAAAGTTCCGATTGGAAAACCGTGCACTCAGGGTGGAGCTTGAATGTTGCGAACGATTTCTCTCTTCCCTCCTCCCACCAAGTCAAGGCAGCACCAACGTGACCCTCAATTTTGCTGCCGTCTGTGTAAATTTGGGGTCCGGTGATTTGACTGGTGTCGGTGTCGAGGAGCTCGAATTCCACTGATGTTCTTGTGGATGGGTGGGCTTGGTCCAAAAAGCTTTCGCTTTGTTCGAGCTCCTTTTCCGGGGGGAGGTAGTCGAGGGAGATGTTCTTCTTGGCTCTGTATAGGTTAATTGCCTCAAGGACTCTCAGATCTATGGGCACCAGGCCTGAGAGGGCGAGTGCCGAAGTGAGGGAAACAGTACGGTACGATCTACATACCTTCTGGGCAAATCCTCTTTGTAGGGCGAGAAGCTGCGATCTGTTCATTTCGAGATCGACAGCTTCTCCCCACACGTTTGCCGCGTATGTCAGGATCGGTTCCACCACTGAGACATATATGGTTCTTGTAATTTCGGTGTTAAGACCCCAAGTCACCTTTGCCGCACACGCCAGCTGTTTGTAAATATCCGCTGCCTTTTTACATTGTGCGGTGACGTGTGTTTTGAAGGTGAGCTTGCGGTCGATCACGAGGCCTAGCAGTTTTATTTCCTCGGCGAGGTTCAGTCTGACGCCTGACATGACCAGGTTTGGGGAGTGGTACTTCAACTTCTTGGTAAGTAGCATCGCGCTGGTCTTCTGCGGTGCGAAGTTGAGCTTGTTGAGGACTCCCCATTCCACGACCATGTCTAGCGTTTTATTGACCTCCTGCTCTAAGGAATGGCCTGTGAATACAAGAACCACATCATCGGCGAATGCCTGACAGTATACTCTTTCCTGCTCGAGTATGCGCAGCAACGAGTCCAGAATCAGATTCCAAAAGGTCGGTCCAGCGATGGAACCTTGAACGCAACCCTTTGTTGTCTTCTTCTCGTGCGCTGCTCTGGCATAGTTGACCTTGATGTTACGGTCTTCTAGGTAAGAGCATACCGTCATGTAGAGGTTTGATGGGCACCTCTTTTTCGCCAATTGATGCTTCAGGGCGGGCCACCATGCGTTATCGAAGGCGCCCTCTATATCTAGAGAGATGAGGAGTACTATTTGCTGGTTGTTGACTCCTTTCCTGATGTGCTCTAGTAGATCATAGAGGGCGTCCTCGGTTCCTCTTTGTGGTGTGAAACCGTACTGCTTCGAACTAAGGGTTGGGAGAAGGTGATATTGGAGTCGGCCGACTAGGAGCTTTTCGACGATTTTACCTAGGACTGACAAGAGACCAATTGGCCGGTATGACTTAGGATGGGTATAGTCAACCTTGCCTGGCTTCCGTAAGATGACGACATGGGCCTGTTTCCACTGCTTAGGAAAGTATCTCAGCGACAAGCATTTGTTTGCTATTGCCATGAATACTTCCCTTTCGCTGTGGATTGCTGCGGCGCATATGTCAGCGGTAAGCCCGTCCGGTCCTGGGGCTTTTTTATGATTCAGTGCCCGAAGCACTGAATCTAGTTCCGCTGAGGTGAAAGGTGGGTCGTCATCTGGTAGTGTTGGTGGTGGGTCTCCTGTCTGTACGCGCATAACCGAGTGGCACGGATGGTCTGTGCTTTCGGTGTCGTCGGGGTAAAAGGTCCTGGCTAGGAGTTCTGCAGATGCCTGCGGGGACAAGGTGTTACCGTCGGAGTCTCTCAGGAGGATGTCTGGTTTTCTCTGCGAGGTTCTCCGAATGACTCGGTATATCTTGTCCCACATGCTTTCTTTATCCTGTGTTGTGCAGAACTCCTTCCAGCCTTTTGTCTGAGCTCTTTCGGCTTCCTCCAAGTATTCTGCTCGGGCGGCTTGGTATTCTCTTACAACCATTTCGACACGGCAGGGAGCGGCGTTTCTTATTCGTCTCTTCCTTCTGATTACTTCTCGTTTCATGTCATCAAGCTCTTTTGTATACCAGGAGGGGATTGGGTTCCCTTTCCTTTGCACTAGCGTCGGGATGGTGTTGACGCAGGCTTTGTGTATACATTCGGTGTAGCGTGATATGACATTTTCGAGGCTTTCTGTGTTATCTAGTTCTCTCACGGAGCCTGGCTTTATGTTTTCCTCTTTTAGACAGTTCTTCATGTTGGCTGTGAAGTCAGACCATTTAGCTTTCTTGGTGTTGTATTTGCGCGTCGTCACGGGTTTAAGCGGTTCTAGTTCCCTCCCGATGCGCAAGTAGAAAGTGATGCTGTTGTGGTCTGACGTTGTAAGAGTACTGTCTATTTGCCAGTCCTTGATTCTTCCAAGAAGAGGTGCGCTGCAAGCCGTAACGTCTACTCGGCTCGTGCACGCTTTCCCTTTCCTGTAAGCCTCAAAGGTTGGTTCGTCTCCGGTGTTGAGAATGTGGAAGTTCATTTCGTTAAGAAACGCGCTATACACCTCTCCTCTTTCGTTTTCTGAGTCGCTGCCCCACCATTGACTCCAAGCATTTACGTCACCTGCGACTAAGATGTTATTTGTCGCTAGTTTTTCGCAAAATGCTTTGGTCCTCTGGATGTTAAGCTCGATGTTTTGGTCTCCCTCGTAATATACAGATATCACTCCAAGCCTCAGGTCTTTGTTTACCAGTAAAACCGCCGCCTCAGTCTCGGTCACAAGCTGGGGGTCGTGAATGACCTCCAGCCTGTCGCCGAAAATGATTATAGCTGCTTTGACTGGCTTCTCCCTGTTTTGCTTGCATTGGATAATGTGTGTTCCTGGGTACTGTTTCATCTCGCCTGTGTTCCCGACGTAGGGCTCTTGTACCAAGGCGATAGAAACACCCTTATCCTTTGCAGCTTTTAGGAGTTCAATTGTGGCTTGTTTTGAGCGTTGCAGGTTTGCTTGGATGAACTGCAAACCTGTTCTGCCATTACGTAGGGAGACTGAGCTTTCAGTCTCGGGGGTGCCCTTAGCAATAGGATATCCTTGCTCGTGCTATGCCATCCCATTTAACTCTTTCTGGGCAGGTCGCGCTATACGCGTTGTGCGCCAGGTCTGTTATCGGGGTTGCTATGCTCGAGCAGTTTTTGCATGTGGGCAGGGCACCTTCTTTTCTCGCCCTGCAGTGCTCCCAGGAGTGCGCTTTGCCGCAATGGCTGCAACTGTCATTGGACTCCCGGCAGACTGCTTTGGTGTGGCCGAAACCGAGGCACTTCGTACATTGTACGAGTGGCGAGTGATCTAACACAGGTCTCCTCTGTATGCCTATGTAGACCTTTCCGGCCTCGGTTAGGTTTCTGTGGATCTTGGGCGATACTTCTATGACTGGATGACATTCCAGAGGATTGCGGGCCTTCTTCCTGTATCGCACCCTGATGGTACTTTCCTGGAGCTCAACGTCATGCAGGAGGTGTTTGTTCTGCATTGTTAGGTTTGCGACGATTTCGGTGTCCTTCATGTATGCCAGGACATCTCGTATAATGATCAGCGGGTTTCCTGCTTTAGCGATTTCGACCTTTAGAGTCTTATCCGCTTTGACACGTGTTTGGACGAGGTTGAGGTCTTCACTAGTTCCGCAGCTCAAGACAACCTTGCGGTTTCTTGCCTTGCGGACTCGGTCGACCCTCGCTCCCGTCGATTTCGTGTCTAACGCGTCCCGTATGCGATCAATTATGTTTTCCGCCGTGCTCTCTGGATTATTGGTGGAGACAATCAGTGTGTGGTTAGGCTTCCGCTCGGGGGGGGGCTTTTGGACGACTTTGGCGTAAGATAGTTTGCCTTCTGCCTGTGTTAGTTCTGCGCCGATGCTGAGTGCTGGTGGTGGGATGTTGAGTTTTTCCTGCCTCATTGTTCGAAGCTCTGATGTCACGGCCTCGAGTCGCTCTGTGATGGGCTGGATTTGCTCATTGAGGTTAATGGGAGTGGGTGGTGGTGGTGGTGGTGGTCGTATTTTCTGCAGTGACTGGACGTTGTTGTTGATGGTTTTTAGTTCGTCGATGATTATGTCATTATTTGGGATGGGGGGGGGTGTGCTTGTATGTAGTTTTTCGAAGTGTTTGATGCTGTTTTCCTGAAAGTCCGTGAGGCCTATTGCGAGTTTACTGGTTTCGCGTCTGAGCTCGTCGATTTGGTTCTGGAGTGCGTCAATGCCTGCCTTGAGGCTTGCATTGTCGCCCTTCAGGGGGGCGAGGTCGACGGTCTTGTGTTGGTCTTTTAAGCTTGTTAGTAGGCTCTTTAACGTTTTCACTTCCGTTGTTATTTCTTTTATAAGTCTATGCGGCTCTCTCGTTTCGAAGCCTTGCCAGTCGCGTATCGCTTTGGTCTCGGTGAGGGTGGCCGTGATGTCGCTTCTGGCATGACTTAGCTCCTGAGTGAGGTTTTTCGAGAGGTCGTTAAGAGTTTTGGTGTGGGCTCTCTCTACTCGCACGAGCTCATTCGCGTGCCTAGTTCGCTCCTTTTCCAGGTTCATGATGTGTCGGGACCTGGAGTCCGATAGCGAGAGGACGGTTTCGTAAAGAGTCTGCAGAGCTTCCAGCGCGATCTGCTTGCATTCGCGCTTCATGTTCCCTGCAGACTCCAACGCGTCCTTGGCTTGGAGGAGAGTCTCATTGGCTAATTTTGTGGCCATGTCCATCCCGATCCCTGTGCGCTTTCCTGCACTGCTAACTAGCATGCTACGTCTACTCTTACGCGCACAGGGGTCTGGAAAGTCCGTGACTGATGCCAGTGACTCTGAGTCCATGTCGGACACAATTTCTTTGGGCGGAGAGATACCGCATTGCTCCCAGTCTTTGATCTTGTCGACAGCGGCCTCAAATGCGGCACTGGCGGCGGGGACTGACACGGACGTGATGCCCGTTCCGTCGCTGGCCAATGTTTGAGTGTCTGTCGGCATGACCTGTTCCGGTAGCATGCGCTTCTTTCTTTCCGGCACTTGGGGGGGAACCTTATCACTTTCCGCTGTTTTAGCTTTTGGCGGTCGCTCGGCTTTAGTAGGTTGGGTGGATTTTGCAGTGGTGAGTTTTTTGAGAACTTTTTTGTGGAGGGAAGTGGACTTTGATGTCTGAGGGCCTGCCTCAGTGCTTTCCGGATTGGAGGTTGGTACTTGTGAAGACATATTGATACAAAGATTACTAGAGAAAAGGTTAGTTAGTGACTAAAGGCTATTTTTCTATGCTAGTTACTATCTAAAAATTACAATCTATGTCCCTAATTGAGTACGATGGCTCACGCGCTCGGTGCGATGAAGTAGCAGCTGGCTGGAGTGGACTTTTGTGGTGTTGCGATCCTGGTGGTGAAAATTTTGCGCTTTTGCCGGAGCCAGATGAAAGAGCTCGGTTCGCTGATTTCAATGACCCCAAACACGGTGGGTCTATCTTAAGCGGTACCCGAGTTATGGCTCGCGGGGGTGAGGTGAGGAAATTTTGCAATTCTGCCGGGGCCAAAAGAAAGAGCTCGGTCCGCTGGTTTCAACGACCCCAAACTCGGGGGGTCTATCTCCTACGGTTCCCGAGTTATGGCTCGCGGGGGTGAGGTAAAATCTCGAGGGGGGAGGGGGGGAGGTTTCGTGGGGCGTCTATTGAGGGGGGGTTATGTCAAGGGGTGGTTTTGGGGTGGGGGTGGGGTTGGTGGGGTTGGGGGTGGAAGGGTAGAGGGTAAGGGTAGGTGTTAGACGGTGACGTGGTAACTACCAACCCACTAGCTGGGTGATAGGGGTAGGGGTTTTGGGGTGGGGGTGGGGTTGGTGGGGTTGGGGGTGGAAGGGTTGAGAGTAAGGGTAGGTGTTGAACGGTGACGTGGGGTAACTACCAACCCACTGGCTGGGTGATAGGGGTAGGATTTCCACGGTCGTTACGGGGGGTGGTTGGAAGGGGTGAGGGGTGGGGGATGTTTTGGGTGAGGGTAAGTGGGGGTGTGTGGAGGATGGGCTGGTTATCCCGATTCGAACAAGCCCGAGCTCGGGGGGTCTAGGACAAGGGGTTGGGGAGTTCCCTCGAGATTACCTGATGCTGCAGCTGGTCTGGTGGGCGAAGTCTCGAAGGTGGTGCTGAGGAGTCTTGAGGACGTCTGCGGAGTCTCCACGGTTGTCGGAGCGTGGCGAGGTTATTCGGTGGCACGTGCGACCACGTGGTGACCGCGTGGTTTTGTTCGTGTTCTACTTTTGAATAACTTTGCAACCCGTGGACGGATCTTAAAAATTTTTTTTGGGTCGCCGGATAGGTATTTTTGGCGACTACACGAATATAAAAACCGCTTTTCTGACTTACTTCAATCCTCGAAGTTATTCAGCGTCAAAGTCTAGCCCTTGTTGCTCCTTAACCCTTTGGCCGATGGGGTTGCGCACACGTATTGGGGTGAGTTGTACAACACTTAATCACACTACAACACTTTCACGCGAAAATAGGCACTTTTTCCTATTTTTATGAATTTTAAGCGCGGAGCAGATGTTGTTTTTACCGTTTTCGGAGGCGTACTGGGTTAGGTTAGGTTAGGTTAGGTTAGGTTAGGTTAGGTTAGGTTGGGGTGCGAGGTCAAGCCACCTCCTCGTGGTGCACCCCGGGCAACAGTGGACAGTGGGTCGCTGGCGAAGAGCTTGACGTGGGGGGACGTCTCTCCACTTCTGCCCTATAGCGTTGATAGGTTGAAGTGGATGAGGCAAGATGGCGTTCGAGTGGTGGGACCGCCATAGGGGGGGAGAGCCAGGAGTCCGGCGAGGGGCTCAGCGGACCTTCGGGTCGGAGGATGGCTGGCCTGCAAGGCCGGCGGCGCGGCAGGGAGGGTCAACTCGGCCACCCTGTCGGGCACGAGGTGGAGTGGCGACGTCGAGTCGCAGCGGACCTTCGGGTCGGTGGATGGCCGGCCTTCAAGGCCGGCGGCGCGGCAGGGAGGGTCAACCCGGCCACCCTGTCGGGCAAAACTGGGACGGCGGCAATATGCTGCAGCGGACCTTCGGGTCGGTGGATGGCTGGCCTTCAAGGCCGGCGGCGCGGCAGGGAGGGTCAACTCGGCCACCCTGTCGGGCAAAACTGGAACGGCGGCAATATGCCGCAGCGGACCTTCGGGTCGAAGGATGGCGGGCCTGCAAGGCCTGCGATGCGCGGCAGGGAGGGTCAACTCGGCCACCCTGTCGGGCCCCATGCGTCTCCGAATCCTACGGTTCGGTGCCCGCCAAAAGGATGCATGGTCGGGGGGAACCCGGCCACTAGGGCACCAAAAAGGGACCTCACCCTTAAAAGGAAACAATATGGAAACTCAGGCGATTGTTAATAATCCCCAGGTGGGTAAAGCCCACCCTTCGCGAGAAGGCAGCCCCATCGTATCTGGGGGGGGCAGCAACCGCCTCGTGGGCTCCGGCCGGAGCTCACGTACCGACGACCTTGGCAAAACGACAAAGGAATCTGATTCTGCACCAAACGACGACCACAGCAAGACCACGGACACCGATAAAAAGGAGAGAACTCCCTTAGTTCGCCTCTTTCGTTGCGACGAAAGCGCGGCTAAGGAGAGCCCCTCGGAGACTTCGGACTCCGAGGCAATGGTTTGGGAGACGGTTTCGTCTCGCAGCAATGCGAGACGACTCCGGAAACGCCAGAGAGGCGCTAATGAAGAAGAGGACCAGGGTGACTCCTCACCGTCACCCAAGGTCCCAACTGCGCAGCGTGGGAGAGGGCGCCTGCCCACCACCTCGAGGCACCCATCACCCCGAGCTGCGCTAGAGGAGAAACGGGCCGCCGCCGAGCAGTCGCTCGACGAAGAGCTCGAGAAGAGGGCCAACTTCCGGAAAGTTACGGTGCGTATGCCGGAAAATCCCCAACTGGGCAGCTGTGATGCCGCCCAGCTGGAGAGCATGGTGATGGACTCGGTGGACACCGTTTTGACGGTGGCCACCAAGTCCAAGCGCTTAAAGGGCACGTGTGTCAAGGCCTTGAAGGACGCCGCTGCGACCATCAAGGCCTCGTTCCAGGAGGCACGTGCCCGCACGATTACGGAGGAGATGGCCCTCCTCGTCGAGGCGAACAAGCAGCTCTCGTCGGACCTCAAAGAGCTCCGACGTGAGCTGCAACAGCTGAAGGCGGCCCGAGCGCCTCCCGCCCCGACCCCCCCTGCGGTGCCGGCTAGGACCTCGGCCCAATCCCCCCTCTCAGAGGAGGCCATGCGGCAGATCGTGGTGACAGTGGGCACCATGATGAACGCACGTCTCGAGGCCTTCGAGGAGAGGCTGCTGCCGGCCAGGACGGTCAGGCCCCCACTTGCCGCGGATCGGCGCAGGGAGGCCGAGTCGCGCCCGGCGGTGGCCTCAAGCCGCAGCACTGCGCCCGCCCGCGCCCCAGCGAGGACCCCAGCCACCCAGACGCGTGGCTCACGGGGTGCCCCCACACCGGCGCCGCGCTTTGTCCCCGCCCCCGTTCCGGCTCCACCGTCTGAGCCGTGGAATGTGGTGGCGAGGCGAGGTCGGGAAAGGGAGAGAGAGAGGGAGAGAAACCATCCTCCGGCGCCAAAACCTGCTCCTACCTCCAACTCCAGAGGTAAGAAGAAGAAGAAGGCGAAGAAGCCCGCTCCAGCATCGCAGACCAACGGTGCACGCACGGCTAAGCTCCGTCCCCCGAAAACGGCAGCCGTCGTACTGACGCTGCAATCAGGGGCGACGGAGAATGGCGTGACTTTTGCCAAGGTCCTCGAGCGGGCCAAGGCAAGCATAAACCTCAGAGAGTTGGGGGTGCCGCCGTTGAAAATCCGAACGGCGGCCACCGGCGCCCGGATCCTGGAGATCGCCGGACCAGAAAATGCCAGCAAGGCAGACGTTCTGGCCGGAAGGCTCCAGGAGGTGTTCGGGAGCGAGGAGCATGTGAAAGTCTCCAGGCCGGTCACCACCAGTGACCTCAGGGTCAATGGCCTGGATGACTCCATCACGCCGGAGGAGTTGAAGGAGGTGCTCGCGAAGGCGGGCGACTGCCCTGTGCAGAACATCTCCGTCGGCGCGATTCGCCGCGGAGCCGGAGGGATGGGGACCGCCTTCGTGCGCTGTCCCACCCTGGCGGCCAAAAGGGTCATGGCCAGTGGGGGACGCATTTTGGTGGGCTGGGTAGCGGCCCGGGTCGTCGTCCTAGACGCTCGACCCCGCCGCTGCTTCCGTTGCCTTACGCTGGGCCACATTGCTGCCCAGTGTAAGTCCGACGTTGACCGCAGCGATGAGTGCTATCGCTGCGGTCAAAAGGCCCACAAGGCCCGGGACTGCTCCGCCACTCCCCACTGCACCATCTGCGAAGCAGCTGGGAAGTCGGCGGACCACCTCTCCGGGGGCAAGGCTTGCGCCAAGCCCCCGGCCAAGTCAGGGGCCAGGAGAAGGGCCGCTGCGGCTGAGGCCAAGGCCAAGCCGCGGCCGCCTCCCCCCGACAAAGGGCCAGCGGCTCAAATGGAGGTGGGTTAATGGCATTAACCTTCCTCCAGGCGAACCTCAACCACTCCGCCCGGGCACAGGATTTACTCCTTCAATCCCTGGCGGAGCGGTTGATCAGCGTTGGTGTGATCGCCGAGCCGTACGCCGTCCCACCCCGGGTTGACTGGGTTGGGGACCTCGACGGCTTAGTGGCGATCACCACACAGTCGCCGGCCCGCTCCCCCCCCCTCGAAGGTGGCCCGAGGGGCAGGGGATACGTGACGGCTTGTTTGGGCCAAGTCGTCATCGTCGGTGTGTATACCTCCGGCAACAGGCCGGTTCACGAGCTGGAGACTCTTCTCGGTGAGGTGGGGACCTTCATTGGTCAGACCCGCCCACGCCCCGTTGTCGTGCTCGGGGACTTCAATGCCAAATCCTTGGCGTGGGGGTCCCCGGCGACGGATCTTCGGGGCGACATGGTGTTGGAGTGGTCAACCGAGGTGGGTCTCTGTATCGTGAACCGAGGCAGGGAGAACACCTGTGTCCGTCAACAGGGTGGCTCGATCGTCGATCTGACGTTTGCCACCCCAGACCTCACCTGCCGCATTCGCGACTGGCAGGTGCTGGTGGACGCGGAGACGCTATCCGATCACCGGTACATCCGGTTTAGCGTCTCCCCGTCCCCGACGGACGCAGTGTCAGGAGGAGGAGGAAGAGGAGGGAGCGAGATCGGCCCGCGGTGGGCCCTGAAGCGCCTCGATGCCGAACTACTGCTGGAGGCGATCCTCGTCGAAGCGTGGAGTGGCGATCCTCAGGAACCGGAACCGGTAGACCCGGACGCGATGGCGGACAGGCTGTGCGAGGCGGTTACGCGTATCTGCGACGCCGCGATGCCGCGTTCGCGTGCCCCACAGCCCAGACGCCAGGTCTACTGGTGGTCGGAGGAGATCGCCGAACTTCGGAGATGCTGCGTGACGAGGAGACGCCAATACCAGCGGTATAGAAGGCGTAGGCGGCAAGAGACCGAAAACACCGAGTCTCTGTACGCCGCCTACAGGGAGGCTTCCAGGGCCCTACGCCTAGCGATAGGGGAGGCCAAGAAGCAGGCTTGGCAGCAACTGCTGGAAGGGCTTGAGCGCGATCCGTGGGGTCGACCGTACTTATGGGCGAGACAAAAGCTCCGCCCCTGCGGTCCCCCCACCACGGCCTCGCTCCAACCGGTGGTGCTGCAAAGAGTGGTCGAGGGATTGTTCCCCGGTGCGCCGGGGACCGACTTCACACCTCCCACTGCTGTGGCCGCCCTATCGGCCGATCTCGCCGAGGGAGAGGACGAACCTGCCCCCATCTCCGAGGGAGAGCTAGGTGCTGCAGTGCTCAGGATGAGGGCCAAAAACACGGCGCCCGGGCCGGATGGCATACCGGGCCGCGTGTGGGCCCTCTCCTTGGAGCACCTGGGCACCGCCCTGAGAGGTGTCTTTGACAAGTGCCTCAGGGTCGGCAGATTTCCCAGACGGTGGAGAAGGGGCATCCTCGTCCTCATAAAGAAGGAGGGTCGTCCAGCGGACGAGCCCGTGGGGTATCGTCCCATCGTGCTGCTTGATGAGGCCGGCAAGCTGTTCGAGAGAATAGTCGCTGCCCGCCTTGTCAAGCACCTCGAGACGACCGGACCGGACCTGGCGCCCAACCAGTTCGGCTTTCGGAGGGGTCGCTCGACGATCGACGCGATCTCGCGCGTCCGCGACCTCTCCGAGGAGGCGTGCTCCAGTGGAGGCGTGTTGTTGGCCACATCGTTGGACATCGCCAACGCATTCAACACGCTCCCGTGGAGCACGATACACGCGGGCCTGGGGCACCACAATGTGCCCAGGTACCTGCGGAGGCTCGTCGAGGACTATCTCTCCGATAGAGAGGTAGTCTACTCGACGACCCAAGGGGTGGGACGTAGCCCCATGACGCGCGGTGTTCCACAGGGGTCTGTCCTCGGACCACTCTTGTGGAACATTGGGTACGATTGGGTCCTCCGCTGCGGTAACCTTCGTGGAGTCGACGTAGTTTGTTACGCTGACGACACACTGGTTACCGCGCGGGGGCAAAGCTACAGGGAGGCAGTGATCCTGGCAACAGCCGCTGTCGCGACGGCCGTGTCCAGGATCCGGATGCTGGGCCTGGAGGTCGCGCTCCATAAGTCGGAGGCCATGTGTTTTCATGGACCCCGACGAGCGCCACCTGCAGGCTCCACCATAGTGGTGGGAGGTACCCCCATCCCTGTCCGGACAACGCTCAAGTACTTGGGTGTTGTCCTTGACGGGAGGTGGAAGTTCGGGGCGCATATGCGACGGCTGTCCCCGAAACTTGTGGCGACGGCCGGAGCACTGAGCCGCCTCCTCCCGAACATCGGTGGAGGAGAGGGGAGCTGCCGGCGGCTGTATACCGCGGTGGTCGGCTCCATGGCGCTCTATGGCGCCCCGATATGGGCGGGACAGCTCGATCGGCAGACTACCGCCCTGCTGATCGGAGCGCAACGCGTGATGGCAAAGAGAGTGTGCAGAGGGTACCGCACGCTCTCTCATGAGGTGGCATGCGCCCTCGCCGGGACGCTTCCGTGGGACCTTGAGGCTGAAGTCCTTGCCTCGGTCTACTGGCGTAGAGCCGAAGCACGGGAGCGTAGCGAGCGACTGGCGCCGAGGGAGGTGATGCTCTGGCGGGAGGAAGCCAGAGCATCCGCCATCACGCAGTGGGAGGGAAGGCTCCTCGCAGAACCCACGCAGAGGGGGGATAGCGCTCGACGACTCCTCGAAGCTATCCGTCCCATACTCGGAGAGTGGGTTAACCGGAGGCATGGGAGGCTCTCCTATAGGCTGTCGCAGGTCCTCTCGGGGCATGGTTGCTTTGGGAGGTACCTGCACCGTTGTGCCAGGAGGGAAGTCTCCCCGGTCTGCCACCAGTGTGGGCACGCGGAAGACTCCGCCCAGCACGCACTGGAGGCTTGTCCGGGAGGAGCCGAGCCGCGCCGAGCTTTGGTCGCGGCTCTGGGAGGCACTGACCTCTCCTTGCCGGTCGTCTTAGCCAAGATGGTCGGTGATGAGAGGTCGTGGGAGGCGGTCGCCTCCTTCTGTGAAACAGTGATGTCACAGAGGGAGGCCGCGGAGCGGGAGAGAGAAAGGGACCCTCTTTCTCACCCGCTTCGGCGAGCGCGGACACGGAGGCGGGCTGATCGGACCCGCACTCCGTCTCCGCTGAGAGGGCCGGGGGTGCTAGATGCGGGGGCGTCTGGCACCCCCCAAGTATGAGCCCTCCGAGGTGGCGATGCCCTCCATGTGTTCCCGAGGGCATCGTGCACGAGGGGTGAGGGAGGAATCCCTCCCCGAGGTGGGCCCGTCGCAAGGCGGGCAGCGGCGTCGACGGGGGCTGCGGATAGTGCGCGAGCGGGACCGTGCCCCCCGTCACTTGCCGACGACGGAGGAACACCCCGGGGTTTTAGTGGGTACACTCGCCACTCTGGCGGGGACTCCCACATAACCACCGTGCCTCCCCCGGCCGGTGGTATCCATAAAGGATTTCCCCGGGAAAAAAAAAAAAAAAAAAAAAGGTTAGGTTAGGTTAGGTTAAGGGCTTGAGCGCGATCCGTGGGGTCGACCGTACTTATGGGCGAGACAAAAGCTCCGCCCCTGCGGTCCCCCCACCACGGCCTCGCTCCAACCGGTGGTGCTGCAAAGAGTGGTCGAGGGATTGTTCCCCGGTGCGCCGGGGACCGACTTCACACCTCCCACTGCTGTGGCCGCCCTATCGGCCGATCTCGCCGAGGGAGAGGACGAGCCTGCCCCCATCTCCGAGGGAGAGCTAGGTGCTGCAGTGCTCAGGATGAGGGCCAAGAACACGGCGCCCGGGCCTGACGGCATACCGGGCCGCGTGTGGGCCTTCTCCTTGGAGCACCTGGGCACCGCCCTGAGAGGTGTCTTTGACAAGTGCCTCAGGGTTGGCAGATTTCCCAGACGGTGGAGAAGGGGCATCCTCGTCCTCATAAGGAAGGAGGGTCGTCCAGCGGACGAGCCCGTGGGGTATCGTCCCATCGTGCTGCTTGATGAGGCCGGCAAGCTGTTCGAGAGAATAGTCGCTGCCCGCCTTGTCAAGCACCTCGAGACGACCGGACCGGACCTGGCGCCCAACCAGTTCGGTTTCCGGAGGGGTCGCTCGACGATGGACGCGATCTCGCGCGTCCGCGACCTCTCCGAGGAGGCGTGCTCCAGTGGAGGCGTGTTGTTGGCCACATCGTTGGACATCGCCAACGCATTCAACACGCTCCCGTGGAGCACGATACACGCGGGCCTGGGGCACCACAATGTGCCCAGGTACCTGCGGAGGCTCGTCGAGGACTATCTCTCCGATAGAGAGGTAGTCTACTCGACGACCCAAGGGGTGGGACGTAGCCCCATGACGCGCGGTGTTCCACAGGGGTCTGTCCTCGGACCACTCTTGTGGAACATTGGGTACGATTGGGTCCTCCGCTGCGGTAACCTTCGTGGAGTCGACGTAGTCTGCTACGCTGACGACACACTGGTGACCGCGCGGGGGCAGAGCTACAGGGAGGCAGTGATCCTGGCAACAGCCGCTGTCGCGACGGCCGTGTCCAGGATCCGGATGCTGGGCCTGGAGGTCGCGCTCCATAAGTCGGAGGCCATGTGTTTTCATGGACCCCGACGAGCGCCACCTGCAGGCTCCACCATAGTGGTGGGAGGTACCCCCATTCCTGTCCGGACAACGCTCAAATACTTGGGTGTTGTCCTTGACGGGAGGTGGAAGTTCGGGGCGCACATGCGACGGCTGTCCCCGAAGATTGTGGCGACGGCCGGAGCGCTGAGCCGCCTCCTCCCGAATATCGGTGGAGGAGAGGGGAGCTGCCGGCGGCTGTATACCGCGGTGGTAGGCTCCATGGCGCTCTATGGTGCCCCGATATGGGCGGGACAGCTCGATCGGCAGACAACCGCCCTGCTGATCGGAGCTCAACGTGTGATGGCGAAGAGAGTGTGCAGGGGGTACCGCACACTCTCTCATGAGGTGGCATGCGCCCTCGCCGGGACGCTTCCGTGGGACCTTGAGGCTGAAGTCCTTGCCTCGGTCTACTGGCGTAGAGCCGAAGCGCGGGAGCGTAACGAGCGACTGGCGCCGAGGGAGGTGATGCTCTGGCGGGAGGAAGCCAGAGCATCCGCCATCACACAGTGGGAGGGAAGGCTCCTCGAAGAACCCACGCAGAGGGGGGATAGCGCTCGACGACTCCTCGAGGCTATCCGTCCCATACTCGGAGAGTGGGTTAACCGGAGGCATGGGAGGCTCTCCTATAGGCTGTCGCAGGTCCTCTCGGGGCATGGTTGCTTTGGGAGGTACCTGCACCGTTGTGCCAGGAGGGAAGTCTCCCCGGTCTGCCACCAGTGTGGGCACGCGGAAGACTCCGCCCAGCACGCACTGGAGGCTTGTCCGGGAGGAGCCGAGCCGCGCCGAGCTTTGGTCGCGGCTCTGGGAGGCACTGACCTCTCCTTGCCGGTCGTCTTAGCCAAGATGGTCGGTGATGAGAGGTCGTGGGAGGCGGTCGCCTCCTTCTGTGAAACGGTAATGTCACAGAGGGAGGCCGCGGAGCGGGAGAGAGAAAGGGACCCACTTTCTCACCCGCTTCGGCGAGCGCGGACACGGAGGCGGGCTGATCGGACCCGCACTCCGTCTCCGCTGAGAGGGCCGGGGGTGCTAGATGCGGGGGCGTCTGGCACCCCCCAAGTATGAGCCCTCCGAGGTGGCGATGCCCTCGATGTGTTCCCGAGGGCATCGTGCACGAGGGGTGAGGGAGGAATCCCTCCCCGAGGTGGGCCCGTCGCAAGGCGGGCAGCGGCGTCGACGGGGGCTGCGGATAGTGCGCAAGCGGGACCGTGCCCCCCGTCACTTGCCGACGACGGAGGAACACCCCGGGGTTTTAGTGGGTACACTCGCCACTCTGGCGGGGACTCCCACATAACCACCGTGCCTCCCCCGGCCGGTGGTATCCATAAAGGATTTCCCCGGGTCAAAAAAAAAAAAAAAAAAAAAAAAAAAAAAAAAAAAAAAAAAAAAAAAAAAAAAAAAAAAAAAAAAAAAGGTTAGGTTAGGTTAGGTTGGGCGGGTCTGGGTTTATCCATTAAATAGTTGCTATGCCTATGCTCGCAGCGTTTACGTTGCTTGTTTTGGATAAGTCCAGGCCTTCTTTACTCATCCCGTGATGGGTAGGGAGGTTACGGTCTTGGGGGAAGCGCAGGTCGTGATGATCCTCAAGGCAAGTCTGGCGATTACCTTCTCGCGGTGCTGCCTGTTCTTGGTCTAATTCCTCTGAATTAGACGTAACTAGACATCGCCCGGCGACTCGCGTGTATAGTTTATGTATGTTTATTTATATCATATTTATGTATTTATGTATATTTGTATGTATGTCTATTTTATTACTTTATTTTTCAGCCCAAACGAGGTGGGTCTTTCTCCGCATACGCCTCTGATCAGCAGAGGTGATGCGGAGGGGACAGGCGGTTGCGGGAGCAGCTGCGAGTGGGTCCGGGAACCCTTCCCGGACGGACATCCCCTCTTCGGCCATTACCCACCACAGTGGCCGACGACGGGATGTCAAGGAGGTGTAGTGGGCCCTCTCTTCCGTCCCCTTCCGACCACTCGGGGGACGGGGGCGACGGCGCACGACGTTATGGTGTATGGGTCCGGACTGTTTCACAGCCCGGACCCCAAGGGAGGAGGATGGCGTGGCCTCTCTCTTCCAATCCGATTGGGCGGGACTGGAAGGGACAGCCCACGTCGTCTGGCTGCAGAGAGGCAGCGGAGTAGGGAGACCGTTTGGGATGGGATGATGCTTAGGTGGTGCGTCCCATTCAACTCGGTCTCTTGCACGGCGGTGACCTCTCCTCTTCGGTCGTTTACATAACCGATGACGGCCGACGACGAGAGGTCCTTGGAGGAGTCGTGGTCTCTTCCCCTCGTCCCTTCTGAATGGGGGATGGGGGGGACAGCCCACGACACACGAGCTGCAGAGAGGCAGCAGGGGGCCTCCCGCTGCGAGATCATATCTCGATGTGGTCTCACAGAGGGAGGCGGAGAGGCGGGAGAGGGAGATAACAACGCAGTCTCCTTCTCGCGCTTAAGAGAGAGAGGACACCGGGTCCGGGCTCTATCTTCGGATGGAGCCCGCACCCCGTCTCCGCTGAGTGCCGGGGGTGTTGGGTTCTGGGGGACTCGGCACCTTCACTCAAAGGCACTCCGAGGCGTAGACGCTCCGACGTGTTCCGGAGCGTCTCGCTGGGGGGAGAGGGAGGTTAGTCCCTTCCCCGAGGTGGGCCTGCCGCAAGGCGGGCAGCGGCGTCGGCGGGGGCTGCGGATAGTGCGCAAGCGGAACCGTGCCCCCCGTCACTAGCCGATGTAGGTGGAACACCCCGGGGTTTTAGTGGGTACACCCGCCCTTCTGGCGGGGACTCCCACATAACCACCGTGCCTCCCCAGGCCGGTGGTATCCATAAAGGATTTCCCCGGGTCAAAAAAAAAAAAAAAAAAAAAAAAAAAAAAAAAAAAAAGGTTAGGTTAGGTTGAGTCTGCTTTGGGCGGGTCTGGGTTTATCCATTAAATAGTTGCTATGCCTATGCTTGCGGCGTTCACGCTGCTTGTTTTGGTTAAGTCCAGGCCTTCTCTACTCATCCCGTGATGGGTAGGGAGGTTACGGTCTTGGGGGAAGCGCAGGTCGTGATGATCCTCAAGGCAAGTCTGGCGATTACCTTCTCGCGGTGCTGCCTGTTCTTGGTCTAATTCCTCTGAATTAGACGTAACTAGACATCGTCCGGCGCCTCGCGTGTCTCATATGTATGTAAGTTTATTTATATCCATTTATTTATGTATGTTTATTATATTCAGGCCGGGACTGCTCCCGATAGGCTTTGCTCGCCAAGCCGACGAGGAGCGGTCCACTTGACGGTAGGTTGCGGTGCTGCTGCAAGGCACTGCAACTGAGGGGGGCAGCGGCGCCGTGTTGGACGGTGCTGCAGCTGAGGAGGCGCTGCGGCGGGAGTGATTCAGTTCGTCTCCTGCTGTGGCGCCGATATGGCCGCCGTCGGAGGGTGGCGGCCGAAGCGGCTGGCGATGGGGCTGCTCCATCTGGCCCATCGCAGGGGACCACGAGCGTCGGATGTGGGAAGTCTGGCGTTCCTTGCACTGTGTGGTCCCCGGGGTGGTGCGGCCGTGCTCTTGGTCCCGGCACGGTCGCGAGGGGGAGGGTCATCCTCCCCCCCTGGAGGGGTCCGGAAACGGACGGCCGTGGTGGGGGCGCGGTATGCAAATGTACCCCGCGCTCCCTCCGTTCTAGCGGCAGGATGGACACCGTGGGTTTTAGTCGGTAGTGGACCCTGGCTGCTGTGGGTGCAGTTAGGGTTGGGGGCCATGAGGCCCCCCAGGGAGCGGTGATGCTCGAGCGAGCCCGACACACCCCGCCTACTTTCCCGGTAGGCGGAAGTGCGTAAATGCATTTTCCCCACGTAAAAAAAAAAAAAAAAAAAAAAAAAAAAGGTTGAGTCTGCTTTGGTAAGGTGTCTCCACGCAAAAAATTTCAAAAATTTGTTAATTCGGTTGTTATTGTTGTTATTTTTGTGTCGGAGTGTGAAGGAAGGGTGCGCCGATAAGGTGGCACTGATTTGGAGGTGGTTGCCCTAAGGGTACCCCCACGGGGGAGTTGAAATGTTTTGTTTTCTTGTTTTGTTGTTGTTTTGAACTGCGTCGTTTTGTTATTTGTCTGTTATTGTCTTTTGGTTTTTGTTATTGTGTTTCGGGATGCCGAAACCTCTGAGGGACGCTTCGGGGAAGTTCCTCAAGAAAGCCAACTGCCCGGAGGCCTCTCCCATCGACTCTGTCGATGGGGAAAATGTTGTTATTTCGGACTCGGTGTCCGAAACTGAGATCGCGGCGATGTTGACACAGCGCAAGCGCCCGTCTACCTCGTTCTTCGAGCCTGGGCTGAGTGACTCAGACACGGAGACCGAGGTGTTGGCTGCTGCGAAGGTCAACACCGCGCGAAGAGGGAGAGGGAGGACTACGAAAGCGGGCTCTTCGAGGGATGAGTTTCTAAAACCGTCCCCGGTGCCCTCGGATAGTGAGTTGGAGGCGGTCCTGCGAAGCAGGAGTTTGAAGAAGGGTGCTGTCGTCCACCCTGTCACCGACACCGGAAGTGATTCCGAGGTCGCTGCCAGGGCTGGCGACGTGAGCACGCTAAACGCGCAGGAGTTGCGGGCGCAGGCTGGCGCGAAACTGGCCTGCATCTTAGAGGTTGCCAGGAAATCGGGCAACCTAAAAGGTGAGTACGTGGCTCGCCTTAAAAGATCAGCGTCGTTGCTGCGCGACGTGGTGGACGCCCTCGCTGACAGGAGTGAGGCAGAGGAGACTCGGCGCCTCCGAGCCGAAAATTCCCGCCTGCGACTCGAAGTCGAAGCCTGCAGGTCGGAGGTGAAGGCGCTGCGTCGGGGCTTTTCAGAAGCCAAGTCTGAAGCCGCCGCCGCCACCGCCACCGCCGCCGCAACTACCGTTGCCAGTTCTGCGCCCCCCTCTGGCATGGAGGGAGCTGAAATTATGGAGGAGCTGAAGCGCTCCCTTACATGCACAATCGGGGACATGCTGAATGCGCGTCTTGCGGGGCTGGAGGATCGCCTACTGCCTGCCCCGAACGTCCGTCCGCCTCTTAGGGCTGACGCGAAGAAGGCTGCGCAGGCTGTGCCGACGCCTGCACCGACAAGGCAGAAAAAAGTGGCAGCAAAGACGGCGCGTGCACCAGCATCTCTGCAACAGCGCGCAGCAGCGACTATCTCGACTGCACTGCCACCGTCAGTGCCGACGACGTCTGCCTCATCCGCTCCTGTCCCCCAGGCTGATACCTGGGCGACGGTAGTGAGAAGGGGCAAGGGAAAGGGCAAGGGGAAGACGTCCCCTCCCGCCCCTGCGCCTGCACCAGCAGCGCGTGCCCCCGCCGCAACGCCGGGGAAAAAGAGGAAGAGGCCGGCACTAGCGACCCCTAAGTCCGCGGTGGTCGTAGTGTCCCTCCAAACTGCAGCCGTGGACAGGGGGGTCACATACGGCACAGTGATGGAGGCGGCACAAGAGAAGGTCGATCTCCAGGAACTGGGGATCGACCAGCTGCGATTCCGCCAGACGGCCACCGGAGCTAGGAAAATGGAGATCCCTGGCTCCGGTAGCAGCGAGAAGGCCGACAGGCTCGCGGAGAAGCTCCGCGAGGTCCTGTCGGAGGTGGCGATCGTCTCCAGGCCCCAAAAGTCCACAGACTTGGACATCACGGGCCTGGACGACGCAGCCACCAAGGAGAAGGTGGTGGCGGCAGTCGCCAAAGCGGGCGGCTGTGACGTCGGCCTGGTAAAGGCCGGCGAAATCCGCCGTGGCCCCGGCGGAGTGGGAGCTTCGCTCGTGTCCTGCCCTGTGGCAGCCGCAAAGGCGGTGCTGCAAAAGGGCAGGCTCATGATAGGGTGGAGCTCCGTGCGGGTCAAGGCACTTGAGGCGCGCCCGATGCGCTGCTTCAAGTGCCTCGGGCTGGGGCATACGCGGCCGCAGTGCCCAGCGACGGCGGATAGGGGCGACCTGTGCTTCCGGTGTGGAAGCGCAGGTCACAAGGCGGCCGCGTGCCCGAATAAGGTCCCGCGCTGCGCCATATGCGCGGAGACGGGGCGGCCTTCGGGCCACGTAATGGGGGGACGCAGCTGCGCCCCCCCGAAGACGAAGGGAAAGGCCACAGCCCAGGCCTTCCCGGCGGCAGCGACCAGCCCCGCCACCCCTGCCGTAATTCGCCCAGCTCAGGCGATAGAGGAAGTTGTGATGTCTGAATAATGAATCTAGTCAGACATCACAACTTCCTTCAGTCGAACCTGAACCACTGCGCCAGGGCCCAGGATCTGCTCATGCAGACCATGGCGCAGTGGCAGGTAGATGTGGCGGTCGCGGCGGAGCCGTACTACGTCCCCTCCCATCCATACTGGGCTGGGGACCTGGACGACTCCGTCGCCATAGTAGCCAAGGCGGGTGGTGCCCCCCTCACAGTTAAGGAGAGGGGCGCGGGCTACGTGGTAGGGAAGTGGGGAGAGTACGCGATCGTCGGCGCGTACTTCTCCCCAAACAAGACCGCTGCGGCCCTGGAGGCATACCTGGACCTCCTCGCCGCAGCGGTCGGTCGGCAAGCGCCCCGGCAGGTCCTCCTCATGGGGGACCTCAATGCCAAGGCCCGAGACTGGGGCAACCCACAAACTGACGCTCGGGGTGAGCTAGTCAGGGAGTGGGCTGTCGCCAGCGGACTGACCCTACTCAACACGGGGTCGGTCCACACGTGTGTGCGGCATAACGGGGGGTCCGTGGTGGACCTCTCGTTCGCCACACCGTCTGCCGCAGCACGTGTCCGGGCCTGGAGGGTGGAGTCGGAGGTGGAGACACTCTCGGACCACAAGTACATTCGGTTCGAGATGTCTACCTCCGACGGGATGGATGGAGGGCGTCAGCGCGTCGCACGCGCTGACCTACCACGCTGGGCATTGAGCCGCCTCGACGCTGGGCTAGCGGAGGAGGCGGCAATCGTCCAGGCGTGGCTCGCCGGGCCCGCGCACCCGGACGTGGATGTAGCTGCTGTCCACTTCCGGGATGCGCTTACGGCCGTGGCCGACACGGCCATGCCGAGGGTCACCAGCCGCCCCGCCCGCCGCGCAGTGTACTGGTGGAGCTCCGAAATTGCGGAGCTCCGGGTGCAGTGCACAAGAGCGCGGCGGCCCTACTTGCGGAGTAGGAGGCGAAGGCACGGCCGCACTGATGACCAGCTGCCACCGGAATGGTTGGCAGCTGAGCGCCAGCTCTACGACGCCTACCGTGTAGCGACGGAGGCGTTGGAGCTGGCGATAGGCCGTGCCAAAGAGGCGGCGTGGGCGGAGGTCCTGGAGGGCCTCGACAGGGACCCGTGGGGGCGTCAGTATCGGGTCGCGCGCAAAAAGCTCGGCGGCCCGGCGCCCCCCGTGGCCGAGTCCCTGGAGCCGGAGGTGCTCGATCGCGTGCTGGCGGGTCTATTTCCCGACGCGGACCCCCAGCACGCGCCTCCGACGATGGCGCCAGCAGTTGTCGAGGAGCTGGCGCCAGCCTCCATCCCGCCAGTCACAGAGGCGGAGATGGAGGTAGCGGTGAGCCGTCTACGTAAGAGGACGGCTCCCGGCCCGGACGGAATACCGGGCCGGGTCTTGCGGATATGCTGCGGTGTTCTGGGTGGAAGGCTTCGGGAGCTGTTCGACGCATGCCTCACGTCCGGACGGTTCCCGAAGCCGTGGAAGGTTGGGAGGGTGTGCCTGTTGCGGAAGGAGGGTCGAGATGCAGACTCTCCTTCCGCATACAGGCCGATTGTGCTGCTGGATGACACGGGAAAGCTGTTGGAGAGGGTGGTCGCTTCCCGTGTCATCCGGCACCTGAGGGGGACTGGGCCCGACTTGTCGGAGGCCCAGTACGGGTTCAGAGCGGGGCGTTCAACGGTGGACGCCCTGCTCTGGCTCAAGGGGTGGACGCAGGAGGCGGTCGCAGAAGGGAACAGGGCGTTGGCAGTGTCTCTCGACATTGCCAACGCCTTTAACAGCCTCCCGCATGGGACCATACAGGAGGCACTCCGCTATCACGGAGTGCCCCTGTATTTGCGGAGGCTGTTGGCCGACTACCTCCGGGACCGCGAGGTCCTGGTGGTAGGACGCGACGGAGTGAGGCACCGTCGCGTCTCCTGCGGGGTTCCACAGGGGTCCGTCTTAGGACCAATCCTGTGGAACATTGGCTACGACTGGGTGTTGCGTGGCACGCTTCCCGCCAGTGTGCGGGTGGCGTGCTACGCGGACGATACCCTGGTCGTGGCCAAGGGGAGGGACCTCAGGGAGACGGTGCGCTTGGCCACGGTGGGAACATCCCTCGTGGTCGACCGCATCCGTGCCCTGGGGTTGCGCGTCGCTCTCCCCAAGACCGAGGCCCTGTTGTTCCACGGGCCTCGGGGGCGACCCCCGCCAGGAACACATGTGGTCCTGGAGGGGGTCGTTGTCCGGGTCGGGACCCAGATGAAATATCTGGGTCTCGTCCTGGACGGGAGGTGGGGTTTCGGGGCCCACTTCGCCAGTCTGGCCCCGAAAGTCGTGGGAGCCGCAGCCGCCCTGGGGCGACTACTGCCGAACGTGGGCGGCCCTAGCGCAACTTGCCGTCGGCTGTACTCCGGAGTAATCCGGAGTATGGCCCTGTACGGGGCACCTGTCTGGGCGGACGCCCTCGGTCGCGACAATAAGGCCCTGCTGCGACGTCCGCAGCGGGTCATCGCGACGAGGGCGATACGCGGTTACCGGACGGTGTCCTGGACAGCCGCATGCGTGCTGGCCGGAGACCCGCCCTGGGAGCTCCAAGCCGAAATCCTCGCCGAGATCTACAATTTTGTAGCGGCGAGGAAGTCGCGCGGGGAGCCCCCAGGGTGGGAGGAGGTGGCGCGCATGCGACGGCAGGCGCAGGCCGCCCTGTTGAGGCGGTGGTCGGAGGACCTGGCACCACCCGTCCCCGGCCAGGGGACGGTGGACGCCATCCGCCCGGTCCTCGGGAGGTGGGTAGGGCGGCGACACGGGTCGCTTTCCTTCAGATTGGTGCAGGTGCTTTCCGGACACGGATGCTTCGGAAGGTACCTGCATCGAATCGCAAGGAGGGAAGCGACCCCGGCTTGCCACGAGTGTGGAGCGCCGGAGGACACGGCGCTTCACACGCTGGAAGCGTGCACCGCGTGGGTCCCACAGCGGTGCACGCTTTCAGCGGTAGTGGGCCAGGATCTCTCGTTGCCGAGCGTGGTACGGGCCATGCTCGAGAGCGACAGATCCTGGCAGGCGGTGGCCTCTTTCTGCGAAATCGTGATTTCGCAGAAGGAGGCCGCGGAGAGGATCAGAGAGGTCGACGCCCTCGCTGATCCTCTCCGACGTCGGCGCACGGGAGGGAGGAGAAGGCGATTCGCAGATCGCCTCCTCGCCCCACCCGTGTAGTAGGGTCATCGGTTGGGTTTATGGGCCCCCAACCGACTCAATGGCCCTACGTGCCGGGGAGCGGCTGAAGGTCTGAGCTAAGCCGCTCCGTCTGCCGTTGGTCCGGTTGATGGCACCGGACCTTAAGCCGGGGCGGGATGGAAAGTACTTCCCCATCTCTCCCCGACAGGCTGCGTCTGCTCGCCGGGGTGGTTTAGTCGGTAGGGGCCCGGCTATATTCTATAGTCGGGTTGGTAAGAGTCCATTAAACAGACTCCGACAGAAGCCGTCTGTGTCCCATATCACAGGCGGAAGTCCGTAAAGGGATTAACCTCGATAAAAAAAAAAAAAAAAAAAAAAGGTTGAGTCTGCTTTCGCCACTCGACGGGAGCGGACGTGTTGTAAGGTGTCTCCACGCAAAAAATTTCAAAAATTTGTAAATTCGTGTTTTCTGTTGTTATTTTTGTGTCGGAGTGAGAAGGAAGGGTGCGCCGATAAGGTGGCACTGATTTGGAGGTGGTTGCCCTAAGGGTACCCCCACGGGGGAGTTGAAATGTTTTGTTTGTTTCTGTTATTCGTTTTGTTGTTGTTTTGAATTGTTTTGTTTGCCTTGTTGTTGTTATTTGTGTTTCGGGATGCCGAAACCGCCAAGGGACGCTTCGGGAAAGTTCCTTAAAAAGGCCAACTGCCCGGAGGCCTCTCCCATCGACTCGGTCGAGGGGGAAATTGTGGGTTTTTCGGACACAGAGTCTGAAAGTAGGACTGCGGCGACGCTGGCTCAGCGCAAGCGCCCGTCTACCTCGTTCTTCGTGCCTGGTCATTCAGAATCAGACACGGAGACCGAGGCGACGGCTGGCGCGAAAGTCAGCACTGCCAGGAGGGGCAGAGGAAGGAACGCGAAAGCGGGACCTTCAAGGGAAGATTTCCTCAAACCTTCCCCTGTGTGCTCGGATAGCGAGCTAGAAAACGTCCTGAGAAGCAGGGCGTTTAAGAAAAAGTCGTCTGTTGTGGCCGTCGACTCTGTAACCGACGGAAGCGACTCCGAGGTCGCTTTCAGAGCCGACGACTTAAATGTGCTAAATGCACAAGAGTTGAGGGCGCAGGCGGGCGGACAACTTGCCTGCATTTTGGAGGTTGCCAGAAAGTCTGGCAACCTTAAGGGCGAGTTTGTGGCCCGTTTAAAGAGATCGGCGTCCCTACTTAGAGAAGTGGTGGACACCCTTGCTGGAAGGAGCGAGGCCGAAGAGACGAGGCGCCTCCGAGGAGATAACTCCCGACTGCGCCTCGAGGTTGAGGCGGCAAAAGCGGAAATTAAAGCGCTCCGTCGCGGCTTCTCTGAAGCCAAGGCGAACGCCGCCGCCGCTACCGCTACTGCTGCCGCTGCTTCCAGCACAGCGAGAGAGGTGGCCCCTTCCACTGTGGTGGGACTTGAGCTGGTCGAGGAGCTCAAACGCTCCCTGGTGTGCACCGTTGGGGAGATTATAAGTGCGCGTCTAGCGGGAATTGAAGACCGCTTGTTGCCTGCCCCAACTGTACGCCCGCCTCTTAGGGCGGATTCGAAGAAGAGGGCGGCCACTGCGCCGCCTAAAGTGACGCCTGCGCCGGCTGCTCCTGCCGCTGTTGCGCCTGCGCCGCCCCAAAAAGTGGCCAGGAAAGCACCGAAGCAGTCGGCCTCGGTAGCTTCGCGTGCTACTCCGTCGTCGTCGGCAGTGAATGCACCCACGGTAGCTGCCCCCTCCGCTGCTGTCCCTCAGGCCGATACCTGGGCGACGGTAGTGAGAAGGGGCAAGGGAAAGGGCAAGGGGAAGAAGTCCCCTCCCGCCCCTGCGACTGTACCAGCAGCGCGTGCCCCCGCTGCTACGCCGCCTAAAAAGAAGAGGCCGGCACTAGCGACCCCTAAGTCCGCGGTGGTCGTCTTGTCCCTCCAGGCTACAGCCGTGGACAAGGGGGTCACTTACGGTGCGATGATGCAGGCGGCACAAGACAAGGTCGATCTCCACGAGCTGGGGATCGACCAGGTGCGGTTCCGCCAGACGGCCACCGGAGCCAGGAAAATGGAGATCCCTGGCTCCGGTAGCAGCGAGAAGGCCGACAGGCTCGCGGAGAAGCTCCGCGAGGTCCTGTCGGAGGTGGCGACCGTCTCCAGGCCCCAAAAGTCCACAGACTTGGATATCACGGGCCTGGACGATGCAGCCACCAAGGAGAAGGTGGTGGCGGCAGTCGCCAAAGCAGGCGGCTGCGAAGCCGGCCTGGTGAAGGCCGGAGAAATCCGTCGTGGCCCCGGCGGAGTGGGAGCTTCGCTCGTGTCCTGCCCTGTAGCAGCCGCAAAGGCGGTGCTACAAAAGGGCAGGCTCATGATAGGGTGGAGCTCCGTGCGGGTCAAGGCACTTGAAGCGCGCCCGATGCGCTGCTTCAAGTGCCTCGGGCTGGGGCACACGCGGCCTCAGTGCCCAGCGACGGCAGATAGGGGCGACCTGTGCTTCCGGTGTGGAAGCACAGGTCACAAGGCGGCCGCGTGCCCAAATAAGGTCCCGCGCTGCGCCATATGCGCGGAGACGGGGCGGCCTTCGGGCCACGTAATGGGGGGACGCAGCTGCGCCCCCCCGAAGACGAAGGGAAAGGCCACAGCCCAGGCCTTCCCGGCGGCAGCGACCAGCCCCGCCACCCCTGCCGTAACTCGCCCAGCTCAGGCGATAGAGGAAGTTGTGATGTCTGAATAATGAATCCAGTCAGACATCACAACTTCCTTCAGACGAACCTGAACCACTGCGCCAGGGCCCAGGATCTGCTCATGCAGACCATGGCGCAGTGGCAGGTAGATGTGGCGGTCGCGGCGGAGCCATACTACGTCCCCTCCCATCCATACTGGGCTGGGGACGTGGATGACTCCGTCGCTGTCATAGCGAAAGCGGGTAGTGCCCCCCTCACAGTTGAGGAAAGGGGGGCGGGCTACGTTGTGGTAAAGTGGGGAGAGTACGCGATCGTCGGCGCGTACTTCTCCCCAAACAAGACCGCTGCGGCCCTGGAGGCATACCTGGACCTCCTTGCCGCAGCGGTCGGTCGGCAAGCGCCCCGGCAGGTCCTCCTCATGGGGGACCTCAATGCCAAGGCCCGAGACTGGGGCAACCCACAAACTGACGCTCGAGGTGAGCTAGTCAGGGAGTGGGCTGTCGCCAGCGGACTGACCCTACTCAACACGGGGTCGGTCCACACGTGCGTGCGGCATAACGGGGGGTCCGTGGTGGACCTCTCGTTCGCCACACCGTATGTCGCAACACGTGTCCGGGCCTGGAGGGTGGAGTCGGAGGTGGAGACACTCTCGGACCACAAGTATATTCGGTTCGAGATGTCCACCTCCGACGGGATGGATGGAGGGCGTCAGCGCGTCGCACGCGCTGACCTACCACGCTGGGCATTGAGCCGCCTCGACGCTGGGCTAGCGGAGGAGGCGGCAATCGTCCAGGCGTGGCTCGCCGGGCCCGCGCACCCGGACGTGGATGTAGCTGCTGTCCACTTCCGGGATGCGCTTACGGCCGTGGCCGACACGGCCATGCCGAGGGTCACCAGCCGCCCCGCCCGCCGCGCAGTGTACTGGTGGAGCTCCGAAATTGCGGAGCTCCGGGTGCAGTGCACAAGAGCGCGGCGGCCCTACTTGCGGAGTAGGAGGCGGCGGCACGGCCGCACCGATGACCAGCTGCCACCGGAATGGTTGGCAGCTGAGCGCCAGCTCTACGACGCCTACCGTGTAGCGACGGAGGCGTTAGAGCTGGCGATAGGCCGTGCCAAAGAGGCGGCGTGGGCGGAGGTCCTGGAGGGCCTCGACAGGGACCCGTGGGGGCGTCAGTATCGGGTCGCGCGCAAAAAGCTCGGCGGCCCGGCGCCCCCCGTGGCCGAGTCCCTGGAGCCGGAGGTGCTCGATCGCGTGCTGGCGGGTCTATTTCCCGACGCGGACCCCCAGCACGCGCCTCCGACGATGGCGCCAGCAGTTGTCGAGGAGCTGGCGCCAGCCTCCATCCCGCCTGTCACAGAGGCGGAGATGGAGGTAGCGGTGAGCCGTCTTCGCAAGAGGACGGCTCCCGGCCCGGACGGAATACCGGGCCGGGTCTTGGCCATAAGCTGCGTCGCTTTGGGCGGAAGGCTTCGGGAACTGTTCGACGCGTGCCTCACGTCCGGACGGTTCCCGAAGCCTTGGAAGGTTGGGAGGGTGTGCCTGTTGCGGAAGGAGGGTCGAGATGCAGACTCTCCTTCCGCATACAGGCCGATTGTGCTGCTGGATGACACGGGAAAGCTGTTGGAGAGGGTGGTCGCTTCCCGTGTCATCCGGCACCTGAGGGGGACTGGGCCCGACTTGTCGGAGGCCCAGTACGGGTTCAGAGCGGGGCGTTCAACGGTGGACGCCCTGCTCTGGCTCAAGGGGTGGACGCAGGAGGCGGTCGCAGAGGGGAACAGGGCGTTGGCAGTGTCTCTCGACATTGCCAACGCCTTTAACAGCCTCCCGCATGGGACCATACAGGAGGCACTCCGCTATCACGGAGTGCCCCTGTATTTGCGGAGGCTGTTGGCCGACTACCTCCGGGACCGCGAGGTCCTGGTGGTAGGACGCGACGGAGTGAGGCACCGTCGCGTCTCCTGCGGGGTTCCACAGGGGTCCGTCTTAGGACCAATCCTGTGGAACATTGGCTACGACTGGGTGTTGCGTGGCACGCTTCCCGCCAGTGTGCGGGTGGCGTGCTACGCGGACGATACCCTGGTCGTGGCCAAGGGGAGGGACCTCAGGGAGACGGTGCGCTTGGCCACGGTGGGAACATCCCTCGTGGTCGACCGCATCCGTGCCCTGGGGTTACGCGTCGCTCTCCCCAAGACCGAGGCCCTGTTGTTCCACGGGCCTCGGGGGCGACCCCCGCCAGGAACACATGTGGTCCTGGAGGGGGTCGTTGTCCGGGTCGGGACCCAGATGAAATATCTGGGTCTCGTCCTGGACGGGAGGTGGGGTTTCGGGGCCCACTTCGCCAGTCTGGCCCCGAAAGTCGTGGGAGCCGCAGCCGCCCTGGGGCGACTACTGCCGAACGTGGGCGGCCCTAGCGCAACTTGCCGTCGGCTGTACTCCGGAGTAATCCGGAGTATGGCCCTGTACGGGGCACCTGTCTGGGCGGACGCCCTCGGTCGCGACAATAAGGCCCTGCTGCGACGTCCGCAGCGGGTCATCGCGACGAGGGCGATACGCGGTTACCGGACGGTGTCCTGGACAGCCGCATGCGTGCTGGCCGGAGACCCGCCCTGGGAGCTCCAAGCCGAAATCCTCGCCGAGATCTACAATTTTGTAGCGGCGAGGAAGTCGCGCGGGGAGCCCCCAGGGTGGGAGGAGGTGGCGCGCATGCGACGGCAGGCGCAGGCCGCCCTGTTGAGGCGGTGGTCGGAGGACCTGGCACCACCCGTCCCCGGCCAGGGGACGGTGGACGCCATCCGCCCGGTCCTCGGGAGGTGGGTAGGGCGGCGACACGGGTCGCTTTCCTTCAGATTGGTGCAGGTGCTTTCCGGACACGGATGCTTCGGAAGGTACCTGCATCGAATCGCAAGGAGGGAAGTGACCCCGGCTTGCCACGAGTGTGGAGCGCCGGAGGATACGGCGCTTCACACGCTGGAGGCGTGCACCGCGTGGGTCCCACAGCGGTGCACGCTTTCAGCGGTAGTGGGCCAGGATCTCTCGTTGCCGAGCGTGGTACGGGCCATGCTCGAGAGCGACAGATCCTGGCAGGCGGTGGCCTCTTTCTGCGAAACTGTGATTTCGCAGAAGGAGGCCGCGGAGAGGATCAGAGAGGTCGACGCCCTCGCTGATCCTCTCCGACGTCGGCGCACGGGAGGGAGGAGAAGGCGATTCGCAGATCGCCTCCTCGCCCCACCCGTGTAGTAGGGTCATCGGTTGGGTTTATGGGCCCCCAACCGACTCAATGGCCCTACGTGCCGGGGAGCGGCTGAAGGTCTGAGCTAAGCCGCTCCGTCTGCCGTTGGTCCGGTTGATGGCACCGGACCTTAAGCCGGGGCGGGATGGAAAGTACTTCCCCATCCCTCCCCGACAGGCTGCGTCTGCTCGCCGGGGTGGTTTAGTCGGTAGGGGCCCGGCTATATTCTATAGTCGGGTTGGTGTAAGAGACCATTAAACAGACTCCGACAGAAGCCGTCTGTGTCCCATATCACAGGCGGAAGTCCGTAAAGGGATTAACCTCGTTAAAAAAAAAAAAAAAAAAAAAAAAAAAAAAAAAAGGTTAGGTTAGGTTAGGTTAGGTTAGGTTAGGTTAGGTTGGGCGGGTCTGGGTTTATCCATTAAATAGTTGCTATGCCTATGCTTGCAGCGTTTACGTTACTTGTTTTGGATAAGTCCAGGCCTTCTTTACTCATCCCGTGATGAGTAGGGAGGCTACGGTCTTGGGGGAAGCGCAGGTCGTGATGATCCTCAAGGCAAGTCTGGCGATTACCTTCTCGCGGTGCTGCCTGTTCTTGGTCTAATTCCTCTGAATTAGACGTAACTAGACATCGTCCGGCGACTCGCGTGTCTCATATCTATGTAAGTTTATTTATATCCATTTATTTATGTATGTTTATAGTATTTTGGCCGGGACTGCTCCCGATAGGCTTTGCTCGCCAAGCCGACGAGGAGCGGTCCATCAGACGGTAGGTTGCGGTGCTGCAAAGCACTGCAACTGAGGGGGGCAGCGGCGCTGTGGGACGGCGCTGCAGCTGAGGAGGCGCTGCGGCGGGAGTGATTCAGTTCGTCTCCTGCTGTGGCGCCGATATGGCCGCCGTCGGAGGGTGGCGGCCGAAGCGGCTGGCGATGGGGCTGCTCCATCTGGCCCATCGCAGGGGACCACGAGCGTCGGATGTGGGAAGTCTGGCGTTCCTTGCACTGTGTGGTCCCCGGGGTGGTGCGGCCGTGCTCTTGGTCCCGGCACGGTCGCGAGGGGGAGGGTCATCCTCCCCCCTGGAGGGGTCCGGAAACGGACGGCCGTGGTGGGGGCGCGGTATGCAATACCCCGCGCTCCCTCCGTTATAGCGGCAGGATGGACACCGTGGGTTTTAGTCGGTAGTGGACCCTGGCTGCTGTGGGTGCAGTTAGGGTTGGGGGCCATGAGGCCCCCCAGGGAGCGGTGATGCTCGAGCGAGCCCGACACACCCCGCCTACTTCCCGGTAGGCGGAAGTGCGTAAATGCATTTCGCCCACGTAAATAAAAAAAAAAAAAAAAAAAAAAAAAAAAAAAAAAAAAAAAAAAAAAAAAAAAAAAAAAAAAAAAAAAAAGGTTAGGTTAGGTTAGGTTAGGTTAGGTTCCGGCGGCGGCCACAAGCCGAAGCACTGCGCCCGCCCGCGCCCCAGCGAGGACCCCAGCCACCCAGACGCGTGGCTCACGGGGTGCCCCCACACCGGCGCCGCGCTTTGTCCCCGCCCCCGTTCCGGCTCCACCGTCAGAGCCGTGGAATGTGGTGGCGAGGCGAGGTCGGGAGAGACAGAGGGACGCTCCTCCTCCTCCTCCTGCTCGAGCACCTGCTCCTACCTCCAACTCGAGGGGGAAAAGGAAGAAGAAGGCGAAGAAGCCCGCTCCAACACCGAAGACCACCGGTGCGCGTACGGCTAAGCTCCGCCCCCCGAAAACTGCAGCCGTAGTGATCTCGCTGCAATCAGGGGCGGCGGAGAAAGGCTTGACGTTCGCCAACGTTCTTGAGCGGGCTAAGGCCAGTATAAGCCTAAAAGAGTTGGGGGTGCCGCCGTTGAAAATCCGAACGGCGGCCACCGGGGCCCGAATTCTGGAGATCGCCGGTCCAGAGAATGCCACCAAGGCAGACGCTCTGGCCGGAAGGCTCCAGGAGGTGTTCGGGAGCGAGGAGCAGGTACGAGTCACCAGGCCGGTCACCACTAGTGACCTGAGGGTCAATGGCCTGGATGACTCCATCACGCCGGAGGAGTTGAAGGAGGTGCTCGCGAAGGCGGGCGACTGCCCCGTGCAGACCATCTCCGTCGGCACGATTCGCCGAGGAGCTGGAGGCATGGGGACCGCCTTCGTACGCTGTCCCACCGTAGCGGCCAAAAGGGTCATGGCCAGTGGGGGACGCATTTTGGTGGGCTGGGTAGCGGCCCGGGTCGTCGTCCTAGACGCTCGACCCCGCCGCTGCTTCCGTTGCCTTACGCTGGGCCACATTGCTGCCCAGTGTAAGTCCGACGTTGACCGCAGCGATGAGTGCTATCGCTGCGGTCAAAAGGCCCACAAGGCCCGGGACTGCTCCGCCACTCCCCACTGCACCATCTGCGAAGCAGCTGGGAAGTCGGCGGACCACCTCTCCGGGGGCAAGGCTTGCGCCAAGCCCCCGGCCAAGTCAGGGGCCAGGAGAAGGGCCGCTGCGGCTGAGGCCAAGGCCAAGCCGCGGCCGCCTCCCCCCGACAAAGGGCCCGCGGCTCAAATGGAGGTGGGTTAATGGCATTAACCTTCCTCCAGGCGAACCTCAACCACTCCGCCCGGGCACAGGATTTACTCCTTCAATCCCTGGCGGAGCGGTTGATCAGCGTTGGTGTGATCGCCGAGCCGTACGCCGTCCCACCCCGGGTTGACTGGGTTGGGGACCTCGACGGCTTAGTGGCGATCACCACACAGTCGCCGGCCCGCTCCCCCCCCCTCGAAGGTGGCCCGAGGGGCAGGGGATACGTGACGGCTTGTTTGGGCCAAGTCGTCATCGTCGGTGTGTATACCTCCGGCAACAGGCCGGTTCACGAGCTGGAGACTCTTCTCGGTGAGGTGGGGACCTTCATTGGTCAGACCCGCCCACGCCCCGTTGTCGTGCTCGGGGACTTCAATGCCAAATCCTTGGCGTGGGGGTCCCCGGCGACGGATCTTCGGGGCGACATGGTGTTGGAGTGGTCAACCGAGGTGGGTCTCTGTATCGTGAACCGAGGCAGGGAGAACACCTGTGTCCGTCAACAGGGTGGCTCGATCGTCGATCTGACGTTTGCCACCCCAGACCTCACCTGCCGCATTCGCGACTGGCAGGTGCTGGTGGACGCGGAGACGCTATCCGATCACCGGTACATCCGGTTTAGCGTCTCCCCGTCCCCGACGGACGCAGTGTCAGGAGGAGGAGGAAGAGGAGGGAGCGAGATCGGCCCGCGGTGGGCCCTGAAGCGCCTCGATGCCGAACTACTGCTGGAGGCGATCCTCGTCGAAGCGTGGAGTGGCGCTCCTCAGGAACCGGAACCGGTAGACCCGGACGCGATGGCGGACAGGCTGTGCGAGGCGGTTACGCGTATCTGCGACGCCGCGATGCCGCGTTCGCGTGCCCCACAGCCCAGACGCCAGGTCTACTGGTGGTCGGAGGAGATCGCCGAACTTCGGAGATGCTGCGTGACGAGGAGACGCCAATACCAGCGGTATAGAAGGCGTAGGCGGCAAGAGACCGAAAACACCGAGTCTCTGTACGCCGCCTACAGGGAGGCTTCCAGGGCCCTACGCCTAGCGATAGGGGAGGCCAAGAAGCAGGCTTGGCAGCAACTGCTGGAAGGGCTTGAGCGCGATCCGTGGGGTCGACCGTACTTATGGGCGAGACAAAAGCTCCGCCCCTGCGGTCCCCCCACCACGGCCTCGCTCCAACCGGTGGTGCTGCAAAGAGTGGTCGAGGGATTGTTCCCCGGTGCGCCGGGGACCGACTTCACACCTCCCACTGCTGTGGCCGCCCTATCGGCCGATCTCGCCGAGGGAGAGGACGAACCTGCCCCTATCTCCGAGGGAGAGCTAGGTGCTGCAGTGCTCAGGATGAGGGCCAAAAACACGGCGCCCGGGCCGGATGGCATACCGGGCCGCGTGTGGGCCCTCTCCTTGGAGCACCTGGGCACCGCCCTGAGAGGTGTCTTTGACAAGTGCCTCAGGGTCGGCAGATTTCCCAGACGGTGGAGAAGGGGCATCCTCGTCCTCATAAAGAAGGAGGGTCGTCCAGCGGACGAGCCCGTGGGGTATCGTCCCATCGTGCTGCTTGATGAGGCCGGCAAGCTGTTCGAGAGAATAGTCGCTGCCCGCCTTGTCAAGCACCTCGAGACGACCGGACCGGACCTGGCGCCCAACCAGTTCGGTTTCCGGAGGGGTCGCTCGACGATCGACGCGATCTCGCGCGTCCGCGACCTTTCCGAGGAGGCGTGCTCCAGTGGAGGCGTGTTGTTGGCCACATCGTTGGACATCGCCAACGCATTCAACACGCTCCCGTGGAGCACGATACACGCGGGCCTGGGGCACCACAATGTGCCCAGGTACCTGCGGAGGCTCGTCGAGGACTATCTCTCCGATAGAGAGGTAGTCTACTCGACGACCCGAGGGGTGGGATGTAGCCCCATGACACGCGGTGTTCCACAGGGGTCTGTCCTCGGACCACTCTTGTGGAACATTGGGTACGATTGGGTCCTCCGCTGCGGTAACCTTCGTGGAGTCGACGTAGTCTGCTACGCTGACGACACACTGGTGACCGCGCGGGGGCAGAGCTACAGGGAGGCAGTGATCCTGGCAACAGCCGCTGTCGCGACGGCCGTGTCCAGGATCCGGATGCTGGGCCTGGAGGTCGCGCTCCATAAGTCGGAGGCCATGTGTTTTCATGGACCCCGACGAGCGCCACCTGCAGGCTCCACCATAGTGGTGGGAGGTACCCCCATTCCTGTCCGGACAACGCTCAAATACTTGGGTGTTGTCCTTGACGGGAGGTGGAAGTTCGGGGCGCACATGCGACGGCTGTCCCCGAAGATTGTGGCGACGGCCGGAGCGCTGAGCCGCCTCCTCCCGAATATCGGTGGAGGAGAGGGGAGCTGCCGGCGGCTGTATACCGCGGTGGTAGGCTCCATGGCGCTCTATGGTGCCCCGATATGGGCGGGACAGCTCGATCGGCAGACAACCGCCCTGCTGATCGGAGCTCAACGTGTGATGGCGAAGAGAGTGTGCAGGGGGTACCGCACACTCTCTCATGAGGTGGCATGCGCCCTCGCCGGGACGCTTCCGTGGGACCTTGAGGCTGAAGTCCTTGCCTTGGTCTACTGGCGTAGAGCCGAAGCGCGGGAGCGTAACGAGCGACTGGCGCCGAGGGAGGTGATGCTCTGGCGGGAGGAAGCCAGAGCATCCGCCATCACACAGTGGGAGGGAAGGCTCCTCGAAGAACCCACGCAGAGGGGGGATAGCGCTCGACGACTCCTCGAGGCTATCCGTCCCATACTCGGAGAGTGGGTTAACCGGAGGCATGGGAGGCTCTCCTATAGGCTGTCGCAGGTCCTCTCGGGGCATGGTTGCTTTGGGAGGTACCTGCACCGTTGTGCCAGGAGGGAAGTCTCCCCGGTCTGCCACCAGTGTGGGCACGCGGAAGACTCCGCCCAGCACGCACTGGAGGCTTGTCCGGGAGGAGCCGAGCCGCGACGAGCTTTGGTCGCGGCTCTGGGAGGCACTGACCTCTCCTTGCCGGTCGTCTTAGCCAAGATGGTCGGTGATGAGAGGTCGTGGGAGGCGGTCGCCTCCTTCTGTGAAACAGTGATGTCACAGAGGGAGGCCGCGGAGCGGGAGAGAGAAAGGGATCCTCTCTCTCACCCGCTTCGGCGAGCGCGGACACGGAGGCGGGCTGATCGGACCCGCACTCCGTCTCCGCTGAGAGGGCCGGGGGTGCTAGATGCGGGGGCGTCTGGCACCCCCCAAGTATGAGCCCTCCGAGGTGGCGATGCCCTCCATGTGTTCCCGAGGGCATCGTGCACGAGGGGTGAGGGAGGAATCCCTCCCCGAGGTGGGCCCGTCGCAAGGCGGGCAGCGGCGTCGACGGGGGCTGCGGATAGTGCGCGAGCGGAACCGTGCCCCCCGTCACTTGCCGACGACGGAGGAACACCCCGGGGTTTTAGTGGGTACACTCGCCACTCTGGCGGGGACTCCCACATAACCACCGTGCCTCCCCCGGCCGGTGGTATCCATAAAGGATTTCCCCGGAAAAAAAAAAAAAAAAAAAAAAAGGTTAGGTTAGGTTAGGTTAGGTTAGGTTAGGTTAGGTTAGGTTGGGCGGGTCTGGGTTTATCCATTAAATAGTTGCTATGCCTATGCTTGCAGCGTTTACGTTGCTTGTTTTGGATAAGTCCAGGCCTTCTTTACTCATCCCGTGATGGGTAGGGAGGTTACGGTCTTGGGGGAAGCGCAGGTCGTGATGATCCTCAAGGCAAGTCTGGCGATTACCTTCTCGCGGTGCTGCCTGTTCTTGGTCTAATTCCTCTGAATTAGACGTAACTAGACATCGTCCGGCGCCTCGCGTGTGTCATATCTATGTAAGTTTATTTATATCCATGTATTTATGTATGTTTATAGTATTTTGGCCGGGACTGCTCCCGATAGGCTTTGCTCGCCAAGCCGACGAGGAGCGGTCCACTTGACGGTAGGTTGCGGTGCTGCTGCAAGGCACTGCAACTGAGGGGGGCAGCGGCGCCGTGTTGGACGGTGCTGCAGCTGAGGAGGCGCTGCGGCGGGAGTGATTCAGTTCGTCTCCTGCTGTGGCGCCGATATGGCTGCCGTCGGAGGGTGGCGGCCGAAGCGGCTGGCGATGGGGCTGCTCCATCTGGCCCATCGCAGGGGACCACGAGCGTCGGATGTGGGAAGGCTGGCGTTCCTTGCACTGTGTGGTCCCCGGGGTGGTGCGGCCGTGCTCTTGGTCCCGGCACGGTCGCGAGGGGGAGGGTCATCCTCCCCCCTGGAGGGGTCCGGAAACGGACGGCCGTGGTGGGGGCGCGGTATGCAAATGTACCCCGCGCTCCCTCCGTTCTAGCGGCAGGATGGACACCGTGGGTTTTAGTCGGTAGTGGACCCTGGCTGCTGTGGGTGCAGTTAGGGTTGGGGGCCATGAGGCCCCCCAGGGAGCGGTGATGCTCGAGCGAGCCCGACAGACCCCGCCTACTTTCCCGGTAGGCGGAAGAGCGTAAATGCATTTTCCCCACGTAAAAAAAAAAAAAAAAAAAAAAAAAAAAAAAGGTTAGGTTAGGTTGGGGTGCGAGGTCAAGCCACCTCCTCGTGGTGCACCCCGGGCAACAGTGGACAGTGGGTCGCTGGCGAAGAGCTTGACATGGGGGACGTCTCTCCACTTCTGCCCTATAGCGTTGATAGGTTGAAGTGGATGAGGCAAGATGGCGTTCGAGTGGTGGGACCGCCATAGGGGGGGAAAGCCAGGAGTCCGGCGAGGGGCTCAGCGGACCTTCGGGTCGGAGGATGGCCGGCCTGCAAGGCCGGCGGCGCGGCAGGGAGGGTCAACTCGGCCACCCTGTCGGGCACGAGGCGGAGTGGCGACGTCGAGTCGCAGCGGACCTTCGGGTCGGTGGATGGCTGGCCTTCAAGGCCGGCGGCGCGGCAGGGAGGGTCAACTCGGCCACCCTGTCGGGCAAAACTGGGACGGCGGCAACATGCCGCAGCGGACCTTCGGGTCGGTGGATGGCCGGCCTTCAAGGCCGGCGGCGCGGCAGGGAGGGTCAACCCGGCCACCCTGTCGGGCAAAACTGGGACGGCGGCAACATGCCGCAGCGGACCTTCGGGTCGAAGGATGGCGGGCCTGCAAGGCCTGCGATGCGCGGCAGGGAGGGTCAACTCGGCCACCCTGTCGGGCCCCATGCGTCTCCGAATCCTACGGTTCTGTGCCCGCCAAAAGGATGCATGGTCGGGGGGAACCCGGCCGCTAGGGCACCAAAGGGTCCCCACCCTTTAAATGGGACATTATTATTATGGACAAACAGGCGATTGTTAATAATCCCCAGGTGGGTAAGTCCCACCCTTCGAGAGAAGGCAGCCCCATCGTATCTGGGGGGGGCAGCAACCGCCTCGTGGGCTCCGGCCGGAGCTCACGTACCAACGAACCTGGCTCAACGTTAACGGAACTTGAACCTGCACAACACGACGACAACAGCAAGACCACGGACACCGATACGAGGAAGGAGAGAACTCCCTTAGTTCGCCTCTTTCGTTGCGACGAAAGCGCGGCTAAGGAGAGCCCCTCGGAGACCTCGGACTCCGAGGCAATGGTCTGGGAGACGGTTTCGTCTCGCAGCAATGCGAGACGACTCCGTAAGCGCCAGAGAGGCGCCAATGAAGAAGAGGACCAGGGTGACTCCTCACCGTCACCCAAGGTCCCAACTGCGCAGCGTGGGAGAGGGCGCCTGCCCACCACCTCGAGGCTCCCATCACCCCGAGCTGCGCTAGATGAGAAACGGGCCGCCGCCGAGCAGTCGCTCGACGAAGAGCTCGAGAAGAGGGCCAACTTCCGGAAAGTTACGGTGCGTATGCCGGAAAATCCCCAACTGGGCAGCTGTGATGCCGCCCAGCTGGAGAGCATGGTGATGGACTCGGTGGACACCGTTTTGATGGTGGCCACCAAGTCCAAGCGCTTAAAGGGCACGTGTGTCAAGGCCTTGAAGGACGCCGCTGCGACCATCAAGGCCTCGTTCCAGGAGGCACGTGCCCGCACGATTACGGAGGAGATGGCCCTCCTCGTCGAGGCGAACAAGCAGCTCTCGTCGGACCTCAAAGAGCTCCGACGTGAGCTGCAACAGCTGAAGGCGGCCCGAGCGCCTCCCGCCCCGACCCCTGCGGTGCCGGCTAGGACCTCGGCCCAATCCCCCCTCTCAGAGGAGGCCATGCGGCAGATCGTGGTGACAGTGGGCACCATGATGAACGCACGTCTCGAGGCCTTCGAGGAGAGGCTGCTGCCGGCCAGGACGGTCAGGCCCCCACTTGCCGCGGATCGGCGTAGGGAGGCCGAGTCGCGCCCGGCGGTGGCCTCAAGCCGCAGCACTGCGCCCGCCCGCGCCCCAGCGAGGACCCCAGCCACCCAGACGCGTGGCTCACGGGGTGCTCCCACACCGGCGCCGCGCTTTGTCCCCGCCCCCGTTCCGGCTCCACCGTCTGAGCCGTGGAATGTGGTGGCGAGGCGAGGTCGGGAGAGGCAGAAGGACGCACCTCCTCCTCCTGCTCGAGCACCTGCTCCTTCCTCCAACTCGAGGGGAAGAAGAAAGAAGAAGGCGAAGAAGCCCGCTCCAACACCAAAGACCACCGGTGCGCGTTCGGCTAAGCTCCGCCCCCCGAAAACTGCAGCCGTGGTGATCTCGCTGCAATCAGGGGCGGCGGAGAAAGGCTTGACGTTCGCCAACGTCCTTGAGCGGGCTAAGGCCAATATCAACTTGAAGGAGTTGGGGGTGCCGCCGTTGAAGATCCGAACGGCGGCCACCGGGGCCCGAATTCTGGAGATTGCCGGTCCAGAGAATGCCACCAAGGCAGACGCTCTGGCCGGAAGGCTCCAGGAGGTGTTCGGGAGCGAGGAGCAGGTACGAGTCACCAGGCCGGTCACCACCAGTGACCTGAGGGTCAATGGCCTGGATGACTCCATCACGCCGGAGGAGTTAGCAGAGGTGCTCGCGAAGGCGGGCGACTGCCCCACCCAGTCCGTCTCAGTCGGCGCGATTCGCCGCGGAGCCGGAGGGATGGGGACCGCCTTCGTGCGCTGTCCCACCGTGGCGGCCAAGAGGGTGATGGCCAGCGGGGGTCGTATTTTGGTGGGCTGGGTAGCGGCCCGGGTCGTCGTCCTAGACGCTCGACCCCGCCGCTGCTTCCGTTGCCTTACGCTGGGCCACATTGCGGCCCAGTGTAAGTCTGACGTTGACCGCAGCGATGAGTGCTATCGCTGCGGTCAAAAGGCCCACAAGGCCCGGGACTGCTCCGCCACTCCCCACTGCACCATCTGCGAAGCAGCGGGGAAGTCGGCGGACCACCTCTCCGGGGGCAAGGCTTGCGCCAAGCCCCCGGCCAAGTCAGGGGCCAGGAGAAGGGCCGCTGCGGCTGAGGCCAAGGCCAAGCCGCGGCCGCCTCCCCCCGACAAAGGGCCCGCGGCTCAAATGGAGGTGGGTTAATGGCATTAACCTTCCTCCAGGCGAACCTCAACCACTCCGCCCGGGCACAGGATTTACTCCTTCAATCCCTGGCGGAGCGGTTGATCAGCGTTGGTGTGATCGCCGAGCCGTACGCCGTCCCACCCCGGGTTGACTGGGTTGGGGACCTCGACGGCTTAGTGGCGATCACAACACAATCGCCGGCCCACTCCCCCCCCCTCGAGGGTGGCCCGAGGGGCAGGGGATACGTGACGGCTTGTTTGGGCCAAGTCGTCATCGTCGGAGTGTATACCTCCGGCAACAGGCCGGTTCACGAGCTGGAGACTCTTCTCGGTGAGGTGGGGACCTTCATTGGTCAGACCCGCCCACGCCCCGTTGTCGTGCTCGGGGACTTCAATGCCAAATCCTTGGCGTGGGGGTCCCCGGCGACGGATCTTCGGGGCGACATGGTGTTGGAGTGGTCAACCGAGGTGGGTCTCTGTATCGTGAACCGAGGCAGGGAGAACACCTGTGTCCGTCAACAGGGTGGCTCGATCGTCGATCTGACGTTTGCCACCCCAGACCTCACCTGCCGCATTCGCGACTGGCAGGTGCTGGTGGACGCGGAGACGCTATCCGATCACCGGTACATCCGGTTTAGCGTCTCCCCGTCCCCGACGGACGCAGTGTCAGGAGGAGGAGGAAGAGGAGGGAGCGAGATCGGCCCGCGGTGGGCCCTGAAGCGCCTCGATGCCGAACTGCTGCTGGAGGCGATCCTCGTCGAAGCGTGGAGTGGCGCTCCTCAAGAACCGGAACCGGTAGACCCGGACGCGATGGCGGACAGGCTGTGTGAGGCGGTTACGCGTATCTGCGACGCCGCGATGCCGCGTTCGCGTGCCCCACAGCCCAGACGCCAGGTCTACTGGTGGTCGGAGGAGATCGCCGAACTTCGGAGACGCTGCGTGACGAGGAGACGCCAATACCAGCGGTATAGAAGGCGTAGGCGGCAAGAGACCGAAAACACCGAGTCTCTGTACGCCGCCTACAGGGAGGCTTCCAGGGCCCTACGCCTAGCGATAGGGGAGGCCAAGAAGCAGGCTTGGCAGCAACTGCTGGAAGGACTTGAGCGCGATCCGTGGGGTCGACCGTACTTATGGGCGAGACAAAAGCTCCGCCCCTGCGGTCCCCCCACCACGGCCTCGCTCCAACCGGTGGTGCTGCAAAGAGTGGTCGAGGGATTGTTCCCCGGTGCGCCGGGGACCGACTTCACACCTCCCACTGCTGTGGCCGCCCTATCGGCCGATCTCGCCGAGGGAGAGGACGAGCCTGCCCCCATCTCCGAGGGAGAGCTAGGTGCTGCAGTGCTCAGGATGAGGGCCAAGAACACGGCGCCCGGGCCTGACGGCATACCGGGCCGCGTGTGGGCCCTCTCCTTGGAGCACCTGGGCACCGCCCTGAGAGGTGTCTTTGACAAGTGCCTCAGGGTTGGCAGATTTCCCAGACGGTGGAGAAGGGGCATCCTCGTCCTCATAAGGAAGGAGGGTCGTCCAGCGGACGAGCCCGTGGGGTATCGTCCCATCGTGCTGCTTGATGAGGCCGGCAAGCTGTTCGAGAGAATAGTCGCTGCCCGCCTTGTCAAGCACCTCGAGACGACCGGACCGGACCTGGCGCCCAACCAGTTCGGTTTCCGGAGGGGTCGCTCGACGATCGACGCGATCTCGCGCGTCCGCGACCTCTCCGAGGAGGCGTGCTCCAGTGGAGGCGTGTTGTTGGCCACATCGTTGGACATCGCCAACGCATTCAACACGCTCCCGTGGAGCACGATACACGCGGGCCTGGGGCACCACAATGTGCCCAGGTACCTGCGGAGGCTCGTCGAGGACTATCTCTCCGATAGAGAGGTAGTCTACTCGACGACCCAAGGGGTGGGACGTAGCCCCATGACGCGCGGTGTTCCACAGGGGTCTGTCCTCGGACCACTCTTGTGGAACATTGGGTACGATTGGGTCCTCCGCTGCGGTAACCTTCGTGGAGTCGACGTAGTCTGCTACGCTGACGACACACTGGTGACCGCGCGGGGGCAGAGCTACAGGGAGGCAGTGATCCTGGCAACAGCCGCTGTCGCGACGGCCGTGTCCAGGATCCGGATGCTGGGCCTGGAGGTCGCGCTCCATAAGTCGGAGGCCATGTGTTTTCATGGACCCCGACGAGCGCCACCTGCAGGCTCCACCATAGTGGTGGGAGGTACCCCCATCCCTGTCCGGACAACGCTCAAGTATTTGGGTGTTGTCCTTGACGGGAGATGGAAGTTCGGGGCGCACATGCGACGGCTGTCCCCGAAGATTGTGGCGACGGCCGGAGCGCTGAGCCGCCTCCTCCCGAACATCGGTGGAGGAGAGGGGAGCTGCCGGCGGCTGTATACCGCGGTGGTAAGCTCCATGGCGCTCTATGGTGCCCCGATATGGGCGGGACAGCTCGATCGGCAGACAACCGCCCTGCTGATCGGAGCGCAACGAGTGATGGCGACGAGAGTGTGCAGGGGGTACCGCACACTCTCTCATGAGGTGGCATGCGCCCTCGCCGGGACGCTTCCGTGGGACCTTGAGGCTGAAGTCCTTGCCTCGGTCTACTGGCGTAGAGCCGAAGCGCGGGAGCGTAACGAGCGACTGGCGCCGAGGGAGGTGATGCTCTGGCGGGAGGAAGCCAGAGCATCCGCCATCACACAGTGGGAGGGAAGGCTCCTCGAAGAACCCACGCAGAGGGGGGATAGCGCTCGACGACTCCTCGAGGCTATCCGTCCCATACTCGGAGAGTGGGTTAACCGGAGGCATGGGAGGCTCTCCTATAGGCTGTCGCAGGTCCTCTCGGGGCATGGTTGCTTTGGGAGGTACCTGCACCGTTGTGCCAGGAGGGAAGTCTCCCCGGTCTGCCACCAGTGTGGGCACGCGGAAGACTCCGCCCAGCACGCACTGGAGGCTTGTCCGGGAGGAGCCGAGCCGCGCCGAGCTTTGGTCGCGGCTCTGGGAGGCACTGACCTCTCCTTGCCGGTCGTCTTAGCCAAGATGGTCGGTGATGAGAGGTCGTGGGAGGCGGTCGCCTCCTTCTGTGAAACGGTAATGTCACAGAGGGAGGCCGCGGAGCGGGAGAGAGAAAGGGATCCTCTCTCTCACCCGCTTCGGCGAGCGCGGACACGGAGGCGGGCTGATCGGACCCGCACTCCGTCTCCGCTGAGAGGGCCGGGGGTGCTAGATGCGGGGGCGTCTGGCACCCCCCAAGTATGAGCCCTCCGAGGTGGCGATGCCCTCGATGTGTTCCCGAGGGCATCGTGCACGAGGGGTGAGGGAGGAATCCCTCCCCGAGGTGGGCCCGTCGCAAGGCGGGCAGCGGCGTCGACGGGGGCTGCGGATAGTGCGCGAGCGGGACCGTGCCCCCCGTCACTTGCCGACGACGGAGGAACACCCCGGGGTTTTAGTGGGTACACTCGCCACTCTGGCGGGGACTCCCACATAACCACCGTGCCTCCCCCGGCCGGTGGTATCCATAAAGGATTTCCCCGGGAAAAAAAAAAAAAAAAAAAAAAAAAAAAAAAAAAAAAAAAAAAAAAAAAAAAAAAAAAAAAAAAAAAAAAAAAAAAAAAAAAAAAAAAAAAAAAAGGTTAGGTTAGGTTAGGTTTTTTTTTTTTTTTTTTTTATTAATTTATCGCCGACCTCCTCTGGTATTCTCCAGAGACCTTTTTAGAACTGCTTATGATTTATGTTTTAATTAATTTGATTAGTTTGACTTGTTGTCAATTGTTTGCAAATTTGCTTTTCATATCGGTTCGGTATTACCGTACGCTCGTCATATGATATAATAATTTATTATTGTTATGTATTGTTGTGTCTTGGCTTTTGCTTATTCTTGTTTTCCGTTTCCCTGTTTTCTTACACCTCTGCTGAGCAGGCTCTCCTTCGTTTATTTCTTTCCATTTTTATATGTAACGTAGTATATTCTTCACGAATACATATCGAACATACAAATGATCCTTTCCTATCTGGGTTGAATAGAGCTAGGTGAGTCTTAGTGTCATCTAGTTTTATTACGACTTACAGCGTCCTGGGCCACAGTGGTGCAGTACGCTAAGAGGCACGGTCTGGTGTCTTTTCCAGTCAACATTTCGTACAATGTATATTCCGTCAACGTTGTGTTAGTTGCGGACTCCAGGTCGTGCCTATTTGCACCATATTTTGGGCAGTCTAGGAGCAAGTGCTGTATCGTTTCTTCCTTTCCTTTTTCACAAACGCATGATGGGTCTTCCTTGCATTTAAACCGGCTTAAGTACTCTGAAAACCCACCATGCCCAGTGAACACCTGTGTCAGCAGCGGTGTAAGTTCTATTTTGTTCATTAGTCTATAAGCTTCCGGGACGTTAGGTAAGAATAGTTTTGTCACCTTGGCTGTGTCTCCTGCTTGATATCTGTTGTCCCATATTTTCAACGTTCTTGCGCGTATTTCTCGCTTTGCATAAGAGACTGGGATCTTATCGTAATGGGCGACCACTTTGTTGTTTTGTGCTGCTTCTTTTGCTAATGTGTCAGCCCGTTCGTTACCTGGCACTCCCACATGAGCCTTAACCCAAAAGAGTCGCACGGTCAGACCATTGGTTTTTAGGGATTCGATGTTTTCCCTTATTTCAAAGGCTAGTGGATGAAGTGTTCCCGGCTTCTGGATAAGGTCCAGAGCTGATCTCGAGTCGCTCAGCACGGCAGCTGTACTGATTTTGTGCTTCTTTAATAGTTCTGTGGCTTGGTAAATGGCGTACAGCTCAGCCTGAAATACCGTGCAGAACGACTCGAGTCTCATCTTTTTTGTTGATCTTTCCGTTCCGTTTTCCCACAGACAGAATGCGGCGCCGACTTTGTCGTCAATTCTGCTCCCGTCTGTATATATTTGGACTCTTGGGAGGTCGGAGTCATGTATATCCGTTCCATTGTTTAGGATATCGTACCCGATGTCGCTTACCCCTGCGGGATGTTTCGCTTGCGCGGGAGGCACCTGTTTTTCCATCTCTCTACCCTTATATAACTGAAGATTTCCCCCCCTTTTGGTTACGTACAGTTCAGCGGCTTCGCGTATCCTTAGGTCCAGCGGGATCAATCTTGCTAGGACCATTGCTGCGTTTAGCGAGACCGTTCTATACGACCTGGAGATCTTCTGGGCGAATCCTCGAGACACCGTATTTAGCTGTTTTTGGATTGTTATTTTGTCCACAGCTGTTGCCCACGCGCTTGCTGCGTACATAATAGTTGGCTCTATTACAGAGACATAGATTGTCCTGGTGATTTCCGGGTTTAGCCCCCATTCAATTTTAGCTGCTCGCGCTAGTAGTTTGTATATATTCGCTGCCTTACAGCAGACTGCAGACACATGCTTATTAAACGTAAGTCCGCTGTCTATCGTGAGGCCTAATAATTTTACTTCATCAACCAGTTTTATAGCTCTTCCACTCATGTGCACTCTTGGGGCATCGTATTTCAACTTTCTGGTGATGACCATTGCGTGAGTTTTTTGCGCAGAGAATGTTAGTTTGTTTTCCATGCCCCAGTTGTGCACATGTGCTAGAATTTGGTTGGCTTGTTGTTCTATATTTGTTGAGCTGTTTCCGGAAAACACCAGGACCACATCATCTGCAAACGCCTGGCTGTATATGCCGCGCTTGTCTAGGCCATCCAATAGGGGATCCAGGAGCAGGTTCCAAAACGTGGGACCGCCTATGGATCCTTGCACGCAGCCTTTTTGGGTCGTTCGTCTCTCTGTTTTGCCTGCGTACTGTACTACGACTTTGCGGTCGTCAAAGTAGCTATTTATGAGCTTGCGCAGGTTCCTTGGACACTTCTTGTCCATTAGTTGGCACTTGATTGACGGCCACCAGGCGTTATCAAATGCGCCTTCTATGTCCAAGGATACCAAGAGATTTATTTCCTTCTTTTCCAGGTTGCCTTTTATGTGGCGCATGAGGTCGTACAGGGCGTCTTCAGTGCATCTCTGCGGGGTGAAGCCATACTGACGCGGGCTTCCTTTAGGGAGCATGTGCCATCGTACTCTTCGCATCACCATTTTTTCCAGGATCTTGCCGAGGATGGACAACAGACCTATAGGTCGGTATGACTTCGCCGCACTGTAGTCTGACTTCCCCGGCTTCCTCAGCACCACTACAGCTGCCTCCTTCCATGGGGATGGAAAACATGATAGGGAGAGACATCTGTTCGCCAGAGCCAAGAACACTGCAGATTCCGCGTGAATTGCTCTGCTACATATATCTGCCGTGAATCCGTCCAGGCCGGGGGCTTTTCTTGGGTCAAGGCAGTTTAAGACCTGGTTTAGTTCAGCCTCCGTAAAGGGTGGGTCTTCTGCGTCCTGAATAATTTCATCGCAGATTGTTTTTGCCCTACTCCTGATTGATGCATGGATTGGAGTGTCCTGGTTGCTGTCATCATTTGGGAAGAATTTTTCGGTCAGCAGTGCCACTGACTTCTCTGGGCTTAGGACCTCTCCATTCTCTACCAAGAGCATGTCTTCTTGCCGCCCTGCTGCATTCCGGATCACTCGGTATATTGAGTCCCAAAAACTCTCCCTATCCTGCTTCGTGCAATATTGTTTCCAGCTTGCTATTTGTGCTTTTTTAGCTTCCTCTTCATATTTGTTTTTTGCTTCCAGGTACACTTCCACCACGTGTTTTCGTCGCCGGGGAGCTGCGTGCCTCACTCTGTGCCTCTTCGTGATGACGTCCTTCTTCAAGTTCCGGAGTTCTTCATTCAGCCAAGGTAAGTAATCCTTTTTGGATCGTTTTTTAATGCCCGGTATAGTTTTATTGCATGTTATTTGAATGCTTGTAATGTATTTCTCTATTGCAGTTTCAAGATCGGCGATGGTCTGTATTTTTGTTATGTTATGCTCTGTTAATTCATATTCCCCTAGTGTTTCCCGCATTATCTCGAGGAACTCATCCCACCTGGCCTTACGAGTGTTGTAGAGGCGAGTAGAGCTTTTTGGTCTTCCCATGGTGGGTTTGTTTAGGTTGAGGTTGAAGATAATCGCGTTGTGGTCTGAGCTGGTGATGGTTTTGTCCACTCTCCAGTGGTGGACATTTGGTAATAACGACACAGTGCAGAATGTCACGTCTACGTTGCTGGTTAATACTAAGTTGCCTCGGATCGTGTCGAACGTGGGTTCGGTGCCTTGGTTTAGTATGTGTAGATCGTGTTCATCCAGGTATCCTCTAAGCTCTTCCCCTCGACAGTTCTCTTCCCTGCTACCCCACCATGTACTCCACGCATTGACATCGCCTCCAACAAGAACCTTATCCGTGCGCAATGCCCGACAGATTTCTCTGATCCTGGCCAGGTAAGGTTCCATTTGCTCTGACCCTTCGAGATAGATAGAAAGTACCCCTACAGTTAGGTTAGGTTAGGTTAGGTTAGGTTAGGTTAGGTTAGGTTGGGCGGGTCTGGGTTTATCCATTAAATAGTTGCTATGCCTATGCTTGCGGCGTTCACGCTGCTTGTTTTGGTTAAGTCCAGGCCTTCTTTACTCATCCCGTGATGGGTAGGGAGGTTACGGTCTTGGGGGAAGCGCAGGTCGTGATGATCCTCAAGGCAAGTCTGGCGATTACCTTCTCGCGGTGCTGCCTGTTCTTGGTCTAATTCCTCTGAATTAGACGTAACTAGACATCGCCCGGCGACTCGCGTGTATAGTTTATGTATGTTTATTTATATCATATTTATGTATTTATGTATATTTGTATGTATGTCTATTTTATTACTTTATTTTTCAGCCCAAACGAGGTGGGTCTTTCTCCGCATACGCCTCTGATCAGCAGAGGTGATGCGGAGGGGACAGGCGGTTGCGGGAGCAGCTGCGAGTGGGTCCGGGAACCCTTCCCGGACGGACATCCCCTCTTCGGCCATTACCCACCACAGTGGCCGACGACGGGATGTCAAGGAGGTGTAGTGGGCCCTCTCTTCCGTCCCCTTCCGACCACTCGGGGGACGGGGGCGACGGCGCACGACGTTATGGTGTATGGGTCCGGACTGTTTCACAGCCCGGACCCCAAGGGAGGAGGATGGCGTGGCCTCTCTCTTCCAATCTGATTGGGCGGGAGTGGAAGGGACAGCCCACGTCGTCTGGCTGCAGAGAGGCAGCGGAGTAGGGAGACCGTTTGGGATGGGATGCTAAGGTGGTGCGTCCCATTCAACTCGGTCTCTTGCACGGCGGTGACCTCTCCTCTTCGGTCGTTTACATAACCGATGACGGCCGACGACGAGAGGTCCTTGGAGGAGTCGTGGTCTCTTCCCTTCGTCCCTTCTGAATGGGGGGATGGGGGGGACAGCCCACGACACACGAGCTGCAGAGAGGCAGCAGGGGGCCTCCCGCTGCGAGATCATATCTCGATGTGGTCTCACAGAGGGAGGCGGAGAGGCGGGAGAGGGAGATAACAACGCAGTCTCCTTCTCGCGCTTAAGAGAGAGCGGACACCGGGTCCGGGCTCTATCTTCGGATGGAGCCCGCACCCCGTCTCCGCTGAGTGCCGGGGGTGTTGGGTTCTGGGGGACTCGGCACCCTCACTCAAAGGCACTCCGAGGTGTAGACGCTCCGACGTGTTCCGGAGCGTCTCGCTGGGGGGAGAGGGAGGTTAGTCCCTTCCCCGAGGTGGGCCTGCCGCAAGGCGGGCAGCGGCGTCGGCGGGGGCTGCGGATAGTGCGCAAGCGGAACCGTGCCCCCCGTCACTAGCCGATGTAGGTGGAACACCCCGGGGTTTTAGTGGGTACACCCGCCCTTCTGGCGGGGACTCCCACATAACCACCGTGCCTCCCCAGGCCGGTGGTATCCATAAAGGATTTCCCCGGGTCAAAAAAAAAAAAAAAAAAAAAAAAAAAAAAAAAAAAAAAAAAAAAAAAAAAAAAAAAAAAAAAAAAAAAGGTTAGGTTAGGTTAGGTTAGGTTTGGCAAAAAATTTCAAAAATTAAATTCGTGTTTTCTGTTGTTATTTTTGTTGTTATTTTTGTGTCGGAGGGTGAAGGAAGGGTGCGCCGATAAGGTGGCACTGATTTGGAGGTGGTTGCCCTAAGGGTACCCCCACGGGGGAGTGGAAATGTTTTGTTTCTCTGTTTTGTTATTTGTTTGTTGAACTGCGTCGTTTTGTTATTTGTCTTTTGTTGTGTAATTGTGTTTCGGGATGCCGAAACCTCTGAGGGACGCTTCGGGGAAGTTCCTCAAGAAAGCCAACTGCCCGGAGGCCTCTCCCATCGACTCTGTCGATGATGAAAATGTGGTTTTGTCGGACGCAGAGTCCGATGTAGGGATAGCGGCTATGCTGACTCAACGCAAGCGGCCGTCCTCCTTGTTCTTCGTGCCTGGTCATTCAGAATCAGACACGGAGACCGAGGCGACGGCTGGTGCGAAGGTCAGCACTGCCAGAAGAGGGCGAGGAAGGTCCGTGAAAGCGGGGACTTCACGCGATGAATTTGTGAAGCCATCGCCAGTGGCTTCTGACGCCGAGTTAGAGGAGGTCCTGCGCAAGCGGAATTTGAAGAAGGGAGGTGCTTCTGTCGTCGACCCTGTCACCGACACCGGAAGTGATTCCGAGGTCGCTGCCAGGGCTGGCGACGTGAGCACGCTAAACGCGCAGGAGTTGCGGGCGCAGGCTGGCGCGAAACTGGCCTGCATCTTAGAGGTTGCCAGGAAATCGGGCAACCTAAAAGGTGAGTACGTGGCTCGCCTTAAAAGATCAGCGTCGTTGCTGCGCGACGTAGTGGACGCCCTCGCTGACAGGAGTGAGGCAGAGGAGACTCGGCGCCTCCGAGCCGAAAATTCTCGCCTGCGACTCGAAGTCGAAGCCTGCAGGTCGGAGGTGAAGGCGCTGCGTCGGGGCTTTTCAGAAGCCAAGTCTGAAGCCGCCGCCGCCACCGCCACCGCCGCCGCAACTACCGTTGCCAGTTCTGCGCCCCCCTCTGTCATGGAGGGAGCTGAAATTATGGAGGAGCTGAAGCGCTCCCTTACATGCACAATCGGGGACATGTTGAATGCGCGTCTCGCGGGGCTGGAGGACCGCCTTCTGCCTGCCCCGAATGTCCGTCCGCCTCTGAGGGCCGACACGAAAAAGAAGGCTGGGCAGACTCTGCCGACGCCCGCGCCGACAAAGCAGAACAAATCTGCACCCAAGGCGGCAGCAAAGACGGCACGTGCGCCGGCTTCTGTGCAGCCGCGCGCAGTCGTAACATCGTCCACGGCACTACCACCGGCAGTGCCTACGGTGGCTGCCCCCTCCGCTGCTGTCCCCCAGGCTGATACCTGGGCGACGGTAGTGAGAAGGGGCAAGGGAAAGGGCAAGGGGAAGACGTCCCCTCCCGCCCCTGCGCCTGCACCAGCAGCGCGTGCCCCCGCCGCAACGCCGGGGAAAAAGAGGAAGAGGCCGGCACTAGCGACCCCTAAGTCCGCGGTGGTCGTAGTGTCCCTCCAAACTGCAGCCGTGGACAGGGGGGTCACATACGGCGCAGTGATGGAGGCGGCACAAGAGAAGGTCGATCTCCAGGAACTGGGGATCGACCAGCTGCGATTCCGCCAGACGGCCACCGGAGCTAGAAAAATGGAGATCCCTGGCTCCGGTAGCAGCGACAAGGCCGACAGGCCCGCGGAGAAGCTCCGCGAGGTCCTGTCGGAGGTGGCGATCGTCTCCAGGCCCCAAAAGTCCACAGACTTGGACATCACGGGCCTGGACGACGCAGCCACCAAGGAGAAGGTGGTGGCGGCAGTCGCCAAAGCGGGCGGCTGTGACGTCGGCCTGGTAAAGGCCGGCGAAATCCGCCGTGGCCCCGGCGGAGTGGGAGCTTCGCTCGTGTCCTGCCCTGTGGCAGCCGCAAAGGCGGTGCTGCAAAAGGGCAGGCTCATGATAGGGTGGAGCTCCGTGAGGGTCAAGGCACTTGAGGCGCGCCCGATGCGCTGCTTCAAGTGCCTCGGGCTGGGGCACACGCGGCCTCAGTGCCCAGCGACGGCGGATAGGGGCGACCTGTGCTTCCGGTGTGGAAGCACAGGTCACAAGGCGGCCGCGTGCCCGAGTAAAGCCCCGCGCTGCGCAATATGCGCAGAGACGGGGCGGCCTTCGGGCCACGTAATGGGGGGACGCAGCTGCGCCCCCCCGAAGACGAAGGGAAAGGCCACAGCCCAGGCCTTCCCGGCGGCACCAACCACCCCCGCCACCCCTGCCGTAATTCGCCCAGCTCAGGCGATAGAGGAAGTTGTGATGTCTGAATAATGAATCTAGTCAGACATCACAACTTCCTTCAGTCGAACCTGAACCACTGCGCCAGGGCCCAGGATCTGCTCATGCAGACCATGGCGCAGTGGCAGGTAGATGTGGCGGTCGCGGCGGAGCCGTACTACGTCCCCTCCCATCCATACTGGGCTGGGGACCTGGACGACTCCGTCGCCATAGTAGCCAAGGCGGGTGGTGCCCCCCTCATAGTTAAGGAGAGGGGCGCGGGCTACGTGGTAGGGAAGTGGGGAGAGTACGCGATCGTCGGCGCGTACTTCTCCCCAAACAAGACCGCTGCGGCCCTGGAGGCATACCTGGACCTCCTCGCCGCAGCGGTCGGTCGGCAAGCGCCCCGGCAGGTCCTCCTCATGGGGGACCTCAATGCCAAGGCCCGAGACTGGGGCAACCCACAAACTGACGCTCGGGGTGAGCTAGTCAGGGAGTGGGCTGTCGCCAGCGGACTGACCCTACTCAACACGGGGTCGGTCCACACGTGTGTGCGGCATAACGGGGGGTCCGTGGTGGACCTCTCGTTCGCCACACCGTCTGCCGCAGCACGTGTCCGGGCCTGGAGGGTGGAGTCGGAGGTGGAGACACTCTCGGACCACAAGTACATTCGGTTCGAGATGTCTACCTCCGACGGGATGGATGGAGGGCGTCAGCGCGTCGCACGCGCTGACCTACCACGCTGGGCATTGAGCCGCCTCGACGCTGGGCTAGCGGAGGAGGCGGCAATCGTCCAGGCGTGGCTCGCCGGGCCCGCGCACCCGGACGTGGATGTAGCTGCTGTCCACTTCCGGGATGCGCTTACGGCCGTGGCCGACACGGCCATGCCGAGGGTCACCAGCCGCCCCGCCCGCCGCGCAGTGTACTGGTGGAGCTCCGAAATTGCGGAGCTCCGGGTGCAGTGCACAAGAGCGCGGCGGCCCTACTTGCGGAGTAGGAGGCGGCGGCACGGCCGCACTGATGACCAGCTGCCACCGGAATGGTTGGCAGCTGAGCGCCAGCTCTACGACGCCTACCGTGTAGCGACGGAGGCGTTGGAGCTGGCGATAGGCCGTGCCAAAGAGGCGGCGTGGGCGGAGGTCCTGGAGGGCCTCGACAGGGACCCGTGGGGGCGTCAGTATCGGGTCGCGCGCAAAAAGCTCGGCGGCCCGGCGCCCCCCGTGGCCGAGTCCCTGGAGCCGGAGGTACTCGATCGCGTGCTGGCGGGTCTATTTCCCGACGCGGACCCCCAGCACGCGCCTCCGACGATGGCGCCAGCAGTTGTCGAGGAGCTGGCGCCAGCCTCCATCCCGCCTGTCACAGAGGCGGAGATGGAGGTAGCGGTGAGCCGTCTTCGCAAGAGGACGGCTCCCGGCCCGGACGGAATACCGGGCCGGGTCTTGGCCATTAGCTGCGTCGCTTTGGGTGGAAGGCTTCGGGAGCTGTTCGACGCATGCCTCACGTCCGGACGGTTCCCGAAGCCGTGGAAGGTTGGGAGGGTGTGCCTGTTGCGGAAGGAGGGTCGAGATGCAGACTCTCCTTCCGCATACAGGCCGATTGTGCTGCTGGATGACACGGGAAAGCTGTTGGAGAGGGTGGTCGCGTCCCGTGTCATCCGGCACCTGAGGGGGACTGGGCCCGACTTGTCGGAGGCCCAGTACGGGTTCAGAGCGGGGCGTTCAACGGTGGACGCCCTGCTCTGGCTCAAGGGGTGGACGCAGGAGGCGGTCGCAGAGGGGAACAGGGCGTTGGCAGTGTCTCTCGACATTGCCAACGCCTTTAACAGCCTCCCGCATGGGACCATACAGGAGGCACTCCGCTATCACGGAGTGCCCCTGTATTTGCGGAGGCTGTTGGCCGACTACCTCCGGGACCGCGAGGTCCTGGTGGTAGGACGCGACGGAGTGAGGCACCGTCGCGTCTCCTGCGGGGTTCCACAGGGGTCCGTCTTAGGACCAATCCTGTGGAACATTGGCTACGACTGGGTGTTGCGTGGCACGCTTCCCGCCAGTGTGCGGGTGGTGTGCTACGCGGACGATACCCTGGTCGTGGCCAAGGGGAGGGACCTCAGGGAGACGGTGCGCTTGGCCACGGTGGGAACATCCCTCGTGGTCGACCGCATCCGTGCCCTGGGGTTACGCGTCGCTCTCCCCAAGACCGAGGCCCTGTTGTTCCACGGGCCTCGGGGGCGACCCCCGCCAGGAACACATGTGGTCCTGGAGGGGGTCGTTGTCCGGGTCGGGACCCAGATGAAATATCTGGGTCTCGTCCTGGACGGGAGGTGGGGTTTCGGGGCCCACTTCGCCAGTCTGGCCCCGAAAGTCGTGGGAGCCGCAGCCGCCCTGGGGCGACTACTGCCGAACGTGGGCGGCCCTAGCGCAACTTGCCGTCGGCTGTACTCCGGAGTAATCCGGAGTATGGCCCTGTACGGGGCACCTGTCTGGGCGGACGCCCTCGGTCGCGACAATAAGGCCCTGCTGCGACGTCCGCAGCGGGTCATCGCGACGAGGGCGATACGCGGTTACCGGACGGTGTCCTGGACAGCCGCATGCGTGCTGGCCGGAGACCCGCCCTGGGAGCTCCAAGCCGAAATCCTCGCCGAGATCTACAATTTTGTAGCGGCGAGGAAGTCGCGCGGGGAGCCCCCAGGGTGGGAGGAGGTGGCGCGCATGCGACGGCAGGCGCAGGCCGCCCTGTTGAGGCGGTGGTCGGAGGACCTGGCACCACCCGTTCCCGGCCAGGGGACGGTGGACGCCATCCGCCCGGTCCTCGGGAGGTGGGTAGGGCGGCGACACGGGTCGCTTTCCTTCAGATTGGTGCAGGTGCTTTCCGGACACGGATGCTTCGGAAGGTACCTGCATCGAATCGCAAGGAGGGAAGCGACCCCGGCTTGCCACGAGTGTGGAGCGCCGGAGGATACGGCGCTTCACACGCTGGAAGCGTGCACCGCGTGGGTCCCACAGCGGTGCACGCTTTCAGCGGTAGTGGGCCAGGATCTCTCGTTGCCGAGCGTGGTACGGGCCATGCTCGAGAGCGACAGATCCTGGCAGGCGGTGGCCTCTTTCTGCGAAATCGTGATTTCGCAGAAGGAGGCCGCGGAGAGGATCAGAGAGGTCGACGCCCTCGCTGATCCTCTCCGACGTCGGCGCACGGGAGGGAGGAGAAGGCGATTTGCAGATCGCCTCCTCGCCCCACCCGTGTAGTAGGGTCATCGGTTGGGTTTATGGGCCCCCAACCGACTCAATGGCCCTACGTGCCGGGGAGCGGCTGAAGGTCTGAGCTAAGCCGCTCCGTCTGCCGTTGGTCCGGTTGATGGCACCGGACCTTAAGCCGGGGCGGGATGGAAAGTACTTCCCCATCTCTCCCCGACAGGCTGCGTCTGCTCGCCGGGGTGGTTTAGTCGGTAGGGGCCCGGCTATATTCTATAGTCGGGTTGGTGTGAGACCATTAAACAGACTCCGACAGAAGCCGTCTGTGTCCCATATCACAGGCGGAAGTCCGTAAAGGGATTAACCTCGTTAAAAAAAAAAAAAAAAAAAAAAAAAAAAAAAGGTTAGGTTAGGTTAGGTTGGGGTGCGAGGTCAAGCCACCTCCTCGTGGTGCACCCCGGGCAACAGTGGACAGTGGGTCGCTGGCGAAGAGCTTGACGTGGGGGACGTCTCTCCACTTCTGCCCTATAGCGTTGATAGGTTGAAGTGGATGAGGCAAGATGGCGCGGTTGGTGAGGAGCGTCATAGGAGGGATGCCAGGAGTCCGGCGAGGGGCTCAGCGGACCTTCGGGTCGGAGGATGGCCGGCCTGCAAGGCCGGCGGCGCGGCAGGGAGGGTCAACTCGGCCACCCTGTCGGGCACGAGGTGGAGTGGCGACATCGAGTCGCAGCGGACCTTCGGGTCGGTGGATGGCCGGCCTTCAAGGCCGGCGGCGCGGCAGGGAGGGTCAACCCGGCCACCCTGTCGGGCAAAACTGGGACGGCGGCAATATGCTGCAGCGGACCTTCGGGTCGGTGGATGGCTGGCCTTCAAGGCTGGCGGCGCGGCAGGGAGGGTCAACCCGGCCACCCTGTCGGGCAAAATTGGGACGGCGGCAATATGCCGCAGCGGACCTTCGGGTCGAAGGATGGCGGGCCTCCAAGGCCTGCGATGCGCGGCAGGGAGGGTCAACTCGGCCACCCTGTCGGGCCCAATGCGTCTCCGAATCCTACGGTTCGGTGCCCGCCAAGAGGATGCATGGTCGGGGGGAACCCGGCCGCTAGGGCACCAAAGGGTCCCCACCCTTCAAATGGGAAATAAATATGGAACAACCGGCGATTGTAAAAAATCCCCAGGTGGGTAAAGCCCACCCTTCGCGAGAAGGCAGCCCCATCGTATCTGGGGGGGGCAGCAACCGCCTCGTGGGCTCCGGCCGGAGCTCACGTACCGACGACCTTGGCAAAACAACAAAGGAATCTGATTCTGCACCAAACGACGACCACAGCAAGACCACGGACACCGATAAAAAGGAGAGAACTCCCTTAGTTCGCCTCTTTCGTTGCGACGAAAGCGCGGCTAAGGAGAGCCCCTCGGAGACTTCGGACTCCGAGGCAATGGTTTGGGAGACGGTTTCGTCTCGCAGCAATGCGAGACGACTCCGAAAACGCCAGAGAGGCGCTAATGAAGAAGAGGACCAGGGTGACTCCTCACCGTCACCCAAGGTCCCAACTGCGCAGCGTGGGAGAGGGCGCCTGCCCACCACCTCGAGGCACCCATCACCCCGAGCTGCGCTAGAGGAGAAACGGGCCGCCGCCGAGCAGTCGCTCGACGAAGAGCTCGAGAAGAGGGCCAACTTCCGGAAAGTTACGGTGCGTATGCCGGAAAATCCCCAACTGGGCAGCTGTGATGCCGCCCAGCTGGAGAGCATGGTGATGGACTCGGTGGACACCGTTTTGACGGTGGCCACCAAGTCCAAGCGCTTAAAGGGCACGTGTGTCAAGGCCTTGAAGGACGCCGCTGCGACCATCAAGGCCTCGTTCCAGGAGGCACGTGCCCGCACGATTACGGAGGAGATGGCCCTCCTCGTCGAGGCGAACAAGCAGCTCTCGTCGGACCTCAAAGAGCTCCGACGTGAGCTGCAACAGCTGAAGGCGGCCCGAGCGCCTCCCGCCCCGACCCCCCCTGCGGTGCCGGCTAGGACCTCGGCCCAATCCCCCCTCTCAGAGGAGGCCATGCGGCAGATCGTGGTGACAGTGGGCACCATGATGAACGCACGTCTCGAGGCCTTCGAGGAGAGGCTGCTGCCGGCCAGGACGGTCAGGCCCCCACTTGCCGCGGATCGGCGCAGGGAGGCCGAGTCGCGCCCGGCGGCGGCCTCAAGCCGCAGCACTGCGCCCACTCGCGCCCCAGCGAGGACCCCAGCCACCCAGACGCGTGGCTCACGGGGTGCCCCCACACCGGCGCCGCGCTTTGTCCCCGCCCCCGTTCCGGCTCCACCGTCTGAGCCGTGGAATGTGGTGGCGAGGCGAGGTCGGGAAAAAGAGAGGCAGAAGGAAGCTCCTCCTCCTCCTGCTCGAGCACCTGCTCCTTCCTCCAACTCGAGGAGAAACAGGAAAAAGAAGGCGAAGAAGCCCGCTCCAACACCGAAGAACACCGGTGCGCGTTCGGCTAAGCTCCGCCCCCCGAAAACTGCAGCCGTAGTGATCTCGCTGCAATCAGGGGCGGCGGAGAAAGGGTTGACGTTCGCCAACGTTCTTGAGCGGGCTAAGGCCAGTATAAGCCTGAAGGAGTTGGGGGTGCCGCCGTTGAAAATCCGAACGGCGGCCACCGGGGCCCGAATTCTGGAGATCGCCGGTCCAGAGAATGCCACCAAGGCAGACGCTCTGGCCGGAAGGCTCCAGGAGGTGTTCGGGAGCGAGGAGCAGGTGAAAGTCTCCAGGCCGGTCACCACCAGTGACCTGAGGGTCAATGGCCTGGACGACTCCATCACTAAGGAGGAGCTGGCAGAGGTGCTCGCGAAGGCGGGCGACTGCCCCACCCAGTCCGTCTCAGTCGGCGCGATTCGCCGCGGAGCCGGAGGGATGGGGACCGCCTTCGTGCGCTGTCCCACCGTCGCGGCCAAGAGGGTGATGGCCAGCGGGGGTCGTATTTTGGTGGGCTGGGTAGCGGCCCGGGTCGTCGTCCTAGACGCTCGACCCCGCCGCTGCTTCCGTTGCCTTACGCTGGGCCACATTGCGGCCCAGTGTAAGTCCGACGTTGACCGCAGCGATGAGTGCTATCGCTGCGGTCAAAAGGCCCACAAGGCCCGGGACTGCTCCGCCACTCCCCACTGCACCATCTGCGAAGCAGCTGGGAAGTCGGCGGACCACCTCTCCGGGGGCAAGGCTTGCGCCAAGCCCCCGGCCAAGTCAGGGGCCAGGAGAAGGGCCGCTGCGGCTGAGGCCAAGGCCAAGCCGCGGCCGCCTCCCCCCGACAAAGGGCCCGCGGCTCAAATGGAGGTGGGTTAATGGCATTAACCTTCCTCCAGGCGAACCTCAACCACTCCGCCCGGGCACAGGATTTACTCCTTCAATCCCTGGCGGAGCGGTTGATCAGCGTAGGAGTGATCGCCGAGCCGTACGCCGTCCCACCCCGGGTTGACTGGGTTGGGGACCTCGACGGCTTAGTGGCGATCACAACACAGTCGCCGGCCCACTCCCCCCCCCTCGAGGGTGGCCCGAGGGGCAGGGGATACGTGACGGCTTGTTTGGGCCAAGTCGTCATCGTCGGAGTGTATACCTCCGGCAACAGGCCGGTTCACGAGCTGGAGACTCTTCTCGGTGAGGTGGGGACCTTCATTGGTCAGACCCGCCCACGCCCCGTTGTCGTGCTCGGGGACTTCAATGCCAAATCCTTGGCGTGGGGGTCCCCGGCGACGGATCTTCGGGGCGACATGGTGTTGGAGTGGTCAACCGAGGTGGGTCTCTGTATCGTGAACCGAGGCAGGGAGAACACCTGTGTCCGTCAACAGGGTGGCTCGATCGTCGATCTGACGTTTGCCACCCCAGACCTCACCTGCCGCATTCGCGACTGGCAGGTGCTGGTGGACGCGGAGACGCTATCCGATCACCGGTACATCCGGTTTAGCGTCTCCCCGTCCCCGACGGACGCAGTGTCAGGAGGAGGAGGAAGAGGAGGGAGCGAGATCGGCCCGCGGTGGGCCCTGAAGCGCCTCGATGCCGAACTACTGCTGGAGGCGATCCTCGTCGAAGCGTGGAGTGGCGCTCCTCAGGAACCGGAACCGGTAGACCCGGACGCGATGGCGGACAGGCTGTGTGAGGCGGTTACGCGTATCTGCGACGCCGCGATGCCGCGTTCGCGTGCCCCACAGCCCAGACGCCAGGTCTACTGGTGGTCGGAGGAGATCGCCGAACTTCGAAGACGCTGCGTGACGAGGAGACGCCAATACCAGCGGTATAGAAGGCGTAGGCGGCAAGAGACCGAAAACACCGAGTCTCTGTACGCCGCCTACAGGGAGGCTTCCAGGGCCCTACGCCTAGCGATAGGGGAGGCCAAGAAGCAGGCTTGGCAGCAACTGCTGGAAGGGCTTGAGCGCGATCCGTGGGGTCGACCGTACTTATGGGCGAGACAAAAGCTCCGCCCCTGCGGTCCCCCCACCACGGCCTCGCTCCAACCGGTGGTGCTGCAAAGAGTGGTCGAGGGATTGTTCCCCGGTGCGCCGGGGACCGACTTCACACCTCCCACTGCTGTGGCCGCCCCATCGGCCGATCTCGCCGAGGGAGAGGACGAGCCTGCCCCCATCTCCGAGGGAGAGCTAGGTGCTGCAGTGCTCAGGATGAGGGCCAAGAACACGGCGCCCGGGCCTGACGGCATACCGGGCCGCGTGTGGGCCCTCTCCTTGGAGCACCTGGGCACCGCCCTGAGAGGTGTCTTTGACAAGTGCCTCAGGGTTGGCAGATTTCCCAGACGGTGGAGAAGGGGCATCCTCGTCCTCATAAGGAAGGAGGGTCGTCCAGCGGACGAGCCCGTGGGGTATCGTCCCATCGTGCTGCTTGATGAGGCCGGCAAGCTGTTCGAGAGAATAGTCGCTGCCCGCCTTGTCAAGCACCTCGAGACGACCGGACCGGACCTGGCGCCCAACCAGTTCGGTTTCCGGAGGGGTCGCTCGACGATCGACGCGATCTCGCGCGTCCGCGACCTTTCCGAGGAGGCGTGCTCCAGTGGAGGCGTGTTGTTGGCCACATCGTTGGACATCGCCAACGCATTCAACACGCTCCCGTGGAGCACGATACACGCGGGCCTGGGGCACCACAATGTGCCCAGGTACCTGCGGAGGCTCGTCGAGGACTATCTCTCCGATAGAGAGGTAGTCTACTCGACGACCCAAGGGGTGGGACGTAGCCCCATGACGCGCGGTGTTCCACAGGGGTCTGTCCTCGGACCACTCTTGTGGAACATTGGGTACGATTGGGTCCTCCGCTGCGGTAACCTTCGTGGAGTCGACGTAGTTTGCTACGCTGACGACACACTGGTGACCGCGCGGGGGCAGAGCTACAGGGAGGCAGTGATCCTGGCAACAGCCGCTGTCGCGACGGCCGTGTCCAGGATCCGGATGCTGGGCCTGGAGGTCGCGCTCCATAAGTCGGAGGCCATGTGTTTTCATGGACCCCGACGAGCGCCACCTGCAGGCTCCACCATAGTGGTGGGAGGTACCCCCATTCCTGTCCGGACAACGCTCAAATACTTGGGTGTTGTCCTTGACGGGAGATGGAAGTTCGGGGCGCACATGCGACGGCTGTCCCCGAAGATTGTGGCGACGGCCGGGGCGCTGAGCCGCCTCCTCCCGAACATCGGTGGAGGAGAGGGGAGCTGCCGGCGGCTCTATACCGCGGTGGTAGGCTCCATGGCGCTCTATGGTGCCCCGATATGGGCGGGACAGCTCGATCGGCAGACAACCGCCCTGCTGATCGGAGCTCAACGTGTGATGGCGAAGAGAGTGTGCAGGGGGTACCGCACACTCTCACATGAGGTGGCATGCGCCCTCGCCGGGACGCTTCCGTGGGACCTTGAGGCTGAAGTCCTTGCCTCGGTCTACTGGCGTAGAGCCGAAGCGCGGGAGCGTAACGAGCGACTGGCGCCGAGGGAGGTGATGCTCTGGCGGGAGGAAGCCAGAGCATCCGCCATCACACAGTGGGAGGGAAGGCTCCTCGAAGAACCCACGCAGAGGGGGGATAGCGCTCGACGACTCCTCGAGGCTATCCGTCCCATACTCGGAGAGTGGGTTAACCGGAGGCATGGGAGGCTCTCCTATAGGCTGTCGCAGGTCCTCTCGGGGCATGGTTGCTTTGGGAGGTACCTGCACCGTTGTGCCAGGAGGGAAGTCTCCCCGGTCTGCCACCAGTGTGGGCACGCGGAAGACTCCGCCCAGCACGCACTGGAGGCTTGTCCGGGAGGAGCCGAGCCGCGCCGAGCTTTGGTCGCGGCTCTGGGAGGCACTGACCTCTCCTTGCCGGTCGTCTTAGCCAAGATGGTCGGTGATGAGAGGTCGTGGGAGGCGGTCGCCTCCTTCTGTGAAACAGTGATGTCACAGAGGGAGGCCGCGGAGCGGGAGAGAGAAAGGGATCCTCTCTCTCACCCGCTTCGGCGAGCGCGGACACGGAGGCGGGCTGATCGGACCCGCACTCCGTCTCCGCTGAGAGGGCCGGGGGTGCTAGATGCGGGGGCGTCTGGCACCCCCCAAGTATGAGCCCTCCGAGGTGGCGATGCCCTCCATGTGTTCCCGAGGGCATCGTGCACGAGGGGTGAGGGAGGAATCCCTCCCCGAGGTGGGCCCGTCGCAAGGCGGGCAGCGGCGTCGACGGGGGCTGCGGATAGTGCGCAAGCGGGACCGTGCCCCCCGTCACTTGCCGACGACGGAGGAACACCCCGGGGTTTTAGTGGGTACACTCGCCACTCTGGCGGGGACTCCCACATAACCACCGTGCCTCCCCCGGCCGGTGGTATCCATAAAGGATTTCCCCGGGTCAAAAAAAAAAAAAAAAAAAAAAAAAAAAAAAAAAAAAAAAAAAAAAAAAAAAAAAAAAGGTTAGGTTAGGTTAGGTTAGGTTAGGTTAGGTTAGGTTAGGTTAGGTTAGGTTAGGTTAGGTTAGGTTAGGTTAGGTTAGGTTAGGTTAGGTTAGGGCGGGTCTGGGTTTATCCATTAAATAGTTGCTATGCCTATGCTTGCAGCGTTTACGCTGCTTGTTTTGGATAAGTCCAGGCCTTCTTTACTCATCCCGTGATGAGTAGGGAGGCTACGGTCTTGGGGGAAGCGCAGGTCGTGATGATCCTCAAGGCAAGTCTGGCGATTACCTTCTCGCGGTGCTGCCTGTTCTTGGTCTAATTCCTCTGAATTAGACGTAACTAGACATCGCCCGGCGACTCGCGTGTATAGTTTATGTATGTTTATTTATTATTTTATGTATATATGTATGTTTATTAAAATGGTGTGTGTTGAAATGTCGGGGGGGTGTTGAAGGTCTCTCGCTTCCTTGCGCGTTCGCAGGGAATGTGGACGAGACAGTGGGGGCCTGGGCAGTTCATCTGTCAGGGCGACTCGCCTCATCATTTCGGCATTGGGATGCCTGTCGGGCAAACCTGGAGTGCGGATGACGTAGGTCTTGCCTTAATTGGCCGGTCCGGGTGGAGTAAACCACAGTAAAAAATCCTCAAAGCTCCAAGGTGTCGACTTATCCGCCTTGGGGCGCCCCTCTTCGGGGTGGTTGGTGGAGTGCATCAACCAGCTAGAGGTCAACCACGGATACCGCCCGACCTCCGTGCGTATATAGGGTTACCCGGGTACAGGGGTCTCTGCCCGGGCGGACCACTTATATCCCCCATGCTCGTGGGAATCAAAATGGAAAAATTCTCTATTAAAAAAAACCCAAAACTAGACGTTGAGAAGGAGGCGCGCAGCGCAAACGAGGTGGAAGAAGATGTGTTCTCCAATGCGAGAAACATTGATCTGTCCGGGTCTGACTCGGACGCAAGTTTAGAGACTGTGGCGTCCCGGGACTCTGGGGCCTCACGGTCTAGCCTTTGGCGGAAACGCCGCCGAAGCGAGGAGGAGGACACCGAGGAGGACGTTTCGTCAGCCAAGGTGTCGGTGCAGAGGCGTGGGCGTGGACGTCCCCCCACTACAGGGCAATACGTCGGCCTCGCCAAAGCGAAGGCTTTGTTTAACAAGGCCAGGAGGGAGGAAATGGAGCTCGAGGCAGAGATGGAGTTTGCCGAAGAGCAACAGAGAAAGGAGACGGCTAATCTCTTCAGGAAATCACCTAAAGAGCAGCCACTCGCGGTGAAAGGTATGGACAGCGAAATGCTGAGGAAAATCGTGTCCGACGCAGTCGGCACGATCCAGGAGGTGGCCAAGAGGTCCTCAAACCTGAAAGGGACGTATGTGAAAAACCTCAACAAGGCAGCTCAAGCCATCTCTGCTGCCTTTGAGGAGACGCGGTCACGCACTGTGGCCGAAGAAGTGGCTGTCCTTTCGGAGAGCAACAAACAGCTGACCATCGAGCTGGATGTTCTCCGAAAGGAAATCAAGGAGCTCAGGGCGGCACAGCAACGCCCCGTTCCTGTCCCGGCGCCGACCCCGGCACCCGCGGAAGCTCCCAAAATTGAGGACCTGTGCCGTACCATCATGGTACAGGTAGGAACAATGGTGTCGGCCCGTCTAGAGGCACTTGAGGAGAGGCTCCTGCCGGAGAAGCGCCTTAGACCACCCCTGGCAGCCGACAAGAGGAGAGAGGAAGAAGCGTCGGCTTCATGTCCTATGGACATTGTTAGTCTACCTGAAACGACGCCGTTAACTGCCGCTCCTTCACATCATCCGAAGGAGAAAGGCAGCGCAGGAAAGGAGCGTTGGAAGGCTCCAGCCCCCAAACCTCCGAAGAAGAAGAAGGGCAGGGGAGGAAAGAAAACTGCATCTGCTGCATCTGACGCGGTCGTTCCCACCCAAGCCGAGGCCCGTTCCGACCCTCCGGTATCACTCCCAGCTCCAGCAGAAAAGGAGCAGTGGTCGAAGGTGGTGGGTCGCAAAGGGAAAAGGGCAAGCGGCAACCAAAGTGTTGAGCCGGCGAGGGCAAGATCTGCTGCCCCTGCGCGCGCTCCACTGCGGAAGACTGGCCCACAGGAGAAGAAGAAAAAGACGCCCAAGCTCCGCCTTCCCCGTACTGCAGCTGTGGTCATCACGCTGCAACCGGGGGCGGCGGAGAGGGGCGTCACCTATGCTAAGGTGTTGGCGGAGGCGAGGAGCCAAATAGATTTGAAGGCCTTGGAGATGCCTCCTCTAAAAATGAAGGAGACTGCGACCGGGGCCCGCATGTTTGAGGTCCCGGGAGCAACAAAACTGGAGAAGGCAGATGCTCTGGCCACAAAGCTCAGAGAAGTATTCCAGAACACGCAGGATATACAGATTTCCAGACCGACCGTCACTGCAGATATGCGGGTGAGCGGTCTGGACGACTCAGTTAGCGTCGACGAACTGACCCTGGCACTCGCGAAGGTTGGTGGATGTCCCACGGCGGACATAAGGGTGGGAAACATTAAGAGGGGTCCAGCCGGGATGGGCACCGCCTTCGTGAGATGTCCCAGGACAGCCGCGAAAACCATCGTCGCAGGCAGCAGTCGCCTACTAGTGGGGTGGGTTTCGGCGCAAGTCCATCTGCTGGAGCAAAGGCCCCAACGATGCTATCGATGCCTAGCATCAGGCCACGTCGCGGCGCAGTGCAGGGCTGAACAGGACCGCAGCCGGGACTGTTACCGTTGCGGCCAAAGCGGCCATAAAGCGAGAGAGTGCTCCGCCGCACCCCACTGCAGTCTATGCGCTGCTGCTGGGAAGCCGGCTAAACATCTTGCCGGGGGCAAGGCTTGCGCCAAGCCCCCGACCAAACCAGGAAAGAGGCGAGGGACGGCTGCGACTGAGGCTCAGGCCAAGCCGCAAGCGTCTGCCCCCGTCATAACGGAGGAGTCGGTGGTGCGAATGGAGGAAAGTTAGATGGCTCTAACTTTCCTCCAGACGAATCTGAACCACTCCGCTGGAGCCCAGGACTTGTTCCTGCATTCTCTGGCGGAGTGGTCCATACAAATTGGAGTGGCAGCAGAGCCTTACAGGGTGCCACTAAGATCAGATTGGATCGGGGACGTAAGTGGTGTGGTAGCGATCACCACCCAGTCGCCGACCCCGTCTCCCCCTCTTGATGTGATGGTGAGGGGGAGAGGATTCGTTGCGGCGTCTGTCGGCGATTTGGTCGTGATCGGGGTATATTTTTCCCCAAATGGGACCCTGGCCGAACTCGAGGTCCTGCTCGACGGGGTGGAGACGGTGGTCGGTCGAAGTCGACCCCGCCCCGTCATCGTCCTCGGGGATCTCAACGCCAAATCCATGGCGTGGGGATCCCCGACGACCCTAACATGGGGACGAACAGTGGAAGAGTGGGTGGCGGAGGTAGGGCTATGTGTCCTAAACCGCGGCACAACTGACACGTGCGTGCGGCAGAATGGGGGGTCGATCGTGGATGTAACGTTCGCTTCTCCTGACGTCGCGCGCCGTGTCCTGGACTGGAAGGTGCTTGAGGACGAGGAGACACTGTCGGACCACCGCTACATCCGATTTGGCGTCTCCTCCTCCTCAGCGACCGATGCGAGGGCACGGAATAGACAGGACTCTGGTCCACGCTGGGCGCTAAAGCGCCTGGACTCGGAGTTGTTTAGGGAGGCTGCTATCGTGCAGGCGTGGTGCGCTCTCTCGTCGGAGGGTTTGGACCTGGACGCGGAGGTTGACGGACTGTGTGAGGCGATGGTGCGCGTGTGCGACGCGGCCATGCCTCGCGCAAGGACACCACCGTCAAGGCGCCAGGTCTATTGGTGGTCTGACGAGATTGCGGAACTCCGCCACCGATGTGTGGCGAAGCGCCGAGGCTACCAGCGCTATCGGAGGAGGAGGCGCCAAGAGTCGGAGGAGGCAGAAGCTTTGTACGCGGAATATCGAGCGGCAAATAAGACCCTGCGTGCTGCCATCAAGCAGGCGAAGGTCGCAGCTTGGCGGGAGCTTTTACAGTCGTTGGAGCGTGACCCGTGGGGGCGCCCGTACAGGCTGGTCAGGCGAACGCTCCGCCCTTGGGCTCCGCCAACTACATCCACGCTGCGACCTGACACGCTTCAGCGTGTGGTCGAGGGGTTGTTTCCCGGGGCTCCGGGCCCTGACTTCACCCCACCCACCGTTGTGACCTCACAGCGTGTGAATCTTGCGGGAGAGGACGGTGAAGCTCCTGCTATCTCGGACGGGGAACTAGGAGCCGCGATACTGCGCATGCGGGCCAAAAACACGGCCCCAGGACCCGATGGCATACCTGGGCGCGCGTGGGTGCTTGCGCAGGAGTCGCTGGGACCGTGGCTGAAGGGAATCTTCGACCGCTGCCTTGCAGAGGGGAGGTTCCCTAAGCGGTGGAAGGCAGGCAAGCTAGTGCTGCTACCCAAGCCTGGACGTCCCGCCGACCAACCGGCGGGCTACCGCCCCATCGTTCTGCTCGACGAGGCGGGCAAGCTTTTGGAGAGGGTGGTTGTTGCCCGACTCGCCAAGCACCTGGAGAGCGACGGTCCCAATCTGGCAGAATGCCAGTACGGATTTAGGAGAGGTCGGTCGACCGTGGATGCGATCGCTCGCGTTCGCGACCTCTCGGAGGAGGCGTGCTCCAGCGGCGGGGTGATGTTGGCGGTGTCGTTAGACATCGCGAATGCTTTTAACACCCTGCCCTGGACCACCATATTGGGGGCGCTGCGGTACCATCGCGTACCTCAATATCTCCAGCGTCTCGTCGGGGACTATCTCTCAGACCGAGAGGTAGTCTTCCCGACGACACATGGGATGGGAAGGAGCTCAGTGACCCGGGGCGTTCCACAGGGGTCGGCTTTAGGCCCACTCCTCTGGAACGTCGGCTATGACTGGGTCTTACGGGGCGCTAACCTTCGTGACGTCGGCATCATTTGTTATGCTGACGACACGCTGGTTACCGCCCGGGGGGCATCATACAGAGAGGCAAAGGTCCTCGCGACGGCGGGAGTTGCGACGGTGGTGGGTCGCATTCGGCAATTAGGTCTGGAGGTGGCGCTCCACAAGTCGGAGGCCATCTGTTTTCATGGCCCCCGTGGGGCCCCGCCTGCAGACTCTTGCATCGTAGTGGGAGGAACTTCGATCCCCATAGGGTCCACACTTAAGTACCTGGGGGTTGTGCTTGAAGGAAGGTGGCGTTTCGGAGACCATCTCAACCAGCTGACCCCAAAACTGACGGGTGCTGCGATGGCGTTGGGGCGCCTCCTGCCCAACTTAGGAGGCGGGGATGGCCACTGCCGCCACCTGTATATGGCGGTGGTGAGGTCAATGGCCCTTTACGGAGCGCCAATATGGGCCGGCTCACTAAACAACAGGGAGACTGCAGTGCTGCACAGGGCGCAGAGGGTGATGGCCATTCGCTGCTGCAGAGGGTACCGCACCCTCTCGCACGAAGTGGCCTGCGTCCTTGCAGGTTCCCTCCCTTGGGACTTAGAGGCGGAGATTCTGTCAAACACCTACTGGCAGAGGGCGCGAGCACGGAGCGAGGGCTCGACTCCTGCGCCTCGGGAAATATGGGTGTGGCGCCAAAACGCGAGAGATGGTGCCATAATAAAATGGAGGGAGCGGCTTCTCACGGGGCCTGCTCATAGAGGGACGGGAGCCACTCGGCTTCTTGGTGCGGTGCGCCCTGTCCTCGTGGACTGGGTGGCGAGAGAGCACGGCGCACTCACCTTCAGGTTGACACAGGTCCTCACTGGCCACGGTTGCTTTGGTCGCTACCTGTGCAACGTGGCCAGGCGGGAACCGACACCGGTGTGTCACCAATGTGGTTCGGCAGAGGAAACCGCCGAACACGTGGTGGAAGCATGCCCAGGAGCGGAGGAACAACGGCAGGAATTAGTCGTAGCTGTGGGGACGGACCTCTCACTGCCGACCATCATCACAAAGATGCTCGAAAGTGAAGAGGTCTGGAATGCGATGGTCTCGTTTTGTGAAGCGGTCGTTGCGCAAAGAGAGACTGAGGAGCGCGAGAGAGAGATCGATCCCCTCTCTCTCCCACTCCGGAGAGTGCGGCAACGTGGGCGGGCTAGGGCCCGAACGCCGTCACCGCTCGGAGGGTCGGGGGCGCAGGATGCGGGGGCATCCGGCGTCCCCCAAACACCATAAACCCTCACGTGCGAGGAGGCGGCGCGCTGTATGTCCCAGCGCGTCGCCTAGCTCATTCCAACTGAGCTGAGGATGTCAAAGGAGTTGAAGGGAACACCATCCCCTTCTGAGGTGGGTCCGCTGAAGACGGACGCCGGCGTTGGCGAGGTCGCGGCAAGCATGTGTCGAACGGTCCCGTGACCTCGCCTTGGCCGTTGAGAGGGCATCGTGGAGTTTTAGTGGGTATTGGGCTGCGGCATCTCACTCCAACGCGGTCGAGCCCCACATAACCCGGTCTTCCCCCCGGAGGGCCGGGTATGCGTAAGAGCATTTCTCCACGTAAAAAAAAAAAAAAAAAAAAAAAAAAAAAAAAAGGTTAGGTTAGGTTAGGTTAGGTTAGGTTAGGTTAGGTTAGGTTAGGTTGGGGTGCGAGGTCAAGCCACCTCCTCGTGGTGCACCCCGGGCAACAGTGGACAGTGGGTCGCTGGCGAAGAGCTTGACATGGGGGACGTCTCTCCACTTCTGCCCTATAGCGTTGATAGGTTGAAGTGGATGAGGCAAGATGGCGTTCGAGTGGTGGGACCGCCATAGGGGGGGAAAGCCAGGAGTCCGGCGAGGGGCTCAGCGGACCTTCGGGTCGGAGGATGGCCGGCCTGCAAGGCCGGCGGCGCGGCAGGGAGGGTCAACTCGGCCACCCTGTCGGGCACGAGGCGGAGTGGCGACGTCGAGTCGCAGCGGACCTTCGGGTCGGTGGATGGCTGGCCTTCAAGGCCGGCGGCGCGGCAGGGAGGGTCAACTCGGCCACCCTGTCGGGCAAAACTGGGACGGCGGCAACATGCCGCAGCGGACCTTCGGGTCGGTGGATGGCCGGCCTTCAAGGCCGGCGGCGCGGCAGGGAGGGTCAACCCGGCCACCCTGTCGGGCAAAACTGGGACGGCGGCAACATGCCGCAGCGGACCTTCGGGTCGAAGGATGGCGGGCCTGCAAGGCCTGCGATGCGCGGCAGGGAGGGTCAACTCGGCCACCCTGTCGGGCCCCATGCGTCTCCGAATCCTACGGTTCGGTGCCCGCCAAAAGGATGCATGGTCGGGGGGAACCCGGCCGCTAGGGCACCAAAGGGTCCCCACCCTTTAAATGGGACATTATTATTATGGACAAACAGGCGATTGTTAATAATCCCCAGGTGGGTAAGTCCCACCCTTCGAGAGAAGGCAGCCCCATCGTATCTGGGGGGGGCAGCAACCGCCTCGTGGGCTCCGGCCGGAGCTCACGTACCAACGAACCTGGCTCAACGTTAACGGAACTTGAACCTGCACAACACGACGACAACAGCAAGACCACGGACACCGATACGAGGAAGGAGAGAACTCCCTTAGTTCGCCTCTTTCGTTGCGACGAAAGCGCGGCTAAGGAGAGCCCCTCGGAGACCTCGGACTCCGAGGCAATGGTCTGGGAGACGGTTTCGTCTCGCAGCAATGCGAGACGACTCCGTAAGCGCCAGAGAGGCGCCAATGAAGAAGAGGACCAGGGTGACTCCTCACCGTCACCCAAGGTCCCAACTGCGCAGCGTGGGAGAGGGCGCCTGCCCACCACCTCGAGGCTCCCATCACCCCGAGCTGCGCTAGATGAGAAACGGGCCGCCGCCGAGCAGTCGCTCGACGAAGAGCTCGAGAAGAGGGCCAACTTCCGGAAAGTTACGGTGCGTATGCCGGAAAATCCCCAACTGGGCAGCTGTGATGCCGCCCAGCTGGAGAGCATGGTGATGGACTCGGTGGACACCGTTTTGATGGTGGCCACCAAGTCCAAGCGCTTAAAGGGCACGTGTGTCAAGGCCTTGAAGGACGCCGCTGCGACCATCAAGGCCTCGTTCCAGGAGGCACGTGCCCGCACGATTACGGAGGAGATGGCCCTCCTCGTCGAGGCGAACAAGCAGCTCTCGTCGGACCTCAAAGAGCTCCGACGTGAGCTGCAACAGCTGAAGGCGGCCCGAGCGCCTCCCGCCCCGACCCCTGCGGTGCCGGCTAGGACCTCGGCCCAATCCCCCCTCTCAGAGGAGGCCATGCGGCAGATCGTGGTGACAGTGGGCACCATGATGAACGCACGTCTCGAGGCCTTCGAGGAGAGGCTGCTGCCGGCCAGGACGGTCAGGCCCCCACTTGCCGCGGATCGGCGTAGGGAGGCCGAGTCGCGCCCGGCGGTGGCCTCAAGCCGCAGCACTGCGCCCGCCCGCGCCCCAGCGAGGACCCCAGCCACCCAGACGCGTGGCTCACGGGGTGCTCCCACACCGGCGCCGCGCTTTGTCCCCGCCCCCGTTCCGGCTCCACCGTCTGAGCCGTGGAATGTGGTGGCGAGGCGAGGTCGGGAGAGGCAGAAGGACGCACCTCCTCCTCCTGCTCGAGCACCTGCTCCTTCCTCCAACTCGAGGGGAAGAAGAAAGAAGAAGGCGAAGAAGCCCGCTCCAACACCAAAGACCACCGGTGCGCGTTCGGCTAAGCTCCGCCCCCCGAAAACTGCAGCCGTGGTGATCTCGCTGCAATCAGGGGCGGCGGAGAAAGGCTTGACGTTCGCCAACGTCCTTGAGCGGGCTAAGGCCAATATCAACTTGAAGGAGTTGGGGGTGCCGCCGTTGAAGATCCGAACGGCGGCCACCGGGGCCCGAATTCTGGAGATTGCCGGTCCAGAGAATGCCACCAAGGCAGACGCTCTGGCCGGAAGGCTCCAGGAGGTGTTCGGGAGCGAGGAGCAGGTACGAGTCACCAGGCCGGTCACCACCAGTGACCTGAGGGTCAATGGCCTGGATGACTCCATCACGCCGGAGGAGTTAGCAGAGGTGCTCGCGAAGGCGGGCGACTGCCCCACCCAGTCCGTCTCAGTCGGCGCGATTCGCCGCGGAGCCGGAGGGATGGGGACCGCCTTCGTGCGCTGTCCCACCGTGGCGGCCAAGAGGGTGATGGCCAGCGGGGGTCGTATTTTGGTGGGCTGGGTAGCGGCCCGGGTCGTCGTCCTAGACGCTCGACCCCGCCGCTGCTTCCGTTGCCTTACGCTGGGCCACATTGCGGCCCAGTGTAAGTCTGACGTTGACCGCAGCGATGAGTGCTATCGCTGCGGTCAAAAGGCCCACAAGGCCCGGGACTGCTCCGCCACTCCCCACTGCACCATCTGCGAAGCAGCGGGGAAGTCGGCGGACCACCTCTCCGGGGGCAAGGCTTGCGCCAAGCCCCCGGCCAAGTCAGGGGCCAGGAGAAGGGCCGCTGCGGCTGAGGCCAAGGCCAAGCCGCGGCCGCCTCCCCCCGACAAAGGGCCCGCGGCTCAAATGGAGGTGGGTTAATGGCATTAACCTTCCTCCAGGCGAACCTCAACCACTCCGCCCGGGCACAGGATTTACTCCTTCAATCCCTGGCGGAGCGGTTGATCAGCGTTGGTGTGATCGCCGAGCCGTACGCCGTCCCACCCCGGGTTGACTGGGTTGGGGACCTCGACGGCTTAGTGGCGATCACAACACAATCGCCGGCCCACTCCCCCCCCCTCGAGGGTGGCCCGAGGGGCAGGGGATACGTGACGGCTTGTTTGGGCCAAGTCGTCATCGTCGGAGTGTATACCTCCGGCAACAGGCCGGTTCACGAGCTGGAGACTCTTCTCGGTGAGGTGGGGACCTTCATTGGTCAGACCCGCCCACGCCCCGTTGTCGTGCTCGGGGACTTCAATGCCAAATCCTTGGCGTGGGGGTCCCCGGCGACGGATCTTCGGGGCGACATGGTGTTGGAGTGGTCAACCGAGGTGGGTCTCTGTATCGTGAACCGAGGCAGGGAGAACACCTGTGTCCGTCAACAGGGTGGCTCGATCGTCGATCTGACGTTTGCCACCCCAGACCTCACCTGCCGCATTCGCGACTGGCAGGTGCTGGTGGACGCGGAGACGCTATCCGATCACCGGTACATCCGGTTTAGCGTCTCCCCGTCCCCGACGGACGCAGTGTCAGGAGGAGGAGGAAGAGGAGGGAGCGAGATCGGCCCGCGGTGGGCCCTGAAGCGCCTCGATGCCGAACTGCTGCTGGAGGCGATCCTCGTCGAAGCGTGGAGTGGCGCTCCTCAAGAACCGGAACCGGTAGACCCGGACGCGATGGCGGACAGGCTGTGTGAGGCGGTTACGCGTATCTGCGACGCCGCGATGCCGCGTTCGCGTGCCCCACAGCCCAGACGCCAGGTCTACTGGTGGTCGGAGGAGATCGCCGAACTTCGGAGACGCTGCGTGACGAGGAGACGCCAATACCAGCGGTATAGAAGGCGTAGGCGGCAAGAGACCGAAAACACCGAGTCTCTGTACGCCGCCTACAGGGAGGCTTCCAGGGCCCTACGCCTAGCGATAGGGGAGGCCAAGAAGCAGGCTTGGCAGCAACTGCTGGAAGGACTTGAGCGCGATCCGTGGGGTCGACCGTACTTATGGGCGAGACAAAAGCTCCGCCCCTGCGGTCCCCCCACCACGGCCTCGCTCCAACCGGTGGTGCTGCAAAGAGTGGTCGAGGGATTGTTCCCCGGTGCGCCGGGGACCGACTTCACACCTCCCACTGCTGTGGCCGCCCTATCGGCCGATCTCGCCGAGGGAGAGGACGAGCCTGCCCCCATCTCCGAGGGAGAGCTAGGTGCTGCAGTGCTCAGGATGAGGGCCAAGAACACGGCGCCCGGGCCTGACGGCATACCGGGCCGCGTGTGGGCCCTCTCCTTGGAGCACCTGGGCACCGCCCTGAGAGGTGTCTTTGACAAGTGCCTCAGGGTTGGCAGATTTCCCAGACGGTGGAGAAGGGGCATCCTCGTCCTCATAAGGAAGGAGGGTCGTCCAGCGGACGAGCCCGTGGGGTATCGTCCCATCGTGCTGCTTGATGAGGCCGGCAAGCTGTTCGAGAGAATAGTCGCTGCCCGCCTTGTCAAGCACCTCGAGACGACCGGACCGGACCTGGCGCCCAACCAGTTCGGTTTCCGGAGGGGTCGCTCGACGATCGACGCGATCTCGCGCGTCCGCGACCTCTCCGAGGAGGCGTGCTCCAGTGGAGGCGTGTTGTTGGCCACATCGTTGGACATCGCCAACGCATTCAACACGCTCCCGTGGAGCACGATACACGCGGGCCTGGGGCACCACAATGTGCCCAGGTACCTGCGGAGGCTCGTCGAGGACTATCTCTCCGATAGAGAGGTAGTCTACTCGACGACCCAAGGGGTGGGACGTAGCCCCATGACGCGCGGTGTTCCACAGGGGTCTGTCCTCGGACCACTCTTGTGGAACATTGGGTACGATTGGGTCCTCCGCTGCGGTAACCTTCGTGGAGTCGACGTAGTCTGCTACGCTGACGACACACTGGTGACCGCGCGGGGGCAGAGCTACAGGGAGGCAGTGATCCTGGCAACAGCCGCTGTCGCGACGGCCGTGTCCAGGATCCGGATGCTGGGCCTGGAGGTCGCGCTCCATAAGTCGGAGGCCATGTGTTTTCATGGACCCCGACGAGCGCCACCTGCAGGCTCCACCATAGTGGTGGGAGGTACCCCCATCCCTGTCCGGACAACGCTCAAGTATTTGGGTGTTGTCCTTGACGGGAGATGGAAGTTCGGGGCGCACATGCGACGGCTGTCCCCGAAGATTGTGGCGACGGCCGGAGCGCTGAGCCGCCTCCTCCCGAACATCGGTGGAGGAGAGGGGAGCTGCCGGCGGCTGTATACCGCGGTGGTAAGCTCCATGGCGCTCTATGGTGCCCCGATATGGGCGGGACAGCTCGATCGGCAGACAACCGCCCTGCTGATCGGAGCGCAACGAGTGATGGCGACGAGAGTGTGCAGGGGGTACCGCACACTCTCTCATGAGGTGGCATGCGCCCTCGCCGGGACGCTTCCGTGGGACCTTGAGGCTGAAGTCCTTGCCTCGGTCTACTGGCGTAGAGCCGAAGCGCGGGAGCGTAACGAGCGACTGGCGCCGAGGGAGGTGATGCTCTGGCGGGAGGAAGCCAGAGCATCCGCCATCACACAGTGGGAGGGAAGGCTCCTCGAAGAACCCACGCAGAGGGGGGATAGCGCTCGACGACTCCTCGAGGCTATCCGTCCCATACTCGGAGAGTGGGTTAACCGGAGGCATGGGAGGCTCTCCTATAGGCTGTCGCAGGTCCTCTCGGGGCATGGTTGCTTTGGGAGGTACCTGCACCGTTGTGCCAGGAGGGAAGTCTCCCCGGTCTGCCACCAGTGTGGGCACGCGGAAGACTCCGCCCAGCACGCACTGGAGGCTTGTCCGGGAGGAGCCGAGCCGCGCCGAGCTTTGGTCGCGGCTCTGGGAGGCACTGACCTCTCCTTGCCGGTCGTCTTAGCCAAGATGGTCGGTGATGAGAGGTCGTGGGAGGCGGTCGCCTCCTTCTGTGAAACGGTAATGTCACAGAGGGAGGCCGCGGAGCGGGAGAGAGAAAGGGATCCTCTCTCTCACCCGCTTCGGCGAGCGCGGACACGGAGGCGGGCTGATCGGACCCGCACTCCGTCTCCGCTGAGAGGGCCGGGGGTGCTAGATGCGGGGGCGTCTGGCACCCCCCAAGTATGAGCCCTCCGAGGTGGCGATGCCCTCGATGTGTTCCCGAGGGCATCGTGCACGAGGGGTGAGGGAGGAATCCCTCCCCGAGGTGGGCCCGTCGCAAGGCGGGCAGCGGCGTCGACGGGGGCTGCGGATAGTGCGCGAGCGGGACCGTGCCCCCCGTCACTTGCCGACGACGGAGGAACACCCCGGGGTTTTAGTGGGTACACTCGCCACTCTGGCGGGGACTCCCACATAACCACCGTGCCTCCCCCGGCCGGTGGTATCCATAAAGGATTTCCCCGGGAAAAAAAAAAAAAAAAAAAAAAAAAGGTTAGGTTAGGTTAGGTTAGGTTAGGTTAGGTTAGGTTAGGTTGGACGGGAGCGGACGTGTTGTAAGGTGTCTCCACGCAAAAAATTTCAAAAATTAAATTCGTGTTTTCTGTTGTTATTTTGTTGTTATTTTTGTGTCGGAGGGTGAAGGAAGGGTGCGCCGATAAGGTGGCACTGATTTGGAGGTGGTTGCCCTAAGGGTACCCCCACGGGGGAGTGGAAATGTTTTGTTTCTTTGTTTTGTTATTTGTTTGTTGAACTGCGTCGTTTTGTTATTTGTCTTTTGTTGTGTAATTGTGTTTCGGGATGCCGAAACCTCTGAGGGACGCTTCGGGGAAGTTCCTCAAGAAAGCCAACTGCCCGGAGGCCTCTCCCATCGACTCTGTCGATGATGAAAATGTGGTTTTGTCGGACGCAGAGTCCGATGTAGGGATAGCGGCTATGCTGACTCAACGCAAGCGGCCGTCCTCCTTGTTCTTCGTGCCTGGTCATTCAGAATCAGACACGGAGACCGAGGCGACGGCTGGTGCGAAGGTCAGCACTGCCAGAAGAGGGCGAGGAAGGTCCGTGAAAGCGGGGACTTCACGCGATGAATTTGTGAAGCCATCGCCAGTGGCTTCTGACGCCGAGTTAGAGGAGGTCCTGCGCAAGCGGAATTTGAAGAAGGGAGGTGCTTCTGTCGTCGACCCTGTCACCGACACCGGAAGTGATTCCGAGGTCGCTGCCAGAGCTGGCGACGTGAGCACGCTAAACGCGCAGGAGTTGCGGGCGCAGGCTGGCGCGAAACTGGCCTGCATCTTAGAGGTTGCCAGGAAATCGGGCAACCTAAAAGGTGAGTACGTGGCTCGCCTTAAAAGATCAGCGTCGTTGCTGCGCGACGTAGTGGACGCCCTCGCTGACAGGAGTGAGGCAGAGGAGACTCGGCGCCTCCGAGCCGAAAATTCTCGCCTGCGACTCGAAGTCGAAGCCTGCAGGTCGGAGGTGAAGGCGCTGCGTCGGGGCTTTTCAGAAGCCAAGTCTGAAGCCGCCGCCGCCACCGCCACCGCCGCCGCAACTACCGTTGCCAGTTCTGCGCCCCCCTCTGTCATGGAGGGAGCTGAAATTATGGAGGAGCTGAAGCGCTCGCTTACATGCACAATCGGGGACATGTTGAATGCGCGTCTCGCGGGGCTGGAGGACCGCCTTCTGCCTGCCCCGAATGTCCGTCCGCCTCTGAGGGCCGACGCGAAAAAGAAGGCTGGGCAGACTCTGCCGACGCCCGCGCCGACAAAGCAGAACAAATCTGCACCCAAGGCGGCAGCAAAGACGGCACGTGCGCCGGCTTCTGTGCAGCCGCGCGCAGTCGTAACATCGTCCACGGCACTACCACCGGCAGTGCCTACGGTGGCTGCCCCCTCCGCTGCTGTCCCCCAGGCTGATACCTGGGCGACGGTAGTGAGAAGGGGCAAGGGAAAGGGCAAGGGGAAGACGTCCCCTCCCGCCCCTGCGCCTGCACCAGCAGCGCGTGCCCCCGCCGCAACGCCGGGGAAAAAGAGGAAGAGGCCGGCACTAGCGACCCCTAAGTCCGCGGTGGTCGTAGTGTCCCTCCAAACTGCAGCCGTGGACAGGGGGGTCACATACGGCGCAGTGATGGAGGCGGCACAAGAGAAGGTCGATCTCCAGGAACTGGGGATCGACCAGCTGCGATTCCGCCAGACGGCCACCGGAGCTAGAAAAATGGAGATCCCTGGCTCCGGTAGCAGCGACAAGGCCGACAGGCTCGCGGAGAAGCTCCGCGAGGTCCTGTCGGAGGTGGCGATCGTCTCCAGGCCCCAAAAGTCCACAGACTTGGACATCACGGGCCTGGACGACGCAGCCACCAAGGAGAAGGTGGTGGCGGCAGTCGCCAAAGCGGGCGGCTGTGACGTCGGCCTGGTAAAGGCCGGCGAAATCCGCCGTGGCCCCGGCGGAGTGGGAGCTTCGCTCGTGTCCTGCCCTGTGGCAGCCGCAAAGGCGGTGCTGCAAAAGGGCAGGCTCATGATAGGGTGGAGCTCCGTGAGGGTCAAGGCACTTGAGGCGCGCCCGATGCGCTGCTTCAAGTGCCTCGGGCTGGGGCACACGCGGCCTCAGTGCCCAGCGACGGCGGATAGGGGCGACCTGTGCTTCAGGTGTGGAAGCACAGGTCACAAGGCGGCCGCGTGCCCGAGTAAAGCCCCGCGCTGCGCAATATGCGCAGAGACGGGGCGGCCTTCGGGCCACGTAATGGGGGGACGCAGCTGCGCCCCCCCGAAGACGAAGGGAAAGGCCACAGCCCAGGCCTTCCCGGCGGCAGCGACCAGCCCCGCCACCCCTGCCGTAATTCGCCCAGCTCAGGCGATAGAGGAAGTTGTGATGTCTGAATAATGAATCCAGTCAGACATCACAACTTCCTTCAGACGAACCTGAACCACTGCGCCAGGGCCCAGGATCTGCTCATGCAGACCATGGCGCAGTGGCAGGTAGATGTGGCGGTCGCGGCGGAGCCGTACTACGTCCCCTCCCATCCATACTGGGCTGGGGACCTGGACGACTCCGTCGCCATAGTAGCCAAGGCGGGTGGTGCCCCCCTCACAGTTAAGGAGAGGGGCGCGGGCTACGTGGTAGGGAAGTGGGGAGAGTACGCGATCGTCGGCGCGTACTTCTCCCCAAACAAGACCGCTGCGGCCCTGGAGGCATACCTGGACCTCCTCGCCGCAGCGGTCGGTCGGCAAGCGCCCCGGCAGGTCCTCCTCATGGGGGACCTCAATGCCAAGGCCCGAGACTGGGGCAACCCACAAACTGACGCTCGGGGGGAGCTAGTCAGGGAGTGGGCTGTCGCCAGCGGACTGACCCTACTCAACACGGGGTCGGTCCACACGTGCGTGCGGCATAACGGGGGGTCCGTGGTGGACCTCTCGTTCGCCACACCGTATGTCGCAGCACGTGTCCGGGCCTGGAGGGTGGAGTCGGAGGTGGAGACACTCTCGGACCACAAGTACATTCGGTTCGAGATGTCCACCTCCGACGGGATGGATGGAGGGCGTCAGCGCGTCGCACGCGCTGACCTACCACGCTGGGCATTGAGCCGCCTCGACGCTGGGCTAGCGGAAGAGGCGGCAATCGTCCAGGCGTGGCTCGCCGGGCCCGCGCACCCGGACGTGGATGTAGCTGCTGTCCACTTCCGGGATGCGCTTACGGCAGTGGCTGACACGGCCATGCCGAGGGTCACCAACCGCCCCGCCCGCCGCGCAGTGTACTGGTGGAGCTCCGAAATTGCGGAGCTCCGGGTGCAGTGCACAAGAGCGCGGCGGCCCTACTTGCGGAGTAGGAGGCGGCGGCACGGCCGCACTGATGACCAGCTGCCACCGGAATGGTTGGCAGCTGAGCGCCAGCTCTATGACGCCTACCGTGTAGCGACGGAGGCGTTGGAGCTGGCGATAGGCCGTGCCAAAGAGGCGGCGTGGGCGGAGGTCCTGGAGGGCCTCGACAGGGACCCGTGGGGGCGTCAGTATCGGGTCGCGCGCAAAAAGCTCGGCGGCCCGGCGCCCCCCGTGGCCGAGTCCCTGGAGCCGGAGGTGCTCGATCGCGTGCTGGCGGGTCTATTTCCCGACGCGGACCCCCAGCACGCGCCTCCGACGATGGCGCCAGCAGTTGTCGAGGAGCTGGCGCCAGCCTCCATCCCGCCTGTCACAGAGGCGGAGATGGAGGTAGCGGTGAGCCGTCTTCGCAAGAGGACGGCTCCCGGCCCGGACGGAATACCGGGCCGGGTCTTGGCCATAAGCTGCGTCGCTTTGGGTGGAAGGCTTCGGGAACTGTTCGACGCGTGCCTCACGTCCGGACGGTTCCCGAAGCCTTGGAAAGTGGGACGGGTGTGCCTGTTGCGGAAGGAGGGTCGAGATGCAGACTCTCCTTCCGCATACAGGCCGATTGTGCTGCTGGATGACACGGGAAAGCTGTTGGAGAGGGTGGTCGCTTCCCGTGTCATCCGGCACCTGAGGGGGACTGGGCCCGACTTGTCGGAGGCCCAGTACGGGTTCAGAGCGGGGCGTTCAACGGTGGACGCCCTGCTCTGGCTCAAGGGGTGGACGCAGGAGGCGGTCGCAGAGGGGAACAGGGCGTTGGCAGTGTCTCTCGACATTGCCAACGCCTTTAACAGCCTCCCGCATGGGACCATACAGGAGGCACTCCGCTATCACGGAGTGCCCCTGTATTTGCGGAGGCTGTTGGCCGACTACCTCCGGGACCGCGAGGTCCTGGTGGTAGGACGCGACGGAGTGAGGCACCGTCGCGTCTCCTGCGGGGTTCCACAGGGGTCCGTCTTAGGACCAATCCTGTGGAACATTGGCTACGACTGGGTGTTGCGTGGCACGCTTCCCGCCAGTGTGCGGGTGGCGTGCTACGCGGACGATACCCTGGTCGTGGCCAAGGGGAGGGACCTCAGGGAGACGGTGCGCTTGGCCACGGTGGGAACATCCCTCGTGGTCGACCGCATCCGTGCCCTGGGGTTACGCGTCGCTCTCCCCAAGACCGAGGCCCTGTTGTTCCACGGGCCTCGGGGGCGACCCCCGCCAGGAACACATGTGGTCCTGGAGGGGGTCGTTGTCCGGGTCGGGACCCAGATGAAATATCTGGGTCTCGTCCTGGACGGGAGGTGGGGTTTCGGGGCCCACTTCGCCAGTCTGGCCCCGAAAGTCGTGGGAGCCGCAGCCGCCCTGGGGCGACTACTGCCGAACGTGGGCGGCCCTAGCGCAACTTGCCGTCGGCTGTACTCCGGAGTAATCCGGAGTATGGCCCTGTACGGGGCACCTGTCTGGGCGGACGCCCTCGGTCGCGACAATAAGGCCCTGCTGCGACGTCCGCAGCGGGTCATCGCGACGAGGGCGATACGCGGTTACCGGACGGTGTCCTGGACAGCCGCATGCGTGCTGGCCGGAGACCCGCCCTGGGAGCTCCAAGCCGAAATCCTCGCCGAGATCTACAATTTTGTAGCGGCGAGGAAGTCGCGCGGGGAGCCCCCAGGGTGGGAGGAGGTGGCGCGCATGCGACGGCAGGCGCAGGCCGCCCTGTTGAGGCGGTGGTCGGAGGACCTGGCACCACCCGTCCCCGGCCAGGGGACGGTGGACGCCATCCGCCCGGTCCTCGGGAGGTGGGTAGGGCGGCGACACGGGTCGCTTTCCTTCAGATTGGTGCAGGTGCTTTCCGGACACGGATGCTTCGGAAGGTACCTGCATCGAATCGCAAGGAGGGAAGCGACCCCGGCTTGCCACGAGTGTGGAGCGCCGGAGGATACGGCGCTTCACACGCTGGAAGCGTGCACCGCGTGGGTCCCACAGCGGTGCACGCTTTCAGCGGTAGTGGGCCGGGATCTCTCGTTGCCGAGCGTGGTACGGGCCATGCTCGAGAGCGACAGATCCTGGCAGGCGGTGGCCTCTTTCTGCGAAATCGTGATTTCGCAGAAGGAGGCCGCGGAGAGGATCAGAGAGGTCGACGCCCTCGCTGATCCTCTCCGACGTCGGCGCACGGGAGGGAGGAGAAGGCGATTTGCAGATCGCCTTCTCGCCCCACCCGTGTAGTAGGGTCATCGGTTGGGTTTATGGGCCCCCAACCGACTCAATGGCCCTACGTGCCGGGGAGCGGCTGAAGGTCTGAGCTAAGCCGCTCCGTCTGCCGTTGGTCCGGTTGATGGCACCGGACCTTAAGCCGGGGCGGGATGGAAAGTACTTCCCCATCTCTCCCCGACAGGCTGCGTCTGCTCGCCGGGGTGGTTTAGTCGGTAGGGGCCCGGCTATATTCTATAGTCGGGTTGGTGTAAGAGACCATTAAACAGACTCCGACAGAAGCCGTCTGTGTCCCATATCACAGGCGGAAGTCCGTAAAGGGATTAACCTCGTTAAAAAAAAAAAAAAAAAAAAAAAAAAAAAAAAAAAAAAAAAAAAAAAAAAAAAGGTTAGGTTAGGTTAGGTTAGGTTAGGTTAGGTTAGGTTAGGTTAGGTTAGGTTAGGTTAGGTTTTTTTTTTTTTTTTTTTTTTTTTTTTTCCTGTCCGGGCGCAGAGGCCCGGCCCGCGAGCTAAACTACATCTTTTTATTATGATGTACCATTTATAACTTTCTTTATTAAATAACCCAAATAAACATAATTTTATTTCTGTACAAAATACTTAAGACTAACTTAGACTAATCTTAAAACTAGGCCTAACTAACTAACATGCATTGGGGGCCACCTAGACATAAACTTGTAATAAAGTTTGCGCAGGCGGCCCCCAAATTAGCATGCAATGGGAGTATGTACCCACACATAGTGTGGGACACCTCCCACTCCCAACCAGCTTAATCTAACCTAATCTAACTAATCTAAGGGTTTCTGTAGAGGAGGCGCGGCATAATCGATTTAGTGACTACTGCGATTAGATTAGGTGAATAAAGTGGATTGCGCCTCCTACACAGGAACCTCCTGCCTCAGTCTACATTGTACAGTATACCTTAGTTTACTTATCTAATTATTTACAGTTTTAACAATTTACACAATTTTGACACATTTGCTCATAATGAGTTATACAGTTTTAAGTTTTCCCCTTAAGATTCCTGTGTGTCGATTTATGGTTTGTGCGCGACAACTAATAATGACAATTTTGCACTTTACGCTCTACAATTTTACATTTGTTACATATTTGTATACTTTTATAGCTATTAGATGAGGAGGCTACGTCACTGTAGAACCATTGGCTTGCGCTGCTTTGAGTGCAGTGGCCTCCGCAAATTCCAAGAATGCTGTTCGGTGCCTGTCGTCATCGATAATATTTGCCAGACTATCAACAGAAATGGTATTGCCTATTTGAGATTCGCAGTCGAACCTGAGGGCGGCGAATCTGGGGCATTCGGTAAGTATATGTACTATCGTTTCCTCCGTGACGTCATCGCAGGCACAGTATGGCAAGGTGGTGAGCTTGAACCTGAATAAGTAGGCTCGAAAGCCTCCGTGCCCGGTCATTAGTTGTGCCCGCAGATTCGTCATCCTCAGGCTCGAGAGGATTTTATACGCTCTTCTGACACTAGGAAAATATAGTTTTGTAATACTGCCAGTCTCCGCCGCCGAGTATCTGCTCTGCCATCGCTGCAAGGTTTTATCCCTGGTGAGGCGCTTGGCGAAGGACAGGGGGAAGGCGTCGTACGGAGCTCTTTGTCTGTTGTGCAGAGCGGCGTGTTTTGCCAACTCGTCCGCTCGTTCATTGCCGGTGATTCCTGTATGTGAGCGCACCCAGTAGAGTTTTATGGCTCCTCCAGTCTGTTCAATGTTAGCCACTAAGGTTCTGATTTTGTGTGCCAGGGGGTGGAGAGAGTTCGGGTCCGAAACACTCTCCAAGACCGAGCGTGCATCGCAGAAAATATTGGCGCTGTTGAATCTGGTAGATTTTTGCGTTATTTCTAGAGCCTTCAGTATAGCAAACATCTCCGCCTGGTAGACGCTGTTGTAGGCTTCCAATCTAAAGAGAGTTTTTCCTATTTCATCATTTCCCGACCGAATTGTCAGGGCTCCTCCAACTTTGTCGTCCACTTTACTACCGTCGGTGTAAATTCTTGGATAATCGTTATCGATTTTGTCCAGGTCTTCTTCATTTTCTATCAGTTCAAATGTAATTTTCATTCTGTTTGCAGGATGGGGTAGTTGTGAAGGGTTTAGCCTGGTTTGGAGTGGCCTGTCCGGAAGTTCATCCATTTTACCACTCTTTTTGATCTTATATAGCGTGTTTTGTTCTAGCGCTCTCAGGTCCAGGGGTAATATTCGGGCTAGGGTAGCTCCTGATGTAAGGGAAATTGTTCTGTGGGCTTTGGCAATTCTAATAGAAAAAGTTCTGGTTAAACGATCCAATTTCTTTTGCGCATATACTTTCTCCGCTATCTCACCCCATGCTCCAGCGGCGTATAGCACCGTGGGTTCGACTACCGCCAAGTAAATTTGCCTTATTATTTCAGAATCCAGGCCCCACTGTGCTCTTGCGGCCCTTGATACCGTCTTGTAGATGTTACAGGCTTTCAGATGCACCGCGTCGAGGTGTTTAGCAAAGTTAAGGTTGCGGTCGATGGTCAGCCCCAGTATTTTTATGTGTTCTGAATACTGGACTTCGACATTGCCTATGTGTATCCTCGGCCTTTCGTATATCAGTTTTCTAGTGATGAGAAGAGCTTGAGTCTTTTGGGGGGCGACTTCCATTTTGCTCCACGCGGCCCAGCTCATCACCTCCCTGAGAGCCTCGTTAATCTTGGGTTCAATGTCATCTTTAGAGTGGCCAGTGGTGATAATCATTATGTCGTCGGCGAAAGCCTGCATATGGACACCCAGTCTTTCGGCAGTTCTCAGGAGGGGATCCAGTTGGAGATTCCAGAATGCTGGGCCGCACGTGGAGCCCTGGATGCATCCGCGCTCGGTTTTTCTCCTTATATCGATCCCAGCATAACGGAATCGAATCTCCCTATTTTCCAGATAGCTGTATATTAGCTTCAGCATGGGTGTTTCCACCGATTTTTCCTTTAGCTGTTGGAGGATCAGCGGCCACCAGGTCGCATCGAATGCCCCTCGTATGTCCAATGACAGGACAACCACCATTTTCTTTTCGGCGACACCCGATTTGATTCGAGCCAGTGCGTCATGGAGGGCATCCTCGGCGCTGGTTTGTGGTGTGAAGCCGTACTGATTTAGGCTCATTCTCTGGTCCTGTCCTAACTGCCATTGAAGCCGGTTCATCATCATTTTTTCCAGCGTTTTACCCAGGACGGGGATGAGTCCGATTGGACGATAAGCTCTATGGTCCGACGGGTCGCGGTTTGGTTTTCGGATCATCCGGATTTTGGCGATCTTCCATTTGTCAGGGAAGTAGCTGCCTCTTAAACATTTGTTGAACAGGGACAGCGTTAAAGATGGTTCCGTTTGGTAGGCTTTAAGGCAAATGTCTGCACTGAGTCCGTCCAGTCCAGGCGATTTGTTGGGGTCCATACCACGGAGAGCCGTTTCGATTTCCTGGTGTGTAAACAATTGGATCGTCTCCTGGTTTAAGTTTAGCTGTTCACCGTAGGTCGTAATGTCATGTCGTAACCTTTTCTGGTCCTCAGATTCTGTGAGTCTATCGTCCTCAGGGTAGAACTCGCGGGACAGCAGGTTTGCTGAATCAGTAGGGCTCAGGGTGGTTCCATCTACAGGAGATCTTAACAGATGGTCGGTTGTGTTTGTTGAGCAAGCTTTGATGATTCTGTAGGCTCGCTTCCAAATATCTTCGGGCTTTTGACTGGTGCATAGAACTTTCCAGCTGTTGGTAATTGCGTTGGACATGGTGGTCTTATATTCGTCCTTAGCTTTGAGGTATTCGTTTACCACTTGTTGCCTTCTGTTAGTTCTTGCGTTTCTAATTCTTCCGCGCATCCTTATAACATTCTTTTTCATCTCAGCTAGGTCATTGTTCCACCAAGGTCGTCCGCCATTTTTGTTTATTTTAATAGGTGGGATGGTGTGCGTACAAGCTGTGTGCAGAGCATTTTCATAGAAGTGGACTTCTGCATCGATATCTTCCTTTGTGGGAATGTGATGGCCGCCATCTTGTTGTTCATCACGAAAGGTCGATTCTAGTACCGTTTGGGAGAACTTTTCTCTGAATTCCTTCCACTTCGCCTTTTTCGTATTATATACGCGTGTGCTTATTTTTGGTATCAGGGTTTCAGGGGTGGTTCTGAGATGGTAAAGTATGGCTCGATGGTCAGATAGGTTGACAAAGGCCGGGTCAACTCTCCAGCCTTCAACCCTTGGGAGAATTCCTGTGGTGCAAGCAGTTACATCAACTATACTAGAGTGTAATTGACTGCCGCGGAACTGGTGGAACGTGGGAGTGTTCCCTTGATTGAGGATGTGGGCTCCCAGCTGGTTGAGTGCATCAACAAACGCCTCCCCCCGTGAGTCCTCCACATCGCAGCCCCACCATGGGCTCGACGCGTTAATATCCCCCCCGATAATACACTGACTTATTCCAGGAGTCAGAGCAAGGGTCATCATAGTCTGTAGATGAGGTTCCATGTCTTGCCTTCCCTGCATATATAAGCTAATGATGCCTAACTTTAGAGAACCCAAAGACATTATGATTCCTGACACGTTTGGGGTTATGTGCTGCTGACTTATAGTTATATCTAGCGTATTATCGATGACGACTAATGCGGCCTTAACAGGATTCTCATTGTCCCCGTCAAATTGGGCTACCCGATAATTGGTCTTCATTTTACCTAGAGCTCCTACATAGGGTTCCTGGAGCATTAGGATCGAGATTCCCGAGCTTTCAGCAGCATGGATGCATTCCTGGGTCGCGTTGTAACCGCGGCCCAGGTTTGCCTGTGCAAATTTTATTAACCTAGTACGTTCCCTATAGGTGCCCTTAGCAGTAGCTGATCGCCATCCTTGCCAACCGGTCCCATGTCACCCAGTCGGGGCAGCTTGCGCTGTATGCAGGGTGCCGGCAGCCGGCTTCAGCCACTTGCTTGGAGCAGCAGTTTGTACAGCGCGGGGGTCCATCCCTGTTTGGGCAGTCCCTTGTTTCGTGGGCCGCCGAACAATACCCACACCTCACCTCCGGGGCCGTGCATTCTCGAGCGCGGTGGGAGAACCCAAGACACCGGAAGCATTGGGTGAGTGGGGATTGGTCGGCCGCCAACACGATTTGGTACCCTAGGCGGACCCTTTGGTCCTTCAGGGCGTTCCACATTGCAGGGCTGCATTCTAGGATGATGTTTTGCACCTGATTGTGGCGCCCTTTGGTGCGCCTTACAACATTTAGGACTTGGTTGTCCTGCGGTATTCCGCCAACCAAGTCCGTATTCTGTTTTAGGATCGCTTCCCTAATTCGGGCGTCGTCCAAACCAGGCACTACACCGAACAGCCGTAACAGGGGTTTCTTAGGGGCGGGTACGGTTACCGTTAATCCACCACTCGCCTTAATGGCATTTTCCATTAGCTGTCTCTCTGCGACAGAGTTGACAGTAATGGCGACTTTGCCGTTTTTGCACCTCCGGACACCGGCAATTCCCACACCCATCTGCACCACATCCACGTCGTGCTTAATCTTGTTGACGACTTGAGATCCGGTGTGGTTCGGATCGATAGATTCGACCAAGATCGTGTGTTTCGGAACTGCCGGCCATTCCTTGGGTGGTAGGTGAGCTGTGGTCTCACGGCGCGCGGTCCTTCTGGGGCGTACCAGTTGCCACTGGCCTCCCCCGTCATCATCGTGAGGGGGAGGGGCTACGGCATCGGTCAGCTCCGGTCTAGGACGTGTGATGTCCGCTTGCAGATTTTCTACGAGGTCGAGTAACAACTTGGACGTCGTCGCCAGATTTGAGCCCGCAAGATCTTGTTCACCTTTTGCGACATCAGTCGCCACACCCTCCACGAGACTTTTTACTTCGTTGAGAGGTGCGGCGACATTGTCCTTGGTGTACAAACTATGGGACTCTAGCTGGCTCATAAGGAGCTCAAGTTTCTCGACCGTCTTGTTTTGAGCGACCTCTAGGCTCTTAAGGTCCGCCACCTGCTGGCCCAAAGATTGTTCCAGCGTGTGGGTGTGTTTCTTAGCCTGGAGGTCAAGCTCACGCTTCAGCCGGATATTCTCGTTCTCGAGAGTGCTATTCAGTTGCTCCAGCCTGATGTTGATATCCGATTGACGCAGGATCAGTTCCTGCATCCTGTGTAGTTTTGTGTCCACATATTCCTTAACCCGTCTGTTTAGGTTCCCGCTGGCCTTGCTGGACAGTGCAACCTGGATATCCGTTATGACCTTACAGGCCTCACCAGTCATCCCAGGATGCACAACCACGTTTCCCTCCTCCTCAAGGCTCGTCAAAGATGTGTTTGACGCCCGCGACGAGAGCGTTGACGGTCCAGCTAGACCCTCCGTCGAAGCCTTTTTGGAGGAAAGGGAAGAGACCACGGAAACTCGCCGGGCTGAGAGAGGGGTCGCCCTGGCTTGTGCCGCCGCATGGGCTTTAGTGCCTGGTGTGGTGGCACTGTCAGACGTTGATCTCCTCAGCACTTTCGGGTTGGTACTTGTACCAGCTGTGGGTTGGCGTTTGGACTGGACGCGGACTGGACCAACCAGTCCGCGGCCACCGCTCGAACGTACGGCAGCAAAACCCACGCGCTCCGCAGTAAAAAATTGTAAAAAGTGGTAAAAAGTGATCGTAGAGAGGTGTTCTTGGTGTCAAATTGTTCGTCTCGTGTTGCCCCACAAAGTGATATAAGTGTCATAAGTGTCAGTGCAGTGAAAGACAGGATTTCAGTGTCGAACGGGATCTCCCTAACCTCTTGAGTGAGTTTTTCGATATAAATCTTGATACGCTGCCCGAACGAGATCTGTGACCCATAGTAAAATTATATTCATTTTGTGGGTCTTCACGAGACGCACATTTTGGTGTCCTTCCGGAGAAAATCCCCCGGGAAACCAGGGAGTTATTCCGGTTTTTCCGAAGGCGACCACGCGGGATCCGCCCCCTCGGAAAAATTTCCCGTGGGAATTCAGACCAGTGGGATACACCGATCGAAGCACCGTACTCTTCTCTACGATAAACTGTTTAGATTAGATTTTTAAGTTGTATAGTTTTAAAGTTATTTAGTTTTTTAGTTCTATTTTTTCTTACGTTATATTTTTGTATTTATATTGTGCGCGTGGGTTTTGTCTTCGAAATAGGCTGCGGACGGACCCTGCCTACAGAACTATGATTTTTGTATGATTTTATCTTTTCAGGTTTGGTAGATATAGGCAAAAATAGGTAAAATATTCCCCCCCCTTTTTCTCTGAAGTACCTTGTAAATTCTCTTTTTTGAAATTGTAGTTAATTTGAACTCCCTGCACTCTACCTAAAACCGTTTAAAAATCGAAAATCGGTCAATAAACGACCAAGTTGGGACAATTTTTCCAAATTTTATGGGACTCTGGGAACGGCTGGGACTAGGCCATTTTTGGTGACACAGTCCTGTCCAGGAGCGCTAGCCCATCTCAGGGAACCTAAATTTGACCCCTCCCACGCTTATAGGGACCGAGAAAACCGAATTTCTAATATTTTGAAATTTTTAGAATTAATTTTCGGTCTTTGAAATTATTTGAATTCGGTTTTTCTCGGTAACTATACGTCGTACGAGCTTCGGGTTTTCGATTATAACACCCTCTAGACCACCCCTATCCGTTCCGCGCGGTCTTTGGGCGGTTTTAGGTTAAGTTGGAATTTATGTGTTTTGGACACTGCAAATGGTAGAATAGGTCGCAACAACACCAAGGGCTTTTACCCGGAGTCGCTGCGACACTTGGTTGCCGATCTGCGCTTTGTCCAACTTTCTCTGGACAAATAAATTTTTAGTCCTTGCTTTTTGGACAAGCGATTACTGGGGAACCGCTGGGCTGGGAAACGCGAAAATTCCTTCAACAACATCCCCTTGAAGGCCTTTACGCGACCCAACCGCTCGGAGGCCTCTCCGCGGTACCTCACAAAGTGGTCCCGGTTTGTGGTCCCCAGCGCTAGAACCCACTCTGCGCACCCCCGTACAGTTTTTCCTGTTCCGATACGACGCCTGGACTGGGAGTTGGGCGAATCCCAAAATTCGTTGGGACTCAGTCCCACGAACCACGAAAGTTTGGGACAGTCATAACTCGGCAACCGGATGTCCTATCGGAATCAGGACTGGACTGTTTAGTCGCCCATCAAGGTCCCTATCAATCACATTTCACAGATTTCAGATTCAGCGAAATTTGAAATTTGAATTTTTTGAAATTTTTTCAGAAAATTTCTGTCGAATTTCGCCAAAAAACAAATTGGAGACGTAAGTCCTGGAGCTCATCTGTACAGAGGAGTTTCTCCCGCCCCGCTGCGCCACTTGGTTCGCGAGATATACCGATTACAAATTTTTTGAAATCTAATTTCAAAAAACTTTGACTGCGGATATCTCGGGAACCGTCGGTCGTAGGGGCGCGAGATTTTCGACCCTGAAACCAGCTCGCAGAGGTCTCCAAATCTGCATTCATAGAACGACTCTACATAGAGTCGGGTTGGTGGAGATTTTTCGGTGCGCGTAGCACATCACTGCCAAAGCGGAGGACCTCCGCATTCGCGTTGACGGTACCGCCCCTGGCGCGGCTACGCCACTGGTTGCAGGAACTCTCCTAAAAAAGTCGTAGAGTCCTCCTGAAACAGAAAATAAAACAAATTAAATAAAATGGACAAACGCCAACCCACAGCTGGTACAAGTACCAACCCGAAAGTGCTGAGGAGATCAACGTCTGACAGTGCCACCACACCAGGCACTAAAGCCCATGCGGCGGCACAAGCCAGGGCGACCCCTCTCTCAGCCCGGCGAGTTTCCGTGGTCTCTTCCCTTTCCTCCAAAAAGGCTTCGACGGAGGGTCTAGCTGGACCGTCAACGCTCTCGTCGCGGGCGTCAAACACATCTTTGACGAGCCTTGAGGAGGAGGGAAACGTGGTTGTGCATCCTGGGATGACTGGTGAGGCCTGTAAGGTCATAACGGATATCCAGGTTGCACTGTCCAGCAAGGCCAGCGGGAACCTAAACAGACGGGTTAAGGAATATGTGGACACAAAACTACACAGGATGCAGGAACTGATCCTGCGTCAATCGGATATCAACATCAGGCTGGAGCAACTGAATAGCACTCTCGAGAACGAGAATATCCGGCTGAAGCGTGAGCTTGACCTCCAGGCTAAGAAACACACCCACACGCTGGAACAATCTTTGGGCCAGCAGGTGGCGGACCTTAAGAGCCTAGAGGTCGCTCAAAACAAGACGGTCGAGAAACTTGAGCTCCTTATGAGCCAGCTAGAGTCCCATAGTTTGTACACCAAGGACAATGTCGCCGCACCTCTCAACGAAGTAAAAAGTCTCGTGGAGGGTGTGGCGACTGATGTCGCAAAAGGTGAACAAGATCTTGCGGGCTCAAATCTGGCGACGACGTCCAAGTTGTTACTCGACCTCGTAGAAAATCTGCAAGCGGACATCACACGTCCTAGACCGGAGCTGACCGATGCCGTAGCCCCTCCCCCTCACGATGATGACGGGGGAGGCCAGTGGCAACTGGTACGCCCCAGAAGGACCGCGCGCCGTGAGACCACAGCTCACCTACCACCCAAGGAATGGCCGGCAGTTCCGAAACACACGATCTTGGTCGAATCTATCGATCCGAACCACACCGGATCTCAAGTCGTCAACAAGATTAAGCACGACGTGGATGTGGTGCAGATGGGTGTGGGAATTGCCGGTGTCCGGAGGTGCAAAAACGGCAAAGTCGCCATTACTGTCAACTCTGTCGCAGAGAGACAGCTAATGGAAAATGCCATTAAGGCGAGTGGTGGATTAACGGTAACCGTACCCGCCCCTAAGAAACCCCTGTTACGGCTGTTCGGTGTAGTGCCTGGTTTGGACGACGCCCGAATTAGGGAAGCGATCCTAAAACAGAATACGGACTTGGTTGGCGGAATACCGCAGGACAACCAAGTCCTAAATGTTGTAAGGCGCACCAAAGGGCGCCACAATCAGGTGCAAAACATCATCCTAGAATGCAGCCCTGCAATGTGGAACGCCCTGAAGGACCAAAGGGTCCGCCTAGGGTACCAAATCGTGTTGGCGGCCGACCAATCCCCACTCACCCAATGCTTCCGGTGTCTTGGGTTCTCCCACCGCGCTCGAGAATGCACGGCCCCGGAGGTGAGGTGTGGGTATTGTTCGGCGGCCCACGAAACAAGGGACTGCCCAAACAGGGATGGACCCCCGCGCTGTACAAACTGCTGCTCCAAGCAAGTGGCTGAAGCCGGCTGCCGGCACCCTGCATACAGCGCAAGCTGCCCCGACTGGGTGACATGGGACCGGTTGGCAAGGATGGCGATCAGCTACTGCTAAGGGCACCTATAGGGAACGTACTAGGTTAATAAAATTTGCACAGGCAAACCTGGGCCGCGGTTACAACGCGACCCAGGAATGCATCCATGCTGCTGAAAGCTCGGGAATCTCGATCCTAATGCTCCAGGAACCCTATGTAGGAGCTCTAGGTAAAATGAAGACCAATTATCGGGTAGCCCAATTTGACGGGGACAATGAGAATCCTGTTAAGGCCGCATTAGTCGTCATCGATAATACGCTAGATATAACTATAAGTCAGCAGCACATAACCCCAAACGTGTCAGGAATCATAATGTCTTTGGGTTCTCTAAAGTTAGGCATCATTAGCTTATATATGCAGGGAAGGCAAGACATGGAACCTCATCTACAGACTATGATGACCCTTGCTCTGACTCCTGGAATAAGTCAGTGTATTATCGGGGGGGATATTAACGCGTCGAGCCCATGGTGGGGCTGCGATGTGGAGGACTCACGGGGGGAGGCGTTTGTTGATGCACTCAACCAGCTGGGAGCCCACATCCTCAATCAAGGGAACACTCCCACGTTCCACCAGTTCCGCGGCAGTCAATTACACTCTAGTATAGTTGATGTAACTGCTTGCACCACAGGAATTCTCCCAAGGGTTGAAGGCTGGAGAGTTGACCCGGCCTTTGTCAACCTATCTGACCATCGAGCCATACTTTACCATCTCAGAACCACCCCTGAAACCCTGATACCAAAAATAAGCACACGCGTATATAATACGAAAAAGGCGAAGTGGAAGGAATTCAGAGAAAAGTTCTCCCAAACGGTACTAGAATCGACCTTTCGTGATGAACAACAAGATGGCGGCCATCACATTCCCACAAAGGAAGATATCGATGCAGAAGTCCACTTCTATGAAAATGCTCTGCACACAGCTTGTACGCACACCATCCCACCTATTAAAATAAACAAAAATGGCGGACGACCTTGGTGGAACAATGACCTAGCTGAGATGAAAAAGAATGTTATAAGGATGCGCGGAAGAATTAGAAACGCAAGAACTAACAGAAGGCAACAAGTGGTAAACGAATACCTCAAAGCTAAGGACGAATATAAGACCACCATGTCCAACGCAATTACCAACAGCTGGAAAGTTCTATGCACCAGTCAAAAGCCCGAAGATATTTGGAAGCGAGCCTACAGAATCATCAAAGCTTGCTCAACAAACACAACCGACCATCTGTTAAGATCTCCTGTAGATGGAACCACCCTGAGCCCTACTGATTCAGCAAACCTGCTGTCCCGCGAGTTCTACCCTGAGGACGATAGACTCACAGAATCTGAGGACCAGAAAAGGTTACGACATGACATTACGACCTACGGTGAACAGCTAAACTTAAACCAGGAGACGATCCAATTGTTTACACACCAGGAAATCGAAACGGCTCTCCGTGGTATGGACCCCAACAAATCGCCTGGACTGGACGGACTCAGTGCAGACATTTGCCTTAAAGCCTACCAAACGGAACCATCTTTAACGCTGTCCCTGTTCAACAAATGTTTAAGAGGCAGCTACTTCCCTGACAAATGGAAGATCGCCAAAATCCGGATGATCCGAAAACCAAACCGCGACCCGTCGGACCATAGAGCTTATCGTCCAATCGGACTCATCCCCGTCCTGGGTAAAACGCTGGAAAAAATGATGATGAACCGGCTTCAATGGCAGTTAGGACAGGACCAGAGAATGAGCCTAAATCAGTACGGCTTCACACCACAAACCAGCGCCGAGGATGCCCTCCATGACGCACTGGCTCGAATCAAATCGGGTGTCGCCGAAAAGAAAATGGTGGTTGTCCTGTCATTGGACATACGAGGGGCATTCGATGCGACCTGGTGGCCGCTGATCCTCCAACAGCTAAAGGAAAAATCGGTGGAAACACCCATGCTGAAGCTAATATACAGCTATCTGGAAAATAGGGAGATTCGATTCCGTTATGCTGGGATCGATATAAGGAGAAAAACCGAGCGCGGATGCATCCAGGGCTCCACGTGCGGCCCAGCATTCTGGAATCTCCAACTGGATCCCCTCCTGAGAACTGCCGAAAGACTGGGTGTCCATATGCAGGCTTTCGCCGACGACATAATGATTATCACCACTGGCCACTCTAAAGATGACATTGAACCCAAGATTAACGAGGCTCTCAGGGAGGTGATGAGCTGGGCCGCGTGGAGCAAAATGGAAGTCGCCCCCCAAAAGACTCAAGCTCTTCTCATCACTAGAAAACTGATATACGAAAGGCCGAGGATACACATAGGCAATGTCGAAGTCCAGTATTCAGAACACATAAAAATACTGGGGCTGACCATCGACCGCAACCTTAACTTTGCTAAACACCTCGACGCGGTGCATCTGAAAGCCTGTAACATCTACAAGACGGTATCAAGGGCCGCAAGAGCACAGTGGGGCCTGGATTCTGAAATAATAAGGCAAATTTACTTGGCGGTAGTCGAACCCACGGTGCTATACGCCGCTGGAGCATGGGGTGAGATAGCGGAGAAAGTATATGCGCAAAAGAAATTGGATCGTTTAACCAGAACTTTTTCTATTAGAATTGCCAAAGCCCACAGAACAATTTCCCTTACATCAGGAGCTACCCTAGCCCGAATATTACCCCTGGACCTGAGAGCGCTAGAACAAAACACGCTATATAAGATCAAAAAGAGTGGTAAAATGGATGAACTTCCGGACAGGCCACTCCAAACCAGGCTAAACCCTTCACAACTACCCCATCCTGCAAACAGAATGAAAATTACATTTGAACTGATAGAAAATGAAGAAGACCTGGACAAAATCGATAACGATTATCCAAGAATTTACACCGACGGTAGTAAAGTGGACGACAAAGTTGGAGGAGCCCTGACAATTCGGTCGGGAAATGATGAAATAGGAAAAACTCTCTTTAGATTGGAAGCCTACAACAGCGTCTACCAGGCGGAGATGTTTGCTATACTGAAGGCTCTAGAAATAACGCAAAAATCTACCAGATTCAACAGCGCCAATATTTTCTGCGATGCACGCTCGGTCTTGGAGAGTGTTTCGGACCCGAACTCTCTCCACCCCCTGGCACACAAAATCAGAACCTTAGTGGCTAACATTGAACAGACTGGAGGAGCCATAAAACTCTACTGGGTGCGCTCACATACAGGAATCACCGGCAATGAACGAGCGGACGAGTTGGCAAAACACGCCGCTCTGCACAACAGACAAAGAGCTCCGTACGACGCCTTCCCCCTGTCCTTCGCCAAGCGCCTCACCAGGGATAAAACCTTGCAGCGATGGCAGAGCAGATACTCGGCGGCGGAGACTGGCAGTATTACAAAACTATATTTTCCTAGTGTCAGAAGAGCGTATAAAATCCTCTCGAGCCTGAGGATGACGAATCTGCGGGCACAACTAATGACCGGGCACGGAGGCTTTCGAGCCTACTTATTCAGGTTCAAGCTCACCACCTTGCCATACTGTGCCTGCGATGACGTCACGGAGGAAACGATAGTACATATACTTACCGAATGCCCCAGATTCGCCGCCCTCAGGTTCGACTGCGAATCTCAAATAGGCAATACCATTTCTGTTGATAGTCTGGCAAATATTATCGATGACGACAGGCACCGAACAGCATTCTTGGAATTTGCGGAGGCCACTGCACTCAAAGCAGCGCAAGCCAATGGTTCTACAGTGACGTAGCCTCCTCATCTAATAGCTATAAAAGTATACAAATATGTAACAAATGTAAAATTGTAGAGCGTAAAGTGCAAAATTGTCATTATTAGTTGTCGCGCACAAACCATAAATCGACACACAGGAATCTTAAGGGGAAAACTTAAAACTGTATAACTCATTATGAGCAAATGTGTCAAAATTGTGTAAATTGTTAAAACTGTAAATAATTAGATAAGTAAACTAAGGTATACTGTACAATGTAGACTGAGGCAGGAGGTTCCTGTGTAGGAGGCGCAATCCACTTTATTCACCTAATCTAATCGCAGTAGTCACTAAATCGATTATGCCGCGCCTCCTCTACAGAAACCCTTAGATTAGTTAGATTAGGTTAGATTAAGCTGGTTGGGAGTGGGAGGTGTCCCACACTATGTGTGGGTACATACTCCCATTGCATGCTAATTTGGGGGCCGCCTGCGCAAACTTTATTACAAGTTTATGTCTAGGTGGCCCCCAATGCATGTTAGTTAGTTAGGCCTAGTTTTAAGATTAGTCTAAGTTAGTCTTAAGTATTTTGTACAGAAATAAAATTATGTTTATTTGGGTTATTTAATAAAGAAAGTTATAAATGGTACATCATAATAAAAAGATGTAGTTTAGCTCGCGGGCCGGGCCTCTGCGCCCGGACAGGAAAAAAAAAAAAAAAAAAAAAAAAAAAAAAAAAAAAAAAACCTAACCTAACCTAACCTTTTTTTTTTTTTTTTTTTTTTTTTTTTTTTTTTTTTTTTTTTTTTTTTTTTTTTTTTTTTTTCCCGGGGAAATCCTTTATGGATACCACCGGCCGGGGGAGGCACGGTGGTTATGTGGGAGTCCCCGCCAGAGTGGCGAGTGTACCCACTAAAACCCCGGGGTGTTCCTCCGTCGTCGGCAAGTGACGGGGGGCACGGTCCCGCTTGCGCACTATCCGCAGCCCCCGTCGACGCCGCTGCCCGCCTTGCGACGGGCCCACCTCGGGGAGGGATTCCTCCCTCACCCCTCGTGCACGATGCCCTCGGGAACACATCGAGGGCATCGCCACCTCGGAGGGCTCATACTTGGGGGGTGCCAGACGCCCCCGCATCTAGCACCCCCGGCCCTCTCAGCGGAGACGGAGTGCGGGTCCGATCAGCCCGCCTCCGTGTCCGCGCTCGCCGAAGCGGGTGAGAAAGTGGGTCCCTTTCTCTCTCCCGCTCCGCGGCCTCCCTCTGTGACATCACTGTTTCACAGAAGGAGGCAACCGCCTCCCACGACCTCTCATCACCGACCATCTTGGCTAAGACGACCGGCAAGGAGAGGTCAGTGCCTCCCAGAGCCGCGACCAAAGCTCGGCGCGGCTCGGCTCCTCCCGGACAAGCCTCCAGTGCGTGCTGGGCGGAGTCTTCCGCGTGCCCACACTGGTGGCAGACCGGGGAGACTTCCCTCCTGGCACAACGGTGCAGGTACCTCCCAAAGCAACCATGCCCCGAGAGGACCTGCGACAGCCTATAGGAGAGCCTCCCATGCCTCCGGTTAACCCACTCTCCGAGTATGGGACGGATAGCCTCGAGGAGTCGTCGAGCGCTATCCCCCCTCTGCGTGGGTTCTTCGAGGAGCCTTCCCTCCCACTGTGTGATGGCGGATGCTCTGGCTTCCTCCCGCCAGAGCATCACCTCCCTCGGCGCCAGTCGCTCGTTACGCTCCCGCGCTTCGGCTCTACGCCAGTAGACCGAGGCAAGGACTTCAGCCTCAAGGTCCCACGGAAGCGTCCCGGCGAGGGCGCATGCCACCTCATGAGAGAGTGTGCGGTACCCTCTGCACACTCTCTTCGCCATCACACGTTGTGCTCCGATCAGCAGGGCGGTTGTCTGCCGATCGAGCTGTCCCGCCCATATCGGGGCACCATAGAGCGCCATGGAGCTTACCACCGCGGTATACAGCCGCCGGCAGCTCCCCTCTCCTCCACCGATGTTCGGGAGGAGGCGGCTCAGCGCTCCGGCCGTCGCCACAATCTTCGGGGACAGCCGTCGCATGTGCGCCCCGAACTTCCATCTCCCGTCAAGGACAACACCCAAGTATTTGAGCGTTGTCCGGACAGGAATGGGGGTACCTCCCACCACTATGGTGGAGCCTGCAGGTGGCGCTCGTCGGGGTCCATGAAAACACATGGCCTCCGACTTATGGAGCGCGACCTCCAGGCCCAGCATCCGGATCCTGGACACGGCCGTCGCGACAGCGGCTGTTGCCAGGATCACTGCCTCCCTGTAGCTTTGCCCCCGCGCGGTAACCAGTGTGTCGTCAGCGTAACAAACTACGTCGACTCCACGAAGGTTACCGCAGCGGAGGACCCAATCGTACCCAATGTTCCACAAGAGTGGTCCGAGGACAGACCCCTGTGGAACACCGCGCGTCATGGGGCTACGTCCCACCCCTTGGGTCGTCGAGTAGACTACCTCTCTATCGGAGAGATAGTCCTCGACGAGCCTCCGCAGGTACCTGGGCACATTGTGGTGCCCCAGGCCCGCGTGTATCGTGCTCCACGGGAGCGTGTTGAATGCGTTGGCGATGTCCAACGATGTGGCCAACAACACGCCTCCACTGGAGCACGCCTCCTCGGAGAGGTCGCGGACGCGCGAGATCGCGTCGATCGTCGAGCGACCCCTCCGGAAACCGAACTGGTTGGGCGCCAGGTCCGGTCCGGTCGTCTCGAGGTGCTTGACAAGGCGGGCAGCGACTATTCTCTCGAACAGCTTGCCGGCCTCATCAAGCAGCACGATGGGACGATACCCCACGGGCTCGTCCGCTGGACGACCCTCCTTCCTTATGAGGACGAGGATGCCCCTTCTCCACCGTCTGGGAAATCTGCCAACCCTGAGGCACTTGTCAAAGACACCTCTCAGGGCGGTGCCCAGGTGCTCCAAGGAGAGGGCCCACACGCGGCCCGGTATGCCGTCAGGCCCGGGCGCCGTGTTCTTGGCCCTCATCCTGAGCACTGCAGCACCTAGCTCTCCCTCGGAGATGGGGGCAGGCTCGTCCTCTCCCTCGGCGAGATCGGCCGATAGGGCGGCCACAGCAGTGGGAGGTGTGAAGTCGGTCCCCGGCGCACCGGGGAACAATCCCTCGACCACTCTTTGCAGCACCACCGGTTGGAGCGAGGCCGTGGTGGGGGGACCGCAGGGGCGGAGCTTTTGTCTCGCCCATAAGTACGGTCGACCCCACGGATCGCGCTCAAGCCCTTCCAGCAGTTGCTGCCAAGCCTGCTTCTTGGCCTCCCCTATCGCTAGGCGTAGGGCCCTGGAAGCCTCCCTGTAGGCGGCGTACAGAGACTCGGTGTTTTCGGTCTCTTGCCGCCTACGCCTTCTATACCGCTGGTATTGGCGTCTCCTCGTCACGCAGCGTCTCCGAAGTTCGGCGATCTCCTCCGACCACCAGTAGACCTGGCGTCTGGGCTGTGGGGCACGCGAACGCGGCATTGCGGCGTCGCAGATACGCGTAACCGCCTCACACAGCCTGTCCGCCATCGCGTCCGGGTCTACCGGTTCCGGTTCCTGAGGAGCGCCACTCCACGCTTCGACGAGGATCGCCTCCAGCAGTAGTTCGGCATCGAGGCGCTTCAGGGCCCACCGCGGGCCGATCTCGCTCCCTCCTCTTCCTCCTCCTCCTGACACTGCGTCCGTCGGGGACGGGGAGACGCTAAACCGGATGTACCGGTGATCGGATAGCGTCTCCGCGTCCACCAGCACCTGCCAGTCGCGAATGCGGCAGGTGAGGTCTGGGGTGGCAAACGTCAGATCGACGATCGAGCCACCCTGTTGACGGACACAGGTGTTCTCCCTGCCTCGGTTCACGATACAGAGACCCACCTCGGTTGACCACTCCAACACCATGTCGCCCCGAAGATCCGTCGCCGGGGACCCCCACGCCAAGGATTTGGCATTGAAGTCCCCGAGCACGACAACGGGGCGTGGGCGGGTCTGACCAATGAAGGTCCCCACCTCACCGAGAAGAGTCTCCAGCTCGTGAACCGGCCTGTTGCCGGAGGTATACACTCCGACGATGACGACTTGGCCCAAACAAGCCGTCACGTATCCCCTGCCCCTCGGGCCACCCTCGAGGGGGGGGGAGTGGGCCGGCGACTGTGTTGTGATCGCCACTAAGCCGTCGAGGTCCCCAACCCAGTCAACCCGGGGTGGGACGGCGTACGGCTCGGCGATCACTCCAACGCTGATCAACCGCTCCGCCAGGGATTGAAGGAGTAAATCCTGTGCCCGGGCGGAGTGGTTCAGGTTCGCCTGGAGGAAGGTTAATGCCATTAACCCACCTCCATTTGAGCCGCGGGCCCTTTGTCGGGGGGAGGCGGCCGCGGCTTGGCCTTGGCCTCAGCCGCAGCGGCCCTTCTCCTGGCCCCTGACTTGGCCGGGGGCTTGGCGCAAGCCTTGCCCCCGGAGAGGTGGTCCGCCGACTTCCCAGCTGCTTTGCAGATGGTGCAGTGGGGAGTGGCGGAGCAGTCCCGGGCCTTGTGGGCCTTTTGACCGCAGCGATAGCACTCATCGCTGCGGTCAACGTCGGACTTACACTGGGCCGCAATGTGGCCCAGCGTAAGGCAACGGAAGCAGCGGCGGGGTCGAGCGTCTAGGACGACGACCCGGGCCGCTACCCAGCCCACCAAAATACGACCCCCGCTGGCCATTACCCTCTTGGCCGCCACGGTGGGACAGCGCACGAAGGCGGTCCCCATCCCTCCGGCTCCGCGGAACCTAACCTAACCTAACCTAACCTAACCTAACCTTTTTTTTTTTTTTTTTTTTTTTTTACATGGGGTAATGCCTTTACGCATACCCGCCTGTCAGGGGTACAGGCGGGTTATGTTGGGCTCAGGACCGTGATGAGATGGCCCCACTACCAACTAAACCCCCCATGGTGTTCCCACGGCTACGACTGGAAACAGGGCCGCGGGCCCGTTTTCACATTCTCCGCGACCCTGTCTGCGCCGAACTCCTGCCTTTTTAGGCGGACCTTCCTCAGAGGGGGATTGGTGTCCCTCTTACCACACTATGGGCGACGCACTGGAACACAAAGTGCATCGCCTCCACTTCAGGGCCTTATGGTTGGTGAGAGATGCTGGCTGCCCCCGCAACCAGCATCCCAGGCCTTCTTAGCGGAGACGGAGTGCGAGTTCTGTTACCTCGCCTCCGTGTCCGCGCTCTTCGCAATGGGAGAGAAATAGGGTCAATCTCTCTTGCCCGCTCGTCAGTCTCCTTCTGCAAAACTGTCGTTTCGCAGAAGGCGACCATTGCCTCCCAGGACCCCTCATCTCCCACCATTTTGGCTATAATGGTGGGCAATGACAGGTCACTGCCGACTATCGCGATTAACGACCGCCGCGATTCTTCACCCGCTGGGCACACTTCGAGCACGTGTTGTGCCGTATCTTCTGCACCTCCACACTGATGGCATACGGGAGATGCCTCTCTTCGGGCTACGTTGCACAGGTATCTCCCGAAGCATCCATGCCCCGAGAGAACCTGTGTTAGTCGGAACGTTAGCCCTCCGTGCTTCCTCTGGACCCATTCCAAGAAAACGGGTAGGACAGACTCCAGGAACCGTCGAGCTCCGGCACCCCGCTGTGCGGGTCCTGTGAGGAGACTGTCTCTCCATTTTACCAGCGCCGTTGTTCGCGCATCTCGCCTCCATCTCTCTACTTCCTGTGGGACAGGACGCATGTCGCTCTCTCGGGTCCGAGCTCTTCGCCAGAACACCGATGACAAAACCTCGGCCTCCAGGACCCAAGGTAACGATGCAGCGAGAACACAGGCGACTTCGTGTGAGAGCGTGCGGTAGCCCCTGCACGCTCTCACAGCCATGATTCTTTGCGCCCTGTGAAGGAGGGCGACCTCTCGTTTGTCGAGAGACCCAGCCCATAGCGGTGCACCATAAAGGGCCATAGATCGGACTACAGCCATGTAAAGGTGCCGACATATAATGTTGCCTCCTCCGATGTTAGGGAGGAGGCGACTCAAAGCACCAGCGGTTCCAGTCAGCTTAGGAATCAGGTGTTCCAGATGTGCCCTGTACCTCCATCTACTGTCAAGTACCACCCCGAGATACTTAAGCGTGGACTTGACTTCGATGGTATTCCCTCCAACCACGATATGAGATCCTGTAGGTGGCGCTCCCCTAGGGCCGTGAAAACAAATCGCTTCCGATTTGTGTAGCGCCACCTCCAGTCCCAGTTGCCTTATCCTAGCCACAATAGCCGCAATCCCTGCCGTAGCGAGTACTGCAGCCTCTCTGTATGTCCCCCCGCGAGCGGTGACCAACGTGTCGTCGGCATAGCAGACGATTCCGACGCCACGAAGGTTAGCACCCCGGAGGACCCAGTCATATCCTATGTTCCATAACAGGGGGCCCAAAACAGAGCCCTGAGGAACTCCACGCGTTACGGTGGTCCGAATCTCTCCTTGTGTCGTTGGGAAGACTACCTCCCTGTTTGAGAGGTAGTCCCCAACGAGACGACAGATGTAATGAGGTATGGTATGATACCCCAGAGCCCCCAAAATTGTGCTCCAAGGGAGCGAATTAAACGCATTGGCGATATCTAGCGATACCGCCAACATTACCCCTCCGCCTGAGCACGCCTCTTCGGAGAGGTCGCGGACGCAGGATATTGCATCGAGCGTCGAGCGACCTCTCCGAAAGCCGAACTGATTGTTGGCGAGGTCTGGCCCGATCCTCTCGAGGTGCTTGATGAGTCGGGCAGCCACGACGCGTTCCAACAGTTTGCCCGCCTCATCAAGCAGTACGATCGGTCTGTATCCAGATGGTTCGTCGGCTGGGCGCCCCTCCTTGCGAAGGAGGACAAGCTTTCCCGCCTTCCACCGCCCAGGAAATTTGCCCTCCCGCAGGCAGCGGTCAAAAAGGGCTCTCAGGCGTGGCTCAAGCGCATCCATTGCTAATGACCAGGCTCGCCCAGGGATCCCGTCAGGTCCAGGCGCCGTGTTTCTCGCTTTCATCTTCAAAACAGCAGCGCCTAATTCTCCCACTGAGATCGGAGGTGGTGAGAATCCATCTGTTTCACCACTTTGCGGTTGAGACACCGTGGGTGGGGTGAAGTCTGTCCCTAAACCACTAGGGAACAGTCCCCCGACCACCCGTTGCAATACTACAGGCTGCAATGTGGTGGTGACAGGTGGAGCCCAGTGGCGAAGTTTTTGTCTCGCCAGCCTATATGGGCGTCCCCACGGGTCTCTCTCCAGAGTCTCCAGCAACTGACGCCAAGCTTCCGCCTTAGCCTCTTTTATAGCTGCGCGAAGAGCCTTGGCCGCCTCTCTATAATCTCCATAGAGGTTGTCCGACACGGTTGTCTCCTGTCGCCTCCTTCTCCGGTATCTTTGATATCGCCGACGCTTCTCTTGACAACGACGGCGAAGTTCGGCGATGTCTTGTGACCACCAATACATGTGGCGCTTTGGCCTAGGGGCCCTAGCGCGAGGCATAGCCGCATCGCAGACGCGTGTCATGGCCTCGATAAGGTGGTCGGCCTCCGTGTCTAGCTGCGTTGGTTCCTCGGGAGCACTGTTCCATGCTTCCACGATGGCAGCCTCCTGCAGCAGCTCGTGGTCCACGCTTTTCAGTACCCAGCAGAGACCAGACTCTGTTGGGCTCCGTGTACCCGTCCCTGATCGGTTCGATGAGATGGTAAATCGAATGTATCGATGGTCGGAGAGTGTCTCCTCATCGGTGAGCACCTCCCAGTCGTGGACGCGACGAGCCAGTTCAGGAGTCGCAAATGTTACGTCGATGACCGATCCTCCGTTTACCCGGACGCAGGTGAATGCGGACCCTCTGTTCAGGACACAGAGACCGGTCTCTGTAGCCCATTCGTCGACGGCCCTTCCCCATGTATCTGTCATCGGAGACCCCCACGCGGATGATTTCGCATTGAGGTCTCCAAGGACAGTGACAGGGGTAGGCCGGATTTGGCCAACTAGTGTCCCCACTTCAGTGAGGAGAGTTTCCAATTCGGACAGCGTCCGGTTGGGAGAGAAGTAGACTCCAATCACCACTATTTCGCCCAACCAGACAGCGACGAACCCATTGCCCTTCACGATTCTTTCGAATGTGGGAGATTGAACTGGTGACTGAGTTGTTATGGCCACCAGTCCGTCAAGGTCTCCAACCCAGTCGGGTCTGAGAGGTATTATGTAGGGCTCTATAACCACACCTACATGGATCGAGCGCTCTGCCAGACACTGGAGTAACAGATCCTGAGCTCCCACGCTATGATTAATGTTTGCTTGGAGAAAACTTAGCGACATACTAATTTTCTTCCATTCGTTCCGCCCGCTCCATTTCGGAGTTTATCGGTTGCGACTTGGCCGTGGCCTCAGTCGCAGCTGGTTTCCGTCTCCCCCTTTTTGTTGACGGGGGCTTGGCGCATGCCTTGCCCCCGGAGAGGTGATCTGCTGGTTTTCCTGCAGTTGCACACAGAGTGCAGTGTGGAGCAGCTGTGCAATCTCTGGACTTGTGGCCCTTCTGGCCGCACCGGTGACACGTTTCGCTGCAGTCAATTTCTGATTGGCACTGTGCCCTGACGTGGCCCGATCCAAGGCATTTATAGCAACGCCGTGGTCTACCTTCTAGGATACGGACCTGCGCCGATACCCAACCAACTAGGAGGCGGCCACCGGCTGCTGCAATCTTCTTTGCGGCTGTCGTAGGGCATCGAACAAAGGCCGTACCCATTCCAGCTTGACCCTTTCGCACTTCGCCAGCTTTGATTGCTGACACGGGGCAGTCACCCGCTCTGGCTAGGGCTTCCACCAGTTCTTTGGGCCCGACAGAGTCGTCCAAGCCACACACTCGCATGTCTGTGGTTGTGGTCGGCCTGGAGACTTGTATGCCTTCCTGTCCTTGAAAGACTTCCCTGAGCTTGTTAGCCAGGCAGTCTGCCTTTTCTGCTTTTTCAGCACCCGAGATTTGGAGGATGCGGGCACCAGTAGCTGCAGTCCTAATTTTCATAGGTGGCACCCCAAGAGCCCCAAGATCGATGCGGGCTTTGGCCTGCGCAAGTACTGATGCGTAGCTCACTCCGTTTTCAGTGGCCCCCGGTTGTATTGTTATCACTACTGCTGCGGTGCGGGGGACGCGTAGTTTAGGCGTCTTTTCCTTTTTGTTTTGTGGGCCGGGCTTCCGCAGTGGAGCGCGCGCAGGAGCAGCAGATCTCGCCCTCGCCGGCTCACCATTTTGGTTGCCCCTTGCCCTTGACCTTTTCCCTTTTCCTTTCCGGCCCACGACTTTCGTCCACTGCTCCTGTACTGCCGGAGCTGGGACTGCAGTCTGAAGGCCGGAATTAACCTCGGCTGGAGTGGAGGATACTGTTATATCTTTCTTCTCCTTCCTTCCCTTCTTTTTTGACGTTTTGGGGGCCGAAGCCTTTAATTGCTCCTCTTTGTCCTTTTTCCTTGTGCTGCCCTTCTCCTTCGGATGTTGTGAAGGAGCGGCAGCTAGTGGCGTCGTCTCCACTGGACTAGCAATGTCCATTGCTGAGGTCGACGCTTCTTCTTCCCTTCTTTTGTCCGCTGCCAGGGGTGGCCTTAGGCGCTTCTCTGGCAGGAGCCTGTCTTCGAGTGCCTCTAAGCGGGCCGACACCATGGTGCCCACTTGTACCATTATGGTACGGCATAGGTCCTCTATTTTGATAGATTCCGCTGGTGCCGGGGTCGGTACCGGAGCGGGAACGGGACGCTGCTGTCTCAGCTCCTTAATTTCCTTTCGGAGAATATCCAGCTCGATGGTCAGCTGCTTGTTATTCTCCGAAAGGACGGCCACTTCTTCGGCCACGGTGCGCGATCTGGTCTCTTCAAAGGCAGCAGAGATGGTTTGGGCTGCCTCTTTCAAGTTTTTCACGTATGTGCCCTTGAGGTTCGAGGACCTCTTGGCAACCTCTTGAATCGTGCCCAGCGCGTCCGACACGATTCTTTGCAGCGTTGCGCTGTCCATTTCTTTCATTCGGAGCGGCTGCTCTTTCGGAGTTATCCTACAGAGCTTTGCTGACTCCTTTTGCTGCTGCTCTTCGGCAAACTCCTTTTCTGCCTCGAGCTCCAGCTCTTCCCGCCTGGCCCTGTTGAGTAGGGCCTTGGCTTTGGCGAGCCCAACGTAATGACCAGTAGTGGGCGGTCGTCCTCTTCCCTTCTTCAGTGTGGTCTTCGCGACTGAAAGCGTCGCATCACTTTCAGAGCTCTCACTCTCTCCCTGTTTTCCAGAGGAGCATGGGCGCTTTCGCCTTCGAGGAAGTGATGGCGAACCATCTCTTGACTCCATGCTCACGAAACTCATTGCCACGGACGAATCCGAGGCAAAATCGTCGTCGGCCGGAAGGCGCTCCAGCACGACGCTACACCGTGAAGGTGTGCGATCCGACTCTTCCAATCTGCTTGCATCAGTATCCTTATTCATTGCTTTGGTCGGTTTTACAAAAAGAGAAGTCAGGCATTTCTTGTCCCCCCCAGAATACGAGGGACGGCCCGCACTCAATTGCGCGGGGAGGGATTCTCCAGCACTGCTGGTACCCTCCTGGGGTATTTTCTTTTTGGAAGATGCCATATTCATTGGTTTTTTCCTTAACGACAAGGCGGCCGCCTTTGTTAGAGGGGTGAGGTCCCCTTTATCGCGAGCCTTGGAGGCCCGCCATCCCACGACCCTGGGGTCCGCTGCTGCAGTATATACGCATATATATGTATATATATGTATATACATATGCATACGTATATACAACAGCCATCCCAACAGCATCGCCCGACAGGGTGGCCGAGTTGACCGATCCCTGCCGCGCGACACCCGAAACTACCCGCGTGCTGAACACGCCACTTCGACGCCGGGTCGTCATAAAAGCTGACGGCCCTGCAGCGAAGCCCACCAAACGACTCGCGTTTAGAAAACGCCGAAAGATAGGAGACGCCCTTGACAGGTGAACTGCCCAGGCCCCCCCCCTGTCTCGTCCACATTCCCTGCGAGAGCGCAGGGAAGCGAAAAGACCTTCCCACCATTTTAATAGAATAAACATAAATATATAATAATATATAAATAAAATAATAAATAGATATAAATATACATACATAAACTACACACGCGAGGCGCCGGGCGATGTCTAGTTACGTCTAATTCAGAGGAATTAGACCAAGAACAGGCAGCACCGCGAGAAGGTAATCGCCAGACTTGCCTTGAGGATCATCACGACCTGCGCTTCCCCCAAGACCGTAACCTCCCTACCCATCACGGGATGAGTAAAGAAGGCCTGGACTTATCCAAAACAAGCAACGTAAACGCTGCAAGCATAGGCATAGCAACTATTTAATGGGTAAACCCAGACCCGCCCAACCTAACCTTTTTTTTTTTTTTTTTTTTTTTTTTTTTTTTTTTTTTTAACGTGGAGAAATGCTCTTACGCATACCCGGCCCTCCGGGGGGAAGACCGGGTTATGTGGGGCTCGACCGCGTTGGAGTGAGATGCCGCAGCCCAATACCCACTAAAACTCCACGATGCCCTTCTCAACGGCCAAGGCGAGGTCACGGGACCGTTCGACACATGCTTGCCGCGACCTCGCCAACGCCGGCGTCCGTCTTAGTAGCGGACCCACCTCGGAAGGGGATGGTGTTCCCTTCGACTCCTTCAACTCCTCAGCTCAGTTGGAATGAGCTAGGCGACGCGCTGGGACATACAGCGCGTCGCCTCCTCGCACGTGAGGGTTTATGGTGTTTGGGGGACGCCGGATGCCCCCGCATCCTGCGCCCCCGACCCTCCGAGCGGTGACGGCGTTCGGGCTCCAGCCCGCCCACGTTGCCGCACTCTCCGGAGTGGGAGAGAGAGGGGATCGATCTCTCTCTCGCGCTCCTCGGTCTCTCTCTGCGCTACAACTGCTTCACAAAATGAGACCATTGCGTTCCATGCCTCCTCGCTGCCGAGCATCTTTGAGATGATGGTCGGCAGCGAGAGGTCCGTCCCGACAGCCACGACTAGATCCCGCCGTGGTTCCTCCGCTCCCGGACACGCTTCTACCACGTGTTCGGCAGTCTCCTCTGTCACTCCGCACTGGTGACACACCGGTGTCGGTTCTCGCCTGGCCACGTTGCACAGGTAGCGACCAAAGCAACCGTGGCCAGTGAGAACTTGAGTCAATCTAAAGGTGAGTGCGCCGTGCTCTCTCGCCACCCAGTCCACGAGGACAGGGCGCACCGCACCAAGGAGCCGAGTGGCTCCCGTCCCTCTATGAGCGGGCCCCGTGAGGAGCCGCTCCCTCCATTTTAATATGGCAGCTTCTTTGGCCCGCCTGCGCCACACCATCAACTCCCGTGGCGCAGGGTTCGAGCCCTCGCTCCGTGCCCGCGTCCTTTGCCAGTAGATGATCGATAGCACCTCCGCCTCCAAGTCCCAGGGGACGGATCCCGCAAGGACGCAGGCCACCTCGTGCGAGAGGGTGCGGTAACCTCTGCAGCAACGAATCGCCATCACTCTCTGAGCCCTGTGTAGAACCGCAGTCTCCCGCGCGTTCAATGAACCGGCCCATATCGGCGCTCCGTAGAGGGCCATTGATCGTACTACCGCCATATACAAGTGGCGGCAGTGGCCATCTCCGCCTCCCAAGTTGGGCAGGAGGCGTCCCAACGCCATGGCAGCGCCCGTCAGCTTCGGAGTGAGCCGGTTCAGGTGCTCCCCAAAGCGCCACCTTCCTTCGAGGACCACACCCAGATATTTGAGTGTTGGTCTGACGGGGATTGAGGTTCCCCCCACTAAGATGCAGGAATCTGCAGGCGGGGCCCCACGGGGGCCATGAAAACAGATGGCCTCCGATTTGTGGAGCGCCACCTCCAGACCCAGTTGTCGGATGCGACCCACTACCGTCGCAACTCCCGCCGTCGCGAGGACCTTTGCCTCCCCGTACGATGCCCCCCGGGCGGTAACCAGCGTGTCGTCAGCATAACAAATGATGCCGACGTCACGAAGGTTAGCGCCCCGTAAGACCCAGTCATAGCCGACGTTCCAGAGGAGTGGGCCTAAAGCCGACCCCTGTGGAACGCCCCGGGTCACCGAGCTCCTTCCCATCCCATGTGTCGTCGGGAAGACTACCTCTCGGTCTGAGAGATAGTCCCCGACGAGACGCTGGAGGTATTGTGGTACGCGGTGGTACCGCAGCGCCCCCAATATGGTGGTCCAGGGCAGGGTGTTGAAAGCATTCGCTATGTCTAGAGATACCGCCAACATCACCCCGCCGCTGGAGCACGCCTCCTCCGAGAGGTCGCGAACGCGAGCGATCGCATCTACGGTCGACCGACCCTTCCTGAATCCATACTGGCACTCTGCCAGATCGGGACCGTCACTCTCCAGGTGCTTGGCGAGGCGGGCAACAACCACCCTCTCCAAAAGCTTGCCCGCCTCGTCGAGCAGAACAATGGGGCGGTAGCCTGCCGGTTGGTCGGCAGGACGTCCGGGCTTGGGCAGTAGCACGAGCTTGCCGGCCTTCCACCGCTTAGGGAACTTCCCCTCTGCAAGGCAGCGGCTGAAGACTCCTTTGAGCCACGGTCCCAGCGACTCCTGCGCAAGCACCCACGCGCGACCAGGTATGCCATCGGGCCCTGGCGCCGTGTTCTTCGCCCGCATGCGCAGTATCGCGGCTCCCAATTCCCCGTCCGTGATAGCAGGAGCTTCGCCGTCTCCTCCCGCTAGATCTACGCGTTGTGATGCCACAACGGTGGGTGGGCTGAAGTCAGGGCCCGGAGCCCCGGGAAACAGTCCCTCGACCACACGTTGGAGCGTGTTGGGCCGCAGCGTAGATGTTGTCGGCGGAGCCCAAGGGCGGAGCGTTCGCCTCACCAGCCTGTACGGGCGCCCCCATGGATCACGGTCCAACGACTCCAGGAGCTCCCGCCAGGCTGCGACCTTCGCCTGTTTGATTGCAGCACGCAAGATCTTATTTCCCTCTCGATAGTCAGCATACAGGGCGTCTGCCTCCTCCGACTCCTGTCGCCTCCTCCTCCGATAGCGTTGATAGCGCCGGCGCTTCGTCACACATTGGCGGCGGAGTTCCGCGATCTCGTCAGACCACCAGTAGACCTGGCGCTTTGACGGTGGTGTCCTTGCGCGAGGCATGGCCGCGTCGCACACGCGCACCATTGCCTCGCACAGTCCGTCAGCCTCCGCGTCCAGGTCTAAACCCTCCGACGAGAAAGCGCACCACGCCTGCACAATTGCAGCCTCCTTAAGTAGCTCCGGGTCAAGGCGCTTTAGCGCCCAGCGTGGACCAGGGTCCTGACGACTCTGTACCTCCACTTCGGTAGTCGAGGAAGAGGAGACACTGAATCGGATGTAGCGGTGATCCGACAATGTCTCCTCGTCCTCAAGCACTCTCCAATCCAAGACACGGCGCGCGACGTCAGGAGAGGCGAACGTGACATCGACGATCGACCCCCCGTTCTGCCGCACGCACGTGTCAATTGTGCCGCGGTTAAGGACACACAGCCCCACCTCAGTCACCCACTCTTCCACTGTTCGTCCCCATGTAAGGGTCGTCGGGGATCCCCACGCCATAGATTTGGCGTTGAGATCCCCGAGGACAATGACGGGGCGAGGTCGACTCTGACCGACCACCGTCTCCACCCCGTCGAGGAGGACCTCGAGATCAGCCAAGGTCCCGTTGGGGGAAAAGTATACCCCGATCACCACCAATTCGCCGACAGACGCCGCAACAAACCCCCTCCCCCTCACCACCACATCAAGAGGGGGAGACGGGGTCGGCGACTGGGTGGTGATCGCCACCACGCCACTCACGTCCCCGATCCAGTCCGATCTTTGCGGCACCCTGTAGGGCTCCGCTGCCACTCCAACTTGTATGGACCACTCCGCCAGAGACTGCAGGAGTAAATCCTGGGCTCCAGCGGAGTGGTTTAGATTGGTCTGGAGGAATTTTAGACCCATCTAATTTTCCTCCATTCGAACCACTGGCTCCTCCGTTACGACGGGGGCGGACGTTTGCGGCTTGGCCTGAGCCTTAGTCGCAGCCGTCCCTCGCCTCTTTCCTGGTTTGGTCGGGGGCTTGGCACAAGCCTTGCCCCCGGCAAGATGATTAGCCGGCCTCCCAACGGCAGCACATAGACTGCAGTGGGGTGCGGCGGAGCACTCTCGCGCTTTATGGCCGCTTTGGCCGCAACGGTGACAGTCGTGGCTGCGGTCTTGTTCAGCCTTACACTGCGCTGCGACGTGGCCTGATGCTAGGCATCGGTAGCAGCGTCGGGGCCTTGGTTCCAGCAGATGAACCTGCGCTGAGACCCACCCCACCAGTAAGCGACTGCTACCTGCGACAATAGCCTTCGCGGCTGTCCGAGGACATCGAACAAAGGCGGTGCCCATTCCGGCTGGACCCCTCTTTATCGTTCCCACCTTTATTTCCGCCGTGAGACATCCGCCGACTTTTGCAAGCGCCAAGGACAATTCTTCGACACTCACTGAATCGTCCAGGCCACTCACCCGCATGTCGGCCGTGACGGTCGGTCTGGAGACTTGTACATCTTGGGTGTTCTGAAACACCTCTCTAAGCTTTGTAGCTAGAGCGTCCGCCTTTTCCAATTTTGTTGTTCCAGGGACCTCAAACATGCGAGCCCCGGACGCAGTCTGCTTCATCTTCAGAGGAGGCATCTCCAAAGCCTTTAGGTCAATTTGGCTCCTCGCCTCCGCCAACACCTTAGCATAAGTGACGCCCCTCTCCGCCGCCCCCGGTTGCAGCGTGATGACCACAGCTGCAGTGCGGGGAAGGCGGAGCTTGGGCGTCTTTTTCTTCTTCTGCTGTGGGCCAGGCTTCCGCAGTGGAGCACGCGCAGGAGCAGCAGATCTCGCCCTCGCCGGCTCAACACTTTGGTTGCCTCTTGCCCTTGCCCTTTTCCCTTTTCCTTTCCGACCCACGACTTTCGTCCACTGCTCCTGTACTGCCGGAGCTGGGACTGAGGTCTGAGGGCCGGAACCAACCCCGACTGGAGTGGGGGTTACTGCGTCATTCTTCCCCTTCCTTCCTTCCCTTCCCTGTGTTAGGGGCGGGACCGTTTCTTTGATGATTTTAGGCTCAGCCTTGGTAGCCTTTTTGCCTCCCCTGTTAGATTTAGAAGCAGGCTTCTCCTGAGAGGGACCCGGGTTAGTGACGGTGTCCACCAGGACCGACGCTCTACGTACATCCGCGGCGAGTGCCGGGCGGAGGTTCCGCTCAGGGAGAAGCCTTTCTTCTATATTTTCAAGGCGCGCATTTAACATCGTCCCCACAGAGACCATGACATGGCGCATTATTTCTTCCAAATCCGGCTGCTGTTGTTGCACGGACTTGGGTGTAACGTCTTCTTTCGGGGTCGACCCCCGACGGTTGCTACGTAGCTCTTGACGTAGCTCCGACATATCCTTTTTGAGAGCCTCGATTTCCGAATGTAGTCGGGCATTTTCTGCCTGCAGTCGAGCCGTCTCATCCGTGGAGGACCGTTGATGTAATTCGTCCACTATGGTTGCAATGGTACTTGCAGCGTCTTTAAGGGCACGTTGGAAAGTGCCCTTGAGGTTTGACGATTTCTTCGCCACATGCTCGATAGTGGCAACGCAATCGCCGACCTGTTTTCTCAAGTCCGATGCCGAGTCAGATGTGCACTCGGCATTTTCTTTCGTTTTCCCCGATTGCAGAAAGTCCGGGAGTGATGACACCCTGGGCTTTCGGAACGTTTTGGCAATCTGAGCAACCTCTTGTTCGGCTCTCAGTTCCATCTCTTTCCTTTGTGCTTTCACAAGCTCTTCCTTCGCCTTGGCCAGTCCAACGTAGTGACCGGTTGTGGGCGGTCGTCCTCTGCCCTTCTTTTGTATGGTCTTTGTGACTTGCGAGTATGTCGCGTCACTTTCTGAGCCCTCACTCTCTCCCTGAATTTCGGAGGAGCGTGGGCGCTTTCGCCTTCGAAGAAGCGATGGCGAACCTTCTCTTGAGTCGGCAATACTAGCGAAACTCATTGCCGCGGACGAGTCCGAGGCAAAGTCGTCGTCGGCCGGAAGACGCTCCAGCACGACGCTACACCGTGAAGGTGTGCGATCCAACTCTTCCAATCTGCTTGCATCAGTATCCATATTCGTTGCTTTGGTCGGTTTTTTTAATAAGAGAGTCTGGCATTTCTTGTCCCCCCCAGAATACGAGGGACAGCCCGCACTCAATGGCGCGGGGAGGGATTCTCCAGCACTGCTGGTACCCTCCTGGGGTAATTTCTGTTTAGAAGATGCCATTTTCATGATTGTTTCCTTAACGACAAGGCGGCCGCCTTTGTTAGAGGGGTGAGGTCCCCTTTATCGCGAGCCTTGGAGGCTCGCCATCCCACGACCCGAGAGTCCGCTGCTGCAGCATATACGCATATATATGTATACATATGTGTATACATATACATACGTATATACAGCAGCCATCCCAACAGCATCGCCCGACAGGGTGGCCGAGTTGACCGATCCCTGCCGCGCGACACCCGAAACTACCCGCGTGCTGAACACGCCACTTCGGCGCCGGGTCGTCATAAAAGCTGACGGCCCTGCAGCGAAGCCTACCAAACGACTCGCGTTTAGAAAACGCCGAAAAATAGGAGACGCCCTTGACAGGTGAACTGCCCAGGCCCCCCCCTGTCTCGTCCACATTCCCTGCGAGAGCGCAGGGAAGGGAAAAGACCTTCCCACCATTTTAATAGAATAAACATAAATATATAATAATATATAAATAATATAATAAATAAATATAAATATACATACATAAACTACACACGCGAGGCGCCGGGCGATGTCTAGTTACGTCTAATTCAGAGGAATTAGACCAAGAACAGGCAGCACCGCGAGAAGGTAATCGCCAGACTTGCCTTGAGGATCATCACGACCTGCGCTTCCCCCAAGACCGTAGCCTCCCTACTCATCACGGGATGAGTAAAGAAGGCCTGGACTTATCCAAAACAAGCAACGTAAACGCTGCAAGCATAGGCATAGCAACTATTTAATGGATAAACCCAGACCCGCCCGCCCAACCTAACCTAACCTAACCTAACCTAACCTTTTTTTTTTTTTTTTTTTTTTTTTTTTAACGTGGAGAAATGCTCTTACGCATACCCGGCCCTCCGGGGGGAAGACCGGGTTATGTGGGGCTCGACCGCGTTGGAGTGAGATGCCGCAGCCCAATACCCACTAAAACTCCACGATGCCCTTCTCAACGGCCAAGGCGAGGTCACGGGACCGTTCGACACATGCTTGCCGCGACCTAGCCAACGCCGGCGTCCGTCTTAGTAGCGGACCCACCTCGGAAGGGGATGGTGTTCCCTTCGACTCCTTCAACTCCTCAGCTCAGTTGGAATGAGCTAGGCGACGCGATGGGACATACAGCGCGTCGCCTCCTCGCACGTGAGGGTTTATGGTGTTTGGGGGACGCCGGATGCCCCCGCATCCTGCGCCCCCGACCCTCCGAGCGGTGACGGCGTTCGGGCTCCAGCCCGCCCACGTTGCCGCACTCTCCGGAGTGGGAGAGAGAGGGGATCGATCTCTCTCTCGCGCTCCTCGGTCTCTCTCTGCGCTACAACCGCTTCACAAAATGAGACCATTGCGTTCCATGCCTCCTCGCTGCCGAGCATCTTTGAGATGATGGTCGGCAGCGAGAGGTCCGTCCCGACAGCCACGACTAACTCCCGCCGTGGTTCTTCTGCTCCTGGACACGCTTCCACTACGTGTTCGGCAGTCTCCTCTGTCACTCCGCACTGATGACACACAGGTGTCGGTTCTCGCCTGGCCACGTTGCACAGGTAGCGACCAAAGCAACCGTGGCCAGTGAGAACTTGTGTCAATCGAAAGGTGAGTGCGCCGTGCTCTCTCGCCACCCAGTCCACGAGGACAGGGCGCACCGCACCAAGAAGCCGAATGGCTCCTGTCCCTCTCTGAGCGGGCCCCGTGAGAAGCCGCTCCCTCCATTTTAATATGGCCGCGTCTTTGGCCCGCCTGCGCCACACCATCAACTCCCGTGGCGCAGGGTTCGAGCCCTCGCTCTGTGCCCGCGTCCTTTGCCAGTAGATGGTCGATAGCACCTCCGCCTCCAGGTCCCAGGGGACGGATCCCGCAAGGACGCAGGCCACCTCGTGCGAGAGGGTGCGGTAACCTCTGCAGCAGCGAATCGCCATCACTCTCTGAGCCCTGTGTAGAACCGCAGCCTCGCGCGCATTCAACGACCCGGCCCATATCGGGGCTCCGTAAAGGGCCATTGATTTTACTACCGCCATATACAGGTGGCGGCAGTGGCCATCTCCGCCTCCCAAGTTGGGCAGGAGGCGTCCCAACGCCATAGCAGCACCCGTTAGTTTCGGAGTGAGCCGGTTCAGGTGCTCCCCAAAGCGCCACCTTCCTTCTAGGACCACACCCAGATATTTTAGTGTTGGTCTGACGGGGATTGATGTTCCCCCCACTACGATGCAGGAATCTGCAGGCGGGGCCCCACGGGGGCCATGAAAACAGATGGCCTCCGATTTGTGGAGCGCCACCTCCAGACCCAGTTGTCGGATGCGACCCACTACCGTCGCAACTCCCGCCGTCGCGAGGACCTTTGCCTCCCCGTACGAAGCCCCCCGGGCGGTAACCAGCGTGTCGTCAGCATAACAAATGATGCCGACGTCACGAAGGTTAGCGCCCCGTAAGACCCAGTCGTAGCCGACGTTCCAGAGGAGTGGGCCTAAAGCCGACCCCTGTGAAACGCCCCGGGTCACTGAGCTTCTTCCCATCCCTTGTGTCGTCGGGAAGACTACCTCCCGGTCTGAGAGATAGTCCCCGACGAGACGCTGTAGGTATTGCGGTACGCGGTGATACTGCAACGCCCCCAATATTGCGGTCCAGGGCAGGGTATTGAAGGCGTTCGCGATGTCTAAGGACACAGCCAGCATCACCCCGCCGCTGGAGCACGCCTCCTCCGAGAGGTCGCGAACGCGAGCGATCGCATCTACGGTTGACCGACCTCTCCTGAATCCGTACTGGCATTCCGCCAGATCGGGACCGTCACTCTCCAAGTGCTTGGCGAGGCGGGCAACAACCACCCTCTCCAAAAGCTTGCCCGCCTCGTCAAGTAATACGATAGGGCGGTAGCCCGCCGGTTGGTCAGCGGGACGTCCGGGCTTGGGTAGTAGCACGAGCTTGCCCGCCTTCCACCGCTTAGGGAACTTCCCCTCTGCAAAGCAGCGGCTGAAGACTCCCTTGAGCCACGGTCCCAGCGACTCCTGCGCAAGCACCCACGCGCGACCAGGTATGCCATCGGGCCCTGGCGCCGTGTTCTTCACCCGCATGCGCAGTATCGCGGCTCCCAATTCTCCGTCCGAGATAGCAGGACCCTCGTCATCCTCTCCCGCCAGATCCACGCGCTGTGATGCCACAACGGTGGGTGGGGCGAAGTCGGGACCCGGAGCCCCTGGAAACAGTCCCTCGACCACACGTTGGAGCGTGTCGGGCCGCAACGTAGATGTTGTTGGTGGGGCCCAAGGGCGGAGCGTTCGCCTAACCAGCCTGTACGGGCGCCCCCATGGATCACGGTCCAACGACTCCAGGAGCTCCCGCCAGGCTGCGACTTTCGCCTGTTTGATTGCAGCACGCAAGATCTTATTTCCCTCTCGATATTCGGCATACAGTGCGTCTGCCTCCTCCGACTCCTGTCGCCTCCTCCTCCGATAGCGTTGATAGCGCCGGCGCTTCGTCACACATTGGCGGCGGAGTTCCGCGATCTCGTCAGACCACCAGTAGACCTGGCGCTTTGACGGTGGTGTCCTTGCGCGAGGCATGGCCGCGTCGCACACGCGCACCATTGCCTCGCACAGTCCGTCAGCCTCCGCGTCCAGGTCTAAACCCTCCGACGAGAAAGCGCACCACGCCTGCACGATTGCAGCCTCCTTGAGTAGCTCCGGGTCAAGGCGTTTTAGCGCCCACCGTGGACCAGGGTCCCGACGACTCTGTACCTCCACTTCGGTAGTCGAGGAAGAGGAGACACTGAATCGGATGTAGCGGTGATCCGACAGTGTCTCCTCGTCCTCAAGCACTCTCCAATCCAGAACACGGCGCGCGACGTCAGGAGAGGCGAACGTGACATCGACGATCGACCCCCCGTTCTGCCGCACGCACGTGTCAGTTGTGCCGCGGTTGAGGACACACAGCCCCACCTCAGTCACCCACTCTTCTACCGTTCGTCCCCATGTAAGGGTCGTCGGGGATCCCCACGCCATAGATTTGGCGTTGAGATCCCCGAGGACGATGACGGGGCGAGGTCGACTCTGACCGACCACCGTCTCCACCCCGTCGAGCAGGACCTCGAGATCAGCCAAGGTCCCGTTTGGGGAAAAGTAGACCCCGATCACGACCACGTCGCCGACAGACGCCGCAACAAACCCCCTTCCCCTCACCAACACATCAAGAGGGGGAGACGGGGTCGGCGACTGGGTGGTGATCGCTACCACGCCACATAAGTCCCCAATCCAATCGGATCTTGAAGGCACCCTATAGGGCTCCGCTGTCACTCCAATATTAATTGACCACTCCGCCAGAGACTGCAGGAACAAGTCCTGGGCTCCAGCGGAGTGGTTTAGGTTGGTCTGGAGGAATTTTAGACCCATCTAACTTTCCTCCATTCGAACCACCGGCTCCTCCGTTACGACGGGGGCGGACGTTTGCGGCTTGGCCTGAGCCTTAGTCGCAGCCGTCCCTCGCCTCTTTCCTGGTTTGGTCGGGGGCTTGGCGCAAGCCTTGCCCCCGGCAAGATGATTGGCCGGCCTCCCAACGGCAGCGCATAGACTGCAGTGGGGTGCGGCGGAGCACTCTCGCGCTTTATGGCCGCTTTGGCCGCAACGGTGACAGTCGTGGCTGCGATCTTGTTCAGCCTTACACTGCGCCGCGACGTGGCCTGATGCCAGGCATCGGTAGCAGCGTCGGGGCCTTGGTTCCAGCAGATGGACCTGCGCTGAAACCCACCCCACCAGTAGGCGACTGCTGCCTGCGACAATAGCCTTCGCGGCTGTCTTGGGGCATCGCACGAAGGCGGTGCCCATTCCGGCTGGACCCCTCTTTATTGTTCCCACCTTTATTTCCGTCGTGGGACATCCGCCGACTTTTGCGAGCGCCGAGGACAGTTCTTCGACGCTCACAGAATCGTCCAGGCCGCTCACTCGCATGTCTGCCGTGACGGTCGGTCTGGAGACCTGTACGTCTTGGGTGTTCTGAAACACCTCTCTAAGCTTTGTAGCCAGAGCATCCGCCTTTTCCAATTTTGTTGTTCCAGGGACCTCAAACATGCGAGCCCCGGACGCAGTCTGCTTCATCTTCAGAGGAGGCATCTCCAAAGCCTTTAGGTCGATTTGGCTCCTCGCCTCCGCCAACACCTTAGCATAGGTGACGCCCCTCTCCGCCGCCCCCGGTTGCAGCGTGATGACCACAGCTGCAGTGCGGGGAAGGCGGAGCTTGGGCGTCTTTTTCTTCTTCTTCTGTGGGCCAGGCTTCCGCAGTGGAGCACGCGCAGGAGCAGCAGATCTCGCCCTCGCCGGCTCAACACTTTGGTTGCCCCTTGCCCTTGCCCTTTTCCCTTTTTCTTTGCGACCAACGACTTTCGTCCACTGCTCCTGTATTGCCGGAGCTGGGACTGAAGTCTGAGGGCCGGGACTAACCTCAGCTGCAGTGGAGGTTACTGCGTCAGCTTTCTTCCCCTTTCTTCCTTCCCTTCCCTGTGTTGGGAGCGGGACCGTTTCCATGGTGACTTTAGGCGCAGCCTTGGTAACCTTTTTGCCTCCTTTGTTTGATATAGAAGCGGGTTTCTCCTGTGAAGGACCCGGGTGAGTGATGGGGTCCGCCAGAACCGAAGCTCTACGCACATCCGCGGCGAGTGCCGGGCGGAGGTTCCGCTCAGGCAGAAGCCTTTCCTCAAGGTTTTCAAAGCGCGCATTTATCATTGTCCCTACCGAGACCATGACATGGCGCATGATTTCCTCCAAGTCCGGCTGTTGTTGTTGCGCGGGCTTGGGCGTGACGTCTTCTCGCGGAGTCGAACCCCGACGATTGCTACGTAGTTCTTGGCGTAGCTCCGACATATCCTTTTTGAGAGCCTCAATTTCCGAGTGTAGGCGGGCATTTTCTGCCTGCAATCGAGCCGTCTCATCCGTAGCGGACCGTTGGTGTAATTCGTCCACTATGGTTGCAATGGTACTTGCAGCGTCTTTGAGGGCACGTTGGAAAGTGCCCTTAAGGTTCGATGATTTCTTTGCCACATGCTCAATAGTGGCAACGCAATCACCGACCTGCTTTTTCAAATCCGATGCCGAGTCAGATGAGCGCTCGGCATTTCCTTTCGTTTCCTCCGATTGCAGAAAGTCCGAGAGTGTTGATGCTCTGGGCTTCCGGAACGATTTGGCAATCTGAGCAACCTCTTGTTCGGCTCTCAGTTCCATCTCTTTTCTTTGTGCTTTGACAAGCTCCTCCTTCGCCTTGGCCAGTCCAACGTATTGACCAGTTGTGGGCGGTCGTCCTCTACCCTTTTTTTGGGTGACCTTTTTGACTGAGTATGTCACATCACTTTCCGAGCCATCCTCGCTCTCTCCCTGAATTTCGGAGGAGCGTGGGCGCTTTCGCCTTCGAAGAAGCGATGGCGAACCTTCTCTCGAGTCTAAACTCATGAAGCTCATTGCCACGGACGAGTCCGAGGCAAAGTCGTCGTCGGCCGGAAGGCGCTCCAGCACGACGCTACACCGTGAAGGTGTCCGATCCGACTCTTCCAATCTGCTTGCATCAGTATCCATATTCGTTGCTTTGGTCGGTTTTTTTAATAAGAGAGTCTGGCATTTCTTGTCCCCCCCAGAATACGAGGGACAGCCCGCACTCAGTGGCGCGGGGAGGGATTCTCCAGCTCCGCTGGTACCCTCCTGGGGTAATTTCTGTTTAGAAGATGCCATTTTCATTTTGTTTTTCCTTAACGACAAGGCGGCCGCCTTTGTTAGAGGGGTGAGGTCCCCTTTATCGCGAGCCTTGGAGGCCCGCCATCCCACGACCCTGGGGTCCGCTGCTGCAGTATGTACGCATATATATGTACATATATGTATATACATATGCACCCGTACATACAACAGCCATCCCAACAGCATCGCCCGACAGGGTGGCCGAGTTGACCGATCCCTGCCGCGCGACACCCGAAACTACCCGCGTGCTGAACACGCCACTTCGACGCCGGGTCGTCATAAAAGCTGACGGCACTGCGGCGAAGCCCACCAAACGACTGTCTCGTCCACATTCCTGACGGAAAACGCAAGGAAGCGACTGACTTTCCACCATTTTAATAAACATACATATATAAATAATATAATAAATAAACATACATATATAAATAATATAATAAATAAACATACATAAACTACACACGCGAGGCGCCGGGCGATGTCTAGTTACGTCTAATTCAGAGGAATTAGACCAAGAACAGGCAGCACCGCGAGAAGGTAATCGCCAGACTTGCCTTGAGGATCATCACGACCTGCGCTTCCCCCAAGACCGTAGCCTCCCTACTCATCACGGGATGAGTAAGGAAGGCCTGGACTTATCCAAAACAAGCAACGTAAACGCTGCAAGCATAGGCATAGCAACTATTTAATGGATAAACCCAGACCCGCCCAACCTAACCTAACCTAACCTTTTTTTTTTTTTTTTTTTTTTTTTTTTTTTTTTTTTTTTTTTTTTTTTTTTTTTTTTACGTGGGCGAAATGCATTTACGCACTTCCGCCTACCGGGAAGTAGGCGGGGTGTGTCGGGCTCGCTCGAGCATCACCGCTCCCTGGGGGGCCTCATGGCCCCCAACCCTAACTGCACCCACAGCAGCCAGGGTCCACTACCGACTAAAACCCACGGTGTCCATCCTGCCGCTATAACGGAGGGAGCGCGGGGTATTGCATACCGCGCCCCCACCACGGCCGTCCGTTTCCGGACCCCTCCAGGGGGGAGGATGACCCTCCCCCTCGCGACCGTGCCGGGACCAAGAGCACGGCCGCACCACCCCGGGGACCACACAGTGCAAGGAACGCCAGACTTCCCACATCCGACGCTCGTGGTCCCCTGCGATGGGCCAGATGGAGCAGCCCCATCGCCAGCCGCTTCGGCCGCCACCCTCCGACGGCGGCCATATCGGCGCCACAGCAGGAGACGAACTGAATCACTCCCGCCGCAGCGCCTCCTCAGCTGCAGCGCCGTCCCACAGCGCCGCTGCCCCCCTCAGTTGCAGTGCTTTGCAGCACCGCAACCTACCGTCTGATGGACCGCTCCTCGTAGGCTTGGCGAGCAAAGCCTATCGGGAGCAGTCCCGGCCAAAATACTATAAACATACATAAATAAATGGATATAAATAAACTTACATAGATATGAGACACGCGAGTCGCCGGACGATGTCTAGTTACGTCTAATTCAGAGGAATTAGACCAAGAACAGGCAGCACCGCGAGAAGGTAATCGCCAGACTTGCCTTGAGGATCATCACGACCTGCGCTTCCCCCAAGACCGTAGCCTCCCTACTCATCACGGGATGAGTAAAGAAGGCCTGGACTTATCCAAAACAAGTAACGTAAACGCTGCAAGCATAGGCATAGCAACTATTTAATGGATAAACCCAGACCCGCCCAACCTTTTTTTTTTTTTTTTTTTTTTTTTTTTTTTTTTTTTTTTTTTTTTTTCCCGGGGAAATCCTTTATGGATACCACCGGCCGGGGGAGGCACGGTGGTTATGTGGGAGTCCCCGCCAGAGTGGCGAGTGTACCCACTAAAACCCCGGGGTGTTCCTCCGTCGTCGGCAAGTGACGGGGGGCACGGTCCCGCTTGCGCACTATCCGCAGCCCCCGTCGACGCCGCTGCCCGCCTTGCGACGGGCCCACCTCGGGGAGGGATTCCTCCCTCACCCCTCGTGCACGATGCCCTCGGGAACACATCGAGGGCATCGCCACCTCGGAGGGCTCATACTTGGGGGGTGCCAGACGCCCCCGCATCTAGCACCCCCGGCCCTCTCAGCGGAGACGGAGTGCGGGTCCGATCAGCCCGCCTCCGTGTCCGCGCTCGCCGAAGCGGGTGAGAAAGTGGGTCCCTTTCTCTCTCCCGCTCCGCGGCCTCCCTCTGTGACATCACGGTTTCACAGAGGGAGGCAACCGCCTCCCACGACCTCTCATCACCGACCATCTTGGCTAAGACGACCGGCAAGGAGAGGTCAGTGCCTCCCAGAGCCGCGACCAAAGCTCGGCGCGGCTCGGCTCCTCCCGGACAAGCCTCCAGTGCGTGCTGGGCGGAGTCTTCCGCGTGCCCACACTGGTGGCAGACCGGGGAGACTTCCCTCCTGGCACAACGGTGCAGGTACCTCCCAAAGCAACCATGCCCCGAGAGGACCTGCGACAGCCTATAGGAGAGCCTCCCATGCCTCCGGTTAACCCACTCTCCGAGTATGGGACGGATAGCCTCGAGGAGTCGTCGAGCGCTATCCCCCCTCTGCGTGGGTTCTTCGAGGAGCCTTCCCTCCCACTGTGTGATGGCGGATGCTCTGGCTTCCTCCCGCCAGAGCATCACCTCCCTCGGCGCCAGTCGCTCGTCCCGCTCCCGCGCTTCGGCTCTACGCCAGTAGACCGAGGCAAGGACTTCAGCCTCAAGGTCCCACGGAAGCGTCCCGGCGAGGGCGCATGCCACCTCATGAGAGAGTGTGCGGTACCCCCTGCACACTCTCGTCGCCATCACACGTTGTGCTCCGATCAGCAGGGCGGTTGTCTGCCGATCGAGCTGTCCCGCCCATATCGGGGCACCATAGAGCGCCATGGAGCCTACCACCGCGGTATACAGCCGCCGGCAGCTCCCATCTCCTCCACCGATGTTCGGGAGGAGGCGGCTCAGCGCTCCGGCCGTCGCCACAATCTTCGGGGACAGCCGTTGCATGTGCGCCCCGAACTTCCATCTCCCGTCAAGGACAACACCCAAGTATTTGAGTGTTGTCCGGACAGGAATGGGGGTACCTCCCACCACTATGGTGGAGCCTGCAGGTGGCGCTCGTCGGGGTCCATGAAAACACATGGCCTCCGACTTATGGAGCGCGACCTCCAGGCCCAGCATCCGGATCCTGGACACGGCCGTCGCGACAGCGGCTGTTGCCAGGATCACTGCCTCCCTGTAGCTCTGCCCCCGCGCGGTCACCAGTGTGTCGTCAGCGTAGCAAACTACATCGACTCCACGAAGGTTACCGCAGCGGAGGACCCAATCGTACCCAATGTTCCACAAGAGTGGTCCGAGGACAGACCCCTGTGGAACACCGCGCGTCATGGGGCTACGTCCCACCCCTTGGGTCGTCGAGTAGACTACCTCTCTATCGGAGAGATAGTCCTCGACGAGCCTCCGCAGGTACCTGGGCACATTGTGGTGCCCCAGGCCCGCGTGTATCGTGCTCCACGGGAGCGTGTTGAATGCGTTGGCGATGTCCAACGATGTGGCCAACAACACGCCTCCACTGGAGCACGCCTCCTCGGAGAGGTCGCGGACGCGCGAGATCGCGTCGATCGTCGAGCGACCCCTCCGGAAACCGAACTGGTTGGGCGCCAGGTCCGGTCCGGTCGTCTCGAGGTGCTTGACAAGGCGGGCAGCGACTATTCTCTCGAACAGCTTGCCGGCCTCATCAAGCAGCACGATGGGACGATACCCCACGGGCTCGTCCGCTGGACGACCCTCCTTCCTTATGAGGACGAGGATGCCCCTTCTCCACCGTCTGGGAAATCTGCCAACCCTGAGGCACTTGTCAAAGACACCTCTCAGGGCGGTGCCCAGGTGCTCCAAGGAGAGGGCCCACACGCGGCCCGGTATGCCGTCAGGCCCGGGCGCCGTGTTCTTGGCCCTCATCCTGAGCACTGCAGCACCTAGCTCTCCCTCGGAGATGGGGGCAGGCTCGTCCTCTCCCTCGGCGAGATCGGCCGATAGGGCGGCCACAGCAGTGGGAGGTGTGAAGTCGGTTCCCGGCGCACCGGGGAACAATCCCTCGACCACTCTTTGCAGCACCACCGGTTGGAGCGAGGCCGTGGTGGGGGGACCGCAGGGGCGGAGCTTTTGTCTCGCCCATAAGTACGGTCGACCCCACGGATCGCGCTCAAGCCCTTCCAGCAGTTGCTGCCAAGCCTGCTTCTTGGCCTCCCCTATCGCTAGGCGTAGGGCCCTGGAAGCCTCCCTGTAGGCGGCGTACAGAGACTCGGTGTTTTCGGTCTCTTGCCGCCTACGCCTTCTATACCGCTGGTATTGGCGTCTCCTCGTCACGCAGCGTCTTCGAAGTTCGGCGATCTCCTCCGACCACCAGTAGACCTGGCGTCTGGGCTGTGGGGCACGCGAACGCGGCATCGCGGCGTCGCAGATACGCGTAACCGCCTCACACAGCCTGTCCGCCATCGCGTCCGGGTCTACCGGTTCCGGTTCCTGAGGAGCGCCACTCCACGCTTCGACGAGGATCGCCTCCAGCAGTAGTTCGGCATCGAGGCGCTTCAGGGCCCACCGCGGGCCGATCTCGCTCCCTCCTCTTCCTCCTCCTCCTGACACTGCGTCCGTCGGGGACGGGGAGACGCTAAACCGGATGTACCGGTGATCGGATAGCGTCTCCGCGTCCACCAGCACCTGCCAGTCGCGAATGCGGCAGGTGAGGTCTGGGGTGGCAAACGTCAGATCGACGATCGAGCCACCCTGTTGACGGACACAGGTGTTCTCCCTGCCTCGGTTCACGATACAGAGACCCACCTCGGTTGACCACTCCAACACCATGTCGCCCCGAAGATCCGTCGCCGGGGACCCCCACGCCAAGGATTTGGCATTGAAGTCCCCGAGCACGACAACGGGGCGTGGGCGGGTCTGACCAATGAAGGTCCCCACCTCACCGAGAAGAGTCTCCAGCTCGTGAACCGGCCTGTTGCCGGAGGTATACACACCGACGATGACGACTTGGCCCAAACAAGCCGTCACGTATCCCCTGCCCCTCGGGCCACCTTCGAGGGGGGGGGAGCGGGCCGGCGACTGTGTGGTGATCGCCACTAAGCCGTCGAGGTCCCCAACCCAGTCAACCCGGGGTGGGACGGCGTACGGCTCGGCGATCACACCAACGCTGATCAACCGCTCCGCCAAGGATTGAAGGAATAAATCCTGTGCCCGGGCGGAGTGGTTGAGGTTCGCCTGGAGGAAGGTTAAGGCCATTAACCCACCTCCATTTGAGCCACCGGCCCTTTATCGGAGGGAGGCGGCTGCGGCTTGGCCTTGGCCTCAGCCGCAGCGGCCCTTCTCCTGGCCCCTGACTTGGCCGGGGGCTTGGCGCAAGCCTTGCCCCCGGAGAGGTGGTCCGCCGACTTCCCAGCTGCTTCGCAGATGGTGCAGTGGGGAGTGGCGGAGCAGTCCCGGGCCTTGTGGGCCTTTTGACCGCAGCGATAGCACTCATCGCTGCGGTCAACGTCGGACTTACACTGGGCAGCAATGTGGCCCAGCGTAAGGCAACGGAAGCAGCGGCGGGGTCGAGCGTCTAGGACGACGACCCGGGCCGCTACCCAGCCCACCAAAATGCGTCCCCCACTGGCCATGACCCTTTTGGCCGCCAGGGTGGGACAGCGCACGAAGGCGGTCCCCATCCCTCCGGCTCCGCGGCGAATCGTGCCGACTGAGACGGACTGGGTGGGGCAGTCGCCCGCCTTCGCGAGCACCTCTTGCAACTCCTCCGGCGTGATGGAGTCATCCAGGCCATTGACCCTGAGGTCACTGGTGGTGACCGGCCTGGTGACTCGTACCTGCTCCTCACTCCCGAACACCTCCTGGAGCCTTCCGGCCAGAGCGTCTGCCTTGGTGGCATTCTCTGGACCGGCAATCTCCAGAATTCGGGCCCCGGTGGCCGCCGTTCGGATTTTCAACGGCGGCACCCCCAACTCCTTCAGGCTTATACTGGCCTTAGCCCGCTCAAGAACGTTGGCGAACGTCAACCCTTTCTCCGCCGCCCCTGATTGCAGCGAGATCACCACGGCTGCAGTTTTCGGGGGGCGGAGCTGAGCCGAACGCGCACCGGTGGTCCTCGGTGTTGGAGCGGGCTTCTTCGCCTTCTTTTTCCTGTTTCTCCTCGAGTTGGAGGTAGGAGCAGGTGCTCGCGCAGGAGGAGGAGGAGCTTCCCTCTGCCTCTCTCTTTCCCGACCTCGCCTCGCCACCACATTCCACGGCTCAGATGGTGGAGCCGGAATGGGGGCGGGGATAAAGCGCGGCGCCGGTGTGGGAGCACCCCGTGAGCCACGCGTCTGGGTGGCTGGGGTCCTCGCTGGGGCGCGGGCGGGCGCAGTGCTTCTGCTTGTGGCCGCCGCCGGACGCGACTCAGCCTCCCTACGCCGATCCGCGGCAAGTGGGGGCCTGACCGTCCTGGCCGGCAGCAGCCTGTCCTCGAGGCCCTGGATGCGTGCGTTGAACATGGTGCCCACTGTCACCACGATCTGCCGCATAGCCTCCTCTGAGAGGGGGGATTGGGCCGAGGTCCTAGCCGGCACCGCAGGGGTCGGGGCGGGAGGCGCTCGGGCCGCCTTCAGCTGTTGCAGCTCACGTCGGAGCTCTTTGAGGTCCGACGAGAGCTGCTTGTTCGCCTCGACGAGGAGGGCCATCTCCTCCGTAATAGTGCGGGCACGTGCCTCCTGGAACGAGGCCTTGATGGTCGCAGCGGCGTCCTTCAAGGCCTTGACACATGTGCCCTTTAAGCGCTTGGACTTGGTGGCCACCGTCAAAACGGTGTCCACCGAGTCCATTACCATGGTCTCCAACTGGGCGGCATCACAGCTGCCCAGTTGGGGATTATCCGGCATTCGCACCTTCACTTTCTGGAAGGTGGCCCTCCTTTCGAGCTCTTCGTCGAGCGACTGCTCGGCGGCGGCCCGTTTCTCCTCTTGCGCGGCGCGGGGTGATGGGTGCCTCGAGGTGGTGGGCAGGCGCCCTCTCCCACGCTGCGCAGTTGGGACCTTGGGTGACGGTGAGGAGTCACCCTGGTCCTCTTCTTCATTGGCGCCTCTTTGGCGCTTCCGGAGTCGTCTCGCATTGCTGCGAGACGAAACCGTCTCCCAAACCATTGCCTCGGAGTCCGAAGTCTCCGAGGGGCTCTCCTTAGCCGCGCTTTCGTCGCAACGAAAGAGGCGAACTAAGGGAGTTCTCTCCTTCTTATCGGTGTCCGTGGTCATGCTGGTGTCATCATGTAGTGCAGATTCAGGTTCCTTTGTCGATAAGCCAGGGTTGTCGGTACGTGAGCTCCGGCCGGAGCCCACGAGGCGGTTGCTGCCCCCCCCAGATACGATGGGGCTGCCTTCTCTCGAAGGGTGGGACTTACCCACCTGGGGATTATTAACAATCGCCTTTGTATCCATGATGATTTCCCATTTGAAGGGTGGGGACCCTTTGGTGCCCTAGTGGCCGGGTTCCCCCCGACCATGCATCCTCTTGGCGGGCACCGAACCGTAGGATTCGGAGACGCATGGGGCCCGACAGGGTGGCCGAGTTGACCCTCCCTGCCGCGCATCGCAGGCCTTGCAGGCCCGCCATCCTTCGACCCGAAGGTCCGCTGCGGCATATTGCCGCCGTCCCAGTTTTGCCCGACAGGGTGGCCGGGTTGACCCTCCCTGCCGCGCCGCCGGCCTTGAAGGCCAGCCATCCACCGACCCGAAGGTCCGCTGCGGCATATTGCCGCCGTCCCAGTTTTGCCCGACAGGGTGGCCGGGTTGACCCTCCCTGCCGCGCCGCCGGCCTTGAAGGCCGGCCATCCACCGACCCGAAGGTCCGCTGCGACTCGACGTCGCCACTCCACCTCGTGCCCGACAGGGTGGCCGAGTTGACCCTCCCTGCCGCGCCGCCGGCCTTGCAGGCCGGCCATCCTCCGACCCGAAGGTCCGCTGAGCCCCTCGCCGGACTCCTGGCATCCCTCCTATGACGCTCCTCACCAACCGCGCCATCTTGCCTCATCCACTTCAACCTATCAACGCTATAGGGCAGAAGTGGAGAGACGTTCCCCACGTCAAGCTCTTCGCCAGCGACCCACTGTCCACTGTTGCCCGGGGTGCACCACGAGGAGGTGGCTTGACCTCGCACCCCAGACCCGCCCAACCTAACCTAACCTAACCTAACCTAACCTAACCTAACCTAACCTTTTTTTTTTTTTTTTTTTTTTTTTTTTTTTTTTTTTTTTTTTTTTTTTAACGAGGTTAATCCCTTTACGGACTTCCGCCTGTCATATGGGAGACAGACGGCTTCTGTCGGAGTCTGTTTAATGGTCTCACACCAACCCGACTATAGAATATAGCCGGGCCCCTACCGACTAAACCACCCCGGCGAGCAGACGCAGCCTGTCGGGGAGAGATGGGGAAGTACTTTCCATCCCGCCCCGGCTTAAGGTCCGGTGCCATCAACCGGACCAACGGCAGACGGAGCGGCTTAGCTCAGACCTTCAGCCGCTCCCCGGCACGTAGGGCCATTGAGTCGGTTGGGGGCCCATAAACCCAACCGATGACCCTACTACACGGGTGGGGCGAGGAGGCGATCTGCGAATCGCCTTCTCCTCCCTCCCGTGCGCCGACGTCGGAGAGGATCAGCGAGGGCGTCGACCTCTCTGATCCTCTCCGCGGCCTCCTTCTGCGAAATCACAATTTCGCAGAAAGAGGCCACCGCCTGCCAGGATCTGTCGCTCTCGAGCATGGCCCGTACCACGCTCGGCAACGAGAGATCCTGGCCCACTACCGCTGAAAGCGTGCACCGCTGTGGGACCCACGCGGTGCACGCTTCCAGCGTGTGAAGCGCCGTATCCTCCGGCGCTCCACACTCGTGGCAAGCCGGGGTCGCTTCCCTCCTTGCGATTCGATGCAGGTACTTTCCGAAGCACCCGTGTCCGGAAAGCACCTGCACCAATCTGAAGGAAAGCGACCCGTGTCGCCGCCCTACCCACCTCCCGAGGACCGGGCGGATGGCGTCCACCGTCCCCTGGCCGGGGACGGGTGGTGCCAGGTCCTCCGACCACCGCCTCAACAGGGCGGCCTGCGCCTGCCGTCGCATGCGCGCCACCTCCTCCCACCCTGGGGGCTCCCCGCGCGACTTCCTCGCCGCTACAAAATTGTAGATCTCGGCGAGGATTTCGGCTTGGAGCTCCCAGGGCGGGTCTCCGGCCAGCACGCATGCGGCTGTCCAGGACACCGTCCGGTAACCGCGTATCGCCCTCGTCGCGATGACCCGCTGCGGACGTCGCAGCAGGGCCTTATTGTCGCGACCGAGGGCGTCCGCCCAGACAGGTGCCCCGTACAGGGCCATACTCCGGATTACTCCGGAGTACAGCCGACGGCAAGTTGCGCTAGGGCCGCCCACGTTCGGCAGTAGTCGCCCCAGGGCGGCTGCGGCTCCCACGACTTTCGGGGCCAGACTGGCGAAGTGGGCCCCGAAACCCCACCTCCCGTCCAGGACGAGACCCAGATATTTCATCTGGGTCCCGACCCGGACAACGACCCCCTCCAGGACCACATGTGTTCCTGGCGGGGGTCGCCCCCGAGGCCCGTGGAACAACAGGGCCTCGGTCTTGGGGAGAGCGACGCGTAACCCCAGGGCACGGATGCGGTCGACCACGAGGGATGTTCCCACCGTGGCCAAGCGCACCGTCTCCCTGAGGTCCCTCCCCTTGGCCACGACCAGGGTATCGTCCGCGTAGCACGCCACCCGCACACTGGCGGGAAGCGTGCCACGCAACACCCAGTCGTAGCCAATGTTCCACAGGATTGGTCCTAAGACGGACCCCTGTGGAACCCCGCAGGAGACGCGACGGTGCCTCACTCCGTCGCGTCCTACCACCAGGACCTCGCGGTCCCGGAGGTAGTCGGCCAACAGCCTCCGCAAATACAGGGGCACTCCGTGATAGCGGAGTGCCTCCTGTATGGTCCCATGCGGGAGGCTGTTAAAGGCGTTGGCAATGTCGAGAGACACTGCCAACGCCCTGTTCCCCTCTGCGACCGCCTCCTGCGTCCACCCCTTGAGCCAGAGCAGGGCGTCCACCGTTGAACGCCCCGCTCTGAACCCGTACTGGGCCTCCGACAAGTCGGGCCCAGTCCCCCTCAGGTGCCGGATGACACGGGACGCGACCACCCTCTCCAACAGCTTTCCCGTGTCATCCAGCAGCACAATCGGCCTGTATGCGGAAGGAGAGTCTGCATCTCGACCCTCCTTCCGCAACAGGCACACCCTCCCAACCTTCCACGGCTTCGGGAACCGTCCGGACGTGAGGCATGCGTCGAACAGCTCCCGAAGCCTTCCACCCAAAGCGACGCAGCTAATGGCCAAGACCCGGCCCGGTATTCCGTCCGGGCCGGGAGCCGTCCTCTTGCGAAGACGGCTCACCGCTACCTCCATCTCCGCCTCTGTGACAGGCGGGATGGAGGCTGGCGCCAGCTCCTCGACAACTGCTGGCGCCATCGTCGGAGGCGCGTGCTGGGGGTCCGCGTCGGGAAATAGACCCGCCAGCACGCGATCGAGTACCTCCGGCTCCAGGGACTCGGCCACGGGGGGCGCCGGGCCGCCGAGCTTTTTGCGCGCGACCCGATACTGACGCCCCCACGGGTCCCTGTCGAGGCCCTCCAGGACCTCCGCCCACGCCGCCTCTTTGGCACGGCCTATCGCCAGCTCCAACGCCTCCGTCGCTACACGGTAGGCGTCGTAGAGCTGGCGCTCAGCTGCCAACCATTCCGGTGGCAGCTGGTCATCAGTGCGGCCGTGCCGCCGCCTCCTACTCCGCAAGTAGGGCCGCCGCGCTCTTGTGCACTGCACCCGGAGCTCCGCAATTTCGGAGCTCCACCAGTACACTGCGCGGCGGGCGGGGCGGCTGGTGACCCTCGGCATGGCCGTGTCGGCCACGGCCGTAAGCGCATCCCGGAAGTGGACAGCAGCTACATCCACGTCCGGGTGCGCGGGCCCGGCGAGCCACGCCTGGACGATTGCCGCCTCCTCCGCTAGCCCAGCGTCGAGGCGGCTCAATGCCCAGCGTGGTAGGTCAGCGCGTGCGACGCGCTGACGCCCTCCATCCATCCCGTCGGAGGTAGACATCTCGAACCGAATGTACTTGTGGTCCGAGAGTGTCTCCACCTCCGACTCCACCCTCCAGGCCCGGACACGTGCTGCGGCAGACGGTGTGGCGAACGAGAGGTCCACCACGGACCCCCCGTTATGCCGCACACACGTGTGGACCGACCCCGTGTTGAGTAGGGTCAGTCCGCTGGCGACAGCCCACTCCCTGACTAGCTCACCCCGAGCGTCAGTTTGTGGGTTGCCCCAGTCTCGGGCCTTGGCATTGAGGTCCCCCATGAGGAGGACCTGCCGGGGCGCTTGCCGACCGACCGCTGCGGCGAGGAGGTCCAGGTATGCCTCCAGGGCCGCAGCGGTCTTGTTTGGGGAGAAGTACGTGCCGACGATCGCGTACTCTCCCCACTTCCCTACCACGTAGCCCGCGCCCCTCTCCTTAACTGTGAGGGGGGCACCACCCGCCTTGGCTACTATGGCGACGGAGTCGTCCAGGTCCCCAGCCCAGTATGGATGGGAGGGGACGTAGTACGGCTCCGCCGCGACCGCCACATCTACCTGCCACTGCGCCATGGTCTGCATGAGCAGATCCTGGGCCCTGGCGCAGTGGTTCAGGTTCGACTGAAGGAAGTTGTGATGTCTGACTAGATTCATTATTCAGACATCACAACTTCCTCTATCGCCTGAGCTGGGCGAATTACGGCAGGGGTGGCGGGGCTGGTCGCTGCCGCCGGGAAGGCCTGGGCTGTGGCCTTTCCCTTCGTCTTCGGGGGGGCGCAGCTGCGTCCCCCCATTACGTGGCCCGAAGGCCGCCCCGTCTCCGCGCATATGGCGCAGCGCGGGACCTTATTCGGGCACGCGGCCGCCTTGTGACCTGCGCTTCCACACCGGAAGCACAGGTCGCCCCTATCCGCCGTCGCTGGGCACTGCGGCCGCGTGTGCCCCAGCCCGAGGCACTTGAAGCAGCGCATCGGGCGCGCCTCAAGTGCCTTGACCCGCACGGAGCTCCACCCTATCATGAGCCTGCCCTTTTGCAGCACCGCCTTTGCGGCTGCCACAGGGCAGGACACGAGCGAAGCTCCCACTCCGCCGGGGCCACGGCGGATTTCGCCGGCCTTTACCAGGCCGACGTCACAGCCGCCCGCTTTGGCGACTGCCGCCACCACCTTCTCCTTGGTGGCTGCGTCGTCCAGGCCCGTGATGTCCAAGTCTGTGGACTTTTGGGGCCTGGAGACGATCGCCACCTCCGACAGGACCTCGCGGAGCTTCTCCGCGAGCCTGTCGGCCTTCTCGCTGCTACCGGAGCCAGGGATCTCCATTTTCCTAGCTCCGGTGGCCGTCTGGCGGAATCGCAGCTGGTCGATCCCCAGTTCCTGGAGATCGACCTTCTCTTGTGCCGCCTCCATCACTGTGCCGTATGTGACCCCCCTGTCCACGGCTGCAGCTTGGAGGGACACTACGACCACCGCGGACTTAGGGGTCGCTAGTGCCGGCCTCTTCCTCTTTTTCCCCGGCGTTGCGGCGGGGGCACGCGCTGCTGGTGCAGGCGCAGGGGCGGGAGGGGACGTCTTCCCCTTGCCCTTTCCCTTGCCCCTTCTCACTACCGTCGCCCAGGTATCAGCCTGGGGGACAGGAGCGGATGAGGCAGACGTCGTCGGCACTGACGGTGGCAGTGCAGTCGAGATAGTCGCGGCTGCGCGCTGTTGCAGAGATGCTGGTGCACGCGCCGTCTTTGCTGCCACTTTTTTCTGCCTTGTCGGTGCAGGCGTCGGCACAGCCTGCGCAGCCTTCTTCGCGTCAGCCCTAAGAGGCGGACGGACGTTCGGGGCAGGCAGTAGGCGATCCTCCAGCCCCGCAAGACGCGCATTCAGCATGTCCCCGATTGTGCATGTAAGGGAGCGCTTCAGCTCCTCCATAATTTCAGCTCCCTCCATGCCAGAGGGGGGCGCAGAACTGGCAACGGTAGTTGCGGCGGCGGTGGCGGTGGCGGCGGCGGCTTCAGACTTGGCTTCTGAAAAGCCCCGACGCAGCGCCTTCACCTCCGACCTGCAGGCTTCGACTTCGAGTCGCAGGCGGGAATTTTCGGCTCGGAGGCGCCGAGTCTCCTCTGCCTCACTCCTGTCAGCGAGGGCGTCCACCACGTCGCGCAGCAACGACGCTGATCTTTTAAGGCGAGCCACGTACTCACCTTTTAGGTTGCCCGATTTCCTGGCAACCTCTAAGATGCAGGCCAGTTTCGCGCCAGCCTGCGCCCGCAACTCCTGCGCGTTTAGCGTGCTCACGTCGCCAGCCCTGGCAGCGACCTCGGAATCACTTCCGGTGTCGGTGACAGGGTGGACGACAGCAGCTACGCCTCCCTTCTTCAAACTCCTGCTTCGCAGGACCGCCTCCAACTCACTATCCGAGGGCACCGGGGACGGTTTTAGAAACTCATCCCTCGAAGAGCCCGCTTTCGTAGTCCTCCCTCTCCCTCTTCGCGCGGTGTTGACCTTCGCAGCAGCCAACACCTCGGTCTCCGTGTCTGAGTCACTCAGCCCAGGCTCGAAGAACGAGGTAGACGGGCGCTTGCGCTGTGTCAACATCGCCGCGATCTCAGTTTCGGACACCGAGTCCGAAATAACAACATTTTCCCCATCGACAGAGTCGATGGGAGAGGCCTCCGGGCAGTTGGCTTTCTTGAGGAACTTCCCCGAAGCGTCCCTCAGAGGTTTCGGCATCCCGAAACACAATAACAAAAACCAAAAGACAATAACAGACAAATAACAAAACGACGCAGTTCAAAACAACAACAAAACAAGAAAACAAAACATTTCAACTCCCCCGTGGGGGTACCCTTAGGGCAACCACCTCCAAATCAGTGCCACCTTATCGGCGCACCCTTCCTTCACACTCCGACACAAAAATAACAACAATAACAACCGAATTAACAAATTTTTGAAATTTTTTGCGTGGAGACACCTTACAACACGTCCGCTCCCGTCGAGTGGCGAAAGCAGACTCAACCTAACCTAACCTAACCTAACCTTTTTTTTTTTTTTTTTTTTTTTTTTTTTTTTTTTTTTTTTAACGTGGAGAAATGCTCTTACGCATACCCGGCCCTCCGGGGGGAAGACCGGGTTATGTGGGGCTCGACCGCGTTGGAGTGAGATGCCGCAGCCCAATACCCACTAAAACTCCACGATGCCCTTCTCAACGGCCAAGGCGAGGTCACGGGACCGTTCGACACATGCTTGCCGCGACCTCGCCAACGCCGGCGTCCGTCTTAGTAGCGGACCCACCTCGGTAGGGGATGGTGTTCCCTTCGACTCCTTCAACTCCTCAGCTCAGTTGGAATGAGCTAGGCGACGCGCTGGGACATACAGCGCGTCGCCTCCTCGCACGTGAGGGTTTATGGTGTTTGGGGGACGCCGGATGCCCCCGCATCCTGCGCCCCCGACCCTCCGAGCGGTGACGGCGTTCGGGCTCCAGCCCGCCCACGTTGCCGCACTCTCCGGAGTGGGAGAGAGAGGGGATCGATCTCTCTCTCGCGCTCCTCGGTCTCTCTCTGCGCTACAACAGCTTCACAAAATGAGACCATTGCGTTCCATGCCTCCTCGCTGCCGAGCACCTTTGAGATGATGGTCGGCAGCGAGAGGTCCGTCCCGACAACCACGACTAGATCCCGCCGTGGTTCCTCCGCTCCCGGACACGCTTCTACCACGTGTTCGGCAGTCTCCTCTGTCACTCCGCACTGGTGACACACCGGTGTCGGTTCTCGTCTGGCCACGTTGCACAGGTAGCGACCAAAGCAACCGTGGCCAGTGAGAACTTGTGTCAATCGAAAGGTGAGTGCGCCGTGCTCTCTCGCCACCCAGTCCACGAGGACAGGGCGCACCGCACCAAGAAGCCGAATGGCTCCTGTCCCTCTCTGAGCGGGCCCCGTGAGAAGCCGCTCCCTCCATTTTAATATGGCCGCGTCTTTGGCCCGCCTGCGCCACACCATCAACTCCCGTGGCGCAGGGTTCGAGCCCTCGCTCCGTGCCCGCGTCCTTTGCCAGTAGATGGTCGATAGCACCTCCGCCTCCAAGTCCCAGGGGACGGATCCCGCAAGGACGCAGGCCACCTCGTGCGAGAGGGTGCGGTAACCTCTGCAGCAGCGAATCGCCATCACTCTCTGAGCCCTGTGTAGAACCGCAGTCTCGCGCGCATTCAGCGACCCGGCCCATATCGGGGCTCCGTAAAGGGCCATTGATTTTACTACCGCCATATACAGGTGGCGGCAGTGGCCATCTCCGCCTCCCAAGTTGGGCAGGAGGCGTCCCAACGCCATAGCAGCACCCGTTAGTTTCGGAGTGAGCCGGTTCAGGTGCTCCCCAAAGCGCCACCTTCCTTCTAGGACCACACCCAGATATTTTAGTGTTGGTCTGACGGGGATTGATGTTCCCCCCACTACGATGCAGGAATCTGCAGGCGGGGCCCCACGGGGGCCATGAAAACAGATGGCCTCCGATTTGTGGAGCGCCACCTCCAGACCCAGTTGTCGGATGCGACCCACTACCGTCGCAACTCCCGCCGTCGCGAGGACCTTTGCCTCCCCGTACGAAGCCCCCCGGGCGGTAACCAGCGTGTCGTCAGCATAACAAATGATGCCGACGTCACGAAGGTTAGCGCCCCGTAAGACCCAGTCGTAGCCGACGTTCCAGAGGAGTGGGCCTAAAGCCGACCCCTGTGGAACGCCCCGGGTCACTGAGCTTCTTCCCATCCCTTGTGTCGTCGGGAAGACTACCTCCCGGTCTGAGAGATAGTCCCCGACGAGACGCTGTAGGTATTGCGGTACGCGGTGATACTGCAACGCCCCCAATATTGCGGTCCAGGGCAGGGTATTGAAGGCGTTCGCGATGTCTAAGGACACAGCCAGCATCACCCCGCCGCTGGAGCACGCCTCCTCCGAGAGGTCGCGAACGCGAGCGATCGCATCTACGGTCGACCGACCTCTCCTGAATCCGTACTGGCATTCCGCCAGATCGGGACCGTCACTCTCCAAGTGCTTGGCGAGGCGGGCAACAACCACCCTCTCCAAAAGCTTGCCCGCCTCGTCAAGTAATACGATAGGGCGGTAGCCCGCCGGTTGGTCAGCGGGACGTCCGGGCTTGGGTAGTAGCACGAGCTTGCCCGCCTTCCACCGAACCTTTTTTTTTTTTTTTTTTTTTTTTTTTTTTATTAACGAGGTTAATCCCTTTACGGACTTCCGCCTGTGATATGGGACACAGACGGCTTCTGTCGGAGTCTGTTTAATGGTCTCTTACACCAACCCGACTATAGAATATAGCCGGGCCCCTACCGACTAAACCACCCCGGCGAGCAGACGCAGCCTGTCGGGGAGGGATGGGGAAGTACTTTCCATCCCGCCCCGGCTTAAGGTCCGGTGCCATCAACCGGACCAACGGCAGACGGAGCGGCTTAGCTCAGACCTTCAGCCGCTCCCCGGCACGTAGGGCCATTGAGTCGGTTGGGGGCCCATAAACCCAACCGATGACCCTACTACACGGGTGGGGCGAGGAGGCGATCTGCGAATCGCCTTCTCCTCCCTCCCGTGCGCCGACGTCGGAGAGGATCAGCGAGGGCGTCGACCTCTCTGATCCTCTCCGCGGCCTCCTTCTGCGAAATCACAGTTTCGCAGAAAGAGGCCACCGCCTGCCAGGATCTGTCGCTCTCGAGCATGGCCCGTACCACGCTCGGCAACGAGAGATCCTGGCCCACTACCGCTGAAAGCGTGCACCGCTGTGGGACCCACGCGGTGCACGCCTCCAGCGTGTGAAGCGCCGTATCCTCCGGCGCTCCACACTCGTGGCAAGCCGGGGTCACTTCCCTCCTTGCGATTCGATGCAGGTACCTTCCGAAGCATCCGTGTCCGGAAAGCACCTGCACCAATCTGAAGGAAAGCGACCCGTGTCGCCGCCCTACCCACCTCCCGAGGACCGGGCGGATGGCGTCCACCGTCCCCTGGCCGGGGACGGGTGGTGCCAGGTCCTCCGACCACCGCCTCAACAGGGCGGCCTGCGCCTGCCGTCGCATGCGCGCCACCTCCTCCCACCCTGGGGGCTCCCCGCGCGACTTCCTCGCCGCTACAAAATTGTAGATCTCGGCGAGGATTTCGGCTTGGAGCTCCCAGGGCGGGTCTCCGGCCAGCACGCATGCGGCTGTCCAGGACACCGTCCGGTAACCGCGTATCGCCCTCGTCGCGATGACCCGCTGCGGACGTCGCAGCAGGGCCTTATTGTCGCGACCGAGGGCGTCCGCCCAGACAGGTGCCCCGTACAGGGCCATACTCCGGATTACTCCGGAGTACAGCCGACGGCAAGTTGCGCTAGGGCCGCCCACGTTCGGCAGTAGTCGCCCCAGGGCGGCTGCGGCTCCCACGACTTTCGGGGCCAGACTGGCGAAGTGGGCCCCGAAACCCCACCTCCCGTCCAGGACGAGACCCAGATATTTCATCTGGGTCCCGACCCGGACAACGACCCCCTCCAGGACCACATGTGTTCCTGGCGGGGGTCGCCCCCGAGGCCCGTGGAACAACAGGGCCTCGGTCTTGGGGAGAGCGACGCGTAACCCCAGGGCACGGATGCGGTCGACCACGAGGGATGTTCCCACCGTGGCCAAGCGCACCGTCTCCCTGAGGTCCCTCCCCTTGGCCACGACCAGGGTATCGTCCGCGTAGCACGCCACCCGCACACTGGCGGGAAGCGTGCCACGCAACACCCAGTCGTAGCCAATGTTCCACAGGATTGGTCCTAAGACGGACCCCTGTGGAACCCCGCAGGAGACGCGACGGCGCCTCACTCCGTCGCGTCCTACCACCAGGACCTCGCGGTCCCGGAGGTAGTCGGCCAACAGCCTCCGCAAATACAGGGGCACTCCGTGATAGCGGAGCGCCTCCTGTATGGTCCCATGCGGGAGGCTGTTAAAGGCGTTGGCAATGTCAAGAGACACCGCCAACGCCCTGTTCCCCTCTGCGACCGCCTCCTGCGTCCACCCCTTGAGCCAGAGCAGGGCGTCCACCGTTGAACGCCCCTCTCTGAACCCGTACTGGGCCTCCGACAAGTCGGGCCCAGTCCCCCTCAGGTGCCGGATGACACGGGAAGCGACCACCCTCTCCAACAGCTTTCCCGTGTCATCCAGCAGCACAATCGGCCTGTATGCGGAAGGAGAGTCTGCGTCTCGACCCTCCTTCCGCAACAGGCACACCCGTCCCACTTTCCAAGGCTTCGGGAACCGTCCGGACGTGAGGCACGAGTCGAACAGTTCCCGAAGCCTTCCCCCCAAAGCGACGCAGCTTATGGCCAAGACCCGGCCCGGTATTCCGTCCGGGCCGGGAGCCGTCCTCTTGCGAAGACGGCTCACCGCTACCTCCATCTCCGCCTCTGTGACAGGCGGGATGGAGGCTGGCGCCAGCTCCTCGGCATCTGCTGGCGCCATCGTCGGAGGCGCGTGCTGGGGGTCCGCGTCGGGAAATAGACCCGCCAGCACGCGATCAAGGACCTCCGGCTCCAGGGACTCGGCCACGGGGGGCGCCGGGCCGCCGAGCTTTTTGCGCGCGACCCGATACTGACGCCCCCACGGGTCCCTGTCGAGGCCCTCCAGGACCTCCGCCCAAGCCGCCTCTTTGGCACGGCCCACCGCCAGCTGCAGCGCATCCATTGCGTTACGGTACGCTTCGTGCAGCCGGCGTTCCTCTGCCAGCACCTCGGCTGGCAGCTGTTCGTCGGTGCGGCCGTGCCTCCGCCTCCTGCATCTCAGGTAGGGCCGCCGCGTCCGCGTGCACTGCACTCGGAGCTCTGCTATCTCAGAGCTCCACCAGTACACGTCGCGGCGGCCGGTGCGGTGGCGGGCCCGCGGCATGGCCGTGTCGCACACTGCCGTTAACGCATCCCGGAAGTGACTCGCTGCGACGTCAACTTCCGGGGGCGCGGGCCCTGCGAGCCACGCTTGGAGGATTGCCGCCTCCTTCGCTAGCCCAGCGTCGAGGCGGCTCAATGCCCAGCGCGGCAGGTCAGCGCTTACGTTGCGCTGACGCCCTCCAACCAACCCGTCGGAGGTGGACATCTCGAACCGGATATATTTATGGTCCGAGTATGTCTCTACCTCCGACTCGACCCTCCAGGCCCGGACACGTGCTGCGGCAGTCGGTGTGGCAAACGAGAGGTCCACCACGGACCCCCCATTGTGTCGCACGCACGTGTGGACCGAACCCCTGTTGAGGAGGTCCAGTCCGCTGGCGACAGCCCACTCCCTGACAAGCTCACCGCGAGCGTCAGTTTGTGGGTTGCCCCAGTCTCGGGCCTTGGCATTGAGGTCCCCCATAAGGAGGACCTGCCGGGGCGCCTGACGTCCGACCGCTGCGGTGAGGAGATCCAGGAATATCTCCAGGGCCGCAACGGTCGTGTTGGGGGAGAAATACGCACCGACGACTGCGTACTCTCCCCACTTTGCCACAACAAAGCCGGACCCTCTCTCCACGACTGAGAGGGGGAATCCGCCGGCTTTTGCAATTACGGCGACGGAGCCATCCAAGTCCCCAGCCCAGTGTGGTTGGGAAGGGACATAATATGGCTCCGCCGCGACTGCCACGTCAATTTGCCACTGCGCCATGGACTGCATCAGCAGGTCCTGTGCCGTGGCGCAGTGGTTCAGGTTCGTCTGAAGGAAGTTGTGATGTCTGACTGGATTCATTATTCAGACATCACAACTTCCTCTATCGCCTGAGCTGGGCGAGTTACGGCAGGGGTGGCGGGGCTCGTCGCTGCCGCCGGGAAGGCCTGGGCTGTGGCCTTTCCCTTCGTCTTCGGGGGGGCGCAGCTGCGTCCCCCCATTACGTGGCCCGAAGGCCGCCCCGTCTCCGCGCATATTGCGCAGCGCGGGGCTCTGCTCGGGCACGCGGCCGCCTTGTGACCTGTGCTTCCACACCTAAAGCACAGGTCGCCCCTATCCGCCGTCGCGGGGCACTGAGGCCGCGTGTGCCCCAGCCCGAGGCACTTGAAGCAGCGCATCGGGCGCGCCTCAAGTGCCTTGACCCGCACGGAGCTCCACCCTATCATGAGCCTGCCCTTTTGCAGCACCGCCTTTGCGGCTGCTACAGGGCAGGACACGAGCGAAGCTCCCACTCCGCCGGGGCCACGACGGATTTCTCCGGCCTTCACCAGGCCGGCGTCGCAGCCGCCTGCTTTGGCGACTGCCGCCACCACCTTCTCCTTGGTGGCTGCATCGTCCAGGCCCGTGATGTCCAAGTCTGTGGACTTTTGGGGCCTGGAGACGGTCGCCACCTCCGACAGGACCTCACGGAGCTTCTCCGCGAGCCTGTCGGCCTTCTCGCTGCTACCGGAGCCAGGGATCTCCATTTTCCTGGCTCCGGTGGCCGTCTGGCGGAATCGCAGTTGGTCGATCCCCAGTTCCTGGAGATCGACCTTTTCTTGTGCCGCCTCCATCACTGCGCCGTATGTGACCCCCTTGTCCACGGCTGCAGCTTGGAGGGACACTACGACCACCGCGGACTTGGGGGTCGCTAATGCCGGCCTCTTTCGCTTTTTTCCCGGCGTTGCGGCGGGGGCACGCGCTGCTTTGGCAGGCACCGGAGCAGGGGTGGCAGGGGACTTCTTCCCCTTGCCCTTTCCCTTGCCTTTTTTCACTACTGTCGCCCAGGTATCAGCCTGGGGGACAGCAGCGGAAGGGGCAGGCGCCGTAGGGACTGCCGATGGCAGTGCCGTGGACGTCGTTGCGACTGCGCTCGGCTGCACAGAAGCCGGCGAACGTGCCGTCTTTGCTGCCGTCGTTGCTGCCGTCTTTAGCGCAGCCTTACGGGCAGTCTGGCTAGACGACAGCTTTGTCGGCGCAGGCGTTGGCGTGTTCGACGCAGCTCTCCTCACGTCAGCCCTAAGAGGCGGGCGGACACTCGGGGCGGGCAGAAGGCGCTCTTCTGCCGAAACCTTTTTTTTTTTTTTTTTTTTTTTTTTTAACGAGGTTAATCCCTTTACGGACTTCCGCCTGTCATATGGGACACAGACGGCTTCTGTCGGAGTCTGTTTAATGGTCTCACACCAACCCGACTATAGAATATAGCCGGGCCCCTACCGACTAAACCACCCCGGCGAGCAGACGCAGCCTGTCGGGGAGAGATGGGGAAGTACTTTCCATCCCGCCCCGGCTTAAGGTCCGGTGCCATCAACCGGACCAACGGCAGACGGAGCGGCTTAGCTCAGACCTTCAGCCGCTCCCCGGCACGTAGGGCCATTGAGTCGGTTGGGGCCCATAAACCCAACCGATGACCCTACTACACGGGTGGGGCGAGGAGGCGATCTGCAAATCGCCTTCTCCTCCCTCCCGTGCGCCGACGTCGGAGAGGATCAGCGAGGGCGTCGACCTCTCTGATCCTCTCCGCGGCCTCCTTCTGCGAAATCACGATTTCGCAGAAAGAGGCCACCGCCTGCCAGGATCTGTCGCTCTCGAGCATGGCCCGTACCACGCTCGGCAACGAGAGATCCTGGCCCACTACCGCTGAAAGCGTGCACCGCTGTGGGACCCACGCGGTGCACGCTTCCAGCGTGTGAAGCGCCGTATCCTCCGGCGCTCCACACTCGTGGCAAGCCGGGGTCGCTTCCCTCCTTGCGATTCGATGCAGGTACCTTCCGAAGCATCCGTGTCCGGAAAGCACCTGCACCAATCTGAAGGAAAGCGACCCGTGTCGCCGCCCTACCCACCTCCCGAGGACCGGGCGGATGGCGTCCACCGTCCCCTGGCCGGGGACGGGTGGTGCCAGGTCCTCCGACCACCGCCTCAACAGGGCGGCCTGCGCCTGCCGTCGCATGCGCGCCACCTCCTCCCACCCTGGGGGCTCCCCGCGCGACTTCCTCGCCGCTACAAAATTGTAGATCTCGGCGAGGATTTCGGCTTGGAGCTCCCAGGGCGGGTCTCCGGCCAGCACGCATGCGGCTGTCCAGGACACCGTCCGGTAACCGCGTATCGCCCTCGTCGCGATGACCCGCTGCGGACGTCGCAGCAGGGCCTTATTGTCGCGACCGAGGGCGTCCGCCCAGACAGGTGCCCCGTACAGGGCCATACTCCGGATTACTCCGGAGTACAGCCGACGACAAGTTGCGCTAGGGCCGCCCACGTTCGGCAGTAGTCGCCCCAGGGCGGCTGCGGCTCCCACGACTTTCGGGGCCAGACTGGCGAAGTGGGCCCCGAAACCCCACCTCCCGTCCAGGACGAGACCCAGATATTTCATCTGGGTCCCGACCCGGACAACGACCCCCTCCAGGACCACATGTGTTCCTGGCGGGGGTCGCCCCCGAGGCCCGTGGAACAACAGGGCCTCGGTCTTGGGGAGAGCGACGCGTAACCCCAGGGCACGGATGCGGTCGACCACGAGGGATGTTCCCACCGTGGCCAAGTGCACCGTCTCCCTGAGGTCCCTCCCCTTGGCCACGACCAGGGTATCGTCCGCGTAGCACGCCACCCGCACACTGGCGGGAAGCGTGCCACGCAACACCCAGTCGTAGCCAATGTTCCACAGGATTGGTCCTAAGACGGACCCCTGTGGAACCCCGCAGGAGACGCGACGGTGCCTCACTCCGTCGCGTCCTACCACCAGGACCTCGCGGTCCCGGAGGTAGTCGGCCAACAGCCTCCGCAAATACAGGGGCACTCCGTGATAGCGGAGTGCCTCCTGTATGGTCCCATGCGGGAGGCTGTTAAAGGCGTTGGCAATGTCGAGAGACACTGCCAACGCCCTGTTCCCCTCTGCGACCGCCTCCTGCGTCCACCCCTTGAGCCAGAGCAGGGCGTCCACCGTTGAACGCCCCTCTCTGAACCCGTACTGGGCCTCCGACAAGTCGGGCCCAGTCCCCCTCAGGTGCCGGATGACACGGGAAGCGACCACCCTCTCCAACAGCTTTCCCGTGTCATCCAGCAGCACAATCGGCCTGTATGCGGAAGGAGAGTCTGTATCTCGACCCTCCTTCCGCAACAGGCACACCCGTCCCACCTTCCAAGGCTTCGGGAACCGTCCGGACGTGAGGCACGCGTCGAACAGTTCCCGAAGCCTTCCACCCAACGCGACGCAGCTAATGGCCAAGACCCGGCCCGGTATTCCGTCCGGGCCGGGAGCCGTCCTCTTGCGAAGACGGCTCACCGCTACCTCCATCTCCGCCTCTGTGACAGGCGGGATGGAGGCTGGCGCCAGCTCCTCAGCATCTGCTGGCGCCATCGTCGGAGGCGCGTGCTGGGGGTCCGCGTCGGGAAATAGACCCGCCAGCACGCGATCAAGGACCTCCGGCTCCAGGGACTCGGCCACGGGGGGCGCCGGGCCGCCGAGCTTTTTTCGCGCGACCCGATACTGGCGCCCCCACGGGTCCCTGTCGAGGCCCTCCAGGACCTCCGCCCAAGCCGCCTCTTTGGCACGGCCTACCGCCAGCTGCAGCGCATCCATTGCGTTACGGTACGCTTCGTGCAGCCGGCGTTCCTCACGGAGCCTCCTCAGCTGCAGCGCCGTCCCACAGCGCCGCTGCCCCCCTCAGTTGCAGTGCTTTGCAGCACCGCAACCTACCGTCTGATGGACCGCTCCTCGTCGGCTTGGCGAGCAAAGCCTATCGGGAGCAGTCTTGGCCAAAATACTATAAACATACATAAATAAATGGATATAAATAAACTTACATAGATATGAGACACGCGAGTCGCCGGACGATGTCTAGTTACGTCTAATTCAGAGGAATTAGACCAAGAACAGGCAGCACCGCGAGAAGGTAATCGCCAGACTTGCCTTGAGGATCATCACGACCTGCGCTTCCCCCAAGACCGTAGCCTCCCTACTCATCACGGGATGAGTAAAGAAGGCCTGGACTTATCCAAAACAAGTAACGTAAACGCTGCAAGCATAGGCATAGCAACTATTTAATGGATAAACCCAGACCCGCCCATCCCCCGCCCAACCTAACTTTTTTTTTTTTTTTTTTTTTTTTTTTTTTTTTTTTTTTTTTTTTTTTTTTTTTTTTTTTTTTTTTTTTTTAACGAGGTTAATCCCTTTACGGACTTCCGCCTGTGATATGGGACACAGACGGCTTCTGTCGGAGTCTGTTTAATGGACTCTTACCAACCCGACTATAGAATATAGCCGGGCCCCTACCGACTAAACCACCCCGGCGAGCAGACGCAGCCTGTCGGGGAGAGATGGGGAAGTACTTTCCATCCCGCCCCGGCTTAAGGTCCGGTGCCATCAACCGGACCAACGGCAGACGGAGCGGCTTCGCTCAGACCTTCAGCCGCTCCCCGGCACGTAGGGCCATTGAGTCGGTTGGGGGCCCATAAACCCAACCGATGACCCTACTACACGGGTGGGGCGAGGAGGCGATCTGCGAATCGCCTTCTCCTCCCTCCCGTGCGCCGACGTCGGAGAGGATCAGCGAGGGCGTCGACCTCTCTGATCCTCTCCGCGGCCTCCTTCTGCGAAATCACGATTTCGCAGAAAGAGGCCACCGCCTGCCAGGATCTGTCGCTCTCGAGCATGGCCCGTACCACGCTCGGCAACGAGAGATCCTGGCCCACTACCGCTGAAAGCGTGCACCGCTGTGGGACCCACGCGGTGCACGCTTCCAGCGTGTGAAGCGCCGTATCCTCCGGCGCTCCACACTCGTGGCAAGCCGGGGTCGCTTCCCTCCTTGCGATTCGATGCAGGTACCTTCCGAAGCACCCGTGTCCGGAAAGCACCTGCACCAATCTGAAGGAAAGCGACCCGTGTCGCCGCCCTACCCACCTCCCGAGGACCGGGCGGATGGCGTCCACCGTCCCCTGGCCGGGGACGGGTGGTGCCAGGTCCTCCGACCACCGCCTCAACAGGGCGGCCTGCGCCTGCCGTCGCATGCGCGCCACCTCCTCCCACCCTGGGGGCTCCCCGCGCGACTTCCTCGCCGCTACAAAATTGTAGATCTCGGCGAGGATTTCGGCTTGGAGCTCCCAGGGCGGGTCTCCGGCCAGCACGCATGCGGCTGTCCAGGACACCGTCCGGTAACCGCGTATCGCCCTCGTCGCGATGACCCGCTGCGGACGTCGCAGCAGGGCCTTATTGTCGCGACCGAGGGCGTCCGCCCAGACAGGTGCCCCGTACAGGGCCATACTCCGGATTACTCCGGAGTACAGCCGACGGCAAGTTGCGCTAGGGCCGCCCACGTTCGGCAGTAGTCGCCCCAGGGCGGCTGCGGCTCCCACGACTTTCGGGGCCAGACTGGCGAAGTGGGCCCCGAAACCCCACCTCCCGTCCAGGACGAGACCCAGATATTTCATCTGGGTCCCGACCCGGACAACGACCCCCTCCAGGACCACATGTGTTCCTGGCGGGGGTCGCCCCCGAGGCCCGTGGAACAACAGGGCCTCGGTCTTGGGGAGAGCGACGCGTAACCCCAGGGCACGGATGCGGTCGACCACGAGGGATGTTCCCACCGTGGCCAAGCGCACCGTCTCCCTGAGGTCCCTCCCCTTGGCCACGACCAGGGTATCGTCCGCGTAGCACGCCACCCGCACACTGGCGGGAAGCGTGCCACGCAACACCCAGTCGTAGCCAATGTTCCACAGGATTGGTCCTAAGACGGACCCCTGTGGAACCCCGCAGGAGACGCGACGGTGCCTCACTCCGTCGCGTCCTACCACCAGGACCTCGCGGTCCCGGAGGTAGTCGGCCAACAGCCTCCGCAAATACAGGGGCACTCCGTGATAGCGGAGTGCCTCCTGTATGGTCCCATGCGGGAGGCTGTTAAAGGCGTTGGCAATGTCGAGAGACACTGCCAACGCCCTGTTCCCCTCTGCGACCGCCTCCTGCGTCCACCCCTTGAGCCAGAGCAGGGCGTCCACCGTTGAACGCCCCGCCCTGAACCCGTACTGGGCCTCGGACAAGTCGGGCCCAGTCCCCCTCAGGTGCCGGACGACACGGGAAGCAACCACCCTCTCCAACAGCTTTCCCGTGTCATCCAGCAGCACAATCGGCCTGTATGCGGAAGGAGAGTCTGCATCTCGACCCTCCTTCCGCAACAGGCACACCCGTCCCACTTTCCAAGGCTTCGGGAACCGTCCGGACGTGAGGCACGCGTCGAACAGTTCCCGAAGCCTTCCACCTAAAGCGACGCAGCTTATGGCCAAGACCCGGCCCGGTATTCCGTCCGGGCCGGGAGCCGTCCTCTTGCGAAGACGGCTCGCCGCTACCTCCATCTCCGCCTCTGTGACAGGCGGGATGGAGGCTGGCGCCAGCTCCTCAGCATCCGCTGGCGCCATCGTCGGAGGCGCGTGCTGGGGGTCCGCGTCGGGAAATAGACCCGCCAGCACGCGATCAAGGACCTCCGGCTCCAGGGACTCGGCCACGGGGGGCGCCGGGCCGCCGAGCTTTTTGCGCGCGACCCGATACTGACGCCCCCACGGGTCCCTGTCGAGGCCCTCCAGGACCTCCGCCCAAGCCGCCTCTTTGGCACGGCCTACCGCCAGCTGCAGCGCATCCATTGCGTTACGGTACGCTTCGTGCAGCCGGCGTTCCTCTGCCAGCACCTCGGCTGGCAGCTGTTCGTCGGTGCGGCCGTGCCTCCGCCTCCTGCATCTCAGGTAGGGCCGCCGCGTCCGCGTGCACTGCACTCGGAGCTCTGCTATCTCAGAGCTCCACCAGTACACGTCGCGGCGGCCGGTGCGGTGGCGGGCCCGCGGCATAGCCGTGTCGCACACTGCCGTTAAGGCATCCCGGAAGTGACTCGCTGCGACGTCAACTTCCGGGGGCGCGGGCCCTGCGAGCCACGCTTGGACGATTGCCGCCTCCTTCGCTAGCCCAGCGTCGAGGCGGCTCAATGCCCAGCGCGGCAGGTCAGCGCTTACGTTGCGCTGACGCCCTCCAACCAACCCGTCGGAGGTGGACATCTCGAACCGGATATATTTATGGTCCGAGTATGTCTCTACCTCCGACTCGACCCTCCAGGCCCGGACACGTGCTGCGGCAGTCGGTGTGGCAAACGAGAGGTCCACCACGGACCCCCCATTGTGCCGCACGCACGTGTGGACCGAACCCCTGTTGAGGAGGTCCAGTCCGCTGGCGACAGCCCACTCCCTGACAAGCTCACCGCGAGCGTCAGTTTGTGGGTTGCCCCAGTCTCGGGCCTTGGCATTGAGGTCCCCCATAAGGAGGACCTGCCGGGGCGCCTGACGTCCGACCGCTGCGGTGAGGAGATCCAGGAATATCTCCAGGGCCGCAACGGTCGTGTTGGGGGAGAAATACGCACCGACGACTGCGTACTCTCCCCACTTTGCCACAACAAAGCCGGACCCTCTCTCCACGACTGAGAGGGGGAATCCGCCGGCTTTTGCAATTACGGCGACGGAGCCATCCAAGTCCCCAGCCCAGTGTGGTTGGGAAGGGACATAATATGGCTCCGCCGCGACTGCCACGTCAATTTTCCACTGCGCCATGGACTGCATCAGCAGGTCCTGTGCCGTGGCGCAGTGGTTCAGGTTCGTCTGAAGGAAGTTGTGATGTCTGACTGGATTCATTATTCAGACATCACAACTTCCTCTATCGCCTGAGCTGGGCGAGTTACGGCAGAGGTGGCGGGGCTCGTCGCTGCCGCCGGGAAGGCCTGGGCTGTGGCCTTTCCCTTCGTCTTCGGGGGGGCGCAGCTGCGTCCCCCCATTATGTGGCCCGAAGGCCGCCCCGTCTCCGCGCATATTGCGCAGCGCGGGGCTTTACTCGGGCACGCGGCCGCCTTGTGACCTGTGCTTCCACACCTAAAGCACAGGTCGCCCCTATCCGCCGTCGCAGGGCACTGAGGCCGCGTGTGCCCCAGCCCGAGGCACTTGAAGCAGCGCATCGGGCGCGCCTCAAGTGCCTTGACCCGCACGGAGCTCCACCCTATCATGAGCCTGCCCTTTTGCAGCACCGCCTTTGCGGCTGCTACAGGGCAGGACACGAGCGAAGCTCCCACTCCGCCGGGGCCACGACGGATTTCTCCGGCCTTCACCAGGCCGGCGTCGCAGCCGCCTGCTTTGGCGACTGCCGCCACCACCTTCTCCTTGGTGGCTGCATCGTCTAGGCCCGTGATGTCCAAGTCTGTGGACTTTTGGGGCCTGGAGACGGTCGCCACCTCCGACAGGACCTCACGGAGCTTCTCCGCGAGCCTGTCGGCCTTCTCGCTGCTACCGGAGCCAGGGATCTCCATTTTCCTGGCTCCGGTGGCCGTCTGGCGGAATCGCAGTTGGTCGATCCCCAGTTCCTGGAGATCGACCTTTTCTTGCGCCGCCTCCATCACTTCGCCGTATGTGACCCCCCTGTCCACGGCTGCAGTCTGGAGGGACAAGACGACCACCGCGGATTTGGGGGTCGCTAATGCCGGCCTCTTTCGCTTTTTTCCCGGCGTTGCGGCAGGGGCACGCGCTGCTGGTGCAGGCGCAGGGGCGGGAGGGGACTTCTTCCCCTTGCCCTTTCCCTTGCCTTTTTTCACTACTGTCGCCCAGGTTTCAGCCTGGGGGACAGCAGCGGTAGGGGCAGCCGCCGTAGGCACTGACGGTGTCAGTGCAGTGGACGCAGTCGCGGCTGCGTGCGGCTGCACAGAAGCCGGCGCACGTGCCGCTTTTGCTGCCGTCTTTGTTGCCGTCTTTAGCGCAGCCTTGCGGGCCGCCTGGCTAGACGACGGCTTTGTCGGCGCAGGCGTTGGCGTGTTCGACGCAGCTCTCCTCACGTCGGCCCTCAGAGGCGGGCGGACACTCGGGGCGGGCAGAAGGCGCTCCTCTATTCCCGCGAAGCGGGCGTTTATGATATCACCAATGGTGGTGATGACGGAGCGCTTCAACTCCTCTATAATTTCCGCACCCTCCATGACAGTGGGGGGCGCAGAGCTGGCAGCGGCAGTGACTGCGGCGGTGGCTTTAGCTGCCTCCGTTTTGGCTTCTGTGAAGCCGCGCCGCAGCGCTTTTACTTCGGCCTTAGAAGCATCCACTTCTAAGCGAAGGCGAGAGTTCTCCGCTCTCAGTCGACGCGTTTCCTCCGCCTCGCTCCTGCTGGCTAGCAGGTCAACGACGTCCCGCAAAACTGACGCTGACCGCTTTAGTCGGCCAACGTACTCGCCCTTCAGGTTTCCGGATTTCCGGGCCACTTCCAAAATGCAGGCGAGTGTTGCGCCTGCCTGTGCGCGCAGCTCTTGCGCGTTGTAAACGCTAAGGTCGTCGGCCCCGGCAGCGACCTCGGAATCACTTCCGGTGTCGGTGGTGACAGGGTCGACGACAGCAGCACCTCCCTTCTTCTTTAAATTCCGCTTGCGCAGGACCTCCTCCAATTCCGAATCAGAAGCTACCGGGGCAGGCTTCAGAAACTCCTCTCTAGACGGCCCCGCTTTAGCGGTCCTTCCTCTACCTCTGCGCGAGGTACTGACCTTCGCTGCAGTCGTCGCCTCGGTCTCCGTGTCTGACTCTGAATGGCCAGGCACTGAGAGCGAGGAGGACGGCCGCTTGCGAGAGGCCAGCAACTCCTCCACGTCCATTTCATCGTTAGAGATGAAATTTTCATCCTCCACATAAGCGGGAGAGGCCTCCGGGCAGTCGGCCTTTTTAAGGAACTTCCCTAAGGCGTCCCTTGGCGGTTTCGGCATCCCGAAACACAAATAACAAACAACAAGGCAAACAAAACAGTTCAAAACAACAACAAAACGAATAACAGAAACAAACAAAACATTTCAACTCCCCCGTGGGGGTACCCTTAGGGCAACCACCTCCAAATCAGTGCCACCTTATCGGCGCACCCTTCCTTCACACTCCGACACAAAAATAACAACAGAAAACACGAATTAACAAATTTTTGAAATTTTTTGCGTGGAGACACCTTACAACACGTCCGCTCCCGTCGAGTGGCGAAAGCAGACTCCCCGCCCAACCTAACCTAACCTAACCTAACCTAACCTAACCTAACCTTTTTTTTTTTTTTTTTTTTTTTTTTTTTAACGAGGTTAATCCCTTTACGGACTTCCGCCTGTGATATGGGACACAGACGGCTTCTGTCGGAGTCTGTTTAATGGTCTCTTACACCAACCCGACTATAGAATATAGCCGGGCCCCTACCGACTAAACCACCCCGGCGAGCAGACGCAGCCTGTCGGGGAGAGATGGGGAAGTACTTTCCATCCCGCCCCGGCTTAAGGTCCGGTGCCATCAACCGGACCAACGGCAGACGGAGCGGCTTAGCTCAGACCTTCAGCCGCTCCCCGGCACGTAGGGCCATTGAGTCGGTTGGGGGCCCATAAACCCAACCGATGACCCTACTACACGGGTGGGGCGAGGAGGCGATCTGCAAATCGCCTTCTCCTCCCTCCCGTGCGCCGACGTCGGAGAGGATCAGCGAGGGCGTCGACCTCTCTGATCCTCTCCGCGGCCTCCTTCTGCGAAATCACGATTTCGCAGAAAGAGGCCACCGCCTGCCAGGATCTGTCGCTCTCGAGCATGGCCCGTACCACGCTCGGCAACGAGAGATCCTGGCCCACTACCGCTGAAAGCGTGCACCGCTGTGGGACCCACGCGGTGCACGCTTCCAGCGTGTGAAGCGCCGTATCCTCCGGCGCTCCACACTCGTGGCAAGCCGGGGTCGCTTCCCTCCTTGCGATTCGATGCAGGTACCTTCCGAAGCATCCGTGTCCGGAAAGCACCTGCACCAATCTGAAGGAAAGCGACCCGTGTCGCCGCCCTACCCACCTCCCGAGGACCGGGCGGATGGCGTCCACCGTCCCCTGGCCGGGGACGGGTGGTGCCAGGTCCTCCGACCACCGCCTCAACAGGGCGGCCTGCGCCTGCCGTCGCATGCGCGCCACCTCCTCCCACCCTGGGGGCTCCCCGCGCGACTTCCTCGCCGCTACAAAATTGTAGATCTCGGCGAGGATTTCGGCTTGGAGCTCCCAGGGCGGGTCTCCGGCCAGCACGCATGCGGCTGTCCAGGACACCGTCCGGTAACCGCGTATCGCCCTCGTCGCGATGACCCGCTGCGGACGTCGCAGCAGGGCCTTATTGTCGCGACCGAGGGCGTCCGCCCAGACAGGTGCCCCGTACAGGGCCATACTCCGGATTACTCCGGAGTACAGCCGACGGCATGTTGCGCTAGGGCCGCCCACGTTCGGCAGTAGTCGCCCCAGGGCGGCTGCGGCTCCCACGACTTTCGGGGCCAGACTGGCGAAGTGGGCCCCGAAACCCCACCTCCCGTCCAGGACGAGACCCAGATATTTCATCTGGGTCCCGACCCGGACAACGACCCCCTCCAGGACCACATGTGTTCCTGGCGGGGGTCGCCCCCGAGGCCCGTGGAACAACAGGGCCTCGGTCTTGGGGAGAGCGACGCGTAACCCCAGGGCACGGATGCGGTCGACCACGAGGGATGTTCCCACCGTGGCCAAGCGCACCGTCTCCCTGAGGTCCCTCCCCTTGGCCACGACCAGGGTATCGTCCGCGTAGCACGCCACCCGCACACTGGCGGGAAGCGTGCCACGCAACACCCAGTCGTAGCCAATGTTCCACAGGATTGGTCCTAAGACGGACCCCTGTGGAACCCCGCAGGAGACGCGACGGTGCCTCACTCCGTCGCGTCCTACCACCAGGACCTCGCGGTCCCGGAGGTAGTCGGCCAACAGCCTCCGCAAATACAGGGGCACTCCGTGATAGCGGAGTGCCTCCTGTATGGTCCCATGCGGGAGGCTGTTAAAGGCGTTGGCAATGTCGAGAGACACTGCCAACGCCCTGTTCCCCTCTGCGACCGCCTCCTGCGTCCACCCCTTGAGCCAGAGCAGGGCGTCCACCGTTGAACGCCCCGCTCTGAACCTTTTTTTTTTTTTTTTTTTTTTTTTTTTTTTTTTTTTTTTTTTTTTTTTTTTTACGTGGGCGAAATGCATTTACGCACTTCCGCCTACCGGGAAAGTAGGCGGGGTGTGTCGGGCTCGCTCGAGCATCACCGCTCCCTGGGGGGCCTCATGGCCCCCAACCCTAACTGCACCCACAGCAGCCAGGGTCCACTACCGACTAAAACCCACGGTGTCCATCCTGCCGCTATAACGGAGGGAGCGCGGGGTACATTTGCGTACCGCGCCCCCACCACGGCCGTCCGTTTCCGGACCCCTCCAGGGGGGAGGATGACCCTCCCGCTCGCGACCGTGCCGGGACCAAGAGCACGGCCGCACCACCCCGGGGACCACACAGTGCAAGGAACGCCAGACTTCCCACATCCGACGCTCGTGGTCCCCTGCGATGGGCCAGATGGAGCAGCCCCATCGCCAGCCGCTTCGGCCGCCACCCTCCGACGGCGGCCATATCGGCGCCACAGCAGGAGACGAGCTGAATCACTCCCGCCGCAGCGCCTCCTCAGCTGCAGCACCGTCCAACACGGCGCCGCTGCCCCCCTCAGTTGCAGTGCCTTGCAGCAGCACCGCAACCTACCGTCAGTGGACCGCTCCTCGTCGGCTTGGCGAGCAAAGCCTATCGGGAGCAGTCCCGGCCTGAATATAATAAACATACATAAATAAATAGATATAAATAAACTTACATAGATATGAGACACGCGAGGCGCCGGACGATGTCTAGTTACGTCTAATTCAGAGGAATTAGACCAAGAACAGGCAGCACCGCGAGAAGGTAATCGCCAGACTTGCCTTGAGGATCATCACGACCTGCGCTTCCCCCAAGACCGTAACCTCCCTACCCATCACGGGATGAGTAAAGAAGGCCTGGACTTAACCAAAACAAGCAGCGTGAACGCCGCAAGCATAGGCATAGCAACTATTTAATGGATAAACCCAGACCCGCCCAACCTTTTTTTTTTTTTTTTTTTTTTTTTTTTTTTTTTTTACAAGGGGAACACTTTATGCGTACCCCGTGCCCTGGGGATCAAGACACGAGGTTATGTGGGAGTCATCCCCGGCGAGGTGCAATGCCGGTTATCTACCCACTAAACCCCTTGGTGCTCCATCTTACGCGTTGGTGCCGGGCTACGGGCACGTAATTAGTCTTCCGCGGCCCGGTTGCGTTGGTCCTGGTGTTCGGACTCCCTTCTTACGAGCTTTCGTTGCTCAGTCCGTCTCCGTGGCAATGTACGTACCGGAACACTGATACCACATTCCTTCTGTAGGATCTATATCCGATATGACGGCGGACTCCCCAAATCCACCGCCCGGAGGATCTCGCTATGGAGGCAGGTTGCGCTCATGCGCGTGCCTCCTACGTCCTGTCCTGCGGCGCCTTAGCGGTTCAGAGGATTCTTCCTCTCGGAGACGCTCGGCAGCCTCTTTTTGGGTCATAACAATTTCGCAGAACTTGCTCATTGCTTCCCACGCTCTTTCATCGTCTACCATCCTAGATGTTATGGATGGTAGCGTGAGATTCCCTCCGATTGTCGCAACAAGTTCAGCTCGCGGTTCAGTCCATTCTGGGCATTCGGTCAACGTGTGGAGCGCCGTGTCTTCAGCGCTGCCACAGTGATGACATGCCGCAGTCGTCTCTCTCCTGGCTATGTTGCACAGATACTTGCCGAAGCAGCCATGGCCCGACAAGATCTGCACTAAGCGAAATGTGACAACACCGTGTTTTCTTTCTACCCATCTTTTAAGAATCGGTCTGATGGCTTCGATGGTCCAATGACCGGAACTCGGTTCTTCCAAGGCTTCTCTCCAAGTTCTGAGAACTTCCTGTATGGAGTTATTTCTCCACTGTCTAATCATTGCGGGAGGTGGAAACTCACCGCTGCTCCGACACTCTCTCATCCGATGGTACATTTGGGCTAGTACCCGCGCGTCCAGATACCATGGCGGGGTACCAGCCAAAACACATGCGGCTTCGAAGGATATAGTTCTGTATCCTCGAACCGTTCTCACTGCCATGACCCGTTGTGATCGTCGGAGAAGGGCCTTGCTATGGGTGGTCAGACAGTCAACCCATATTGGAGCTCCATATAAGGCCATCGAACGTACTACGCCAGTGTACAGGCGACGGCAACTGTCATTCGGTCCGTCTAGGTTAGGAAGCAACCTACCTAGCGCAGATGCCGCTTTGATGAGCTTAGGGGCCAGCCTCGTGAAGTGTTCTCGGAAATTCCAACGGCTGTCGAGAACTAGTCCTAGGTACTTCATCGAGGACCCTACGTCGATGGCGACTCCACACACCATGAGTTGAGCTCCAGCTGATGGCGCGTTCCGAGGGCCATGAAAACACAGCGCTTCGGATTTATTGAGCGCCACTTTTAGCCCAAGTCGTCTAATGCGGCTGACTACTTGCGCTACTCCTGCCGTTGCAGTAAGGGCAGCAGACCTATAGCTGCGCCCGCGTGCTAAAACTAACGTGTCGTCAGCGTAGCACACAAGGCTGATGCCACGCAGGTTGCTGCCTCGCAGGACCCAGTCATATCCAAGGTTCCACAGGAGAGGGCCCAGGACCGACCCCTGTGGAACGCCTCGTGACATCTCTTTACGGGCCCATCCTTCACTGCCCGGGTAAGTGACAAACCTCTCTGAGAGGTAGTCATCCACTACCCGGCAGAGATATGTGGGCATCCCGTGATACTTCAACGCCTCCTTGATGCAGCTCCATGGGAGGGTGTTAAAAGCGTTGGCGATGTCCAAGGACACCGCCAAGACGACCTCTCCATTTGACACTGCTTCTGTAGCAAGGGCCTTCACCTGAAATATGGCGTCGATGGTGGACCTACCCCTGCGAAAGCCGTATTGGCTATTGGCCAGATCTGGGCCGACCCTCTCGAGCTGCCTGACGAGACGGGAGGCAACGATCTTTTCGAAGAGTTTTCCCATCTCGTCAAGCAACACTATCGGGCGGTAGGCTGCCGGCGAGTCGACCGGCCGTCCTTCCTTGCGCAGCAACACTAACTTTCCCGTCTTCCACTTTTGCGGGAAGCGTCCTTGCCTAAGGCATTCCCCGACGAAATCCTTATAGCGTGGTTGTAGGGCCTCCTTGAGCGACAAAACCAGCGCGCGACCGGGAATCCCGTCGAGACCAGGGGCGGTGTTCTTGGCCTGAAGCCGAATCATCGCCGCACCAATCTCGCCGTCAGAGACCGGAGGGACCTCATCCTCCTCATCGGCGTGAGCTTCCGAAGGAAGCCTTAACACCGGGGGCTGAAACTCTCCCAGACTAGGAAAGAGAGTAGCCACCACACTATCTACGAAGTCGGGTCGGAGACTTTGCGTCAGCGGGGGGGCCCAAGGACGAAGCTTGTTTCGGACCAACTTGTATGGCTTCCCCCACGGATCACTGTTAAGAGTTTCCAGCATGTCTTTTCGCGCTTTGTCTTTCTCTCTGGCAATCACCGACTGGAGGGTGGTCACCAGTTCCCTGTACGAAGCATACAGTTGGGCCTCTGTGTCTTCATTGCGACGGCGCCGGCGACGATGACGTGTATACTGCCGCCTTGCAGCAATACACGCCTCTCGAAGATGTGCTATTTCTTCGGTCCACCAGTACACACTCCGTCGTGGTGGCAGCTTACTGCACCGAGGCATGGACGCATCGCAGATCTGCGACATAGCCTCGCAGAACCATTCCGCTTCTTCGTCTATGGTACCTTCGCTTCTTGATATCCAGGACTGTATCAAAGAAGCCTCCACCAGCATTTCCTTATCAAGACGCTTCAGTGCCCAGCGTCGACTCTCTGTAGCAGATGGTTGACTCGCTACATTCATAACCCCGGAGGATGCGTAAACATCCATTCTGATGTACCGGTGGTCTGAGAGAGTGAAGACTTCTTCCATAACCTTCCAGTCCTGAACGCGACCAGCCAAGGCAGAGCTAGCGAATGTCACGTCCACAACAGAGCCGCCCTCCTGACGCACACAGGTGTTGATTGTGCCTCTGTTTAGAACTGACATCCCCAGTGCTGTCACCCATTCCTCCAAGACCTCACCGCGTGGATCCGTAATTGAGGAGCCCCATGTCACAGACTTGGCGTTAAAGTCTCCGGCGACCAGCATTTGATGAGGACGACTCCATTCGACGAGCGTATCCAACTCCCCCAAGAAAGCCTCAAACTCCGCGAGAGTCTTATTCGGGGAGAAGTATACCCCGACAATAACAATGTCTCCTACCAACACCGCGACGCAGCCATGACCCCTCGCAACTTTCCCGAAAGGTGGTGAGCCAGCGGATAACTGTGTTGTCACAGCCACAGTGCCTTCGATGTCACTGACCCAGTTGTCCCGATTAGGGACAAAGTATGGTTCTGCTACCACCAAGACGTTAATCAACCACTCTGCAAGGGTCTGCATCAAGAGATCTTGTGCCCCTGCACAGTGGTTGAGATTCGTCTGTAGAACTTTGAGGGCCATATCTATGTGAGGTCCGTTTCCATCTCCTCGTCCTGGGTTGGTGGTCGGAGCCGTTGCTGCTGGGTCGAGGCCACAACACTAACGTTCCGTCCTTTCGTTTTCTTTGGGAGCTTAGCACAGGCTTTGCTTCCCAACATGTGTCCCGCTGGCTTGTTTGCCGCAGCACATATGGTGCAATGTGGCACCGAGGAACACTCGATGGCTTTGTGTCCTTCTTTGCCGCAACGGTAACATTGCTTGCTGCGGTCGACTTCAGAGGGGCACTTGACCCCGACGTGGCCCGCCTCGAGGCATCTGAAACACCTCATCGTTCGAGCTGGCAACAGCTGGACGCGTGCCGAGACCCATCCGATGAGGATGCGACCGCTCTCCGACACTTTCTTGGCCACAGACACAGGGCACCGCACGAGGGCCGTGCCGAGACCATCATAATTCCGGCGAATTTCGCCGGATTTTACAGACTCTGCTGCACACACGCCGGCACGTGCGATTGCCGACGACACATCCTGAGGTGTTACAGAATCATCCAGGCCAGATACGCGAAGATCTACGCATTTCGTTGGCCTGGATACGTGTATGTCGTCGGAGTTAATCACTTCCTTCAACTTTTCCGCCAGCTTGTCGGCTTTGTCGCCACTCGTGGCGCCTGGTACCTCCATGATTCTCGCCCCAGTAGCGGCTTTCCTAAACCGCACAGCCGTGATACCTAGGCTTTCCAGGTCGATTTTTTCTTTGGCCTTTCTGATAACATCGGCATAGGAAATGCCGTTTTTGGCCGAGTCTGCTCCGATAGAGATAACTACCGCCGATGATTTCGGAGCGCGTAGTTTTTGTCTGTTCCGTTTGCGGCCCCGTGGCTGCTGCCTTGACTGTGACGGCGCCTGCTGTTGCTGACGTCGTTGAGCCGTCCGTCGCTCGTCCTGACTTTTCTGCGTCAGAGCAGCTTTCTTCTGCTTCTGTAGTGCAGGAGAATCCTTCTTCTTCTTCCCCTTGGATACAACTTTTGTCCAACTCTGGTCTGCAGTTGGAGGAGCCGCCGGTGTTGGAGGTGGAACCGTTTCGTCGCTGGCTTTGGGCACAGCTTTGCTAGCCTTTTTGCCTCCTTTCCTCGTTTTAGAAGCTGTGATCTCCTGAGAGGGACCCGGGTTAATTTCAGGGTCCACCTGAGCCGACTCTCTACGTGCATCCGCGGCGAGTGCCGGGCGGAGGTTCCGCTCAGGCAGAAGCCGTCCCTCAAGATTTTCAAATCGCGCGTTTATCATTGTCCCTACCGAGACCATGACATGGCGCATGATTTCTTCCAAGTCCGGCTGTTGTTGTTGCACGGACTTGGGCGTGTCGTCTTCTTTCGGCGTCGAACCCCGGCGATTGCTACGGAGTTCCTGACGTAGCTCAGTCATGTCCTTTTTTAGGGCCTCTATTTCCGAGTGCAGGCGGGCATTTTCCGCCTGCAGACGAGCCGTCTCGTCCGTAGAAGACCGTTGGTGTAGTTCTTCTACTATTGTTGCAATTGTGCTTGCAGCGTCTTTAAGGGCACGTTGGAATGTGCCCTTAAGGTTTGACGATTTTTTCGCCACATGCTCAATGGTGGCAACGCAATCACCAACCTGTTTTTTCAATTCCGTTGCCGAGTTGGATGTGCACTCGGCATTTCCGTTCTTTTTTCCCGATGGCAAAAAGTCCGAGAGTGATGATACTCTAGGCTTTCGGAACGTTTTAGCCATCTGAGCCATCTCTTGTTCGGCTCTCAATTCCATTTCCTTCCTTTGGGCTTTGACGAGTTCTTCCTTCGCCTTGGCCAGTCGCTCTCCCCCTGAACTTCAGAGGAGCGTGGGCGCTTTCGCCTTCGAAGGAGTGATGGTGATCCTTCCCGTGAGTCTATACTCATAAAGCTCATTGCCGCGGACGAGTCCGAGGCAAAGTCGTCGTCGGCCGGAAGACGCTCCAGCACGACGCTACACCGTGAAGGTGCGCGATCCAACTTTTCCAATCCGTTTGTTTCAGTGTCCGTATTTCTTGCAAAGGTCGGTTTGTAGAATAGAGACTGACATTTCCTGTCCCCCCCAGAATACGTGGGACAGCCCGCACTCAATGGCGCGGGGAGGGATTCTCCAGCTCCGCTGGTACCCTCCTGGGGTATATTCTTTTTAGAACATGCCATTTTCATAATTGTTTCCTTAACGACAAGGCGGCCGCCTTTGTTAGAGGGGTGAGGTCCCCTTTATCGCGAGCCTTGGAGGCTCGCCATCCCACGACCCTAGGGTCCGCTGCTGCAGCATATACGCATGTATACAGATATTATGTATATATATATACATACGTACATAAAGCAGCCATCCCAACAGCATCGCCCGACAGGGTGGCCGAGTTGACCGATCCCTGCCGCGCGACACCCGAAACTACCCACGTGCTGAACACGCCACTTCGACGCCGAGTCATCATAAAAGCTGACGGCCCTGCGGCGAAGCCCACCAAACGACTGTCTCGTCCACATTCCCGACGGAAAACGCAAGGAAGCGAGAGACCTTCCACCTTTTTTAATAAACATACATATATAATAATATATAAATAATATAATAAATAAATATAAATATACATACATAAACTACACACGCGAGGCGCCGGGCGATGTCTAGTTACGTCTAATTCAGAGGAATTAGACCAAGAACAGGCAGCACCGCGAGAAGGTAATCGCCAGACTTGCCTTGAGGATCATCACGACCTGCGCTTCCCCCAAGACCGTAACCTCCCTACCCATCACGGGATGAGTAAAGAAGGCCTGGACTTATCCAAAACAAGCAACGTAAACGCTGCAAGCATAGGCATAGCAACTATTTAATGGATAAACCCAGACCCGCCCAGACCCGCCCAACCTTTTTTTTTTTTTTTTTTTTTTTTTTTTTTTTTTTTTTTTTTTTCTTTACGTGGGGAAAATGCATTTACGCACTTCCGCCTACCGGGAAAGTAGGCGGGGTGTGTCGGGCTCGCTCGAGCATCACCGCTCCCTGGGGGGCCTCATGGCCCCCAACCCTAACTGCACCCACAGCAGCCAGGGTCCACTACCGACTAAAACCCACGGTGTCCATCCTGCCGCTATAACGGAGGGAGCGCGGGGTACATTTGCGTACCGCGCCCCCACCACGGCCGTCCGTTTCCGGACCCCTCCAGGGGGGAGGATGACCCTCCCCCTCGCGACCGTGCCGGGACCAAGAGCACGGCCGCACCACCCCGGGGACCACACAGTGCAAGGAACGCCAGACTTCCCACATCCGACGCTCGTGGTCCCCTACGATGGGTCAGATGTAGCAGCCCCATCGCCAGCCGCTTCGGCCGCCACCCTCCGACGGCGGCCATATCGGCGCCACAGCAGGAGACGAAACGAATCACTCCCGCCGCAGCGCCTCCTCAGCTGCAGCACCGTCCACACGGCGCCGCTGCCCCCCTCAGTTGCAGTGCCTTGCAGCAGCACCGCAACCTACCGTCAAGTGGACCGCTCCTCGTCGGCTTGGCGAGCAAAGCCTATCGGGAGCAGTCCCGGCCTGAATATAATATACATACATAAATAAATGGATATAAATAAACTTACATAGATATGAGACACGCGAGGCGCCGGGCGATGTCTAGTTACGTCTAATTCAGAGGAATTAGACCAAGAACAGGCAGCACCGCGAGAAGGTAATCGCCAGACTTGCCTTGAGGATCATCACGACCTGCGCTTCCCCCAAGACCGTAACCTCCCTACCCATCACGGGATGAGTAAAGAAGGCCTGGACTTAACCAAAACAAGCAGCGTGAACGCCGCAAGCATAGGCATAGCAACTATTTAATGGATAAACCCAGACCCGCCCAACCTAACCTAACCTTTTTTTTTTTTTTTTTTTTTTTTTTTTTTTTTTTTTTTTTTTTTTTTTTTTTTTTAACGAGGTTAATCCCTTTACGGACTTCCGCCTGTGATATGGGACACAGACGGCTTCTGTCGGAGTCTGTTTAATGGACTCTTACCAACCCGACTATAGAATATAGCCGGGCCCCTACCGACTAAACCACCCCGGCGAGCAGACGCAGCCTGTCGGGGAGAGATGGGGAAGTACTTTCCATCCCGCCCCGGCTTAAGGTCCGGTGCCATCAACCGGACCAACGGCAGACGGAGCGGCTTAGCTCAGACCTTCAGCCGCTCCCCGGCACGTAGGGCCATTGAGTCGGTTGGGGGCCCATAAACCCAACCGATGACCCTACTACACGGGTGGGGCGAGGAGGCGATCTGCGAATCGCCTTCTCCTCCCTCCCGTGCGCCGACGTCGGAGAGGATCAGCGAGGGCGTCGTCCTCTCTGATCCTCTCCGCGGCCTCCTTCTGCGAAATCACAATTTCGCAGAAAGAGGCCACCGCCTGCCAGGATCTGTCGCTCTCGAGCATGGCCCGTACCACGCTCGGCAACTAGAGATCCTGGCCCACTACCGCTGAAAGCGTGCACCGCTGTGGGACCCACGCGGTGCACGCTTCCAGCGTGTGAAGCGCCGTATCCTCCGGCGCTCCACACTCGTGGCAAGCCGGGGTCGCTTCCCTCCTTGCGATTCGATGCAGGTACTTTCCGAAGCACCCGTGTCCGGAAAGCACCTGCACCAATCTGAAGGAAAGCGACCCGTGTCGCCGCCCTACCCACCTCCCGAGGACCGGGCGGATGGCGTCCACCGTCCCCTGGCCGGGGACGGGTGGTGCCAGGTCCTCCGACCACCGCCTCAACAGGGCGGCCTGCGCCTGCCGTCGCATGCGCGCCACCTCCTCCCACCCTGGGGGCTCCCCGCGCGACTTCCTCGCCGCTACAAAATTGTAGATCTCGGCGAGGATTTCGGCTTGGAGCTCCCAGGGCGGGTCTCCGGCCAGCACGCATGCGGCTGTCCAGGACACCGTCCGGTAACCGCGTATCGCCCTCGTCGCGATGACCCGCTGCGGACGTCGCAGCAGGGCCTTATTGTCGCGACCGAGGGCGTCCGCCCAGACAGGTGCCCCGTACAGGGCCATACTCCGGATTACTCCGGAGTACAGCCGACGGCAAGTTGCGCTAGGGCCGCCCACGTTCGGCAGTAGTCGCCCCAGGGCGGCTGCGGCTCCCACGACTTTCGGGGCCAGACTGGCGAAGTGGGCCCCGAAACCCCACCTCCCGTCCAGGACGAGACCCAGATATTTCATCTGGGTCCCGACCCGGACAACGACCCCCTCCAGGACCACATGTGTTCCTGGCGGGGGTCGCCCCCGAGGCCCGTGGAACAACAGGGCCTCGGTCTTGGGGAGAGCGACGCGTAACCCCAGGGCACGGATGCGGTCGACCACGAGGGATGTTCCCACCGTGGCCAAGCGCACCGTCTCCCTGAGGTCCCTCCCCTTGGCCACGACCAGGGTATCGTCCGCGTAGCACGCCACCCGCACACTGGCGGGAAGCGTGCCACGCAACACCCAGTCGTAGCCAATGTTCCACAGGATTGGTCCTAAGACGGACCCCTGTGGAACCCCGCAGGAGACGCGACGGTGCCTCACTCCGTCGCGTCCTACCACCAGGACCTCGCGGTCCCGGAGGTAGTCGGCCAACAGCCTCCGCAAATACAGGGGCACTCCGTGATAGCGGAGTGCCTCCTGTATGGTCCCATGCGGGAGGCTGTTAAAGGCGTTGGCAATGTCGAGAGACACTGCCAACGCCCTGTTCCCCTCTGCGACCGCCTCCTGCGTCCACCCCTTGAGCCAGAGCAGGGCGTCCACCGTTGAACGCCCCGCTCTGAACCCGTACTGGGCCTCCGACAAGTCGGGCCCAGTCCCCCTCAGGTGCCGGATGACACGAGAAGCGACCACCCTCTCCAACAGCTTTCCCGTGTCATCCAGCAGCACAATCGGCCTGTATGCGGAAGGAGAGTCTGCATCTCGACCCTCCTTCCGCAACAGGCACACCCTCCCAACCTTCCACGGCTTCGGGAACCGTCCGGACGTGAGGCATGCGTCGAACAGCTCCCGAAGCCTTCCACCCAACGCGACGCAGCTAATGGCCAAGACCCGGCCCGGTATTCCGTCCGGGCCGGGAGCCGTCCTCTTGCGAAGACGGCTCACCGCTACCTCCATCTCCGCCTCTGTGACAGGCGGGATGGAGGCTGGCGCCAGCTCCTCGACAACTGCTGGCGCCATCGTCGGAGGCGCGTGCTGGGGGTCCGCGTCGGGAAATAGACCCGCCAGCACGCGATCGAGCACCTCCGGCTCCAGGGACTCGGCCACGGGGGGCGCCGGGCCGCCGAGCTTTTTGCGCGCGACCCGATACTGACGCCCCCACGGGTCCCTGTCGAGGCCCTCCAGGACCTCCGCCCACGCCGCCTCTTTGGCACGGCCTACCGCCAGCTGCAGCGCATCCATTGCGTTACGGTACGCTTCGTGCAGCCGGCGTTCCTCTGCCAGCACCTCGGCTGGCAGCTGTTCGTCTGTGCGGCCGTGCCTCCGCCTCCTGCATCTCAGGTAGGGCCGCCGCGTCCGCGTGCACTGCACTCGGAGCTCTGCTATCTCAGAGCTCCACCAGTACACGTCGCGGCGACCGGTGCGGTGGCGGGCCCGCGGCATAGCTGTGTCGCACACTGCCGTTAACGCATCCCGGAAGTGACTCGCTGCGACGTCAACTTCCGGGGGCGCGGGCCCTGCGAGCCACGCTTGGACGATTGCCGCCTCCTTCGCTAGCCCAGCGTCGAGGCGGCTCAATGCCCAGCGCGGCAGGTCAGCGCTTACGTTGCGCTGACGCCCTCCAACCAACCCGTCGGAGGTGGACATCTCGAACCGGATATATTTATGGTCCGAGTATGTCTCTACCTCCGACTCGACCCTCCAGGCCCGGACACGTGCTGCGGCAGTCGGTGTGGCAAACGAGAGGTCCACCACGGACCCCCCGTTGTGCCGCACGCACGTGTGGACCGAACCCCTGTTGAGGAGGTCCAGTCCGCTGGCGACAGCCCACTCCCTGACAAGCTCACCGCGAGCGTCAGTTTGTGGGTTGCCCCAGTCTCGGGCCTTGGCATTGAGGTCCCCCATAAGGAGGACCTGCCGGGGCGCCTGACGTCCGACCGCTGCGGTGAGGAGATCCAGGAATATCTCCAGGGCCGCAACGGTCGTGTTGGGGGAGAAATACGCACCGACGACTGCGTACTCTCCCCACTTTGCCACAACAAAGCCGGACCCTCTCTCCACGACTGAGAGGGGGAATCCGCCGGCTTTTGCAATTACGGCGACGGAGCCATCCAAGTCCCCAGCCCAGTGTGGTTGGGAAGGGACATAATATGGCTCCGCCGCGACTGCCACGTCAATTTGCCACTGCGCCATGGACTGCATCAGCAGGTCCTGTGCCGTGGCGCAGTGGTTCAGGTTCGTCTGAAGGAAGTTGTGATGTCTGACTGGATTCATCATTCAGACATCACAACTTCCTCTATCGCCCGAGCTGGGCGAGTTACGGCAGGGGTGGCGGGGCTGGTCGCTGCCGCCGGGAAGGCCTGGGCTGTGGCCTTTCCCTTCGTCTTCGGGGGGGCGCAGCTGCGTCCCCCCATTACGTGGCCCGAAGGCCGCCCCGTCTCCGCGCATATTGCGCAGCGCGGGGCTTTGCTCGGGCACGCGGCCGCCTTGTGACCTGTGCTTCCACACCTAAAGCACAGGTCGCCCCTATCCGCCGTCGCAGGGCACTGAGGCCGCGTGTGCCCCAGCCCGAGGCACTTGAAGCAGCGCATCGGGCGCGCCTCAAGTGCCTTGACCCGCACGGAGCTCCACCCTATCATGAGCCTGCCCCTTTGCAGCACCGCCTTTGCGGCTGCTACAGGGCAGGACACGAGCGAAGCTCCCACTCCGCCGGGGCCACGACGGATTTCTCCGGCCTTCACCAGGCCGGCGTCGCAGCCGCCCGCTTTGGCGACTGCCGCCACCACCTTCTCCTTGGTGGCTGCATCGTCCAGGCCCGTGATGTCCAAGTCTGTGGACTTTTGGGGCCTGGAGACGGTCGCCACTTCCGACAGGACCTCGCGGAGCTTCTCCGCGAGCCTGTCGGCCTTCTCGCTGCTACCGGAGCCCGGGATCTCCATTTTCCTGGCTCCGGTGGCCGTCTGGCGGAAACGCAGTTGGTCGATCCCCAGTTCCTGGAGATCGACCTTTTCTTGTGCCGCCTCCATCACTGCGCCGTATGTGACCCACCCCCCTGTCTACGGCTGCAGTTTGGAGGGACAAGACGACCACCGCGGACTTGGGGGTCGCTAATGCCGGCCTCTTTCTCTTCTTTCCCGGCGTAGCAGCGGGGGCACGCGCTGCTGGTGCAGGCGCAGGGGCGGGAGGGGACTTCTTCCCCTTGCCCTTTCCCTTGCCTTTTTTCACTACTGTCGCCCAGGTTTCAGCCTGGGGGACAGCAGCGGTAGGGGCAGCTGCCGTAGGCACTGACGGTGTCAGTGCAGTGGACGCAGTCGCGGCTGCGTGCGGCTGCACAGAAGCCGGCGCACGTGCCGCTTTTGCTGCCGTCTTTGTTGCCGTCTTTAGCGCAGCCTTGCGGGCCGCCTGGCTAGACGACGGCTTTGTCGGCGCAGGCGTTGGCGTGTTCGACGCAGCTCTCCTCACGGCGGCCCTCAGAGGCGGGCGGACACTCGGGGCGGGCAGAAGGCGCTCCTCTATTCCCGCGAAGCGGGCGTTTATGATATCACCAATGGTGGTGATGACGGAGCGCTTCAACTCCTCTATAATTTCCGCACCCTCCATGACAGTGGGGAACCTTTTTTTTTTTTTTTTTTTTTTTTTTTTTTTTTTTTTTTTTTTTTTTTTTTTTTTTTTTTTTTTTTTGACCCGGGGAAATCCTTTATGGATACCACCGGCCGGGGGAGGCACGGTGGTTATGTGGGAGTCCCCGCCAGAGTGGCGAGTGTACCCACTAAAACCCCGGGGTGTTCCTCCGTCGTCGGCAAGTGACGGGGGGCACGGTCCCGCTTGCGCACTATCCGCAGCCCCCGTCGACGCCGCTGCCCGCCTTGCGACGGGCCCACCTCGGGGAGGGATTCCTCCCTCACCCCTCGTGCACGATGCCCTCGGGAACACATCGAGGGCATCGCCACCTCGGAGGGCTCATACTTGGGGGGTGCCAGACGCCCCCGCATCTAGCACCCCCGGCCCTCTCAGCGGAGACGGAGTGCGGGTCCGATCAGCCCGCCTCCGTGTCCGCGCTCGCCGAAGCGGGTGAGAAAGTGGGTCCCTTTCTCTCTCCCGCTCCGCGGCCTCCCTCTGTGACATTACCGTTTCACAGAAGGAGGCGACCGCCTCCCACGACCTCTCATCACCGACCATCTTGGCTAAGACGACCGGCAAGGAGAGGTCAGTGCCTCCCAGAGCCGCGACCAAAGCTCGGCGCGGCTCGGCTCCTCCCGGACAAGCCTCCAGTGCGTGCTGGGCGGAGTCTTCCGCGTGCCCACACTGGTGGCAGACCGGGGAGACTTCCCTCCTGGCACAACGGTGCAGGTACCTCCCAAAGCAACCATGCCCCGAGAGGACCTGCGACAGCCTATAGGAGAGCCTCCCATGCCTCCGGTTAACCCACTCTCCGAGTATGGGACGGATAGCCTCGAGGAGTCGTCGAGCGCTATCCCCCCTCTGCGTGGGTTCTTCGAGGTAGGCGGCGTACAGAGACTCGGTGTTTTCGGTCTCTTGCCGCCTACGCCTTCTATACCGCTGGTATTGGCGTCTCCTCGTCACGCAGCGTCTCCGAAGTTCGGCGATCTCCTCCGACCACCAGTAGACCTGGCGTCTGGGCTGTGGGGCACGCGAACGCGGCATCGCGGCGTCGCAGATACGCGTAACCGCCTCACACAGCCTGTCCGCCATCGCGTCCGGGTCTACCGGTTCCGGTTCCTGAGGAGCGCCACTCCACGCTTCGACGAGGATCGCCTCCAGCAGTAGTTCGGCATCGAGGCGCTTCAGGGCCCACCGCGGGCCGATCTCGCTCCCTCCTCTTCCTCCTCCTCCTAACACTGCGTCCGTCGGGGACGGGGAGACGCTAAACCGGATGTACCGGTGATCGGATAGCGTCTCCGCGTCCACCAGCACCTGCCAGTCGCGAATGCGGCAGGTGAGGTCTGGGGTGGCAAACGTCAGATCGACGATCGAGCCACCCTGTTGACGGACACAGGTGTTCTCCCTGCCTCGGTTCACGATACAGAGACCCACCTCGGTTGACCACTCCAACACCATGTCGCCCCGAAGATCCGTCGCCGGGGACCCCCACGCCAAGGATTTGGCATTGAAGTCCCCGAGCACGACAACGGGGCGTGGGCGGGTCTGACCAATGAAGGTCCCCACCTCACCGAGAAGAGTCTCCAGCTCGTGAACCGGCCTGTTGCCGGAGGTGTACACTCCGACGATGACGACTTGGCCCAAACAAGCCGTCACGTATCCCCTGCCCCTCGGGCCACCTTCGAGGGGGGGGGAGCGGGCCGGCGACTGTGTGGTGATCGCCACTAAGCCGTCGAGGTCCCCAACCCAGTCAACCCGGGGTGGGACGGCGTACGGCTCGGCGATCACTCCAACGCTGATCAACCGCTCCGCCAAGGATTGAAGGAATAAATCCTGTGCCCGGGCGGAGTGGTTGAGGTTCGCCTGGAGGAAGGTTAAAGCCATTAACCCACCTCCATTTGAGCCACCGGCCCTTTATCGGGGGGAGGCGGCCGCGGCTTGGCCTTGGCCTCAGCCGCAGCGGCCCTTCTCCTGGCCCCTGACTTGGCCGTGGGCTTGGCGCAAGCCTTGCCCCCGGAGAGGTGGTCCGCCGACTTCCCAGCTGCTTCGCAGATGGTGCAGTGGGGAGTGGCGGAGCAATCCCGGGCCTTGTGGGCCTTTTGACCGCAGCGATAACACTCATCGCTACGGTCAACCTCGGACTTACACTGGGCAGCAATGTGGCCCAGCGTAAGGCAACGGAAGCAGCGGCGGGGTCGAGCGTCTAGGACGACGACCCGGGCCGCTACCCAGCCCACCAAAATGCGTCCCCCACTGGCCATGACCCTTTTGGCCGCCAGGGTGGGACAGCGCACGAAAGCGGTCCCCATGCCTCCGGCTCCGCGGCGAATTGTGCCGACTGAGACGGACTGGATGGGGCAGTCGCCCGCCTTCGCGAGCACCTCTGCCAGCTCCTCCGGCGTGATGGAGTCATCCAGGCCATTGACCCTCAGGTCACTGGTGGTGACCGGCCTGGTGACTCGTACCTGCTCCTCACTCCCGAACACCTCCTGGAGCCTTCCGGCCAGAGCGTCTGCCTTGGTGGCATTCTCTGGACCGGCAATCTCCAGGATTCGGGCCCCGGTGGCCGCCGTTCGGATTTTCAACGGCGGCACCCCCAACTCTTTTAGGCTTATACTGGCCTTAGCCCGCTCAAGAACGTTGGCGAACGTCAAGCCTTTCTCCGCCGCCCCTGATTGCAGCGAGATCACTACGGCTGCAGTTTTCGGGGGGCGGAGCTTAGCCGTACGCGCACCGGTGGTCTTCGGTGTTGGAGCGGGCTTCTTCGCCTTCTTCTTCCTTTTCCCCCTCGAGTTGGAGGTAGGAGCAGGTGCTCGCGCAGGAGGAGGAGGAGCTTCCCTCTGCCTCTCTCTTTCCCGACCTCGCCTCGCCACCACATTCCACGGCTCAGATGGTGGAGCCGGAATGGGGGCGGGGATAAAGCGCGGCGCCGGTGTAGGAGCACCCCGTGAGCCACGCGTCTGGGTGGCTGGGGTCCTCGCTGGGGCGCGGGCGGGCGCAGTGCTTCTGCTTGTGGCCGCCGCCGGACGCGACTCAGCCTCCCTACGCCGATCCGCGGCAAGTGGGGGCCTGACCGTCCTGGCCGGTAGCAGCCTCTCCTCAAGGCCCTCTAAGCGCGCGTTGAGCATGGTGCCCACTGTCACCACGATCTGCCGCATAGACTCCTCTGAGAGGGGGGATTGGGCCGAGGTCCTGGCCGGCACCGCAGGGGTCGGGGCGGGAGCCGCTCGGGCCGCCTTCAGCTGTTGCAGCTCACGTCGGAGCTCTTTGAGGTCCGACGAGAGCTGCTTGTTCGCCTCGACGAGGAGGGCCATCTCCTCCGTAATAGTGCGGGCACGTGCCTCCTGGAACGAGGCCTTGATGGTCGCAGCGGCGTCCTTCAAGGCCTTGACACACGTGCCCTTCAAGCGCTTGGACTTGGTGGCCACCGTCAAAACGGTGTCCACCGAGTCCATTACCATGGTCTCCAACTGGGCGGCATCGCAGCTGCCCAGTTGGGGATTATCCGGCATTCGCACCTTCACTTTCTGGAAGGTGGCCCTCCTTTCGAGCTCTTCGTCGAGCGACTGCTCGGCGGCGGCCCGTTTCTCCTCTTGCGCGGCGCGGGGTGATGGGTGCCTCGAGGTGGTGGGCAGGCGCCCTCTCCCACGCTGCGCAGTTGGGACCTTGGGTGACGGTGAGGAGTCACCCTGGTCCTCTTCTTCATTGGCGCCTCTTTGGCGCTTCCGGAGTCGTCTCGCATTGCTGCGAGACGAAACCGTCTCCCAAACCATGGCCTCGGAGTCCGAAGTCTCCGAGGGGCTCTCCTTAGCCGCGCATCGCAGGCCTTGCAGGCCCGCCATCCTTCGACCCGAAGGTCCGCTGCGGCATGTTGCCGCCGTCCCAGTTTTGCCCGACAGGGTGGCCGGGTTGACCCTCCCTGCCGCGCCGCCGGCCTTGAAGGCCGGCCATCCACCGACCCGAAGGTCCGCTGCGGCATATTGCCGCCGTCCCAGTTTTGCCCGACAGGGTGGCCGAGTTGACCCTCCCTGCCGCGCCGCCGGCCTTGAAGGCCGGCCATCCACCGACCCGAAGGTCCGCTGCGACTCGACGTCGCCACTCCACCTCGTGCCCGACAGGGTGGCCGGGTTGACCCTCCCTGCCGCGCCGCCGGCCTTGCAGGCCGGCCATCCTCCGACCCGAAGGTCCGCTGAGCCCCTCGCCGGACTCCTGGCATCCCTCCTATGACGCTCCTCACCAACCGCGCCATCTTGCCTCATCCACTTCAACCTATCAACGCTATAGGGCAGAAGTGGAGAGACGTACCCCACGTCAAGCTCTTCGCCAGCGACCCACTGTCCACTGTTGCCCGGGGTGCACCACGAGGAGGTGGCTTGACCTCGCACCCCACAGTGGGGAACCTTTTTTTTTTTTTTTTTTTTTTTTTTCTTTACGTGGGGAAAATGCATTTACGCACTTCCGCCTACCGGGAAAGTAGGCGGGGTGTGTCGGGCTCGCTCGAGCATCACCGCTCCCTGGGGGGCCTCATGGCCCCCAACCCTAACTGCACCCACAGCAGCCAGGGTCCACTACCGACTAAAACCCACGGTGTCCATCCTGCCGCTATAACGGAGGGAGCGCGGGGTACATTTGCGTACCGCGCCCCCACCACGGCCGTCCGTTTCCGGACCCCTCCAGGGGGGAGGATGACCCTCCCCCTCGCGACCGTGCCGGGACCAAGAGCACGGCCGCACCACCCCGGGGACCACACAGTGCAAGGAACGCCAGACTTCCCACATCCGACGCTCGTGGTCCCCTACGATGGGTCAGATGTAGCAGCCCCATCGCCAGCCGCTTCGGCCGCCACCCTCCGACGGCGGCCATATCGGCGCCACAGCAGGAGACGAAACGAATCACTCCCGCCGCAGCGCCTCCTCAGCTGCAGCACCGTCCACACGGCGCCGCTGCCCCCCTCAGTTGCAGTGCCTTGCAGCAGCACCGCAACCTACCGTCAAGTGGACCGCTCCTCGTCGGCTTGGCGAGCAAAGCCTATCGGGAGCAGTCCCGGCCTGAATATAATATACATACATAAATAAATGGATATAAATAAACTTACATAGATATGAGACACGCGAGGCGCCGGGCGATGTCTAGTTACGTCTAATTCAGAGGAATTAGACCAAGAACAGGCAGCACCGCGAGAAGGTAATCGCCAGACTTGCCTTGAGGATCATCACGACCTGCGCTTCCCCCAAGACCGTAACCTCCCTACCCATCACGGGATGAGTAAAGAAGGCCTGGACTTAACCAAAACAAGCAGCGTGAACGCCGCAAGCATAGGCATAGCAACTATTTAATGGATAAACCCAGACCCGCCCACAGTGGGGAACCTTTTTTTTTTTTTTTTTTTTTTTTTTTTTTTTTTTTTTTTTTTTTTTTTTTTTTTTTTTTTTTTTTTTTTTTTTTTTTTTTTTTACGTGGGGAAAATGCATTTACGCACTTCCGCCTACCGGGAAAGTAGGCGGGGTGTGTCGGGCTCGCTCGAGCATCACCGCTCCCTGGGGGGCCTCATGGCCCCCAACCCTAACTGCACCCACAGCAGCCAGGGTCCACTACCGACTAAAACCCACGGTGTCCATCCTGCCGCTAGAACGGAGGGAGCGCGGGGTACATTTGCATACCGCGCCCCCACCACGGCCGTCCGTTTCCGGACCCCTCCAGGGGGGAGGATGACCCTCCCCCTCGCGACCGTGCCGGGACCAAGAGCACGGCCGCACCACCTCGGGGACCACACAGTGCAAGGAACGCCAGACTTCCCACATCCGACGCTCGTGGTCCCCTGCGATGGGCCAGATGGAGCAGCCCCATCGCCAGCCGCTTCGGCCGCCACCCTCCGACGGCGGCCATATCGGCGCCACAGCAGGAGACGAACTGAATCACTCCCGCCGCAGCGCCTCCTCAGCTGCAGCACCGTCCAACACGGCGCCGCTGCCCCCCTCAGTTGCAGTGCCTTGCAGCAGCACCGCAACCTACCGTCATGTGGACCGCTCCTCGTCGGCTTGGCGAGCAAAGCCTATCGGGAGCAGTCCCGGCCTGAATATAATAAACATACATAAATAAATGGATATAAATAAACTTACATAGATATGAGACACGCGAGGCGCCGGACGATGTCTAGTTACGTCTAATTCAGAGGAATTAGACCAAGAACAGGCAGCACCGCGAGAAGGTAATCGCCAGACTTGCCTTGAGGATCATCACGACCTGCGCTTCCCCCAAGACCGTAACCTCCCTACCCATCACGGAATGAGTAAAGAAGGCCTGGACTTAACCAAAACAAGCAGCGTGAACGCCGCAAGCATAGGCATAGCAACTATTTAATGGATAAACCCAGACCCGCCCTCACAGTGGGGAACCTAACCTAACCTAACCTAACCTAACCTAACCTTTTTTTTTTTTTTTTTTTTTTTTTTTTTTTTTTTTTTTTTTTCCCGGGGAAATCCTTTATGGATACCACCGGCCGGGGGAGGCACGGTGGTTATGTGGGAGTCCCCGCCAGAGTGGCGAGTGTACCCACTAAAACCCCGGGGTGTTCCTCCGTCGTCGGCAAGTGACGGGGGGCACGGTCCCGCTTGCGCACTATCCGCAGCCCCCGTCGACGCCGCTGCCCGCCTTGCGACGGGCCCACCTCGGGGAGGGATTCCTCCCTCACCCCTCGTGCACGATGCCCTCGGGAACACATCGAGGGCATCGCCACCTCGGAGGGCTCATACTTGGGGGGTGCCAGACGCCCCCGCATCTAGCACCCCCGGCCCTCTCAGCGGAGACGGAGTGCGGGTCCGATCAGCCCGCCTCCGTGTCCGCGCTCGCCGAAGCGGGTGAGAAAGTGGGTCCCTTTCTCTCTCCCGCTCCGCGGCCTCCCTCTGTGACATGATCGTTTCACAGAAGGAGGCGACCGCCTCCCACGACCTCTCATCACCGACCATCTTAGCTAAGACGACCGGCAAGGAGAGGTCAGTGCCTCCCAGAGCCGCGACCAAAGCTCGGCGCGGCTCGGCTCCTCCCGGACAAGCCTCCAGTGCGTGCTGGGCGGAGTCTTCCGCGTGCCCACACTGGTGGCAGACCGGGGAGACTTCCCTCCTGGCACAACGGTGCAGGTACCTCCCAAAGCAACCATGCCCCGAGAGGACCTGCGACAGCCTATAGGAGAGCCTCCCATGCCTCCGGTTAACCCACTCTCCGAGTATGGGACGGATAGCCTCGAGGAGTCGTCGAGCGCTATCCCCCCTCTGCGTGGGTTCTTCGAGGAGCCTTCCCTCCCACTGTGTGATGGCGGATGCTCTGGCTTCCTCCCGCCAGAGCATCACCTCCCTCGGCGCCAGTCGCTCGTTACGCTCCCGCGCTTCGGCTCTACGCCAGTAGACCGAGGCAAGGACTTCAGCCTCAAGGTCCCACGGAAGCGTCCCGGCGAGGGCGCATGCCACCTCATGAGAGAGTGTGCGGTACCCCCTGCACACTCTCTTCGCCATCACACGTTGAGCTCCGATCAGCAGGGCGGTTGTCTGCCGATCGAGCTGTCCCGCCCATATCGGGGCACCATAGAGCGCCATGGAGCCTACCACCGCGGTATACAGCCGCCGGCAGCTCCCCTCTCCTCCACCGATGTTCGGGAGGAGGCGGCTCAGCGCTCCGGCCGTCGCCACAATCTTCGGGGACAGCCGTCGCATGTGCGCCCCGAACTTCCACCTCCCGTCAAGGACAACACCCAAGTATTTGAGCGTTGTCCGGACAGGAATGGGGGTACCTCCCACCACTATGGTGGAGCCTGCAGGTGGCGCTCGTCGGGGTCCATGAAAACACATGGCCTCCGACTTATGGAGCGCGACCTCCAGGCCCAGCATCCGGATCCTGGACACGGCCGTCGCGACAGCGGCTGTTGCCAGGATCACTGCCTCCCTGTAGCTTTGCCCCCGCGCGGTAACCAGTGTGTCGTCAGCGTAACAAACTACGTCGACTCCACGAAGGTTACCGCAGCGGAGGACCCAATCGTACCCAATGTTCCACAAGAGTGGTCCGAGGACAGACCCCTGTGGAACACCGCGCGTCATGGGGCTACGTCCCACCCCTTGGGTCGTCGAGTAGACTACCTCTCTATCGGAGAGATAGTCCTCGACGAGCCTCCGCAGGTACCTGGGCACATTGTGGTGCCCCAGGCCCGCGTGTATCGTGCTCCACGGGAGCGTGTTGAATGCGTTGGCGATGTCCAACGATGTGGCCAACAACACGCCTCCACTGGAGCACGCCTCCTCGGAAAGGTCGCGGACGCGCGAGATCGCGTCGATCGTCGAGCGACCCCTCCGGAAACCGAACTGGTTGGGCGCCAGGTCCGGTCCGGTCGTCTCGAGGTGCTTGACAAGGCGGGCAGCGACTATTCTCTCGAACAGCTTGCCGGCCTCATCAAGCAGCACGATGGGACGATACCCCACGGGCTCGTCCGCTGGACGACCCTCCTTCTTTATGAGGACGAGGATGCCCCTTCTCCACCGTTTGGGAAATCTGCCAACCCTGAGGCACTTGTCAAAGACACCTCTCAGGGCGGTGCTCAGGTGCTCCAAGGAGAGGGCCCACACGCGGCCCGGTATGCCATCCGGCCCGGGCGCCGTGTTTTTGGCCCTCATCCTGAGCACTGCAGCACCTAGCTCTCCCTCGGAGATGGGGGCAGGTTCGTCCTCTCCCTCGGCGAGATCGGCCGATAGGGCGGCCACAGCAGTGGGAGGTGTGAAGTCGGTCCCCGGCGCACCGGGGAACAATCCCTCGACCACTCTTTGCAGCACCACCGGTTGGAGCGAGGCCGTGGTGGGGGGACCGCAGGGGCGGAGCTTTTGTCTCGCCCATAAGTACGGTCGACCCCACGGATCGCGCTCAAGCCCTTCCAGCAGTTGCTGCCAAGCCTGCTTCTTGGCCTCCCCTATCGCTAGGCGTAGGGCCCTGGAAGCCTCCCTGTAGGCGGCGTACAGAGACTCGGTGTTTTCGGTCTCTTGCCGCCTACGCCTTCTATACCGCTGGTATTGGCGTCTCCTCGTCACGCAGCATCTCCGAAGTTCGGCGATCTCCTCCGACCACCAGTAGACCTGGCGTCTGGGCTGTGGGGCACGCGAACGCGGCATCGCGGCGTCGCAGATACGCGTAACCGCCTCGCACAGCCTGTCCGCCATTGCGTCCGGGTCTACCGGTTCCGGTTCCTGAGGAGCGCCACTCCACGCTTCGACGAGGATCGCCTCCAGCAGTAGTTCGGCATCGAGGCGCTTCAGGGCCCACCGCGGGCCGATCTCGCTCCCTCCTCTTCCTCCTCCTCCTGACACTGCGTCCGTCGGGGACGGGGAGACGCTAAACCGGATGTACCGGTGATCGGATAGCGTCTCCGCGTCCACCAGCACCTGCCAGTCGCGAATGCGGCAGGTGAGGTCTGGGGTGGCAAACGTCAGATCGACGATCGAGCCACCCTGTTGACGGACACAGGTGTTCTCCCTGCCTCGGTTCACGATACAGAGACCCACCTCGGTTGACCACTCCAACACCATGTCGCCCCGAAGATCCGTCGCCGGGGACCCCCACGCCAAGGATTTGGCATTGAAGTCCCCGAGCACGACAACGGGGCGTGGGCGGGTCTGACCAATGAAGGTCCCCACCTCACCGAGAAGAGTCTCCAGCTCGTGAACCGGCCTGTTGCCGGAGGTGTACACTCCGACGATGACGACTTGGCCCAAACAAGCCGTCACGTATCCCCTGCCCCTCGGGCCACCTTCGAGGGGGGGGGAGCGGGCCGGCGACTGTGTGGTGATCGCCACTAAGCCGTCGAGGTCCCCAACCCAGTCAACCCGGGGCGGGACGGCGTACGGCTCGGCGATCACTCCAACGCTGATCAACCGCTCCGCCAAGGATTGAAGGAATAAATCCTGTGCCCGGGCGGAGTGGTTGAGGTTCGCCTGGAGGAAGGTTAAAGCCATTAACCCACCTCCATTTGAGCCGCGGGCCCTTTGTCGGGGGGAGGCGGCCGCGGCTTGGCCTTGGCCTCAGCCGCAGCGGCCCTTCTCCTGGCCCCTGACTTGGCCGGGGGCTTGGCGCAAGCCTTGCCCCCGGAGAGGTGGTCCGCCGACTTCCCAGCTGCTTCGCAGATGGTGCAGTGGGGAGTGGCGGAGCAGTCCCGGGCCTTGTGGGCCTTTTGACCGCAGCGATAGCACTCATCGCTGCGGTCAACGTCGGACTTACACTGGGCCGCAATGTGGCCCAGCGTAAGGCAACGGAAGCAGCGGCGGGGTCGAGCGTCTAGGACGACGACCCGGGCCGCTACCCAGCCCACCAAAATGCGTCCCCCACTGGCCATGACCCTTTTGGCCGCTACGGTGGGACAGCGTACGAAGGCGGTCCCCATGCCTCCGGCTCCTCGGCGAATCGTGCCGACGGAGATGGTCTGCACGGGGCAGTCGCCCGCCTTCGCGAGCACCTCTTTCAACTCCTCCGGCGTGATGGAGTCATCCAGGCCATTGACCCTCAGGTCACTGGTGGTGACCGGCCTGGTGACTCGTACCTGCTCCTCGCTCCCGAACACCTCCTGGAGCCTTCCGGCCAGAGCGTCTGCCTTGGTGGCATTCTCTGGACCGGCGATCTCCAGAATTCGGGCCCCGGTGGCCGCCGTTCGGATTTTCAACGGCGGCACCCCCAACTCTTTTAGGCTTATACTGGCCTTAGCCCGCTCAAGAACGTTGGCGAACGTCAAGCCTTTCTCCGCCGCCCCTGATTGCAGCGAGATCACTACGGCTGCAGTTTTCGGGGGGCGGAGCTTAGCCGTACGCGCACCGGTGGTCTTCGGTGTTGGAGCGGGCTTCTTCGCCTTCTTCTTCCTTTTCCCCCTCGAGTTGGAGGTAGGAGCAGGTGCTCGAGCAGGAGGAGGAGGAGGAGCGTCCCTCTGTCTCTCCCGACCTCGCCTCGCCACCACATTCCACGGCTCTGACGGTGGAGCCGGAACGGGGGCGGGGACAAAGCGCGGCGCCGGTGTGGGGGCACCCCGTGAGCCACGCGTCTGGGTGGCTGGGGTCCTCGCTGGGGCGCGGGCGGGCGCAGTGCTTCGGCTTGTGGCCGCCGCCGGGCGCGACTCAGCCTCCCTACGCCGATCCGCGGCAAGTGGGGGCCTGACCGTCCTGGCCGGCAGCAGCCTCTCCTCGAAGGCCTCGAGACGTGCGTTCATCATGGTGCCCACTGTCACCACGATCTTCCGCATGGCCTCCTCTGAGAGGGGGGATTGGGCCGAGGTCCTAGCCGGCACCGCAGGGGGGGTCGGGGCGGGAGGCGCTCGGGCCGCCTTCAGCTGTTGCAGCTCACGTCGGAGCTCTTTGAGGTCCGACGAGAGCTGCTTGTTCGCCTCGACGAGGAGGGCCATCTCCTCCGTAATCGTGCGGGCACGTGCCTCCTGGAACGAGGCCTTGATGGTCGCAGCGGCGTCCTTCAAGGCCTTGACACACGTGCCCTTTAAGCGCTTGGACTTGGTGGCCACCATCAAAACGGTGTCCACCGAGTCCATCACCATGCTCTCCAGCTGGGCGGCATCACAGCTGCCCAGTTGGGGATTTTCCGGCATACGCACCGTAACTTTCCGGAAGTTGGCCCTCTTCTCGAGCTCTTCGTCGAGCGACTGCTCGGCGGCGGCCCGTTTCTCATCTAGCGCAGCTCGGGGTGATGGGAGCCTCGAGGTGGTGGGCAGGCGCCCTCTCCCACGCTGCGCAGTTGGGACCTTGGGTGACGGTGAGGAGTCACCCTGGTCCTCTTCTTCATTGGCGCCTCTCTGGCGCTTACGGAGTCGTCTCGCATTGCTGCGAGACGAAACCGTCTCCCAGACCATTGCCTCGGAGTCCGAGGTCTCCGAGGGGCTCTCCTTAGCCGCGCTTTCGTCGCAACGAAAGAGGCGAACTAAGGGAGTTCTCTCCTTCCTCGTATCGGTGTCCGTGGTCTTGCTGTTGTCGTCGTGTTGTGCAGGTTCAAGTTCCGTTAACGTTGAGCCAGGTTCGTTGGTACGTGAGCTCCGGCCGGAGCCCACGAGGCGGTTGCTGCCCCCCCCAGATACGATGGGGCTGCCTTCTCTCGAAGGGTGGGACTTACCCACCTGGGGATTATTAACAATCGCCTGTTTGTCCATAATAATAATGTCCCATTTAAAGGGTGGGGACCCTTTGGTGCCCTAGCGGCCGGGTTCCCCCCGACCATGCATCCTCTTGGCGGGCACCGAACCGTAGGATTCGGAGACGCATTGGGCCCGACAGGGTGGCCGAGTTGACCCTCCCTGCCGCGCATCGCAGGCCTTGGAGGCCCGCCATCCTTCGACCCGAAGGTCCGCTGCGGCATATTGCCGCCGTCCCAATTTTGCCCGACAGGGTGGCCGGGTTGACCCTCCCTGCCGCGCCGCCAGCCTTGAAGGCCAGCCATCCACCGACCCGAAGGTCCGCTGCAGCATATTGCCGCCGTCCCAGTTTTGCCCGACAGGGTGGCCGGGTTGACCCTCCCTGCCGCGCCGCCGGCCTTGAAGGCCGGCCATCCACCGACCCGAAGGTCCGCTGCGACTCGATGTCGCCACTCCACCTCGTGCCCGACAGGGTGGCCGAGTTGACCCTCCCTGCCGCGCCGCCGGCCTTGCAGGCCGGCCATCCTCCGACCCGAAGGTCCGCTGAGCCCCTCGCCGGACTCCTGGCATCCCTCCTATGACGCTCCTCACCAACCGCGCCATCTTGCCTCATCCACTTCAACCTATCAACGCTATAGGGCAGAAGTGGAGAGACGTCCCCCACGTCAAGCTCTTCGCCAGCGACCCACTGTCCACTGTTGCCCGGGGTGCACCACGAGGAGGTGGCTTGACCTCGCACCCCAACCTAACCTAACCTTTTTTTTTTTTTTTTTTTTTTTTTTTTTTTTTTTTTTTTAACGAGGTTAATCCCTTTACGGACTTCCGCCTGTGATATGGGACACAGACGGCTTCTGTCGGAGTCTGTTTAATGGTCTCTTACACCAACCCGACTATAGAATATAGCCGGGCCCCTACCGACTAAACCACCCCGGCGAGCAGACGCAGCCTGTCGGGGAGAGATGGGGAAGTACTTTCCATCCCGCCCCGGCTTAAGGTCCGGTGCCATCAACCGGACCAACGGCAGACGGAGCGGCTTAGCTCAGACCTTCAGCCGCTCCCCGGCACGTAGGGCCATTGAGTCGGTTGGGGGCCCATAAACCCAACCGATGACCCTACTACACGGGTGGGGCGAGAAGGCGATCTGCAAATCGCCTTCTCCTCCCTCCCGTGCGCCGACGTCGGAGAGGATCAGCGAGGGCGTCGACCTCTCTGATCCTCTCCGCGGCCTCCTTCTGCGAAATCACGATTTCGCAGAAAGAGGCCACCGCCTGCCAGGATCTGTCGCTCTCGAGCATGGCCCGTACCACGCTCGGCAACGAGAGATCCTGGCCCACTACCGCTGAAAGCGTGCACCGCTGTGGGACCCACGCGGTGCACGCTTCCAGCGTGTGAAGCGCCGTATCCTCCGGCGCTCCACACTCGTGGCAAGCCGGGGTCGCTTCCCTCCTTGCGATTCGATGCAGGTACCTTCCGAAGCATCCGTGTCCGGAAAGCACCTGCACCAATCTGAAGGAAAGCGACCCGTGTCGCCGCCCTACCCACCTCCCGAGGACCGGGCGGATGGCGTCCACCGTCCCCTGGCCGGGGACGGGTGGTGCCAGGTCCTCCGACCACCGCCTCAACAGGGCGGCCTGCGCCTGCCGTCGCATGCGCGCCACCTCCTCCCACCCTGGGGGCTCCCCGCGCGACTTCCTCGCCGCTACAAAATTGTAGATCTCGGCGAGGATTTCGGCTTGGAGCTCCCAGGGCGGGTCTCCGGCCAGCACGCATGCGGCTGTCCAGGACACCGTCCGGTAACCGCGTATCGCCCTCGTCGCGATGACCCGCTGCGGACGTCGCAGCAGGGCCTTATTGTCGCGACCGAGGGCGTCCGCCCAGACAGGTGCCCCGTACAGGGCCATACTCCGGATTACTCCGGAGTACAGCCGACGGCAAGTTGCGCTAGGGCCGCCCACGTTCGGCAGTAGTCGCCCCAGGGCGGCTGCGGCTCCCACGACTTTCGGGGCCAGACTGGCGAAGTGGGCCCCGAAACCCCACCTCCCGTCCAGGACGAGACCCAGATATTTCATCTGGGTCCCGACCCGGACAACGACCCCCTCCAGGACCACATGTGTTCCTGGCGGGGGTCGCCCCCGAGGCCCGTGGAACAACAGGGCCTCGGTCTTGGGGAGAGCGACGCGTAACCCCAGGGCACGGATGCGGTCGACCACGAGGGATGTTCCCACCGTGGCCAAGCGCACCGTCTCCCTGAGGTCCCTCCCCTTGGCCACGACCAGGGTATCGTCCGCGTAGCACGCCACCCGCACACTGGCGGGAAGCGTGCCACGCAACACCCAGTCGTAGCCAATGTTCCACAGGATTGGTCCTAAGACGGACCCCTGTGGAACCCCGCAGGAGACGCGACGGTGCCTCACTCCGTCGCGTCCTACCACCAGGACCTCGCGGTCCCGGAGGTAGTCGGCCAACAGCCTCCGCAAATACAGGGGCACTCCGTGATAGCGGAGTGCCTCCTGTATGGTCCCATGCGGGAGGCTGTTAAAGGCGTTGGCAATGTCGAGAGACACTGCCAACGCCCTGTTCCCCTCTGCGACCGCCTCCTGCGTCCACCCCTTGAGCCAGAGCAGGGCGTCCACCGTTGAACGCCCCGCTCTGAACCCGTACTGGGCCTCCGACAAGTCGGGCCCAGTCCCCCTCAGGTGCCGGATGACACGGGAAGCGACCACCCTCTCCAACAGCTTTCCCGTGTCATCCAGCAGCACAATCGGCCTGTATGCGGAAGGAGAGTCTGCATCTCGACCCTCCTTCCGCAACAGGCACACCCTCCCAACCTTCCAAGGCTTCGGGAACCGTCCGGACGTGAGGCACGCGTCGAACAGTTCCCGAAGCCTTCCGCCCAAAGCGACGCAGCTTATGGCCAAGACCCGGCCCGGTATTCCGTCCGGGCCGGGAGCCGTCCTCTTGCGAAGACGGCTCACCGCTACCTCCATCTCCGCCTCTGTGACAGGCGGGATGGAGGCTGGCGCCAGCTCCTCGACAACTGCTGGCGCCATCGTCGGAGGCGCGTGCTGGGGGTCCGCGTCGGGAAATAGACCCGCCAGCACGCGATCGAGCACCTCCGGCTCCAGGGACTCGGCCACGGGGGGCGCCGGGCCGCCGAGCTTTTTGCGCGCGACCCGATACTGACGCCCCCACGGGTCCCTGTCGAGGCCCTCCAGGACCTCCGCCCACGCCGCCTCTTTGGCACGGCCTATCGCCAGCTCTAACGCCTCCGTCGCTACACGGTAGGCGTCGTAGAGCTGGCGCTCAGCTGCCAACCATTCCGGTGGCAGCTGGTCATCGGTGCGGCCGTGCCGCCGCCTCCTACTCCGCAAGTAGGGCCGCCGCGCTCTTGTGCACTGCACCCGGAGCTCCGCAATTTCGGAGCTCCACCAGTACACTGCGCGGCGGGCGGGGCGGCTGGTGACCCTCGGCATGGCCGTGTCGGCCACGGCCGTAAGCGCATCCCGGAAGTGGACAGCAGCTACATCCACGTCCGGGTGCGCGGGCCCGGCGAGCCACGCCTGGACGATTGCCGCCTCCTCCGCTAGCCCAGCGTCGAGGCGGCTCAATGCCCAGCGTGGTAGGTCAGCGCGTGCGACGCGCTGACGCCCTCCATCCATCCCGTCGGAGGTGGACATCTCGAACCGAATATACTTGTGGTCCGAGAGTGTCTCCACCTCCGACTCCACCCTCCAGGCCCGGACACGTGTTGCGACATACGGTGTGGCGAACGAGAGGTCCACCACGGACCCCCCGTTATGCCGCACGCACGTGTGGACCGACCCCGTGTTGAGTAGGGTCAGTCCGCTGGCGACAGCCCACTCCCTGACTAGCTCACCTCGAGCGTCAGTTTGTGGGTTGCCCCAGTCTCGGGCCTTGGCATTGAGGTCCCCCATGAGGAGGACCTGCCGGGGCGCTTGCCGACCGACCGCTGCGGCAAGGAGGTCCAGGTATGCCTCCAGGGCCGCAGCGGTCTTGTTTGGGGAGAAGTACGCGCCGACGATCGCGTACTCTCCCCACTTTACCACAACGTAGCCCGCCCCCCTTTCCTCAACTGTGAGGGGGGCACTACCCGCTTTCGCTATGACAGCGACGGAGTCATCCACGTCCCCAGCCCAGTATGGATGGGAGGGGACGTAGTATGGCTCCGCCGCGACCGCCACATCTACCTGCCACTGCGCCATGGTCTGCATGAGCAGATCCTGGGCCCTGGCGCAGTGGTTCAGGTTCGTCTGAAGGAAGTTGTGATGTCTGACTGGATTCATTATTCAGACATCACAACTTCCTCTATCGCCTGAGCTGGGCGAGTTACGGCAGGGGTGGCGGGGCTGGTCGCTGCCGCCGGGAAGGCCTGGGCTGTGGCCTTTCCCTTCGTCTTCGGGGGGGCGCAGCTGCGTCCCCCCATTACGTGGCCCGAAGGCCGCCCCGTCTCCGCGCATATGGCGCAGCGCGGGACCTTATTTGGGCACGCGGCCGCCTTGTGACCTGTGCTTCCACACCGGAAGCACAGGTCGCCCCTATCTGCCGTCGCTGGGCACTGAGGCCGCGTGTGCCCCAGCCCGAGGCACTTGAAGCAGCGCATCGGGCGCGCTTCAAGTGCCTTGACCCGCACGGAGCTCCACCCTATCATGAGCCTGCCCTTTTGTAGCACCGCCTTTGCGGCTGCTACAGGGCAGGACACGAGCGAAGCTCCCACTCCGCCGGGGCCACGACGGATTTCTCCGGCCTTCACCAGGCCGGCTTCGCAGCCGCCTGCTTTGGCGACTGCCGCCACCACCTTCTCCTTGGTGGCTGCATCGTCCAGGCCCGTGATATCCAAGTCTGTGGACTTTTGGGGCCTGGAGACGGTCGCCACCTCCGACAGGACCTCGCGGAGCTTCTCCGCGAGCCTGTCGGCCTTCTCGCTGCTACCGGAGCCAGGGATCTCCATTTTCCTGGCTCCGGTGGCCGTCTGGCGGAACCGCACCTGGTCGATCCCCAGCTCGTGGAGATCGACCTTGTCTTGTGCCGCCTGCATCATCGCACCGTAAGTGACCCCCTTGTCCACGGCTGTAGCCTGGAGGGACAAGACGACCACCGCGGACTTAGGGGTCGCTAGTGCCGGCCTCTTCTTTTTAGGCGGCGTAGCAGCGGGGGCACGCGCTGCTGGTACAGTCGCAGGGGCGGGAGGGGACTTCTTCCCCTTGCCCTTTCCCTTGCCCCTTCTCACTACCGTCGCCCAGGTATCGGCCTGAGGGACAGCAGCGGAGGGGGCAGCTACCGTGGGTGCATTCACTGCCGACGACGACGGAGTAGCACGCGAAGCTACCGAGGCCGACTGCTTCGGTGCTTTCCTGGCCACTTTTTGGGGCGGCGCAGGCGCAACAGCGGCAGGAGCAGCCGGCGCAGGCGTCACTTTAGGCGGCGCAGTGGCCGCCCTCTTCTTCGAATCCGCCCTAAGAGGCGGGCGTACAGTTGGGGCAGGCAACAAGCGGTCTTCAATTCCCGCTAGACGCGCACTTATAATCTCCCCAACGGTGCACACCAGGGAGCGTTTGAGCTCCTCGACCAGCTCAAGTCCCACCACAGTGGAAGGGGCCACCTCTCTCGCTGTGCTGGAAGCAGCGGCAGCAGTAGCGGTAGCGGCGGCGGCGTTCGCCTTGGCTTCAGAGAAGCCGCGACGGAGCGCTTTAATTTCCGCTTTTGCCGCCTCAACCTCGAGGCGCAGTCGGGAGTTATCTCCTCGGAGGCGCCTCGTCTCTTCGGCCTCGCTCCTTCCAGCAAGGGTGTCCACCACTTCTCTAAGTAGGGACGCCGATCTCTTTAAACGGGCCACAAACTCGCCCTTAAGGTTGCCAGACTTTCTGGCAACCTCCAAAATGCAGGCAAGTTGTCCGCCCGCCTGCGCCCTCAACTCTTGTGCATTTAGCACATTTAAGTCGTCGGCTCTGAAAGCGACCTCGGAGTCGCTTCCGTCGGTTACAGAGTCGACGGCCACAACAGACGACTTTTTCTTAAACGCCCTGCTTCTCAGGACGTTTTCTAGCTCGCTATCCGAGCACACAGGGGAAGGTTTGAGGAAATCTTCCCTTGAAGGTCCCGCTTTCGCGTTCCTTCCTCTGCCCCTCCTGGCAGTGCTGACTTTCGCGCCAGCCGTCGCCTCGGTCTCCGTGTCTGATTCTGAATGACCAGGCACGAAGAACGAGGTAGACGGGCGCTTGCGCTGAGCCAGCGTCGCCGCAGTCCTACTTTCAGACTCTGTGTCCGAAAAACCCACAATTTCCCCCTCGACCGAGTCGATGGGAGAGGCCTCCGGGCAGTTGGCCTTTTTAAGGAACTTTCCCGAAGCGTCCCTTGGCGGTTTCGGCATCCCGAAACACAAATAACAACAACAAGGCAAACAAAACAATTCAAAACAACAACAAAACGAATAACAGAAACAAACAAAACATTTCAACTCCCCCGTGGGGGTACCCTTAGGGCAACCACCTCCAAATCAGTGCCACCTTATCGGCGCACCCTTCCTTCTCACTCCGACACAAAAATAACAACAGAAAACACGAATTTACAAATTTTTGAAATTTTTTGCGTGGAGACACCTTACAACACGTCCGCTCCCGTCGAGTGGCGAAAGCAGACTCCAACCTAACCTAACCTAACCTTTTTTTTTTTTTTTTTTTTTTTTTTTTTTTTTTTTTACGTGGGCGAAATGCATTTACGCACTTCCGCCTACCGGGAAGTAGGCGGGGTGTGTCGGGCTCGCTCGAGCATCACCGCTCCCTGGGGGGCCTCATGGCCCCCAACCCTAACTGCACCCACAGCAGCCAGGGTCCACTACCGACTAAAACCCACGGTGTCCATCCTGCCGCTATAACGGAGGGAGCGCGGGGTATTGCATACCGCGCCCCCACCACGGCCGTCCGTTTCCGGACCCCTCCAGGGGGGAGGATGACCCTCCCCCTCGCGACCGTGCCGGGACCAAGAGCACGGCCGCACCACCCCGGGGACCACACAGTGCAAGGAACGCCAGACTTCCCACATCCGACGCTCGTGGTCCCCTGCGATGGGCCAGATGGAGCAGCCCCATCGCCAGCCGCTTCGGCCGCCACCCTCCGACGGCGGCCATATCGGCGCCACAGCAGGAGACGAACTGAATCACTCCCGCCGCAGCGCCTCCTCAGCTGCAGCGCCGTCCCACAGCGCCGCTGCCCCCCTCAGTTGCAGTGCTTTGCAGCACCGCAACCTACCGTCTGATGGACCGCTCCTCGTCGGCTTGGCGAGCAAAGCCTATCGGGAGCAGTCCCGGCCAAAATACTATAAACATACATAAATAAATGGATATAAATAAACTTACATAGATATGAGACACGCGAGTCGCCGGACGATGTCTAGTTACGTCTAATTCAGAGGAATTAGACCAAGAACAGGCAGCACCGCGAGAAGGTAATCGCCAGACTTGCCTTGAGGATCATCACGACCTGCGCTTCCCCCAAGACCGTAGCCTCCCTACTCATCACGGGATGAGTAAAGAAGGCCTGGACTTATCCAAAACAAGTAACGTAAACGCTGCAAGCATAGGCATAGCAACTATTTAATGGATAAACCCAGACCCGCCCAACCTCTTTCTTTTTTTTTTTTTTTTTTTTTTTTTTTTTTTTTTTTTTTTTTTTTTTTTTTTTTTTTAACGAGGTTAATCCCTTTACGGACTTCCGCCTGTGATATGGGACACAGACGGCTTCTGTCGGAGTCTGTTTAATGGTCTCTCACACCAACCCGACTATAGAATATAGCCGGGCCCCTACCGACTAAACCACCCCGGCGAGCAGACGCAGCCTGTCGGGGAGAGATGGGGAAGTACTTTCCATCCCGCCCCGGCTTAAGGTCCGGTGCCATCAACCGGACCAACGGCAGACGGAGCGGCTTAGCTCAGACCTTCAGCCGCTCCCCGGCACGTAGGGCCATTGAGTCGGTTGGGGGCCCATAAACCCAACCGATGACCCTACTACACGGGTGGGGCGAGGAGGCGATCTGCAAATCGCCTTCTCCTCCCTCCCGTGCGCCGACGTCGGAGAGGGTCAGCGAGGGCGTCGACCTCTCTGATCCTCTCCGCGGCCTCCTTCTGCGAAATCACGATTTCGCAGAAAGAGGCCACCGCCTGCCAGGATCTGTCGCTCTCGAGCATGGCCCGTACCACGCTCGGCAACGAGAGATCCTGGCCCACTACCGCTGAAAGCGTGCACCGCTGTGGGACCCACGCGGTGCACGCTTCCAGCGTGTGAAGCGCCGTATCCTCCGGCGCTCCACACTCGTGGCAAGCCGGGGTCGCTTCCCTCCTTGCGATTCGATGCAGGTACCTTCCGAAGCATCCGTGTCCGGAAAGCACCTGCACCAATCTGAAGGAAAGCGACCCGTGTCGCCGCCCTACCCACCTCCCGAGGACCGGGCGGATGGCGTCCACCGTCCCCTGGCCGGGGACGGGTGGTGCCAGGTCCTCCGACCACCGCCTCAACAGGGCGGCCTGCGCCTGCCGTCGCATGCGCGCCACCTCCTCCCACCCTGGGGGCTCCCCGCGCGACTTCCTCGCCGCTACAAAATTGTAGATCTCGGCGAGGATTTCGGCTTGGAGCTCCCAGGGCGGGTCTCCGGCCAGCACGCATGCGGCTGTCCAGGACACCGTCCGGTAACCGCGTATCGCCCTCGTCGCGATGACCCGCTGCGGACGTCGCAGCAGGGCCTTATTGTCGCGACCGAGGGCGTCCGCCCAGACAGGTGCCCCGTACAGGGCCATACTCCGGATTACTCCGGAGTACAGCCGACGGCAAGTTGCGCTAGGGCCGCCCACGTTCGGCAGTAGTCGCCCCAGGGCGGCTGCGGCTCCCACGACTTTCGGGGCCAGACTGGCGAAGAGGGCCCCGAAACCCCACCTCCCGTCCAGGACGAGACCCAGATATTTCATCTGGGTCCCGACCCGGACAACGACCCCCTCCAGGACCACATGTGTTCCTGGCGGGGGTCGCCCCCGAGGCCCGTGGAACAACAGGGCCTCGGTCTTGGGGAGAGCGACGCGCAACCCCAGGGCACGGATGCGGTCGACCACGAGGGATGTTCCCACCGTGGCCAAGCGCACCGTCTCCCTGAGGTCCCTCCCCTTGGCCACGACCAGGGTATCGTCCGCGTAGCACGCCACCCGCACACTGGCGGGAAGCGTGCCACGCAACACCCAGTCGTAGCCAATGTTCCACAGGATTGGTCCTAAGACGGACCCCTGTGGAACCCCGCAGGAGACGCGACGGTGCCTCACTCCGTCGCGTCCTACCACCAGGACCTCGCGGTCCCGGAGGTAGTCGGCCAACAGCCTCCGCAAATACAGGGGCACTCCGTGATAGCGGAGTGCCTCCTGTATGGTCCCATGCGGGAGGCTGTTAAAGGCGTTGGCAATGTCGAGAGACACTGCCAACGCCCTGTTCCCCTCTGCGACCGCCTCCTGCGTCCACCCCTTGAGCCAGAGCAGGGCGTCCACCGTTGAACGCCCCGCTCTGAACCCGTACTGGGCCTCCGACAAGTCGGGCCCAGTCCCCCTCAGGTGCCGGATGACACGGGACGCGACCACCCTCTCCAACAGCTTTCCCGTGTCATCCAGCAGCACAATCGGCCTGTATGCGGAAGGAGAGTCTGCATCTCGACCCTCCTTCCGCAACAGGCACACCCTCCCAACCTTCCACGGCTTCGGGAACCGTCCGGACGTGAGGCATGCGTCGAACAGCTCCCGAAGCCTTCCACCCAAAACGCCGCAGCAAATCCTCAAGACCCGGCCCGGTATTCCGTCCGGGCCGGGAGCCGTCCTCTTACGTAGACGGCTCACCGCTACCTCCATCTCCGCCTCTGTGACTGGCGGGATGGAGGCTGGCGCCAGCTCCTCGACAACTGCTGGCGCCATCGTCGGAGGCGCGTGCTGGGGGTCCGCGTCGGGAAATAGACCCGCCAGCACGCGATCGAGCACCTCCGGCTCCAGGGACTCGGCCACGGGGGGCGCCGGGCCGCCGAGCTTTTTGCGCGCGACCCGATACTGACGCCCCCACGGGTCCCTGTCGAGGCCCTCCAGGACCTCCGCCCACGCCGCCTCTTTGGCACGGCCTATCGCCAGCTCCAACGCCTCCGTCGCTACACGGTAGGCGTCGTAGAGCTGGCGCTCAGCTGCCAACCATTCCGGTGGCAGCTGGTCATCGGTGCGGCCGTGCCGCCGCCTCCTACTCCGCAAGTAGGGCCGCCGCGTTCTTGTGCACTGCACCCGGAGCTCCGCAATTTCGGAGCTCCACCAGTACACTGCGCGGCGGGCGGGGCGGCTGGTGACCCTCGGCATGGCCGTGTCGGCCACGGCCGTAAGCGCATCCCGGAAGTGGACAGCAGCTACATCCACGTCCGGGTGCGCGGGCCCGGCGAGCCACGCCTGGACGATTGCCGCCTCCTCCGCTAGCCCAGCGTCGAGGCGGCTCAATGCCCAGCGTGGTAGGTCAGCGCGTGCGACGCGCTGACGCCCTCCATCCATCCCGTCGGAGGTAGACATCTCGAACCGTATGTACTTGTGGTCCGAGAGTGTCTCCACCTCCGACTCCACCCTCCAGGCCCGGACACGTGCTGCGGCAGACGGTGTGGCGAACGAAAGGTCCACCACGGACCCCCCGTTATGCCGCACGCACGTGTGGACCGACCCCGTGTTGAGTAGGGTCAGTCCGCTGGCGACAGCCCACTCCCTGACTAGCTCCCCCCGAGCGTCAGTTTGTGGGTTGCCCCAGTCTCGGGCCTTGGCATTGAGGTCCCCCATGAGGAGGACCTGCCGGGGCGCTTGCCGACCGACCGCTGCGGCGAGGAGGTCCAGGTATGCCTCCAGGGCCGCAGCGGTCTTGTTTGGGGAGAAGTACGCGCCGACGATCGCGTACTCTCCCCACTTCACTACAACGTAGCCCGCCCCCCTTTCCTCAACTGTGAGGGGGGCACCACCCGCCTTGGCTACTATGGCGACGGAGTCGTCCCGGTCCCCAGCCCAATATGGATGGGAGGGGACGTAGTATGGCTCCGCCGCGACCGCCACATCTACCTGCCACTGCGCCATGGTCTGCATGAGCAGATCCTGGGCCCTGGCGCAGTGGTTCAGGTTCGTCTGAAGGAAGTTGTGATGTCTGACTGGATTCATTATTCAGACATCACAACTTCCTCTATCGCCTGAGCTGGGCGAGTTACGGCAGGGGTGGCGGGGCTGGTCGCTGCCGCCGGGAAGGCCTGGGCTGTGGCCTTTCCCTTCGTCTTCGGGGGGGCGCAGCTGCGTCCCCCCATTACGTGGCCCGAAGGCCGCCCCGTCTCCGCGCATATGGCGCAGCGCGGGACCTTATTCGGGCACGCGGCCGCCTTGTGACCTGTGCTTCCACACCGGAAGCACAGGTCACCCCTATCCGCCGTCGCTGGGCACTGCGGCCGCGTGTGCCCCAGCCCGAGGCACTTGAAGCAGCGCATCGGGCGCGCCTCAAGTGCCTTGACCCGCACGGAGCTCCACCCTATCATGAGCCTGCCCTTTTGCAGCACCGCCTTTGCGGCTGCCACAGGGCAGGACACGAGCGAAGCTCCCACTCCGCCGGGGCCACGGCGGATTTCGCCGGCCTTTACCAGGCCGACGTCGCAGCCGCCTGCTTTGGCGACTGCCGCCACCACCTTCTCCTTGGTGGCTGCGTCGTCCAGGCCCGTGATGTCCAAGTCTGTGGACTTTTGGGGCCTGGAGACGGTCGCCACTTCCGACAGGGCCTCGCGGAGCTTCTCCGCGAGCCTGTCGGCCTTCTCGCTGCTGCCGGAGCCAGGGATCTCCATTTTCCTGGCTCCGGTGGCCGTCTGGCGGAATCGCAGTTGGTCGATCCCCAGTTCCTGGAGATCGACCTTTTCTTGTGCCGCCTCCATCACTGCGCCGTATGTGACCCCCTTGTCCATGGCTGCAGCTTGGAGGGACACTACGACCACCGCGGACTTGGGGGTCGCTAATGCCGGCCTTTTCCTCTTTTTTCCCGGCGTTGCGGCGGGGACACGCGCTGCTGGTACAGGCGCAGGGGCGGGAGGGGACGTCTTCCCCTTGCCCTTTCCCTTGCCCCTTCTGACTACTGTCGCCCAGGTATCAGCCTGGGGGACAGAAGTAGAAGGAGCAGCCGTCGTAGGCAAAACACTCTCCACTGACGTGGCAACCGAGGCACGAGCGGCTGAGACCGCACGCGGGGCCACTGACGACGAAGAGTTGCCCTTCTTTTTCGCCGGCGCAGGTTTCGGCTTGGGTGGCGCGGCAACCGTCGCCGCCGCCGCTGTCCTTTTCATATCCGCCCTGAGCGGAGGGCGTACTGAAGGGGCAGGGAGAAGTCGGTCCTCCAAGCCTGCCAGTCTCGCGTTGAGCATGTCTCCGATCGTTGTGATCAGAGAGCGCTTCAACTCCTCCATTACGTCAGTCGTATTCGTAGTGGGGACTGCGGCATTGAGCTCTCTGGCACTGGCATTAGCAGCGGTCGCAGCGGCAACCTCAGTCTTCGCTTCTGAGAAGCCCCGACGCAGCGCCTTCACCTCCGACCTGCAAGCTTCGACCTCTAGTCGCAGGCGGGAGTTTTCTGCTCGAAGGCGCCGCGTCTCTTCTGCCTCACTTCTGTCAGCGAGCGCATCCACCACGTCTCGCAACAACGACGCCGATCTTTTTAGGCGAGCCACGTATTCGCCCTTTAGGTTGCCAGATTTCCTGGCAACCTCCAAAATGCACGCTAGTTTCGCGCCGGCGTGCGCCCTCAACTCTTGCGCGTTTAACGTGCTCACGTCGCCGGCCCTGGCAGCGACCTCGGAATCGCTTCCGGTGTCGGTGACAGGGTCGACGACAGAAGCACCTCCCTTCTTCAAATTCCGCTTGCGCAGGACCTCCTCTAACTCGGCGTCAGAAGCCACAGGCGATGGCTTCACAAAGTCATCGCGTGAAGTCCCCGCTTTCACGGACCTTCCTCGCCCTCTTCTGGCAGTGCTGACCTTCGCACCAGCCGTCGCCTCGGTCTCCGTGTCTGATTCTGAATGACCAGGCACGAAGAACAAGGAGGACGGCCGCTTGCGTTGAGTCAGCATAGCCGCGATCCCTACATCGGACTCTGCGTCCGACAAAACCAAATTTTCCCCATCGACAGAAACGATGGGAGAGGCCTCCGGGCAGTTGGCTTTCTTGAGGAACTTCCCCGAAGCGTCCCTCATAGGTTTCGGCATCCCGAAACACAAAAACAAACCAAAAGACAAATAAACAAAACGACGCAGTTCAAACAAACAACAAAACAAAGAAACAGAACATTTCAACTCCCCCGTGGGGGTACCCTTAGGGCAACCACCTCCAAATCAGTGCCACCTTATCGGCGCACCCTTCCTTCACACTCCGACACAAAAATAACAACAGAAAACACGAATTTAAAAATTTTTGAAATTTTTTGCGTGGAGACACCTTACAACACGTCCGCTCCCGTCGAGTGGCGAAAGCAGACTCAGACCCGCCCAACCTTTTTTTTTTTTTTTTTTTTTTTTTTTTTTTTTTTTATTTTTTTTTTTTTTTTTTTTACGTGGGGAAAATGCATTTACGCACTTCCGCCTACCGGGAAAGTAGGCGGGGTGTGTCGGGCTCGCTCGAGCATCACCGCTCCCTGGGGGGCCTCATGGCCCCCAACCCTAACTGCACCCACAGCAGCCAGGGTCCACTACCGACTAAAACCCACGGTGTCCATCCTGCCGCTATAACGGAGGGAGCGCGGGGTATTGCATACCGCGCCCCCACCACGGCCGTCCGTTTCCGGACCCCTCCAGGGGGGAGGATGACCCTCCCCCTCGCGACCGTGCCGGGACCAAGAGCACGGCCGCACCACCCCGGGGACCACACAGTGCAAGGAACGCCAGACTTCCCACATCCGACGCTCGTGGTCCCCTGCGATGGGCCAGATGGAGCAGCCCCATCGCCAGCCGCTTCGGCCGCCACCCTCCGACGGCGGCCATATCGGCGCCACAGCAGGAGACGAACTGAATCACTCCCGCCGCAGCGCCTCCTCAGCTGCAGCGCCGTCCCACAGCGCCGCTGCCCCCCTCAGTTGCAGTGCTTTGCAGCACCGCAACCTACCGTCTGATGGACCGCTCCTCGTCGGCTTGGCGAGCAAAGCCTATCGGGAGCAGTCCCGGCCAAAATACTATAAACATACATAAATAAATGGATATAAATAAACTTACATAGATATGAGACACGCGAGTCGCCGGACGATGTCTAGTTACGTCTAATTCAGAGGAATTAGACCAAGAACAGGCAGCACCGCGAGAAGGTAATCGCCAGACTTGCCTTGAGGATCATCACGACCTGCGCTTCCCCCAAGACCGTAGCCTCCCTACTCATCACGGGATGAGTAAAGAAGGCCTGGACTTATCCAAAACAAGTAACGTAAACGCTGCAAGCATAGGCATAGCAACTATTTAATGGATAAACCCAGACCCGCCCGTGTACAGACAACCTGCCTAAGATCGCAGGCAAGAGCTGGATGCGGGCCGCTTCCAATCGGTCCTTGCGGAAATCAATGAGGGAGGCATATATCCAGCAGTGGACGTCCTATGGCTGAGATGATGATAGTGATGATGACACTGAGGTATCAAAACATTATGAAGATTTGTTGTCATATTATGTCATCATTTATTTTGATATCAATGCAGTAATTTAATTCCCTACGAGGACCTTCGTGGTTCATTGTTGAATGAAGTTACAAGTATTTTTATTCCTCTTTTTTAGTTGGTAGCCGTGACGCAGTGGTCAGTAACATGACTTCCGTGTCTCCGGGAACACTGGGTTCGAATCCCGACGGGCGCACATTTGTGCGATGAGTGTAGATGTTTGTCCCGGGTCTTGGGTGTTTTTGTGCTGTGATTGTACATCATTCATTCATCATCATTGCACCATACAATCACATGTGTCCATGCCTCCCATGACACAGGGAATCCTAGTGCGGGGGTTTGACTGTGATTTAAAAAAGAAATAAAAGTATTCATAATCCTACATATAAATAATAAAACCAAAACAAAAATTAAAAGTTTTTTTTGAATGTGTCGACGGTACAGTCCTTACGAAATTATTGCATCATAGAAGGACAAAAGTAAGACCTACTTAAGAAGTACCGACGGCAAAAGAAGTACCCCCTTGTAACACTGTGGCCTTTTGTTACAGGCTATGAAGTCATGGTATTGCCGCACAGCAGGAGACGAACTGAATCACTCCCGCCGCAGCGCCTCCTCAGCCGCAGCACCGTCCAACACGGCGCCGTTGCCCCCCTCAGTTGCAGTGCCTTGCAGCAGCACCGCAACCTACCGTCATGTGGACCGCTCCTCGTCGGCTTGGCGAGCAAAGCCTATCGGGAGCAGTCCCGGCCTGAATATAATAAACATACATAAATAAATGGATATAAATAAACTTACATAGATATGAGACACGCGAGGCGCCGGACGATGTCTAGTTACGTCTAATTCAGAGGAATTAGACCAAGAACAGGCAGCACCGCGAGAAGGTAATCGCCAGACTTGCCTTGAGGATCATCACGACCTGCGCTTCCCCCAAGACCGTAACCTCCCTACCCATCACGGGATGAGTAAAGAAGGCCTGGACTTAACCAAAACAAGCAGCGTGAACGCCGCAAGCATAGGCATAGCAACTATTTAATGGATAAACCCAGACCCGCCCACAGTACAGTTACCTGCATCAATTTTAAATTAAAACTGATTGAGTTTTAATTAAATTTTTTAACTCGTATATGTTTTATTGCATACCCGCACTTGTCCCGGACACAAGTTTGAGCATGCAAAAGACAGTATATAAGTTCTTTATAAGTATAACTCGTCACAATCAATAGCAAGTGTTAGTCACTATTATTGCATTAAACAGGACGTTCTAGATCATGTTCTGTGTCGCGGCTCCTGTTCGCTTGACGTTTAAGATAAAACAAAGTCATGAACTTCCTCTATTTTAAAGTACTCTTATGTGCTTTTTTACAGTTTCGTATCGATAATATAATAGGTTTATATATATTATAAGCCCTTATTATTATCTCTGTTATATCTGTAATTCTGTTTTGTGCATACCATCTTTTGTACATATATGATATTATATGTGTATCATAATCATACATAATAAATATATCGTCGTTCATCTTATCTCAGTAGTCATATTTATGTTATCGCACACACGCACTTGTCCCGGACACAAGCTTGTATATGCAACAGACTGTAATATACTGCGACATAGACACGGCATAGACGATGGGGCTGTTTTTGAAATCATAGATATCATATTTCAGCAAGCAAATCTCTAATACATTATATATTGTCAATTACTATATACTATACTATAGTAGTGGCTCATTTACCCTTCTTATTGAGGCGTTAATGTTTATTGAACTAAATACTTATATCTCAGTTATTGTTTACTGTTAGATATCTAATTGCATTCACTCGCGTGTCCCGGACACACGCAGTTCGGTGCAACAGATAAATAAATATAAACGCTGAGAACACAGCACAATAAAATACATAATGTTACGGAAGTGGGTACGGGAGGAACAACACTTGTAACGAAAGTGACGATTTATTCACTCGACTGACCGTGTAGAGTCCGAGATAGTTCCGTGGATCGAGTATCTCTACAGTCACGGTCACTGAGAACACTCACACTGGTTCACTTTTTGTGCACTTTCCTGCACTTTTATCACCACTGTTTAATACTTTTATTACTTCTTTCTTGTATTGCATCTCAAGCTCAATCCTCCGGCGGCGTCCGGAGCCATTATTTCGCTTCTTCTTCATTATTCTAGATCGCCTTTCCTTGAATCTTCCATTTTTTTACTCATTTGTTTCTCTAGAATTTTCTATACGCATTTACGAATAATGTTCATCATGTGTACAGAACTTTCCACCGAATCCTCAAAACCATACAGCAATGACAGCACAGCTGACGTCTCCGCCGCGGCGGGAGCACGTCACAAGTGACTTTACAGGTAAGTACTGTCGAGAATACTCAACATGTAGTACTTATCATTATATCTCGGGTGTGTTAGCTCAACGTGTTCATCGACACACGCGCGCTCGGTCCGGGACGCGAGCGCGCGTAGCCAATAGGACAGGATGGAGCTCCGAGAACACAGCGCAATAAAATACAAATATAATTCAAACAAAATGTACAACTAAAACAAGTCGTTGAACTCGTTATTTAGAGTTTTTAAATTGTAGGTATCAGTTTTCGAAGTTGTTTGTAACCTCTCAGTTCTTTTACACATTATTTGTGAGACCCCCGCACCCTCGCCTTCAGCATGACAGTGAATACTATTTCTCGATGTATTCGTCGTTTCAAATTCAAGTTGCACTATATATATATATATAGTAGTACTTTGCTAATTAGATAAAACAATATTTGTGACTTTTGCATGATTCATTGGATTCATTCATTTCTTTTTTACATATGATATGATTCGATATGAAATGTTAGATTACTTCATTTAAAAATAAATTTTAAATTAAATTGACTTCTGAAAACGGAAGCCAGTTTTAATTTAAAATGTTTGACTCGTATAAGTCTAATTGCACACACGCACTTGTTCCGGACACAAGTTTGTTTATGCAGAAGACAGTATATAAGTTCTATCTTGTAACAACAGTGTACTTTACTTTTATATAACTATTTACTTTTTACTTGTACACGGTACCATCACGGTGTACGTACGTTCGTGTTAGTCATTATAATTATAATATTATAATTAACTAACAGCTCCATTTCAAAAGTTATAACGCCATTCTGCGTTCTAAAAGAGTATTATGTTGGCAACGGTTGTGTTGTACTAACCGTTTTTATATTATTATATGATACATATTCCTTTTTTTGGTGGAATTATAGATATTTCAGTCAGTAAATTATCAATTACATATTATATTATTCGTTTCATTTCTCATTACACACACACACACACACACACACACGATGACGATAGTCCTCATAACTATACTATGTAGAGTTCTATCTGACATTTACGCTTCGTATTGAGGCGTTAACTAAATATTTTTCTTCTCAGTTACACGTTATTGTTTATTATTAGATATCTAACTGCATTCACTCGCGTGTCCCGGACACACGCAGTTCGGTGCAACAGATAAATAAATATAAACGCTGAGAACACAGCACAATAAAATACATAATGTTACGGAAGTGGGTACGGAAGGAAACAACACTTGTAACGAAAGTGACTATTTATTCACTCGACTGACCGTGTAGAGTCCGAGATAGTTCCGTGGATCGAGTATCTCTACAGTCACGGTCACTGAGAACACTCACACTGGTTCACTTTTTGTGCACTTTCCTGCACTTTTGACTCCACTTTTTAATACTTTTATTACTTCTTTCTTGTATTGTATCTCAAGCTCAGCTAATTCACGGCGGCGTCCGGAGCCATTATTTCGATTGTCATATTTTCGATCGCCTTTCCTTAATCTTTTATTATTTTAGTAATTTGTTTCCTCTAGAATTTTCTATACACTTCCCATTCACGAATAATTTTCATCATGTGTCCAGAACTCTCCACCGAATCCTCAAAACCATACAGCAATGTCAGCACAGCTGGCATCTCCGCAGCCGCCGCCGCCGCGTTAGCACGTCACGGGTGACATTACAGGTAAGTACTGTCGAGAATACTCAACACCTAGTACTTAGTTAATTATATCTCGGGTGTAGTTAGCTCATAGTGTCCATCGACACACGCGCGCTCGGCCCGGGACGCGGGCGCGCGTAGCCAATACGACGGGATGGAGCTCCGAGAACACAACGCAATAAAATACAAATATGATTCAAACAAAATGTACAACTAAAACAAGTCATTGAACTCGTCGTTTGGAGTTTTTAAATATTAGGTATTAGTTGTCGAAGTTGTTTGTAACCTCTCAGTTCCTTTACACGTTATATTACTATGTGAGACGCCCGCCCTCAGCCGCGGCGCACACACGAGTGTCGCTCGCCCTCACCCGCGGCGCACACACGAGTGTCGCTCGGGGCCAATCTGTGCGCGTCGCCCGCGCGCCCGCGCCGCCCGCCGCCCGCCGCCTCACCCTACATATGTAGCGAGTGAAGCAGAAGTGCGTGGATAATATCACTAACTTACTAAAATTCCATAAAATAATGGAAATTCGGTGCTAATTCTTAGCGTCTTAGAACTTGCGTGCTAGCTTTGTTAAGCATTCATAATCATTATAATAATAATTATACAAGGCGGTAATGTCGTGCTTCATTGGCCCCAACCTTGTTAATCTTCATGTGTCGTTATCGATAAGCGTCATGCCGATCAGGACTTTATCTCAATCGTAATTATAACAACTTATAACATTTTCAAGAAATGATCATTTTCCGTATAGTCGAACAAGAGAATCACCACCGTCGTCGGCGTGTCTCCCCGCTCCACCGGCGGTATGTCAGTACCTACCTTCGCTTACTGTTTACTATCATTCATTAATAGGTACTCAGCGTAGATTCGCGCGTCGCGTCCTCCTGTGAGCCGACACCGCCCCCCCTGCCCCTGCCCGCGACGCCTGCGGCAGTGCCGGTTCGCGCACGCGTCGGCTGTTCGCGGCACTCGTGCGAGCCGAGGGCTAGCTATGCGTGTACCTACTACCCGAGCAATTAAAGGTTGTTCTTCGAGGTCGTATATATATGTGTAGTAGCAATACTGGGGGAGGATTTCGTTTTCATACATTTGAATCGCTTTACCAACAAATGGAACCGACTTCATCACTCAATAGTGTGCAATAAGTTGTTGAAGTCGGTACCGTGATAGTTCAAAAGTAGCTATCGCACATGGTACCTACTTCGAAAAGTTTGTTCACATTTTTAGTCGATTCCATTTTCTAGTAAACATTTTTTGGAACCTACTAGTTAGGGTAACTGCACCTACTTACGGCGTCGATTCGCATTCACTGTCAATGAGGATATGATCAAGATACGCGAAATACTTTTCAGTTATTGGAATGTATCCCAAAAACAGCTAGACCGATATTGATGAAATTTGAATGGAACCACCTCGAAAGTATACTCAACCAAACAATAAGAGAATGATCCAGGCCCCAACAGAATACATACAATAAAAATGCAAACATTGTATCACTAGAGTGCAATTTTAATTTATTTATTTTTATTACGTTATGTATGTTTGTAATCAAAACAATTACCATTATCAGTTAGGTTATTATAAGTAGTAGATATTATTATTATTATTAGTCTTTGTCTTCGGCCACCCACAAGCACAGCGCAATAAAATACTTGTTTAATTGTTCAAAGAATTCAATGTGAGCGGGAGTACCCGGGCCGACGGGCGACTGAGGAGGGCTTCGGAGGACGCGATTATGCAATATCGATTTAGATGCGAGTCGAGGCCGCGATTACCGCGTTCCCCGCCGTCACGGTACCTTCAACGAGTTATTTCATACTTTTGACAGTTTGAGTGTCGGTTCCATGTTTTGGTATTATTTTTAATTTTATTTATTTGGTTCAACACTTGGAATATACACTGATCTTAGACTAACTAACTATAACATAATAGGTAGATTTTGTGTAATTCCTAACACTAGTGAACACAGCATGCATTGTAAATCTTGCGAATAAATAATAGTTTTACATTTGATGAAACAGTATGCAAATTGAAAGTTAACTGACTAAAAATGAAATTAATAATTAGAAAAAAGAAATAATATATATTTATGGAAGGCCAACTGCTTTTGAAGTTTACAATAGTATTGGTATGGCTGCAGGGAGCCTGTTGGGTGTTGTAAGGATCACCTATTTTTTTTCTAACTTTCATAGAGTTTGTATGGATATTTGAAAAAAAAAAAAATACGTTTGTGCCGATGCAAGTTTACTGGACGACTAAATGATTTTATTGACAACATGCCGCCCACCAAAAGAACTGCAGGGGCTCTTAACAACTTACATATGTTTACAATTCATTATGATTATTACGTACAAGGTAAAAATTAAACTTTTACAATTATGCACTAATGCTAAAATGTTCACATTTAAATCACTTATACATCAGTATCAACAGGTAGTGCACACAATTTAGTCACAGTCCGCTTAGTCACGGAACCTCCACTCTACTCCGCTGTACACCCTCGTTAGTCCTGGCGTCGACGCCCGGGTGTTTAACATTAATGCGTCGTAATGACCATTGTCCTGGCGGCCGATTGTCAGTTTTTATCAGTACTACTGCGCCAACCGGCCAGTCATTATTTCCAATGGGTGCGTTATATAAAACGTCATTGATTAGACCTTCTTCATTCACCAATATGAAATCTAGCAGAGACGGCGTCTGATTTATTTGGAACCGGGTAGGTGTTTCAACTATTTGTAGAAGATTACTTTTAATATACATATTTGTGAAGATATCCTCTGGTTTCCTCCCACAATGAGCACAGTACTGTTCTCTCTTCGATTGTGACTTCGGTATGGCTCTCACCACATTAGTGACGGTCCGCCGGCGCGCCCGAGCCCGAATGACAATCTCATCATTTACTACGTCGATAGCCTTACAAAAGTCACTATAGATTGAGTGAAATCAAATATAGATTGAAAATATATCAGTAGTAAGAGATTAGACACAGTGGTTTTTCCCGGTAAGAATCCATGTTTTTTTTTTTTTTTTTTTTTTACTTTTAGGTTCGCAAACTGAGCGAAACAGCATTTACAAATCAAAAATTTAGACACAGTGAGAACATGAATTACTGAACGCCCTACTCTGTGCAAACACAGCATGCACAATGATAGTTGTTTCTAAAACTAAAGAATAATAATTTGAACAAAAGAAATTTAAACAAAAAAAAATCAATTTAAATAAAAGAAGAAAACAAGAAAATCAACTTATCAAAATATGAAATAATTTACTTTTAATGTTTTTGACCGATGCACTGAAAATATCTAATTCACAACAAATATAGAAGATATAAGAAGATTATAAGAAGAGCACAAACGATTCAGTGATGAGTTCTGACTATAGTTTGTTCGGCATGGAGGAAGATTAAATGTTTTACGATTTATTAGACGGCTCCAGCTCGAGGGATAGTAAAAGGCATTGTTTCTAGTAACTCTGGGCAATCTGTTTTACCTGTAACAATTTTTTGTAGGAACACAATGTCAGCTAGCCTGCGCCTGACTTCCAGTGTGGTTACTTTGTAGTGACTGAGTCTTGAGTAATACGATTCAAGGCTACCACAGAGATTACTAGCATAAGTAAGGTTATACAAAAACTTTTTTTGAAGCTTTTCGATTCTATTTATGTGAATGGCATAAAACGGGCTCCAAACTGGACTGCAATATTCGAGTAAGCTACGTATGTAGCCGTTAAAAAGTAAAATTGGAATTTCTGGTTCGTTGAAGGTTTTAGTTTGCCTTGAGACAAAACCGGCCATTTTGGCTCCTTTCTTGGTTATATGATCTATATGCTCTCTGAAATCTAACTTTTGATCTACTACAATGCCCAAGTCACGTATGCTGGAGACCTCTGCAACCGGATCACTACTAGTAAAATAGCATTGACAGCGTTCAGTTTGCGGGTAAATTTCATATAAAAGCATTTGGTAGGATTAAGGGTCATATAAAACTTGTTGTTGACACGTTGTTGACAGTTCAGTCCCGTTTTAAAATTAAAATCCATAAATGCCGAGTAGTAGGAGTATCTGACCAGTAATTTTCTTGGTCAAACCTTTAACTGCCCCAAAGGTTAATAAAGTTCTGCTGCGCTTGCGCCGGTTCGTTCACATGAGATCTATGAAGGAATACCAAAATTCAGCTCTGTCGGAATTTTTGTTATTTAAAATGTTTATTTTGATCGGGCTATACCTATTCACGAAGCTGCATAAAATGAAACCAGGTATGACAATAAAATATTTATTGACAATAAATAAAATATGAAATTGATTAACTTATTATTACAAATGATCACATTTTCATCGCACTCGAGGAGTGTAAAGTTAGAAACGATTCACACAACAACAACAACAAATATGGCAACAACGTTCGGCCTCGGCGTCTAGCTCTCAGGCTCGACTCGAGCGGGCCGTCGCACGCGCCGCGTCACATCACGGCAGGCTCAGGAAGTAGAACGCGACCAGCGCCAGCGCGTAGAACAGCCCGCTGCACGCCAGCATCGCGCGCACCGTCGCGCGCTGCAGCCGCGCCCCGCCGCCCCCGCACCCCGGGGCGCGCGCGGGTGTGCGCACCCAGTACCGCTCCGTGTTGAGCACCTTGCGCTCCAGCGGTTTGTCCACGGCGGCCGCGGCCAGGTTCGCGCTCACCCGGGGCGACTCCTTCACCAGCGCCGAGTAGCGCAGCGCCGCGAACGCGGACTCCGCCTCCGCCTCCGCCAGCGCGAACGCGGGCCGCGTCGCACCCTCTGCCTCCGCGCCCGATTCCGCCTCCAGAAGCGGCGGCGCGGGCGGGGACAGGCGCGCTCGCGCCGCCGCCCTCCGCGGGGCCACGCCGCGCGCCTGCCGGTACTCGAGCGGGCGCGGCACGCGCACCGGCGGGGTCCACGCCGGCGGAACCGATTCGAACGGCGGCGCCGGTTCCAGCGCGAGCACGCGTCCCTCACGTCCGGGCACCGAGGGGCGGGGGGGGCGCGCGGCGGGCGGAGCGAACAACACGCCGGCGCGGTGCGCGGGCGGGGCGCACGACGGCGGCAGCGGCAACGCGTGGGGCGCGCGCGGCGTGTGGGGAACGCGGCGCTCGGCGGGCGCGGCGACGGTGAGGTCGGCGGCGACGAGGTGGCGCGCGAGCACGGCGCGCGCGCGCAGCGGCAGACCGTAGCGGAAGTAACGGTCGCTGTAGACGACGGTGGTGAGCGGGCGCGCGCCGCGCACCAGGTCGTAGAGGTCGCGAGAGAGGCGCGCGGCGGCGGGGCGCGCGCGGCGCAGCAGGCGGCGCAGGGGGGAGCGCGCCGGGGCGGGGGCGGGACGCGGCTCGTACGGCTCGGCGTAGAGGCGCGGCGCGGCGCGCGGCGCGTGGCGCGGGCGGCGCGGGCGCACGCGTCAGTCGACGAGCAGCGGGCGCGCGCGGGTCTCGGCGCGCAGCTCGTGCAGCACCTCGAGCGCGAGCGCGGAGCTCCAGGCCTGCGAGCGGCACGAGTCGCGGCAGAAGGCGCCGCGCTCGCCAGTGAGCTCGGGCAGGCCGCGCCACGGCGAGGCGCGCAGCTCGGCGAGCGCCGGGCCGAGCGCGGCGTACGTCGCGGCGACGGTGCGCGCGCGCTCGCCGCACCGGTGCGCGAACGCGAGCCGCGCGCGCAGATAGAACCCGAGCGGCCACGCCCACTCGGGCCCCTGGTGGTAGTTGTAGCCGTGCGCGACGCTCGGGTCGTCGCCGTCGTTCGCGTTGTCGTAGGAGCCGCGGTACGCCCAGTCGGCGGGGTCGAGCGTCTTCACGCCGAGCGGGCCGACGAGCAGCTCCTGCACGCGGTCGAGCGCGAGCCACGCGCGCCGCGGCTCGAACAGGTCGGGCGCGACCGCCATCGCGATCGGGAAGTTGCACCGCAGCTGGTAGTCGGCCCACGGGCGCGAGGCGCCGTGCGTGTCCTTGTAGATCCCGCGCCGGTGCACGAGGTCGGGGCGCGCGTCCGCCGCGGAGGGCGCCGGCGGCACCCAGAAGTGGCGCTCGAAGTTGCTCCGGATGCGGTCCGCCCACTGCGCGTACGTCCAGGAGGTGAGCGAGCCGTCGCGGTGGCGGCGCACGACGCCCGGGTACGGGTGGCGGCCGGCGCGGTGCTGCGCCGCGAGCCACGACACGGCTGCGTACGCGAGCCCGACCAGCTCCACGGCGCTGCCGTCGCGCGGCGTCGCCGGCACGCCGCGCGTGCCCGCCTTCTCCGAGGAGCCCATCTTGTCCATCCAGGTGCCGCAGTTGGCGTCGTTCCCGCCGAACGGGAAGCCCGTGTCCGGGTCGACGCCGATCTGCACGTTGAACCCCTTGTCGGACATGTGCGCGTCGATCGCGCGGCCGGCGTTGCGCTCGCGGAACGTGAGCCCCTGCGCGGAAGCGAGCGGCGTGAGCGCGGGACGCGGGGGCGGGGGCGGCGGCGGGGGCGCGGGCCGGAAGACTCACCTGGAAGTGCACGTCAAGCGCCTCCTGCACGACGTCGTGCAGCGGCTGGTCGGCGGCGCCGGGCGGCTGCGGCTCGCTGTCGTCCTTGGGGAAGAGGCGCGCGACCGGCGCGGCGAGCAGCGCGGCGCCGAGCGCGGGCGGCGCGTGCGCGCAGTACTGCGCGATCGCGTGCAGCCACCACCACACGGCGTCGCGGCAGTTGTAGCGCGCGTTGCGTCCGCCGTCGAGCAGGTTCGGGATCAGGCCGTGTCGCAGACACGCGCCGAACCCGAGGATGTGCAGCCGCGCCTCCTGCGCACGCGAACAACGCTCACTGTGACGTCACACGCGAAGAGAGCAGACGGAGAGATCCGACACGCGGCGGAGTCGCACCGACCTCGAAACGTCCCGTGAGCAGGAACATCCCGCGGAGCGACACGAACGTGTCGCGGCCCCAGCACCGCGCGTACCCGACCGTGAAGTGCGGCAGCCCCGCCGACAGCGTCGCGGCGGCGAGGCCCCGCTCCGGCGGGGGCGCCAGCACCGGCGAGGGCGGCGGAAGCTCCGCTCCGCGCACGGCGCCCGTCAGCTGCACGCTCGTGAGCGCGAGCGCACGCCCGAGCGGGCCGTGCGCCGACTCGCCGCGCAACCGCGCGATAGCCGCGCGAACCACCGCCGTGTGCAGCGCGCGCATCGTGGCCGCGAAGTATGCGGGCACGAGGAACCGCGGCAGCGCACCGAGCGGGCGCAGCGCGGCGCGCAGCCGCGCGCCCACGGCGGCGAGGCGCGGCTCGCGCTCGCAGCGCGCCGCGACCCACTCCCAGAGCCAGTCGCCGGCGCGCAGGTTCTCGCACGCCGCGTGCCCTAGGTCGTCGGTAGGCGTCACCTCCGCGAGCAGCGAGGCGACCCCCTGCAGCCCCGCGTACGGCAACGCGCCCCACCCGGGCACCGAGTACACGCCGTCGCCGCCCGCCGCGATCTCCTCCGCCTCGCACCGATACAGCAGCGCGTTCAGGTCAACGAGGTCGAGGTCGGCGAGCGCGGCGGCGAGCCCCCACGGGTCGGCGGCGGGGCGCGCGGCGATCGCGGCGAGCGGGCGCTGCAGCGCGGCGAGCGCGGCTGCGTGCTCGGCGCGCGGCGCCACACGCACGGCGACCACGGCGCCGGGCCGCAGAGCGCGGAACTCGAGCACGGTGTGCGCGCCCTCGGTGCGCGAGGCGGCGACGGCGGCGGAGCGCGCGAGCGGTACGCTGCGCGCCACCGAGCACGCGTACTCGGCGAGCCCGTTGATGAGGTGCGCGTGGCGCACGAAGGGCGGCGCGCCCTCGACGCGGCGCACCTCTATCTCGAACAGGATCTCCTCGAGCTCGCCCTCGAAGCGCAGCGGCGGCACGGCGCGCGCGCACTCCCCCGCGCCCTCGGAGAACGCGGTGAACGCGACCACGATCACGGACTGCGAACGGTGAGGACGGAGATCGACGAGAGAAGCGAACGCCCCTATCGGGGCTATCGCCGCAAACACTGTTGCCCATGATGGACTCATCATCATCATCTCAGGCATAGGACGTCCACTGCTGGACATAGGCCTCCCCCATTCGGCCACGGCCAGTGGCCGTCCTGTGCTACGCTTGCCAGTCCGTGGTCTCCATTCCATTCCATGCTTAAACATTGTTACAAAAACTTTAAAGAGAATGCTGCTAAAACTATCCGCACACATCCAAAGCATATTTGGTCATTTGTGAATAGTCATAAATGCAATAGTAACTCGCTGCCTAATCAAATAGTTTTAGATGATAGAGTTGCAAATGGTGGTCAAGAAATTGTTGACATTTTTTCCGAGTATTTTCAGTCTGTTTATAAATCAGTAAATGCTCCATTAACGAATACATATGGTACATATGAGGATGTATCAACCTCTGTTTTAAGTACATGTATTCTAACAAGAAACGAAATTCATAGAGCTATTTTAAAATTAGATCAAAAAAAGGGGGCAGGATTGGACCAAATACCAAATAGTTTTCTTAAAAAATGCGCCGATACCTTACTTACACCACTTCAAACAATTTATAACAGATCTCTTAGGGACGGTATTTTTCCAACTCTATGGAAAGTGGCGCGTTTGACACCAGTCCATAAAAAGGGGGACATTACAAAAGTTTGCAATTATAGACCAGTTTCTATCCTTCCTGCACTGGGAAAGGTTTTTGAGTCTTTGGTGCAACAAAAAATTTACTGGCACGTTAAAGAATTCATACACCCAGAACAGCATGGTTTTATGCCCAAAAAGTCTACTGCTTCAAATTTAATAGGTTTCGCAAGTGATATTTCTCATGCTCTTGATACCGGAGAAGAAGTACACGCAATTTATACCGACTTTACTAAGGCTTTCGATCTCATTGACCATGGTATTCTGCTTAACAAGCTGAAAGCAATGGGAATACATGGCTCTCTATTAAGATGGTGCGAATCATATCTAAAAAACCGATCACAACTGGTTACGATTCGAGGATATACATCTCGGTCGCAAACGATTCCTACAGGTGTACCCCAGGGATCACACATGGGTCCTCTGTTCTTCGTAATATTTATTAACGACCTAGCAGCAAAAATCAATAATTGTTCTTTTAAGATGTATGCAGATGATTTGAAATTGTATAAACGTATTCGTAATGATCAAGATATTATACAGCTGCAAACAGAAATTGACAATGTTTTTTCATGGTCTTGCGAAAACAATATGATTTTGAATATTGATAAATGCATCCACATTAAATTTACAAGAAAAAGAAATCGCTTTAATGCTGTGTATAATATTAATAATAAACAGTTGACCGAAGTAAAAAACATTCGCGATCTCGGGGTAATTGTAGACAGTTCCTTCCATTTCCGAAGTCATATTGACAGCATTATTAAAAAAGCATCGCGACTATCTGGTTTCGTTACTAGACAGATAAAAATTTTTAAAGATCCCAAAGTGATTGTCCCGATTTATAGCAGCTTAGTAAGAAGCATACTAGAATATAACAGTCCTATATGGGCACCTTCCTATGCTGTGCATTGTAATAGACTAGAACGTATACAGAAAAGATTTGTGTATAACCTGACGTATGCAAATAATATGTGTAAATCTTTAACATCTTACGAATCTAGACTGGCTTGTTATAATCTAAAATCATTGAGTTGTCGAAGAAAAATATCGGATATACTATTATTATATAAAATTATGCACGGTTTAGTATTGAGTCCTGATTTTCTTAAGCACATAGATATTGAAGTTCCACGAACTGGTAGTAGGTTAGTCAATCGCAAAACGTTTAAATTACCACTATGTCGAACTAATATAGGCCAACACTCTTGCTTGTATAGAATTTTATCTAATTGTAATGGAATTTGCTCAACACTAGATATTTTTAATGATTCTTTAGCGTCTATTAAGACAAAAGTCATTCAAATTGTAAGTTGACATTCCAATTAAAATAACTTTTAAATACTTTTAACTTATTTTTCTTCTTTTTTTTGTCTTTCATACTTACTTTTTTGTATTGGAATGCCATAAATGAACGCTGTGTTCACTATTTTTAGGATGAGCACTGATTGTACCCTAGTTGTATTATTATGTTTAGTTAAAGTGTTACATCTCATTTGTGAACCAAATAAAAAAAAAAAAAATAAAAAAAAAAAAAAATTCCAGAACTTTTCGGCCCCAACGGCCATCAGGTCGTCGAGCTATGTGATGGACTTTCTATATGTAATTTATTTAATGAATACTTTCACTCTAATGATGGTCAAATAAATGATTTTTCGGGCAAAGTAACCTGGCCCCCCAATTAAATAGACCTCTTCCATCTTCTTTTCAAAAAAAAAAAAAAAAAAAATGTTACTGATCTTAAAGAAAGTTAATGTACGTAGAGTCATGGTGGTATTCATCCGTTATTTATTTGTAAATGTGCCGAAGAGTTTTCCTTAACAATTTTTATAATATAAAGTAGTCGCTGCACGCCTCGTCAAGCACCTGGAGACGACCGGACCGAACCGGTCGACCAAATCGACGGAGTGAGTTCCTCTCTCGGCAGACACGGAGAGTCCGGGGGAGGAGTCACTCGAGCGCACTCACCCGTCGGTCGGTCGGGCGGTGGCGCGTCACGGCCACCACGTCCGCGTCCATCTGGTCCACGAACACCTCCGCGTACCCCCCGCGCGCCAGCGTCGCGTGTAGCGCGTTCAGCTCCCGGCGCGCCGCCACGAGCCCCGTGTCCGCGCCCACCCCCTCGCTCCCCCCCCACGCCGCGTACAGGCGCTCCTCGTCGACCACGTGCACCTGGTGCGGCACGAGCTCATCGTACCCGCGCGTGGAGCCGGTGGCGGTGGCGGCGCACGCCACGAGCGCGGCGCACGGCGCCAGGTCGCGCGCGCTGCGCCGCTCCACCGGGGAGGGGTTGTCGTGCGTCAGGTCCATGAGCATCGCGTGCGCCACGGCGCCGCGGGCCGCCGCGCGCCCCCCGCCCGCGCCCTCCAGGAACGAGCCCACGGCGCGCCCGCCGAACCGGTGCACGAGCCGTCCCTGCTCATGCGCGTCCCACGCGCTCTGCGCCTCTGCAACACGACACCGCGCAGCGTCAGCGCCCGCCCCTTCGGGGACGCCGGACGCCAGACGCGGGACGCCGGACGCACTCACCGCGCACCAGCGACGTGATCCCGAGCCGGTTCACGAAGATGTTGTCGACGTGGTCCGAGTTGGTGAACAGCTCGGCGACCACGTACAGGTCCGGCTTCACGTTGCGCGCGCAGTCGAGCATGTACTCCGCCACCTGCGCAGCCCCGCAACTCGATCAATTCGGTATATTTTAACGAAACAGTCGATACCTCCCGCGAGGAATACAAATATGACATGTTATGTCGATACAATTTTAGCTACTGCTCGTTATGTTGCTGAATGAGAACATCTTCCTGTTGCTGGACACAGCGACATCTTTTAGGTAGGTACCTACTATACTGCGATCAGTGTGTGGGTACCATCATTGCGTGTGACGGAGACAGAGATTCTCTGTCTGTCTCAACAGAGAGAGACAATAGAGTAGACATTGATGGATGTACGGGGGGCGATGTTACGTCTCTGAGTTATGAGTTTCGTTACAAATGTAAATAAGTACTCGTACTATTTAGTTGAATAACGATAAGGTTGCTAACGCCACCCGCAGTTACGCACACGAGAGGTATTGCTCGCCCGAACTCCTGAGATACAACCACCGCACAGGGGCTACAGAGTGCATACTGACGTGCAGCGGCGTGGAGTGGCAGTTGTCGAGCCGGAGCCCGTCGAAGATCTCGGCCGTGAGCTCGACGTACTCGCGCATGTGCGCCCACAGGAACGGGCTGTCCTCCGGCTTGGCGCCGTACCTGCCACGTGTTTACCGTACATTTGTATTCTTGATGATAGAAAATAAAGCATGTCACACCCTATGTCCCATTATCGTAGTTCTATAATAGTAAAAATACTGTTTAACACGGGACACGCACCAAGATTGGCAATCACTTCTCTCTTCTGGTATTATGGACGAAGCGGTCGAACTGTTTACTAAGATATTGACCGAGCTGCGGGACAAGTATATGCCACATAAACTGGTGCGACCGAAACAGCATCCAGTGCGGTATTCACCTGCATTACTTAAAATTATGAAATAATAAAAAAATACCATAGAAAATTTAAAATATACAGTAACCGTTGTGATCTGTTCAAGCTGAATAAAAATACGTTTAAGGACATGATTTCTAAAGATTTCTTCAATGAAATGTTGATAAAAATATCGCTTAAGAATAAAATAAATAAAAAGCACCCATGACACTTAGGCTACAATTATTCATATCTCATTGTTACAGCACGTGTTATGTACAATGATTGATTTGTGTGAGTTTCTCCGTTAGCGTGTGTAGGTGACTGTAGCGTCGTGATAGTGTAAGTATGAGGGCGATCAGTACTCCCGGTTATTACGAGCGGTGATCTCGTCGTGTTATCCACAAGGATCGCTCCTTTATTCCAGTTCTAAAAGTGAAAACTATTTATTTATTTAACAAAACCCGCAGCTCTTAGGTGTACATGTAACATATATATTATGCTTATAGCCAATAACGGATTCACATTTTTTAATCATACTAATGCAACTATATGTAATTATTTTAAAATGGACAATTTATATATAATGTATGAACGATACATATGACTGTTTGGAGCCCGTCTTACCAAGTTCACATTAGTCGACTTGAAACGCTTCAAAAAAAATTTCTGTACTCACTTGTCCTATTCAAAGAACTTTTGTCGTCAGCTCGTCACATACGAGTCGAGACTTTCTTATTTCACGTTATTATCACTCGAGAAGAGGAGGAACTTGTCTGACCTTGTATTTCTGCACAAACTGATCAATGGCTTTATAGATAGTCCTAATTTACTTAGTAAAGTGGGATTGCTTGTCCCCCGCCTCCCGCCCCTCAAGCCGTCTCAAAAATAGAAAAACTTTCAATGTCCAAATCACTCGCACTAATTACGGTCAGCATTCATCTTTGTATCGCCCGTGTTGTTCCCACAACCATATTTGCCAGGATATAGATATATTTAACTGTTCACTCTGTTCATTTAAAAGACTTTCCAATGATCTTATGTTCTCGTGGGTAATTTAAATTTATTTTATGTTATTTAGCTTTCTTTTTTATCATTAATATAATCTTAGAGCACTCTTTATAATAAGCGTGCGTGTTCACACCTAGAAGGGTGTACACATGTACAAGCCATACGTATAACAATTGTAACTAAGTGATTCTTATACCTTGCTGTGTACAACCAGTTCTGTGAACCAATAAAAATAAAAAAAGTAAAAAAAAATATTACAAGGAATGTGTGTGTGTGTGTGTGTGTGTGTGTGTGTGTGTGTGTGTGTGTGTGTGTGTGTGTGTGTGTGTGTGTGTGTGTCAGATAGAGGTCAGTGTATATGGGTTGAACGTTTTTATGATTATGAACTCATCATCATTTACGAATAACCAAATTTAACCCAAGAGTATAGAATATGGAATGTTTTTAACTTCTTTGAGCCCAGTTCATCATAAAGTAGTTTGAAGACTCTACGCTGAAATATCTGTTTGCTATCGTGGAAAATATCCAAACTATCAAACCTTTTATTACAGCTGTGTTGTAACCTGGAGACACGGGCATTCTGGGCGGAGTTAGTGTTAGCATGCGCAACTGCAAATACGGCAGCAGGCAGCATAATATAGCAATAATAAATACAAACGGCAATCTATGTGACCGTTACATATGCCACGTAGAAAGGACATGTCAGCCGAAACCCGCCTACTTCTCAGCGTCATAAGATGGTGATGGAGACAACACTCATGGTAGGTTTCAAAACTACGATAGCAGCGACAATTTTAATGCTTCACGAACTTACTCTGTACATTTTCCATGTTGTACTACAATATTCTAATATGCTTCTGACATAAGTATAGTATAATACCTTCAAGCAATTTATATCAAACAATGGTCGACTGACCCTTAACACAAAACCTAAACTCTTATAAGCCTTATTAACAATTATGTCTATATGTTCAGAAAACGTTAATTTTGAATCGACCTGGATACCGAGATCCCTAACAGAATTATATTTTAATATTTTATTATTATTGATTTGATATGCATAATTAGTTGGGATTATTTTCCGGGTGAAGGAGACAAGTGAGCGTTTATTTACATGTAATCCAATACGATTGTTAGCATAGTATTGACATAGTCTGTCAAGGTCTGCTTGAAGGGCAATACAGTCGGCGTTATTCCTTACTTTCATATGGACTTTAGTGTCATCGGCATACATGAGAAAATGCGCGTGCTTAAAACATCCCCCTACGTCATATAGATAAGCAGCATATAGGAGAGGACCAAGAATTGAACCCTGGGATACACCAGAAGGTATTCGAGTAAAGCTTGAGCAACAGCCTCCAACAACTACAGCCTGCGAGCGGTTGCGTCAGTACGATTCAGTCCATCTAAGCAAATTTCCGCGAATACCGAGTTCATAGAGCTCCCGCAACAGTATGATGTGATCTACACGGTCAAACGAATTTAAGGCTAAATGTAAGTTCATCATCTCGAACCTACAATTGTTTGTAAAATAAAGCCGTTTGTTTTCCATGGAAAATAAAATAAAATGCATAGTAAATACCTATTTAAAATGTAATCCGATTTACTTTTAATGTATTCGACCGATGCAGATGCACTTATGAAAGAAAACATGTAACTCTCGACAAATATCCTCACAAACAGAGCACAAACGATTCAGCGATGAGTTCCGAGACCGCGGGCCGCTCGGCGCGGCTCGGCGACCGTTCCATCGTCCATGACTCACCTGAGCTTGACGCTGTCGCCCCACGCGATGAGCTCGCGGCGCAGGTACACGCGCCCCCCGGCCCCGCGCGCCGCGAAGTCCTCCAGCGGGTCCGCCTCCATCACCCACCCGTTGTGCGCCATGCACCCCGCCCCGTCCGCGCCCCACAGCGCCGCCTCCGCCTCCGCCGCCGAGCTCGCCTCCGCCTCCACCCCCGCCGGCCACGTGAAGTACCTGCGCATGCGCCGCGTCACTATTCCGCACCGCACCTGTCCCGCCCCGCTCCACCCCACCCCGCCCCGCCCACACTCACCGCGGCACGAGCGGGTGGCGCTCGCTCACCTCCGCGATCCGCGGCCCGTCCGCCTGCAGCCGCTGGTACCTGGAATGGAACACCGAGGGTGAGGGCGCGGTCGCGGGCGCCCGCCACCACCGCTCCCGCCCCCGCCTCGTGGCCCGAGGCCTCTCACCGGATCCCGGCGATCACGTTGTCGACGGCGGCGCGCAGGTGGTCGCGCACCTCCTCGGCGGCGACCTCGTTCAGCCGCTCGAGCTCGCGCTTCAGCTCGTCGCAGCACCTTTTCAGCCTCGTCTCCTCGTCGCAGCAGTCGCTCCTGGAACGGACGTCGCTCGAGTGAGTCGGAGGGCGCGCGCGTCGCGTCCGGTGTGTGTCGATGCGCACCTGTACACGTTGTAGAGGCGCAGCGCGCGGTCCATGTCGACGGTCGCGCGCAGGCGCCGGTACTGCGGGTCCGGGATCAGCTTGAGCTCCTCGCGCTCCTCCTCCGCCGCCGGCTTCACGGGCGGCACCCTGCGGACGGACTCGGTGAGTGCGGGGTGCGGGCGGCGGCGCGGGGCGGGGCGCGGTGCACGGACTCACTTGTTCCTCGCGCGGCACTGGAAATCGTGCGCGAGCGCGGCCACGTCGCAGATGTACATCTCGTGCAGGCGCGCCTCGGGCACGAGCTGCGTGGCGAGCAGGTGGCGCAAAGCCTGGAGGTGCGCCTCCTCGGCGAGCGCTCGCGGCACGTGGCGCGGCTCCAGGTCGCCGCGCGCCACGGCGGCGGAGAGCCGCGCGAGCAGCGAGTCCAGCAGCGCCGCGGGCCGCAGGTGGGGGCAGTCGGCGCAGTTGTAGGTGGCCTCGGGGTGCGCCTCGAGCCACGCGGTCTCGTTGGCCGTGTGGTTAAGCACCACGTCGCCGATGGACAGCACCTGCCGCACGACACGCGACGCGCCGCCTCAGAGCCCGCGAGCGGAGCGGGCCCGTCGAGGACTCGCGAGAGTCGATCGCGGCTCCGTATTTCCACCGACGCAGACCGCGGTATCGCGGATGGGAGTGGAGCGAACGAGCGGAGAGAGTCGGAACGAACCTGCTCGGGTTCACGGCGCAGAGGTGAGTCGTCGCGGAGTCCGTTCGACTCGCGATCGCTCATCACATAGTACTCGGCCTGGTACTATGGGGTACAGGTGAGCGGGGCGGGCCGACCGAGCGAACACGTAAATACGATAATATGTTACGATTCCTGTTTTTTTTTTTTAATAGGCAGGCGTTTGACCGCTATCTCACCTGATGTTAAGTGATGATGCGGTCTACGATGGAGCACGCCTGCCTAGAAGATACCTATTCACTCGTGACTTGAAGATACCCAGGTCGTATTTTTTCGGAAATACAGAGTTTATTTATTTATTTATTTTATTTTACTCCATACACGATCGAGCCTGTGCTTGGTACAAGTTGAGCAGCTGTTCCGGTGTAAAGTTGTGGGTAATTAGATTGTGGCACTCGACGACCGACGTCGCGCAGCGAAACTCCAACTGAACTAGCTCTTTTTTTTGGAAATTCTGTTGAGATTGACATACATCATCGTCTCAGCCATAGGACGTCCACAGCTGGACATATGCCTACCCCATTGATTTCCATAGGGACCGGACGGAAGCGGCCCGCATCCCGCATCCGCCACTGCTGATGTTAAGTGACGACGCGGGGAAGGACCACGACACGGTGCCGCGGCGCGGGGAGGGTACCTTCCATTCCGTGCGCATCTTGGATGTGAAGTTGTCGACGTCGGCGAAGGTGGCGCCCGCGCCGAACGCCGGGTTGAGCCGCAGCTGGTCCGCGATGCTGTAGCTCGACCGGGACGCGCCCAGCTCCTGCACAGCGCGACACGGCACCACTCGGAGAGATCAAGATTAATCCCAATTATACACTCTCAGTATCACAATACTACAGCCACTACGAAAACATTCCATTGAGCGATCCACTAGCTGTCGCCAGCCTGTAGATGCTGGCTATAACCCGCCGAACGGTCCGGTCCGAACTCGTTCTTCGTACGTTACCGAATACGATCGAGCGGTTCGATCACGGGCGCACGTGCGCGCGTTCCCGGCCCTAACTGTTGTCTTGGGAAAAACGCAATTATTCTAATTCAGGAGACTATCTATAATCTAATATCACATTTATGTCAATAACATATTTTATTTATTAATTTACAATAGGCAAGCGTTTGACCACTACTCGTGCGAAGGATGGCGCTACGATACAGCTTATCGGTCGGCGCTCGCTGTCGACGCAAAGTGCTGCTCGTGTGGAAGACGTCTAAAAGATTGATTCAAAGCAGTAATTAATATTAGGACCTTATACATTAAATTGGCGTTGTGTACGGAAAAATCAAAACGATTTTTCAAAATGAAATTATTTTAATTAATCAATCAAAGTATGTATCGACGATATTTATGCACTTTCGCCATTTTATCGCTAGTTCATGAATTTAAATGAAAAATGTTTATTTATTTATTTATTTATTCGGAGCAGGGTCCGGGTAGTACTCGCCCGGGTGTCACACTGTTATCTTTCACTCCTAAGAAGGAAGCTGTAGTGTGTGGCACCAGCACCGGTCCATCAGACTCACCATCTGTTCCTGAGTCAAGTTTCGCTACAGGACACACTTTTCATCACAAGTGATGACACGAGTCAAAATTCCCTCGCTATTGTGACGGTTTTAATTTTCTATTGGAGTTGCTAACCGAACCTCACGTATAATGATGTAAGGTCCCGATATATGTATACGCTATACTCATGTAGTAGATGTGTCGAGCGACACACCGAGGCGTACCTGCAGCGGCGTGAAGTGCACCATGTTGTACCCGCACTCGCGCGTCACGGCCAGCGCGGCGTCCCAGCGCGCCAGCGGGCCCAGGCACTTGGCCACCACGGTCTGGCACATGAGCGCGTCCAGCGGGACCTCCTCCGCCCCGGGGCCCACCCGCAGCGTGGGCGCCACGCCGAACCAGCCGGAGCCCTGCGGGCCCACCGCCGGCTCGCTGCGGAACGCGCGCCGACTCGTCACCTTCGTCTCGTCTCGTATGTCTCGAGCGAGCGAGCGGCCGCCGCCGCCGACGGTGCGGTTAGGGGCCATCCGTAAATTACGTCACAAGAATTTCATGACCTTTTCGTCTTCGATCCCGTAGTCGTTTATCGACGTGCGCTAAAAGCTGTGTCAAAGTGAGAACTTGACTTCAGACACGAAGCTTAAACTCGCCCCGACCTTCGTCACGATGTCGCCCTTCGTCCACTCCCTCCCTGCCCCTTGAAGTATGACGGAATTTACGGCGGGCCCCATTTAAAAAATATATTAGACAGATTTCGCGTTCGATGCCTGGTCCCTGGTAACCGAGACGAAGGTGTGAGCGGTGAAGAGGTGCTCTACACCTAGCCGAGAACGTTTCCCGACTCGCGACGAGCGCCGCCCGAACTCCCCGCGTCAGGAGACGCGCGGGTGCCGGAGAGCGCCTGCCGCAGTACTCTGGCTCGGGCCGGGGCGCGGGCCGGGGCGCGGGGCGGCGCGCGGCGTCCGCAGCGTTGACGTCAAAACGAGATTGAGCACGTACGCCCGGTCGGGCGTGACGTCACGCTGTGGTACTCACGCGTTATCGTACACGAAGTAGTAGTGGAAGGAGCCGGCGCGCCGCAGCGCCACCTCGCAGTACAGGTCCGCGTCCGTCACCAGCACGCCCGCTCCCAGCGTCTCGCCCTGCGCCTCCCCCGCGCCCTCGCTCGCCCACTCCCCCGCGCGCCACTCGAGCCCGTAGTACTGGTTGCGGATGAATTCCGGCTGGTCGCCCTTCTCGTCCTCTGCAAGCACACGACTGACGCGTCTATCCGCTAAAGTCGCCTGCGCCCGCGCAGCGCCGCCTTCCAAACATGAAAACGAGCCATAGAATGTGTTCAACCGTCTCTACCGCGAGTGAACTAACTGCTGACGTGAGAACTTTATTCATATGTATTGAAAAACGTTGCGGAAAGCTATTTTTCTTTTTCTTAAAATGAACAATTAATGTAATACTAGTATCGCCCCGCGGTTTCACCCGCGTGGATTACGGTTTTCCCGCCGCGTAACCCCAATTATCCCAGGGGAACTATACTTTTTTCGAGATAAAAATAGCCTGTGTTAATCCAGGGTTTAAACTATCTCCATGCCAAATTGCCACATGCGCCACACGGACAAGAAAGACACAAGAGCGCACTCTATGGCAAGGTTTAGGGGAGGCCTATGCTGAGTAGCAAGACAATCTCCGCTAGTGATTAATGTCTATGTTAAATCTTTATTTTAGAATATAAGATATAAGTTTATATAATATAAGTTATTATTATAAGTTACAACATATGTTTTATAAGTTTTTTGATTGGAAATTCTCGTGAGTTTGACACATCATTATATATAGTGGTACCCGGCTTTACTCACGTTGTAAATGTATGAATCACCTAAGTTACGGCGATGATATGGTTCTGTTGGCCCCCTCGATCGGCGCCGTGAGAATATTGCTGAGAGATATGCCCATGATCACGAGTTGATTTATAACTCTGAAAAGTCGGTGGCGATGATATTTGGAGCAACCTGCAGAGATAACACTAGTTTTCCATTGTATCTCGATGGGAATATGCTGAGGTATGTCACCTCGTTTAAGTATTTGGGCCACGTTGTAACCAGGGACCCGAGAGATGACCGAGATGTCGACAGAGAGAGACGCTCCCTTGCTGTCCGCGCCGACATGCTAGGTAGAAGATTTAGCGATTGCTCGCGGATGGCTAAAATCTTATTGTTTAAGACATATTGCACATCACTGTATACTCCACAATTATGGTCACGGTATAAACTCGAAAGTTACCACATTTTACTGACCGACCGAGTCACCGACTGACCGACCGAGTCACTGACTGACCGACCGACTGATCTATAGACAACGCTCAGGCCGATCGGCTGCTCCTAGCGATATCAAATGTAGAGTGTGTTCTAGTACGTAGACTTGTACTAACAACGGAGTTTTGGAAATTTCATAAATGAAGAACTTAGGAACTTAAATGCGTATATAGTGCTCTGAAATACTGCGGTCCTGTTTGAAGCCCGTGCTACCAAGTGCACATTAACAAACAAAAAACGCTTGAAAAAATGTATACCAACGGTCCTGTTCGAAGAACTGCTGTCGTCAGCTAGTCACATACGAGCCGGGACTTTCTTATTTTAACTTACTATCACTCGAGAAGAGGAGGAACCTGGCTGACGTTGTATTTGTGCACCAACTGATCAATGGTTTATAGATAGTCCTAATGTAGTTAGTAAAGCGGGACAGCTCGCCCCCCGCCCCTCCACCTCACTCGCACTGATCACGGTCACCAGCAGTCTGTGTATCGCCCGAGTGGGTCCCACAACAATAGTTGCCAGGATATAGATAATAATATGTAACTGTTCATGTAAGAGACGCTCCAAAGATATTACGATCACGTGATTGAAATGTATTTCGACGACGATGGCCGGTGACGATGGAACATGCCCGCGTGTGAATCCATTATTGATTATGACATTTGGTATGGAGATAGCTTATACCCCGGTATGAGCTATCTCCATACCCATCCAAATCCATATAGCCGTTAAGGGGTAAGCAAGCGTCGCAAGCGCACCTGCTACATTATTTAGGTTTGCGGTCTGAGAGAAGGCGCGCGACTGGTTGGCCACTAAACATTTCCCCGGAATGAAATAAAAACTTGGGTAAGTTTATATGTTGTTTTTGTTGAATTATTTACAAAACTATTTTATTTTACACTATTTTTAGAGCATGAGTTACGAACACTTCGGTCGGCGAGTATCTCGCACGCTGGAGTCTGGGACGTGTGACTGTTGTCTGCCGAGGATGTGCATCTCCAGCAGATACTGATGAATGACACTGATGATGAACACACTATGGATGTACTCCCGATAAGCGATACGAGTGTTTTTTATTTTGTTTTCCGTTTATTTTATAACAATTGAGGTTATTATGTTGACTGTTGTGTTAAAAAGATAAAAATTATATGCTTTAGTGCTTTTAGAGTTCCTATAACATCCCAGTGCCATTGATGATAAGGTTGATGATCTCGATGATAATTATTATCTAATAGTGATTAAAACTAGAAAATAAGATTTTATTATATTTTGTTATTATGTTGATTAGCGTTGTTTTGTGCCTATTGTGCAAAAATTTGAGGTTTTATAGAGAGTTTCACTATTGAGTACAAATACAAAAATACTAAAGAAAAATGTGTTGTTCTAGTATTGCGTTGCGGCGCGGGCTACGGGGGGTCCCGCCCCCCCCCCCCCCCGGCACACCCCGCAGAGCCTACTCACGGGTATCGGAGAGCACGTAGTTGGTGTAGAGGAACACCTTCCTGCCGAGCAGCGACGGCCCCGGACAGAACTGCAGGCGGCACCCCTTCTCGAACCTGGAACGGGCGTCACGGCCGTGACCGCGTGGCCGTGTCACATCTCACGTTCAAACAGTTCGCGTAGAGAAACCCCGAGCATAGCCCTCCCCATAGCTCGTTGTGCGACTCTGAGCCTGCTCAGAAGGCTCAAAGTCAGAAACCGCCGATATAGATCACCAGCAATGCCAGTAAGTTGAAGTTTGGATGATAAGATTGTGTGGTCTATTCGGTCGAAGGCTCTGCGAAGAGTTAAGTCTCCAGAATACTGGGGACGACATGTGGAATGGAAGTATTCACTAGAGAAATTGCAAATGTCTTTTTGTTGTCTTTACTTTATTTAACATTACTTAACTTAATTTTGATTGTATTCATATATGTACCGAACGGGTGCAAATTTCCTGAAGAAAATAATATGTAGGCGGCGCCAGATCACCTTACCATACTGTAATCGATCGGAACACGGAACAAGCCCGGCGAGAGATCGTCTCCAGTTCGGTTACCTGTAGAGCGTGGAGTCCAGATGGTCGCCGTGTTCGAGCGTGATGACGCGCGTGGGGGGCGGCGCGGGCGCGGGCGCGGCGGCCGGGGGGCGCGCCTCGCCCGCAGCGCTGTTCGCTCGCTCTATCGCCATCTGTCTCTGCAACACCACACGACACACACATTGTAATCAGGTTTAGGTGTAGGGATACTCAACGGTGGAAGCTATATATATATATAACGGCCGGGGCCGAGAAAGGACGTCGCCACTTCCCCGCCTACATCGACTAGGCTGCAGCGATAACGGGCAGGTCTACTCGCGACCAGAGCCGAGAGGGAGAGTGAACTCGAGCGATCGTCACGGTCGTTCGGCCGCCCGACACACTAGACCCGTCTAACACGAGCTGCGCAGACAAAACACTAAAGTGACAACTGACACGATGACGTATAGAGCGAGCGTGTTCCCGCGGCGTCACTGGAACATGTCGACGGAGGGACTATCATAGTAAACTTGATGAAAGAACTTTTCCCAATGCCCAGGGAAGACTTGTTGAATGTACAGTTATTATTATCTATGTACGCCGTGTATCTAGAGTTAGCGTTAGACAGGAGCGAGGGACAGCGGCGGGCATCGGTAGGCGCTACCGCCCGCGGGTAGAGCTCGGGCGAGTCCCGACGCGACGGGTCCGCGGCTAGACTGGAGTGTGTCAGTGAGGACCTTTTCGATGACGGCTTTCTCTTGCACCTTCCTCCCGTAGTGCGCGGTGTCGCGAGTGAGCATGGCGGTGGTGCCGACTAGCGACTAGGCGGGCGGGCGCGCGCCGCCGCTTTATAACCGCGCCGCTCGCGCCCGTGACGGCTCCGGGCTCCGGTTACCTCCCATTGTGCCCGCGTCTCACTCCACCGCCCAACTATAGGTGCGCATCTACGGTGTCAACCGGACAAGCGCGAGTCGGACCCGCGCCGCGCCCGTACTATATACCCGAATATTAACAAAAATAGTTTTTATTTAGATACTTAAATAATTTTTGAAGTGAAAACTTCTTTACCGTCGTTGTGCACATTTGTATTGGGGGGAAAATGTTAAATTCGCGTCAGAGTGTAAGTCAGAACGTGACGTCATCGAATTCGTCGGACGGAGGGAGAGTAGACCGGCGCCGTTGAAATTTAAACTTAATTAGGAATAAGGAACATTTACGTTGGTCGGTAATTTTATTTTATATTTTCTTTAAAAATGTGTGAAAGTAAGTGAATATGTTAGTGACAGTTTACCAGTAGAACATGGTATACTACAGGGAAGCATTTTAGGACCCACTTTATTTCTGTTTTATAAACAGCCTGTGTGATTTACACTTTGAGAACTCTAAAATACTCACGTTTGCTGACGACACAGTGTTAGTTGTCCGTGAGAAGTCATGGCACTCAGCTTTCCAATCGGCACAGAATGGGTTTAATAATGTCAGCACGTGGCTTTCCAATAACGCATTAAGTTTAAACACAACTAAAACGAAATACATGCCATTCTCTACCTTACATTCTGTTTTACCTCCTATCACGGAACATCCCAGTCTAACCGTACACCGCCCCGACTGTATTCAGGATGACTGTTCTGCGCCGAGACCAGTATAACATGTGACAATGTAACATATCTCGGCGCATCCACAGACAACAATCTTTCCTTCGAGCAACACACCAATGGTTTAGCAGGTCGCATTCGTGAACTAACCCCAGTTTTTAAAATTATAAGGATGTGGCTGATTCAGAAACTGTTAGGATGATATACTTCTCCCGGGTCCAGTCACTTTGGTTTATTGTACAACTTCTTGGGGAGGAGTTTTCAAATCTAACCTTCTGCCACTGGAAAGAGCTCAAAGAGCTTTATCAAAAGTCTTCTCGTGACCACGACCAATGCAACTTGGTCGAAACGTCGAGGTAAATAAATTACTAAATGTTATTCTCGCGATTAAGCCCCGTTTGATTTAATAACAATGTGTTCGAATCGCGAAAGTCTAAAAATTACAATATATCAAAAGTGTCTACGTTTAAGCCTTACCTATTTCCTACTGTTTTACTCTAATCTATAAAGATTGTGGTGTTTTAACTATCCGACAACTCTTTATCCAACAAATAGTTTTGAAACAACACTCTAACTTATTTTTAATAAATGAATTTAAAATTAGAAAACGACGTAAAGATAGAGTTTGTAACGTAGTACGAGTGAACAACAACACTTAGGCTACTTTTCATCATCATCATCAATCATGTTCAAGTTTACACTTCTGCCGGCACTCCCGGAGTGCAACCGATTGTTTTTTTTTTCATTCTTCGTCGTAAATCGTAAATATCATAAAAATAATTTAAAATCTGTTCAAGCTTGTGCCAATGAAGTCCTTTCTTTCATACGCACATTACACCCCACATGGCACAGGTAACTTCATTCATCATTCGGTCCGCTGTCTCTCGCGTAAAGACCTTGTTTACTATCATTTAATCACAAATGTATACGTAGTTGTCAGATTGTTCGCTATACGTGTAGTATGAGACGGTATTACCGGCGCCAAACATAGCTCTAGGTCGATCGAAGATACCCTATCAAGTTTGATTCCCTTGAGTGTCGAAATATACGATTTTTGCCCCATAAACGGCCATATCTTTTTTTACGTTAATTTAGTGTTTGAGTTTTGATACCTTCACGCGTTCCCGAGATAAAGGGTCTCGGTCTTGACGGACAGAGGGACGGACAGAGGGACGGACGGATAACAGAGTGATCCTATAAGGATTCCTTCGGGATACGGAACCCTAAAACACCAAAAAAGATTTGCTGTCCGGTACTAGAAATCAGACGACCGACGACGAAATGAACAGATGACCTGACTAAGATCGCAGGCAAGGGCTGGATGCGGGCCGTTTCCAACCGGTCCTTGTGGAAATCAATGGAGGAGGCATATGTCCAGCAGTGGACGTCCTATGGCTACGATGAGGATGATGCTGATAACTAGAAATAATCAATCATTACTGAATATTTATTCTATACGTACTATACTAGCTGCGCCAAGCGGTTTTTTTATACTGTACAGATCCAGCGTTCAACCTCTATCTCGCTTTGGTTGTGAGTGACGATGTGGTCGGAATGTTAGCACGCTACAGCCAGAATGCTCACAGTCCTCGTCAGGCAGCAGCCTGAACACACCACGTGTCCGGTTGGCAAACTAAAAATAGGAAGAAAGATCCACTGTTGGGAAACTGTGGAGTATTCCTTTGTAAACTTGCCGGCGTGACCGAGTCGCGTCACGCCGTCGGGTCGCCGCCGCTGGGCGCGTCACACACGTGGGCGCGTCACACACGTGGACACGTCACACACGTGGACACGTCACACACGTGGACACGTCACTTCGTCTCGTTACATGTCAAGTTTTAGAATCGCACTAACGATTGTTTTGTTACGATAGGGGGTCCAAATGTGCTGTGCGTCAGATAATCAGATAATCATTTATTGGTAACACAAGTACACGTCAAAATATAGTTAGGTAGGTACTGCAAGTACCTGCAAAATCAAATAAAGTAAATCAATAAATAAATAAATCAAGAAATTCATTACTTAACATTAAATGAAAATTAAAATATATAATAAGTATAGGCATTTTCAGTTTTTGGAGTGTAACTCAAAACCTACTTGTCCAATTTTGATGAAATTTAAATGGAACCTCACGGGAAGCACCAGCATTCAAATAAAAAAAGAACGATCAAAATCGGTTCACCCAGTAGGAAGTTATGCGGTAACAAACAAAAAAAATACAACATACGGGTCGAATTGAGAACCTCCTTTTTTAAGTCGGTTAAAAAGGTACAAAAACAAAATTGTTATGTATAATAAACTACCGATTAGCATTACCAAATTAAACACTAGCGAATTTAAAAAAATACATAGAATTTTTTGAATCAAACCCAATTTATTCAATAAATGAGTTTATGAGTTTAAGACTGAATCTTCATTCTGGTATGAGTCTATTTAAAATATATATATTTTTGTACTTATATTTATATGTTTTTTGTGCTGTGTGTTGCAAGCATTTATTTTAAATTAATTTAATTGAATTGATTTTATTTTCTATATATTTTTCAACTTCACATTATATACTATTATTTAGATTATGACTAAAGTAAATGATAATAAGATTAAATTATTCAAGATGTACACATTGTAACTTGACAAGCCCGATGTAACATCCCAGGTGTACGACCAATAAATGATTTTACTTTACTTTAATCTTCGTTCTCGCATAGATACAATCTGGATGTCGATAGGATACAAGTAAATGTTTAGGGCGGGCGTCTCCCATCCGTCATCGACTCCGCGGGGAGTGACCGACACGGCAGCGGGCCGGCACCGAGACGAGCCGGCGGGCGCGCGGGGGCGGGCAGCCGCGCCCGAACCACGACGAGCGTGAAGCTCTCCGGGGCTCAGCGTCCTCCCCGAGACCTGCCACTCCTGTGTCTGCCGACAAACTCACGGGTATCGCCTATATGTGTACCCTAGTGAGTTCCTTCTGGGCCGCACAGAACGTGGGTCGGTAACGAAAGCTTGTGCAGCAGGCGCGCGTTTGTCGCCTGTTCACGGCTCGACAGATTGCTATGGAGTTCGGACGCAGGAGTCGCCTTATGACCCGGAGGAGCACAGAGACGTGGTCCCCTGGGCCTGGGATACCACACAAACCTACCCGACACCACTAAACTGGAAATACATTATAACAAACATAACTACACCATAAACATATCACACGGTTACATTTCCTTCCACATATGGAATAAACTATAAAACTTATCTTTCACATATTATGTCGAAGTAGCTGTCTGTCCGTTATATCTTAACGCCACAACGCCAAATGTGTGGTTCACTGGCATGCAGCCCTAACCGGCGCAGCAGCCGAACCGTAGTTCACGCGGGTGACATCTTGGGGCGCAGCTAGTATTTTATGAAATACTAACTAGCTGCGCCCTGCTGTTTCACCCGCATGGTGATAAAAAACGGTGGTGATGATGACGATGATGAGCCTACGACACTAACAAATAAAAGAATTTTCAAAAACGGTTCAGTAGATCTAGAGATTACCCTCTGCAAACTCACAAACTTTACCTCTTAACAACATTAGTACATATACTCACGCAAACTCAAGACAAGAGGCTTCGACAGCGCGCCCTACCTGTTATTAAATGCGGTCTCTATATTCACAGTGAATATAAATAAGGGCTTCTAAAGACAAGACAGTCGCGGACAGTAGGTATGTAAGTGAAACAGGAGTGCACCAGTAATATGGACTACGGTACCTCGGCGAGGCGAGACGAGAGCCGCGAGAAACAACAGAACATGTCGTCGCGCTCACCGATTGATCACTCCGCAGGTGTAGGTAACGTTCTCCGCACCCCGCGCCCCGCGCACACCCACCCGCCCCGGCTCGTGTGCGGGGGGTGCGATATACAGATTAGCTACATTTTTCTATTAAGATAAAGGTGATGGTTCGCTTCGCGGGCCGTAACTGGTGATAAAAAAGCTGAAGGTGACTTCGAGATTGAATCCACGTCTAGTTAACGTGATGACGCAACGCCGCGAGTTGGACACATAAACGTGTACGAGTGGCGTGATTTGAGGGTACCCAGTAATAATAGTCGATGTTAATCTATTAGCACGAAACAAGAGACGATTATTTAATCTAATTATATATAAATAAATAAATATTAATTATAGGGATCCAAACGACTCATTTAAAATTTAAAGAAAACTACCTAAATAGAGTGCAGAGTGTCAAAATTGGAGATATAACAAGTTAATTCAAATTCAAATTCAAATAGTTAATACAATTGACCAATTAGATATACCGTGACTCAAGGTAGCATAATGGGTCCTACACTATTTTTATGTTACTTCAATAACTCTGTGAACTACTAAATGAATACCAAAAAAAGGAACCGACTTCAACAATCAATACTGTGAAATAACTTGTTGAAGTCGGTAGGTACCATGCGCACAATGATAGTTACTTTTGTGAACTATCATGGTACCACTCAAAAGTGTGAAATAATGTGTTGAATTCGGTTCCATTTTTTTTTTTTTTTTTTTTTTTTGTGTGGTTTTATCATGCGATCAGTCTTACGACTATAAGCAGATGTGGTGCAGAGGTTTATGTCGTGTAGGGTGCTGTTCCCAGCGGAGTCAGCCCCTTTCTTTGTTTGGCAAAATGGCTCTTAATCAAAGATGTCCCGTCGTTTCTTGAGGCGACGGATGGTTTCTGGGAAGGTGAGTTGCCCCGCCAGCTGGTTCGGGTGCTTCTGCAGTCTGGACATGTAGTTAGCTCCACGGTTAGCAATCTCTTCCTTAACTGTAGGCATGTTTAGGATTTCATGCAGCTCTGTTATCCTGACAAACCATGGAACGTTCGATATTTGAGGCACTAGCAGAGCCCCACAACTGTATGCCATATGTCCAGACTGGTTTCAGGATCGACTTGTATATCAGCAGTTTGTTATCCATCGCCAGTTTTGAATTCCGTCCCATCAACCAGTAGAGGCCCTTGTATTTCAAGTTAATTGCTTCTCGTTTTTTTTCAACGTGTTTTCTCCAGGTGAGTCTACGGTCCAGGTGTATACCTAGGTATTTTACTGTATCTTGATGTGGCAGTTGAGTACCATTCAGGGTGACTGGTGCGAGGTTCCGGGTTCCATTTTTAGGAAAAAAAATTTTTTTTTACCCATTTCAGTGACCTCTGCTACTCACAGGATCAATTGTCATTGCGTAACCATGTATTTTCACCAATATCTTCACTCGTAATGTCATCGAGGTATATGTAGGACTTTTCAGTTATTGTAATGTAAGTTAAAAAACCGTTTATTCAATTTTGATGAATTAAAATGGGACCACCTCTGAAGTGTACTCTATCAAACAAGATCATAAAAATCGGTTCAGAAACAACGAAGTTTCCAGCATTGGACGTCCTATGGCTGAGATGATGATGATGATACATATACAGTCGAATTGAGTAACCTCCTTCTTTTTTTGAAGTCGGTTACAAACTGCTGAATTATGGCTTACACTGTTTTTTAATTTATTATATATTGACCTAGATCAGCTATATGCCAATAATCAGTCTTAATATAAAAATATATATCACAAATAGTTACAGAATTCAGAGTTCATTCAATTATAATACAAAAGTCAAAATTTCAGTTTGAAGTCAAATTTACTCCCAAAATAATAAAAATTATAAGATGTGTCAAAAAACAATATAACTCAAGAACACAATATAATTGAAATAATAGTAGCAATTTATGAAAAAAAGGAATTCCTTCATATCCTTCGACAGAGAAACAAATATTTCGACATGGTTGCTCTCCGATAGAACATAGATGGTGCAATCCCACTCCTTATCATACATGATAAGAGGTGCCATTGTGTCGCAAAGATTGCTTTATAAGGAATCAGTCACTTCTGTGACGGAATGGCTGGATGAGCATTGACAAGAAGCCATCTAAGTAAATGTTGGATATTTAGGAGATGTTTGCATCATGATTTGTGGAATTAAAATCATCATATCAGCCATATGACCTCCACAGCTGGACACAAGCCTCCATCATGGGGCGTTTTGCCAATACTCGCCATGCTTGGAAGGCTGATTGGCGAGCAGAGTTTGATGTTGTTGTACACAGAAGGTGCTGCTGCTTACGGCACCCATGGGAAGACATGGGGGGGGGACACCTGTCTAAGGCGGTACCACCAAGGCAGAAGTTAAAATAGAAATACCCATTTAAATCTGCCTTGCACATCCTAGCGGCACTTAATTTAGAGTAAGTGTGTACTGTGTATAAATAGTATGAGCAGCCTATCTTTGTGGTTCTAGAGTTGGGCTCTGTGAAATGGATGTACTGGTAACAACAGATTGCCATTGTGTACACAGCAAGATAGGAACATGCGGAAAATGTAACCGAGTAAGGAAGACATATAAACAGAAATTAAATTAATGAATATTAATAACTATTAGGCCCTGTCCCTAATGTTTCAAAATAAGGGACGCGCAGCTACATGGTGTGACGACACAAATTTACGGTATAAATACTGTACGTCATAGTATAATAAACGGAATCCAATAAATGGAATAACTAGGTAGCTACTCATATAGTTATAGTGAAATTTCTAATACTCTGTACAACCGTACAGAGTACGGCATATCCAGAAAAAGGAAGAAAATCTTTGATCCCATATAAGTAAGTCGATAGAAGTTAATTTAGATATGAAGAATAAAAGCGCGTACTACCAGTTCTTTTGTAAAATGTCGAACATACATAACCATAATGAGTTTCAGGCGGAATGTGAATACTTGTGGCGGAAAACTTACTCTTTCGAAATTAGCAAATTGTACTTCAGTATTATTAATTCAGGTTCTCTGGCACACGATGCTTAAATTTCGCTTGTTCTAATGAAACTGTATAATACAGTTAACCAAATAAGTCCACAAAACCAACTGAATTGGTATTTTGGTAACTCTCCTCAAAATGACCTTCACATCATTCAAAATTTATCATAACAATAATCAGCTGTGATTTTTTTTAATGATATTACGGCTTTGGATATAAGTCTTTTAGCCAAAACTTTTATCATAACTGTCACTTTTGAGATAGGTATTTTTCTCTATTCAGTGTCAGTGTTAATTTCATTGCCATTACTAGCATTCCTCCGTAGAAATAGATAACTTTTTTTTTTAAGATTATAATCTTGCGTTTGACCACTGTCTCACCTGATGTTAAGCGACGACGCGGTCTAAGGTGGAGCACGCAAACTTAGAAGGAACCTATTCACTCGCGACTTGAAGACTCCGGGGTGGTACATATCGGGAAACACAGACTCAGGCAGTGAGTTCCACTCTCTGGCAGTACGCATTATAAAAGTGGAAGCAAAACGCTTCGTGCGTAACGGTGGTATATCTACCATGTAGCGGTGGCGCATAGTCGTACGTCTGGTTGACCGATGATAGAATGGAGAAGGTAGAATTAAATTGTGTAATTCCAGTGCACATTCGCCGAAATGTAACCGATGGAAAACCGATAGGCAAGCAACTCTACGTCGGTGTTCAATAACTAAAATACTTTAAATTTTATATATATTATTCAGTAAAATTATTACTTTCGGAGCGGTTATAATTATTCCGTGATATATTTTGTTTAACGTATGTAGACATGTCATATATTGTGTACTTAATATATAAATAAATTGTTTTTGGAATATACTTTTAGGTATTCGGTTCGATTTGAGCATTTGAGCTTGTAAATGATATCCCTACATTTTTCTAATATTTTTAAATGTGATTAAACAACGCCAGATTGTACTACTCCATTCACCTATGCGAAAAGGGTTGTTTGGAAAAGATCGCTATAAGCGATAAACCAGCCCATTGTTTCACATTTAAAATTGTCTAGTAAGAAGTTATATGTCAAGTTGTTGCAATAAAGAGTTAATCTATCTATCTATACCATTAAATTTTGTGTTAAGACTTTTGACGTAGCTTATCATGAGTGCATCGCCTCAAAGATCAAATACTACGGTATATGGTGTATATGGTCCGGCCTTATCACTGCTGACAAGCTCAAAGAAATGCTGAAGCCAGGGTAATGTGAGAGACGGGGCAACGATAGTGTCACAACCTCTAGAGAGTGTGATCGGGGTAGCAGAAGGGTCCTCCATTTTTAACATACCTTCTCCCCCTCAACCCTTCTCCTCAACGATCTATTAAGGAATGTTTGTAAAGGTCGCATAATAATCTACAATTAACGCATGTAGATGATGCAGCAACAATAACTTGCTAGATTAAAAGCTAAACGATGTGGCTTGCGAACTAAATTAATGGTTCAAAAGCAATGTCTTTATATTGAACGTAACCGAAACCTAGTTCCTGCATATGAATCTGGCTGGTTGAACTTACAAATCATTGAATGTCAACGTGGGTCTGACTCAGATGAACCAAGCTTGTAATATAACGTTTTTACAATCCTAAAAAGATAGCGCCCTCACTTGGGAGAATCATATACTTAAATAAATGTGTGATAAAATAGGCCGCCCTTGTTTCTCAATACAGCGTGCCTCTGCCGTGCTGCCGCATGGTCCCTAGTAGTTGCTATTGCACGTCCGTTCATTTAGTGCGTTCGAGATGGTCTATTGAAAAGTAATTAAAAATGCATAAAACGATCACGTTTGGCGTTCGTTTTAGCATATTTTTGGCGTTCTATTTGGTAAAATTCCTTTTCGCCACAAATCCCACATTCACAAATCGAACGCTCATTCAGTTGTTAATTGCCAATAACGTCACTTGTCCATCTCGAACGCAACGATTAATTCAGTACGGGGCGTTGGTGTTGGTAGAGCTCTGAGGTCGTGCTGCAGACTCAGGGCACTTATTATGCAAAAAAGAGGTCTTCGAGCGATAGAACGAGTGACACAGGAAACTTCAGTAAAACCATTGTTCGGGACCATGAACAATTTAACCACGCTCGCCATGGTGTTTTTTAAGCAGCGCGGTGCATAGTGAGATTCTCGTGATCTAGCAGAATGTTCTTTAATTACAAAGATGTTACATCTTACATGTTCTTTTATTACAAACTTCACATTATTTTTCATACTAAGTATACCAGCAAAAAAAACTAAGAATGCATTCAATAGTAGTTCGCAGAGAAATAGCGCTGTTTTTTTGTATGTGGCCACCCCCCTTTGTGACGCTGCACGTTAACGGCATAACGGCCTTAATCAAGTTTTGAGTCTGACATTGCTATGGCTGGCAATGCAATGGGCGACAATATTTAGCCCATAGTACTACTTTACAAGTTATCATGGTCTGAAATGAATTTTCTCGGATCTCGGATTGATCATCATCCTTATTTTGGACCATAAACACGTTACAGACTATAGTGTGCGTAAATTCAGGCGGGGTGTTAACCGTCGGTACTCGGTACAACTGTGACTGCCCCCCAAAGAGTACTATATATATATCTGCCCCCAACCCTTCGTAGAGGCCCATAGTTAATAGAAGCAGTCAAAGAAATTACCTTTACGAAAATAATCCATTATCTCAATCACTGAGAGCCTCCGCGAGAGGGGTAGAGGGGATGAATCTGATGGATGGTCTATGAAGAACTATGGTACAGACAGCGTTCTAAATTGTCGTTACTCTGTTTCTTATAAAATGTATATTACTGTCTTGTTACAAAACCCATAGGTAGTAAAAATTCACGTTGTTTTGGCAATTTGACATCTGACTCTGACAAAACGATTCAAACATGCGCCGCTAAGTGGCGCTTTATATCGAGTTTTCAAAATCAAAGAGTAAAACAATGCAGTCGGATCAAGATTTGATTGTTTGTTTATTTGTTTGCATTGAATAGGCTCAGAAACTACTGAACCGATTTGAAAAATTCTTCCACTGTTGGAAAGCTACATAATCACCGGGTGACATTGGCTTTTCTTATTAGGTAGGGATGCTTACTAAAACTCAAATAATGAACGCAAGGTGTAAAAAAATACATAAAATATTATTTCATGCTTGCGCTGCGAAAAATATTGAAGATAGAATAAAGAAATGAAAAAATAATATAAATATTATCATCTCAGCCATAGGACTTCCAGTGCTTCACATAGCCTCGCCCACTGATTTCCACAAGGACCGGTGGAAAGCGAACTGGGGCCGAACTATCATTTAAAGGGGGGTAGCCAATAATCGCCAAGCTTGGCAGGGGGGTTGGCGAGAGAAGTATGATGTGTGAACCTCAGAATGCGCTGCTGTCCACCTTCTTGTACGTGATCGTTTAGCCGTTTCTTACGGCATGGCATCGACGGGTAGAGATGGGGGGTACTATTCTTAGCCGGTAGCCCACGGCAAATGTAATATTATAAATATTACTAATATCATAAAGAGAAAAGATTTGATTGTTTGTTCGTTTGCATTGAATGGGCTCCGAAACTATGTGAATATATATATGTATATTACTTATATACTTACATAGTATATTATCTTATCTCGCGTTGACCTATTAGTTTTTTATCTAGACTCCAAACAACGATGCTATAAAAACCATTATCTTATCGATACAATAATTAGCAACTAAATTCTTACTTTTAAAAGCATAGACCGCGTGTACAATGTATTTGAGAGTCCGGTAAAAACGGCCTTTACGTGTGAATAATATAGTACAGTTATTCAGATTAATATTTGCTACTAAGGGTAGCGGTGTCTCTAACATTTAAACTATAACTATTATAAAATATATTTCGTCAACTTTAGCTTACCGCTATATCAATAACGGAAAGCTAGAGGGTATTAATGATATCTACAAACTGAAGCAAAGCTACTTAATCTATACTAATGTTTGAAAGATTTGATTGATTGTTTGTTTACATTGAATACTTAGGCTCCGAAACTACTGAACCGATTTGAAAAATTCTTTCACTGTTGGGAAGCTACACTGTCCCGGGCTATATTATATTTTAAAACATTATGGATCCCTACCAAAACTCAAATAATTTAACCCAAGGTCTATAAAAAATACCTAAAATATTCTTTACATCGCTTGCACTGCAAAAAAATATTAATGATAGAATAAAATAATGTAATATTATAAATATTACTATTATTACCAATATTATAAAGAGAAAGGATTGATCGTAACTAAATAAAAGTCACTTTACACAGGCATCAGACCCAGAGCGTACAGAAACATAAAATTAAAATGAATCTCTATTATATCAATCGGTCAGCCATTACAATATACTCCATAATGTACAAGTTTTGACAAAGTAACGCGAGCCAGCGTGGCTGCTCACCACACTGAGTTTGTCGTGGCGTTAACTCGACGTCGCGTCGTCTGATTCCCGCGTAAGTAGGCTCATCTCCCTCTTCATCGTTCTCGGTGACCATCGGGGGGACTACTCACGGGATCGATTGTCATTTACCGTCAATGAAGAAGTACGCGTAACACTTTTCACTTATTGGAGTGTAACTCGAAAACCGCTTGACCGATTTTGATAAAATTAAAATGCTACTATCTCGGAAGTATATTCTATCAAGTCAAACAGAATTTTGAGAACCAGACCACAAATGGGGAGAAATCAGTGAATAGTTGGCGCCTTCGCGCTCGTACCATTAGCAGACTTTCGATGTGTCTAGTAAGATGTAAAAACCGTTGGAACTGTTTGGCTTGCGACTCAAAATTATTACTATCTTACTATCACAAAAGTAATCATAATTTATTAAAGTTCCGGGGTGTCTGGCGGGGGGTAGCAACCGTGCTAGGTGTCTGGCAATGGATGACAACATTTCTAATGTTATTCCGAATAAAATATAAAATAATTAAGTCTTATTCTATTTAAGGAAATTTAGGTGCTATTTTATATACCTTTACTACCTGATCCTGCCCAAGTTCCCACAATTTCACCTCCATACTCACTGAGTGTTCTTACCGGTGTTAGGGACATGCTTTGGGAAATGTTCAGCTGTTATATAATAAGGAAGGTCTGGCCATGGTGGCCTCTGGCACCATCAGAAACTCCCTACGCGTCGCGCGCGCGCAACCCATATTTGACCGGTATAGCGGCACAGCCTATCCTCGTATTCTCGGGACGCAGCGTTCCTCTTCGGTTCGTGGACAGATGTCGGAGCGCCCGAGGGTGCGGCTGCTCTCCACACTCAGACCCTTAAACTATGCGGAGGCGGGGTTATTATATCCGACGGTGGTGTTACCGGTTTGTAGATATTTATTATTAGATTGAATATTAGATAGAAAAAATGAAAATAATCTACATCATCATATCTTTTGTGCATAGAATATTACAATTATGTAACCTGATTTATTGACTTATGACACATTGTGAGCTTTATAGCTTAACTAGCTGCGCCCCGCGGTTTCACCCGCGTGGTGATGATTGATGATTATGATGATGATGAAAAGTAGCTTATGTGTTATTCCCGAACCTGAAGTATCTACATACCAAATTTCATCCAAATAAGTTTACCTGCGTGGTGATGAAGAACAGTGATGATGGTGATGATGATGATGATGATGATTAAAGTAGCCTATCTTTTTTTTACTTATTATAAGTTTGCGATTGTTATTCCTGGACCTGAAGTATCTCTATTTACAACATTACATCCAAATCTCTTTTACCCACCTGATGATGACAATAAGCCTATGTGTTAAACCACGGTATTATCTATCTGTGTTCCAAATTTCATCAAAATCCATGCTGCAGTTTTTACGTGAAAGAGGAACAAACATCTATACATCCATACTGACAAACTTTCGCATTTATAATATTGGGAGGGTAGTAGGATATTCGAATAGCAGGAAATGAGATATAAGTAATATTAAGTACGATGTATATTATATAAGTTCTGATACAGTAGATAATAATATGTTAAAATTACGAAGAGATATTTTCACTTTGTTTATTAAAGATCCGAATTTAAGGCATATACATGGAAGGCTTCTCAATCATAGCAACACACTTACCTGACTCAAGTGTTGGAGAATATATTACAACCGATTACCCCAATAAACAAATCCAAAACCATTGATATCATAACGGATAAATTGGTGAAAAAAAATACACAAAATTCACGGTCTGAAAAGTGATTTGACGTTAGAATATCAGTTTATTTATTTAATTGATATTTTCAATACTATTAAACAAATATTATTGCTGTATTTTCAGCTCATTGAATATTTTAATCGTAAACCTCCTCACATACATACAGAGAGAGCCAATACGATAACAATGTTTCCATGTAGGAATCATAAACATGAGTAGCGTATATATATATATATATATAAGAACACCCCTGAAACAGCTGATGTTAACTCGCCCACCAATAAGAGAAGAGTGCACTTGGAAGACGCCTGTGAAAGAATCCTTCCCGCGGGTGGCAGGATTGTGTCATTTGTGTTTTACTCATGAGTAATTTTTTTAACATTTCGTGTTTTGAAACCTTCGCTACGCTCAGGGTTCTGGTTTTGGATCCTAGGTCTCTTCACTTCCTCAGGGGCCTTACTATCAGCTTTGTAAAAACCATCAAGTTCCGAGCAGGGTGTAACACATTGCTCATAGATTGTCAATGAATCGTCGTTTGAATGGATTGTCTTAATAAATAAGAGAATTGGCACCCAGTCCTAAAACCTGGCTAAAACATGCCAGAGACAACAATAACCTTTTGACAATATCAATGTTCAAACCGTTCACCTAAAGGAGCGTGATGCCGCGGTGATGGTATGATTTCACACAAAGCCGTTTAAGCCAGGTTTTAGAACTGCTCGGAACTTGGATGGTTTTTACAAAGCTGATAGTAAGGCCCCAGGTTTCAATCCAAGCTCTCTCGTCAAAAATTGATTTTACCCACATGTATAACCAAAATATTCTATTATAATATTCTATTTCTCTGATATGTACTATATCTGATATGGCTACATGGACACACCTTTAGTAGTAGTTGTGATACACGTATTTTTATTATTATAAACTTTTAAAATACGTGATTGGGTACCGCAAACAACTCTGGCCCTGAACTCATATATCAAGTGGCAGATACCAAATGAAGTACTCGATTCGTTGTCCACAATCTATATGAATCTCAAAAAAGTTAAACGTATTGAGATCATAGACAGGATTATTTTAATAATCTGTGCTCAATTAGGTCAGAGATTTCTACCATGAGAATAGTAGTAACTGGGGCGGGTGGATTTCTGGGAGGGCGGCTCGCCGACTACCTCCTCAGCACTGCTAGCCCGCTGCAGGTGACAGAGCTCGTACTAACGGACTCGGTGGAACCAACGCCAAGAGCAGACTCGCGCGTACGCACGCTGGCCGTTGACCTCACTGCACCGGGCGCCGCAAAACATCTCATCGATACTGACACCGACGTGTTGTTCCACCTCGCAGCAGTAGTCAGCGGGCTCGCTGAGACTCACTTTGACTTGGGCTTGGCGGTGAACCTAGACGCGACCCGGGCGTTACTGGAAGAAACGCGAGCGTGCTCGCACACCACACGTCTTATTTTTACGAGTACGGTTGGTGTCTTTGGCGGTGCGCTCCCAGAAATGGTGGATGAGAGAACGGCGGTAATGCCGCAGACATCGTACGGAGTGGCTAAGGCTGCTGCAGAGCTGCTCGTCAACGAATACGCACGACGCGGCCTCGTAGACGGGCGCGTGGCACGCTTGCCGACCGTAAGCGTGCGCGCTGGAGAACCTAACGCGGCTGTGACCTCGTTCGCGAGTGGAATTGTACGAGAGCCATTGAACGGGCTCGAAGCGCTGATACCTGTGCCACCGGAGCAAGAGTTATGGCTGGCGAGCCCTGGCTCAGTGGTACGCAACCTTGTACGTTTAGCAATGCTACCAGCGGCTGCACTAGGATCATGGCGTATAGTAAACCTGCCAGGGTTGCGAGTTGCAGTGCATGAGATGGTTGCAGCTCTCCGGGAGGTAGCGGGAGAAGAAATAGCGGCACGCGTGCGTTTCCGACGAGACGATCTTATCGCTCGTATGGTTGAGACTTTCCCTGTACAGTTTGATAATACGCGGTCTATTCGCCTCGGACTTGAAGTCGATTCGTGTTTCGGTGACATGATACGAGATTATGTTGCTGAAAATCTTTCGAATAATAAGCACTGATGTGGGAAATTCTACTCACTGTGCGATGTGATCATTGTTTATTTGTGTCCTCTTGTTTTCCTCATTCGTGTTAAAGTTATAGCCTGTGTAAACATAAATGTGTGTCGGTAAACTGCTACAGCTACAACGTCAACAAGGGATTCATTCGCAAACTAAACAGAGTACTCATTAATTTGAATTAATCAAAGAGTTATAACGACGCTGACGTCATTTTATTAGACAATACCAAAGATAGCGCAAACGAAACTTGTTTTTGTCAGTTAACCATCTTAACCTTTATTCGAGTATCATCACGATCGCTTTAAGCTGTTAAATGAAATACATGAAACCAGAGAAAAAATCAAAATCTCCCTAAAAATATGTATTCAAAATAACGAAGGTACCTACTTAATTTTAAGGCATGCAAAACTGTATGTAGTTACCTACGTATTCAAGTCGTGTGCACTTAAAACTATTGTTATGATGTAAGGATTTATATTTATTAGGATTTGACAATAAAATTAATACGCCTTCATACTTGCAGTTCTTTTATGAGAACGGTAATTCATCTGCGGGTCGAGCGCAACAGGATGTTTAAATAATCCTAGCGGGATCCTGTTATTCTGTTAAATGACATTTGATGTCCAGTCATGGAGCGACGTCGTTTACTCTGTTCCAAAATCTTGAATATTGTATGAAAACGAAGGGAACTAATGTATAGCTCTTATGTACAGACAGTCTGTCTGTACATGTACCTACATGAGCTATATATTAGTATACGGCACGTGATACTAGAAAAAGATCGCTATTTTGGCCATATAATGCCATTCAAACAAATATCCACTCTCATCTATGATATTGACGCTCAAACGGCAAAGTAAGCGACCGTTCGTCTCGTGTAGTTGCGTCATCAACGAATGTTCAATCAGCGTCACGTTTTTGCTCTTATGACATCATTTCCGCCGCTACTACCGTTTGAGGTCACGTGACTTACAAAAAAATTATACACATTTTGTTCAAAATGAAGTAAATCCAAGGTATAATCACCCTTTTCAGTGACTTTAGCTACTCACGGGATCAATTAATTGTCATTGTGTGTTCTGCGATGTCTTCAACCGCGACAATAATATCATCAAGATACGCCCTTTCAGTTCTTGAAGTATAACTCAAAAACCGCTTGTCATTTTGTTGAAATTTAAATGGGACCACCACGGAAGTATACTCTATCTAACAAAAAGAGAATCATCAAAATCGGTTCATAAACGACGAAGTTATCCGCGAACACACTTAAAAAAAACATATATACGGTCGAATTGAGTAACCTCCTTTTTGAAGTCGGTTAAAAAATAATTTGTTAAATTCATTGAATTATTTGTATAATGGTGGGAACTATTATTAAGTTAACATTTACGAGCTCTATGGCACTATGTTGATAATTGGGCACAATTCTCTATATTTAAGACCAGTATGTACACATTCAAACAATCAGAATCTGATTCTTTAAAATAACCCCCATTCGCAACCGTGCAATGGAAAAAGAGTTTTGGGCTGTCTACTTCTAAATTTTGGTTAAAAATTAAACAAGTCTGCAAATCATGCGAAGCCAATAAAAAAAGTTGTCGGTAATAATATCCGTCATTTGATGTCACTGTATCACTGTCATGTGTCACTGCACGATATTTGACGATTAGCATAGCTGTCCTCCTTCCACACACTCAGTGCTACCAGCTAAGTGCATTTTCCACTAGATTTGGAGGTTCAGACTTGCCTTTTAGTGGCGAAATATTGGTTTTAGTAGCTAATGGTTTTTCCAGTGTTTTGTACTGTTTAAGCAGTAACGTACAACATTTAATTAAAAAAATTAACGAAAGCGATTTATAAGATCAATTTTGTTATGACAGAACGTCTGAAGCTAGACTGTGGATTTTTGTTATGTTTTGTTTTGTTATTACAGAACTCAGGTAATAATATTAAAACTTACGTTTATAATTACTTTACACTGTTTTTACGGGTACATATGATGGTATGGTATATATGAAATAAATTGTGCGCAATGGTTTGTGAAAAGATTTATTATTAGTGTGAGTTTTGCTGTATATTTGTAACACAACCGGCAGCCAAGATCGATACACTAGTATGGTAAGCTATATCATACGAAAATTTCCTTTTTTCATTTTTTTGTACGTAATTTACGTACAAAACAACATTACGTACGTTTTGTATAATACTAAAATTAAATTTAAATAAATAATATATATAATAATAATAATAATGATATATAATATAATATATATATATATATATATATATATATATAATATAATATATAATAAATAATAATATATAATGTAATTATTAATTATCATGCTTAATTTATTTGACACCATTGATAGCGATAGTGATGAGTTTTTGCCACTGCCTTCATTGGATGCAGCGAGTCCGGATCGTAGCTTTTCAAGTAGTCCCTCACTCTTTAATACTTACATAAAACTCTCAATTTAAACAAATTCAATCCCTTTCACACTAACGCAAAGTATTCCGACTCATTTTTCTGACATGCTGGCGATATATGTAAAGTATGGGTTTGACTAGGTATAATATATTTGACGCTCATCGTGGCGCAGTGGTTAGTGTCCGTGACATGACTACTGTGTCTCCGGGGACCCTGGGTTCGAATCCCGGCAGGGGCAACCATTTGTGCGATGAGTGTAGATGTTTGTCCCGGGTCTTGAATGTTTGTGTGCTGTGATTGTGTGTCCATGCCTCCCACGATACAGGGAATCCTAGTACGGGGGTCTGAGTGTGATATAGCGATAAACATTTACATAACAGAGAGAATCATCAGCATCATCATCATCATGATATTAATACGCCAAGCAAAAACTATGTACTCCTTTTTACGCGAATGGCGCAGTCGGAGGAGTATGAAATTTCCTATACCTATAGGTATAGGAAATTTTTAGTTTATACATATAGAGAAGGAGTGCAGAATGCTTATATTTGAGAATTAGTAAGACTATAATATTTTAATGATAAAATAATATATGGCTTACAATATGTAAAGCTACCATTGCAGTAGAAGAAATATTACTATTATATTGATTTTTTTACCTACATAGTTATTTAATTTTTAGTACACGCCTGTCCAGTATGCATGTCTAAGATATCTGGTGGAAGATATCTCCTCCATGAAGGATCGCTAAATTGATTACTTTTCTAGTTTTTGCTAAGCCCGCATTTAGTGGATTTAGGAAAATTAAGTTGGCAACACTGCACACACAAGTTTGTTTTTTCTTTTCGTATTTAAACTTGCGTTCAACATGGTGAGTGTTTTGAATAATATGTAGTAAATCCGTAAAAATCTCAAAATGAATGTGATATTTGTCCACGTACACCTTCGCTTCTTGAGGAATACACCGTGAAATACGAAGAATTACTAATATTTTGCGGTGTCAAGTTCTTATGTATGAACGATCATATTAAGTGATACATCATATCCTTATGTCTATTGATAATGATATATATCTCTATTCGGGCAATCTTCCTTGTAGGATAAGGCGTTTTGCTATTCCCTTATACTACTTTCTGCTCCGACAAAATCCGGAAAAGCAATCTAGAGAAGTGGAGAGGTTATGTTATGGTTTCGATGTGTTGTAGGCGCGCGGACCGAAGAAGCATTTGAAGCGTCTAAACGCGCCCAAGGCATGGATGTTGGACAAACTGGGCGGCGTGTACGCGCCGCGGCCCAGCACGGGCCCGCACAAGCTGCGCGAGTGTCTGCCGCTCGTCATCTTCCTCCGCAACAGGCTCAAGTACGCACTCACCGGGAACGAGGTGCTCAAGATCGTCAAGCAGCGCCTCATCAAGGTCGACGGGAAGGTGCGCACCGATCCCACTTACCCGGCCGGATTCATGGGTCAGTTAATTCAGCTTGAAAAACACGGGGCTGTTGTGTTAGCGCCAGTTTTTCTTAACGATATTGAACAGTTTCATTTTTGTGGTGTATCTGTAATTGAGTAAATGTGAATAGACCCTGAAATTGAAGAGGAAAACGAAGAGACTTTCGGAACTTCTTTAGGAACATGTTTAGATTGTGTTCCTGAAGACTTCATATTGTTTATTATTTGATTGTGAACTATTAAAACTGTACGCTGCTCTGTACATTTATCTATCACTGATTGTGGATGGCTAGCTTCATGAATTATGGAGGGAATGGCATATGACTGTGTTTGTATGTTTGTTAAAATTACTCAATACATTATTTTGTACAGATACTTCTTAGAGCTTAGCAGCTAGCTTTAATTAAATTAACAATTCTGATATGTTACTATTAAATGATTGCAGATGTGGTATCAATTGAGAAAACAAATGAACTCTTCCGGCTGATCTATGATGTGAAGGGCAGGTTCACGATTCACCGCATCACTCCAGAGGAAGCTAAGGTGAGATGACAACTAATAATACCAATACTAGCAAGCTCACAAATAAGGTGATACTGGGTCCATTCAGCGTTCTACCAGATGATTCATTTGTGGAAAAGGGCCAGAAATGCTGTATGTAGTTTATAATGTATGTCAAGATCCACTCATATGGCTCTTTATTTTCTTACTCAATCTGTGTGCACTCACCTTGAAATGATAGTTGAATCTAATCGACATATCTAAGGCAACATACCTGCCATAGGCCTGCCTGCCATATTATTCATACCATATATACTATGTTTCATGTATGTGTAACATACCGTTCAGAAGGAGTCTTCAAAACACCACACTTGGTCACAAGGGCAGAAAATTCTCAAACCCCCACACAAGGATTCTGTCACCGGAGGCATGGACATGCAATCAAAGCACACAAACAACCAAGCCCCAGTACTAACCCACACTCATTGCACAAATGTTTGCCAGTGGCGGGATTTGAACCCAGGGCCCCGGAGACAGAAGTCATGTCACTGACCACTGAGCCACAGTGACAACAGCTGCACCTTAGTTTTGTCTCAATCATACCAGTGTTGTATTTTCTATTATTTTTATATGTTATTTTTTTGTGTAGAATGTCTTTGCTGTATTTCTGGAAGAGTCACTGTGGCTAAGAATGCCACAATATGACAGTTCTGGCCATTTAAATCAGTAATTTTAAAATCTGCATTGCACAGTGCAGTATTTAAGTTAGAATAAACACCCACTATTAAGGAAAGGACAAGGATCAGTCACTGTTTATGAGTATTTTTGTCAGTTGTGCCTTTATCAGGTGTGCTATGTACATAGAGCTAAATGTTGGTGTCTTTGTTGTTGATATGACTGGTGAGGGCTGTTGATGTGTTTTACACCTCTGAGCCAGAGTGTGATCCTGCATGTGTGTGCCATGCAGTAATGATGGTGGCAATAGAAAATCACAAATATACACACTTTATTGGGTTTCTCCTTTTGCAAGTAATGTTAATCATGTTCATGCAATCTATGTGATATATTTTCAGTATAAACTGTGTAAAGTACGTCGAGTGGCGATGGGCCCCAAAAATGTGCCATTCCTGGTGACCCATGATGGCAGGACCCTACGCTACCCAGATCCCCTCATCAAGGTCAATGACTCTGTCCAGCTCGACATTGCTACTGACAAAATCATGGATTTCATTAAGTTTGAGTCAGGTCAGTTTTTCCCCTCCCCTAACATGCACACGGACACTGCTTTCTCCCTTATACCCAGTGGCATTTTGCATGTGTAAGGCACACTTTACACAAGAAAGTGGCTATACTTGTTACATAATAATAGATAGGCAGTATATTGGTAGTGGGCAAGAAGAACCTATGGTGGAGAAAAGATAAAAACTTCCCATCACAAACTAACTTCAATATGACATTGTTTGCTGATGATTATACCGTTATTTAGATTTGAAGATATTTCCTGACATAGATGAATCAGTTAATATGTGCTCGGTATCTCTTACATATTAAGTGGCTAATAATAAACAATTTAGAAAAATTTCTTAACTTTATTTAAATTTTTACATTAATTATGGAGGTAAAAATATAGATTAAATCAACATAACCAAATTTTTAACAATAGATTTCTATTCAGACAATAAACTGACTTGGAAGTTCCCACATCCTTCTAATATTATGAATGCGAAAGTTTGTGTGCTCCTTACTTCTTCACGCTCAAACGGCTACACCGATGTCGATGAAATTTGGTATGGAGATAGCTTATACCCTGGATTAACACATAGGCTTATTTTAATCATCACAATCATCACCACGCAGGTACAACCGCGGGGCGCAGCTAGTTATAAAGTTTGTAATAGATATCAATATCCATATGCTCTGTATAAGTTAAGAACAGTTGTCAATCCAATGGCTCTATTAAGTGCATACCATGGTTATGTGGCCTCCAGTTTATCATATTTTATTTTATCAAACGTTATTATTATTTACGTATATTTTATCAAATATATGGGGTAATGTTCTGGGGGAATTCTACAGACAAATTAAAAGTTTCCAAAGCCCCTTAAGAGCTATGTATGGTCTTAAACAGAGAGATTCATGCAGAGAAAACTTAAAAATTTCTAACTTTTGACCTTACCCTCGATATAAATAGCATCTTTCGTGAAGAGTAACAAATATTTTTAATATGGTACTTGTAGGCAATCATAGATCTGCATATTCTGTTATTCAGGTCGCCTCCAGATCGGAAAGTTCCGTGAAAGTATAATTGGAGCAGCATTTTTAAGAATAATCCCACTAATATTATAAATGTGAAAGTTTGGATAGATGGATGGATGTTTGTTACTCAATCACTAAAACGGCTGGACGGATTTGAATGAAATTTGGTATGTAGATACTTTAGGTCCCGGAATAACACAGGCTACTTTTCATCATCATCATCATCAATCATCACCGCGCAGTTTATCCGCGGGGCGCAGCTAGTATGGATATAAAACGCATAATTATCGGTATAACATGTGCATGAGTTACGGATCTGATGCAGATAATTATTTTTTGTTTTCCTGCCTATACAAAACGGGACATTTACGGCCTTTTGGTCCATAAACAACACGGAAACTTGAATCGGGAATGGATTCGGAAACAGTGTTGCCAACAAGATTTTTATAAATCCGCTAAGTTTTAGTCACTCATAACAGCTCGTAAAGTACCAGATTCTTTTATAACTAACGATAAAAAAAATTGTTTTAACTAACCATTTTTTTATGAATAGTTTAAATTTTAAACAATTGATTCTTATATGTAGTCATTTTAATTGATCTTGTCATTTGATCAAAGTGGTGATTATTATAATTATATACTATGGTATTTTGATTTGTTTAGTGGAGGACGTTGAGACCAATATTTTACTAATGCCGCAAGATCTCCACTGGTGCCCGTTTTAGTGGTGGCTGTTGGGAGTGAACCCAATGGATCAATCTACATATTAACATATAATCAGTGTCACAAGTAAATAACAGACGAGGGAATATATTTCCTAAGCCGTATCTCGTACTATAACTGTGTTTATGTGCATCATGATGTGTGTTATAAGTTTATGCCAAGGTATAACTGCCTGTATGCTGGATAAGTGGATCTAGAGAACATGCATGCAACACCACATACTAGCTACAACTAAGGCTAATAAATCACCTCTCATTTATCACATTACCTATTTTAACATTATAATTAAATGTGACATTATTGTTACGTATCGTCCATAATATCGTGCTGTGGACCTAGAATAGTGCTCCCCGCATCTCTCCCCATGGGTGCCTAAGTGGTCAGTTAAGGAATCAGATACCAGATGGTGGACAGCAGCTCCTTCTAGGGTCACAAACATACTGCACTCGCCAACCCGCCCGCCAAGCGTGGCGAGTATTGGCAAAAGCTAGGCCTTCACATAGTCTGGTATCGATGTGGTCAGGTGTGACGTGTATGTGTTGTGTGTCTGGCAGGCAACCTGTGCATGATCACGGGCGGGCGGAACTTGGGGCGAGTCGGCAGCATCGTGTCGCGCGAGCGGCATCCCGGCTCCTTCGACATCGTGCACGTACGAGACTCCACAGGACACACCTTCGCTACCAGGTACCAGCGGCCATCGATCACCACTGATCTGTCCCTCAGAAAGACTGGTGACAGCGGAAGTCATATCGCCGGTCACTCGGCCTTCCGAGTCGACCGGCGATGTGACTTTCATTCGTCTCCAGATATGCCAGAAGCTTCTCGTCGAGGATTCGCTCGATACTCGTGCAGAGAACGGACATGACCGACATGGGCCCGTAGTGGATCGACTACCTTTTTTAGGTATACATACTCTCATCGGGTCGCCGACCGCGACCACAGTTTCTTTAATACGCAAAAGTAGTGTTTCGTGCGACGGGTCTCAGGGCCTCGCGCTCTTCGTCTTCCGGCTTCCGGTCCGGAAGCCCCATCATTGAGAACGATCATTGACAACTAACGGAATCGATTCGGTATCGTTTATACATTTTTTATTTGTACATATTTCGTAAATAAGATATAATATTTTAATCTATACCGCTATCATTATCGAAACAGTCTTACAAAAGTTAAATATTATATAGATTATCCGGCTTTCCTCACGTTTTAGTGGCCGCCGCGAACAGCGTAAACTCACCTGAGGATGGGCATCGGACATGCCCGAAACCTAGGTCCAAACTTCGACTATACTATAAACGCGAGTAAAGAGAGGAGAGGTGACGAGGGGAGGGTAGAGTCGCGGTGTAAGTGTGGCGCGGTGGTGTTGCAGGTTGCACAACGTGTTCATCATCGGCAAGGGCAGCAAGGCGTACATCAGCCTGCCGCGCGGCAAGGGCGTGCGCCTCACCATCGCCGAGGAGCGCGACAAGCGGCTGCAGGCCAAGCAGCACGCGCACTGAGCATACTAGAATACACTACCTACTCTAATCTACGCACGGACTTTCATTGAGCCCCTCCCGCAAACATGCAACCTTCGCTTCGGTAGGTTAGACACTAGACGCCGGACTGTGAACCCATATAATCCCAACGGAGGGTGTTGCCTGTGTGTGTGACAGTGTTGGTGATTCGACCCTTCTATCATAAACTTACTGTGAAAACCTATCAACTGCATCGATAGTCGTTCGAGTTAATCACGTTTGAAAGTTTAAACTAAGATCTGACCTCATTGAAACCAAAGAGATCGGGTATTATTTATGCAAAATGTTGAAATAAATTAGGATTCAACATTTGATAAATAAAATATACTTATTCTATTTGTAACAAGTAGACATTATAGAATCTGGCTTCGCTGGTCGGTAACGGTTTGGCATAAAGTTCTTTACCTCTTTAGTTTTCTTTAGTTCTTTTATAAATGTACCGGAGCATGGCGGCCAGCTTGAGCAGCACCATTCGTTACGTGTTTCTTCCCTTGTATTGTGTCGACACACGTCCAGCCGGCTCAACATTCTGGGGGACGTCCACATGAGCGTCAACATCCGCGCTCAACAAGAGTCGCACATGTCATCATTGAAATAGATCTTGGAACTTGTTCCTTTATCGTATAGGTACTATAAGCCACGATACGTGATTGCCATCACAATGTTAAGAACGATTGAAAATTATTGTAGACACGTCAACAAGTTATTTTAAATCAAAACAAACATTTATTATAAGGTATATTTTGAAATGTTTCTCCTTCAACAGCTTTGTGTCATTTTCGATCTGGCTCTTTCCAATAGAGTAAGATCCCAGGGCCACCAGACATCACGTATTTTCTGACGAACGAAATGTGGCTGATTGCGTAGTGTTAGTATGTACTGAGAACGCATGCCTAGGTAGGCATGCTTAGCGCATGCTAAGCAAGCTAGCAGGTGCTAGCTTCCTTAGACGGCCAATTTTCAGGTATCAGGTAATCAAGGTACATCAAAATGTTACCTACCTCACGTAAATTCTCAAAGCTGATTTTTACGTATATTTTAGGCAATATCCTTAAAAATAAGTCGCCAATACTCCCAGACACTCCGTCGGCCGAATTGCTTTGCAGACGCTTTAAAGTTCCCGAAATAATGACGTAACTTCACGAAAATTCTCATGCTCCATTTTTATACATGTCTACCAGACAACTATTTTAAAGCCACTTACAAAAAGACAGACCGATCCAAGGGGACAATCATCCCCTAAATTCACTTTAATATCTCCGTGGGTAAGAGCGCGAGGGCATTATCCACGCGCATGAGACTGAGTGAGATATGTATTAGGATTGATGGACTTCTCTGCTCTCTATCTCTCTCTTACAGTTGACTCATATCAATTGATTTTGAACGCGTAAGAAGTCCTTTAGCATAGGCGTGCACCCACGTGAGATACGATATAAAACTTGGTTTTCTTAGAAACTGGAATTGTTTGCTTGCCAAAACTAGGCTAATGCAGATGTATTTTTAAAATGAAGATGGAGCAGGTTATCTACTGAATTTCAGTCGTAGGACGCCCACTATCACTCTCTTTTTATATCCATCCCATGGTTGTCTGTAAGAGATTCCATTAGCGATAAGACCGCCGATTACTATACTACATATGTAATAATTTCCATTCCTGTTTCTTTCATATGTATAATAAGCGATTTTCAACGTACGAATAAAACCATCTGGGAAGGTTGGCTCGTAGGTATCTGTGCTCGTGTCCCGGCTACTTCGAGTTCTGCAAGAACCCTATTATGGTCTATTCGATCGAACGTCCACGCGCCTCCGGCGTCAGGCCGCCTCAATAAATGGAGGTTAGTGGAAGTCGACCTACCTCTGAGACGGCCATGCTGTTCAGGTATAAAACTGCTTTAGCACAACTTTTTGCCAACACCTGGGTTAGAGATCGGATTATAATTACGTATATCGAAGTATGACAAGTACGTAAGTATAGCCCGAATTTCATTCAAAAATCTCAAAACCTTTACAAGCCCACATTCAGATAAACACACCAACTTTTGCATTTATATTAGTGGGATAGGTAGGTAGTAGGGGAGACCAGTCTCCAATGATTCCCTAGGGTAAAACGATCCCTATTGTTGGTGAAAAACTGGCTAACGCGATCTGTGAAATCTCAGATGCATTACGTAGATGAGTTCAGACAGGCAGTAATGGCGGATCGCTCGCATGCTCTGTCATGATAAGAAATAAGAATAATTGAAATTTGTTTTTCTTTTAAGGTACCTAATGGTTTTTTGAAATTCCAATATTTCGCGTCCGTGGTTTTTTTGTCTGTTTGTTTAGTTTTACTAGTATTAGAGTGTCATTAAGTCCTTGATTCCATTTTGCACGTGTGCGTATACTTGTCGTGTTTGGGTAAATTTGATTCAATAAACATAATTGTATCGTTTGGGGTAAAATGATTACCCAAGGTGTGTTTAAAACGATCCCGGGATCATTTTACCTCAACACACGTTTTTTTAGCGCGTACAAAAATGAGCTTAAAGAAGAAAAGAAACTCAAAGATATAATAGATCTCAAACGTAAACATACGATTTAGAACATAAAATAAATTAAATAAAAAATGTAAACCAACTGACGATCTAAACAAAAGAAAGACATAAGTAAAATAACTACCTACCAAAGAAAAAGATGATGAGGACCCAGGATCATTCCGATTCTGAAGAAGATACTGACGCATGTATTGCACTTCAAAATATTCCACTGATAAGAGGAGAAGGATGGGTACCGTGCTCTGTCTGTGTGGAGTGGGGCCACGATCAGTGCGCCGGCGCAGATGAACAGGACAGAACCATTCATATGCAATTTGTGTTTAAATAAGTAGGTAGAGATATATTTGTTTTAAGTTTTTTTGTAACTTTTTGACTTAAGATATATTTTTTGTAGTTTCATATAATTTCTTACGAAGGATCATTTTAAACACATATGTGTATAAAATGATCCTTTTGTATTGTCTTGGATTTTTAAAAAAAAAGTGCAATACTTAAATATTTTACTTTAGAAATTAAGCATAAGATACCATCCATTTAGTGTAGCAAAATTTGAAAAATATATCATATAAATTTTTATGTTTTTCAGTTTTTCCCTTAAGGGGATCATTTTAGACTGATCTCCCCTACTTTAACAATATTCGCAGCTCTTAAATCTCAAGGCGTTAGCATCCTATAGGTATATAGTTTGTATCTCACTCACGTAAAGGTACATTTTACATAAGCATCTATAACACTCGTACTCGTAGGTACGTACATATTAAATGAATTTACTTACGAGTGAATCCGATAGACATCATGTTGTATTATTGTCTTTAACAATATAACTAACAACGTGTTGTTGACAGCAGGCACGAGCTTCCAGATAAATGAACACCTAACATATTTATGTTTACATTTTAGGTGTTTCCTTTTTCAACTAAAGGTCACTGTTCATTTTTTATGTTATATATTTAAATAAAAACAACAGTGAACAGTCATGGTTTATTGTGTATACATTATTTTTAACACACACCCCCGCACTAGGATTTCCTGTATCGCGGTAGGCTTGGGCACACAATCACAGCACACAAACATCCAAGACCCGGGACAAACACCTACACTCATCGCACAAATGTTTGCCCCTGCCGGGATTCGAACCCAGGGTCCCCGAGACAGTAGTCATGTCACTGACACCAACCATTGTTGGTTCATCCTGGGTACGGTCGCTGGGATCGTGGGATATACGGTCCGCCGAGTTTTAGGTGCGCACGGTTAAGCGAAGCCCATATATTTAATATGTTTTTTTAATTTAAAATAAATTAAAATATTGACGACTAACATTTAGAGTAGGTAATATGAAATACAGTTACAAAATTCTATTGAAACAGGCAGGGTCACTGACCCACCGGCGGCTATCTTTAATATCAATATTTAATTTAAAGCTTTAGCTCTCAAATTTGTATCATCCATAATAGTCGGTCCGGTGACGCCGTAAATGGCCCAGGGGCAAACGGCATTCAGTCAATCCTGACAGACATAGACATCACACCTCGCAGTGCGACCACAACCCTCTCGCTTCGATCAATAACAATACCTACTCAAAAGGCTTCCATCTCTATAACATTCGACACTTCTGTGATTACAAGTAAAGAAAGTTCAATGGCGCCACTTTGTTTTCAGATGTTCATAGCCTCTCGGCCAATGATCGAGAACTAGGTCTACTTACTAACAATAATGGCGATGCTCTATGTTTTGTGACTTCTTCGGTAATGGCTCTACATTATTTAGTGTACAGACTTGTATGAGATTGATAGATATAATATTCAGATTGATGAGGAGAGGGAGACGGTGACCGATCCGTTGTTGAGCCAGGTGGAGATGAAGCCGCCCGGCCCGGCCGCAGACAAACTGCATCGCCACATAGCGATTCTCTGTCGCCTGCTGGTACACGCGGCGCGCGCGGAGCTCGCGCAACGTCACGCTAATTGGCAACTTCGATATTGGAGGCCAGCGCTTATCACAGACGAATCACGAACCTCATACACACCGACCTCAAAGACCAGGGATACCCTGTCCACGAAGTACATCGAATGTACAGTGGGAAAAACCGTGTCCCTTACGATCTCGTGTTGGTTGTCCTAGACCGCACCCCCGAAGGGAAAGCGATCTTCAAGGCCAATAAGGTGGTCAACCTTACTGGCATTGAAGTGCAGGCACCCCACAAGAGCAGCACGCCGGGACAGTGTCACAACTGCCAACTTTACGGCCACGCTGCTCGCTACTGTTACGCGCGCCCTAGGTGCGTAAAGTGCTTAGGCGACCACGCAACCGCGAATTGCCTTCGCACTAGGGACTCTCCCGACCCGCCCAGTTGTGTTTTGTGCGGTACCCAAGGGCACACCGCGAATTATCGCGGTTGCCCCAAGGCGCCGCCTAAACCAAAAGCGCCGGCTAGGAGACCTATCGCTCCCCGTCCCTCGGTAGCCCCGAGCTCCAAGCTCCGCACGACCCCGCCGACAGAGACAGCTGTCTCTGTCCCGCTCTTTCCTCCGACATACAACGCTTGGACCAAGCCGCCGAGCATGGTCCGAGCGAGCGCGCCTGCTCCCGCTCTCGCGGTAGCTCCCCCGACCCGCCCCGCACCTCCCGCCGCCGCTCCGCCGCCGGCTAAGGGCCCGGCCCCGAAGCCACAACCCCCTCGCATGCCTGCCGCCAGGCCCGCGCCCCCTTCCGCGAAACCCGCGCCCGCCATGCCAGGGCTCAGCCAGCCATGTCAGTCGGACATGGCGGCTGACCTAGCCCTAGTAATGGACTACGCCATGGCGATAGACATGGCCGAAGTTAGCGTATTCGCACGCAAACTTCGTACCGCGACGTCTCCCAACGCTCGTCTTCAAGCCACGCTTGAACACGCGGGCATTATCAGTGCAATTAGGCACTACGCCCTCCCCACAAACTCTTAAGGAACAGTATGGGTACTACAACCTTAAGAGTTAAACCCTCCTCCTTAACGTTAGCGACTTTCAACGCTGACGGCTTCTTCAACCAAAGAGACGAAGTCTTCGAATTCTGTAAGACCCATCAGGTCGACATCCTATGCGTGCAAGAGACCTTTCTGAAACCGGGTACAAAGAACCCTAGGTTCGCTAATTACCGTATGGTTCGTAATGATAGGTTGGACGCCATCAAAGGCGGCACACTTATTTATTACAAAAGGTCCTTGCACTGCATACCTCTCACTCCTCCCACTTTAGTTAGTTTAGAGGCATCCGTTTGCCTACTAGGGATGACCGGCCATCAACCTATCGTTATAGCCTCTTGCTACCGTCGCGGCAACCTACAACTCCAACAGTGCGACTTTGAAGCTCTCTTCTCCCTCGGAAGGTCGACCCTTCTGCTGGGAGACTTCAACAGTAAACACGTTCTCTGGAACTGCACTGCCACTAATCCTAGCGGTACCCGTCTCGATAGCCTAGCCAGCATCCTCAATTTTGACATCATTCCACCATTAGAGCCCACTAGATATCCCCCTCAGGGAAACCAAAGACCCGACATACTCGATATTGCTCTCTTCAAGAACGTCACCCTACGGTTACGTTCTATAGAAGTAAAGCACGAGTTAACCTCTGATCACCGTCCCGTCATATACAGGCTAGGCCCCGACACGGCTACCTCTCCACCCACCAAGTCGGTAGTGAACTGGAAGCAACTGGGGGAAACCCTCCAAGCTATCAGCTCACCTGACTTAGATAGGATCCCTGACGACATATTAACAGTAGACGACGTCTCCGTTGCAATCGACGCGCTCAGTAGCCACCTGCGAACAGCAGTAGGGAAATGCTCTAAGCAGATCCCTGTGGCCACCGGCCAACGATTCGAACTACCGGACGATGCCAGGCGGCTACTGAACGCGAAGAATGCAGCTACTAGAGCGTACGACTCGATCCCCACCGATGAGAACAAAGCCACCATGCGTTACTATCAGCGTGCTGTACGTAACCGCATAAGTGAGCTGCGCAATCAAAGGTGGGAAGACACACTAGCCGGGCTCGAGCCAACTCACCAGGCATACTGGAAGTTGGCTCGCAGCCTGAAATCCGACGGACAGACAACAATGCCCCCCCTCTTTAGGCCGGTCCCCCGATCTCTCGCGTTCTTTGACGAAGATAAAGCCGAGTGTTTAGCTGATAGCCTCGAGGCTCAGTGCTCCCTTAACTCAGATCACGTCGACCAGACTCACCTCGATACGGTGGAGTCTGAAGTCGCACGTAAAAGCTCCGTGCCCATATCGGACCTCCCTCCGCTACCTCCCGTCAAATCAGCTGAAGTGGCGAATCTGATCAAGGATCTCAAGCCCCGCAAGTCCCCTGGTGCCGACCAGATTAGTAACAAGATGCTCAAGCATCTCTCAGTCCCCTTAGTCCACCTTTTAGTAAGCATCTTCAATGCTGCTATGAACAACTGCCTATTCCCAGACGACTGGAAATCTGCCATAGTCATTGGCATCCACAAGCCTGGGAAGATGGCTTCACAGCCCACCAGCTACCGCCCTATTAGTCTCCTCAGCTCTCTGGGGAAGATTTACGAGCGACTCATAGTCAATCGTCTCTGGTCCCATGTTAGGTCCCACAACTTACTGCCTGATGAGCAGTTTGGCTTTCGAGCCAGACACTCTTGTGTTCAACAAGTGCACCGCCTAACGGAGCACATCCTCGAGGGCTTTAACGCCAGTTACAAGCCCAAAGGGACAATAGCGGTCTTCCTCGATGTAGAGAAGGCTTTCGACAAAGTCTGGCACAACGGCTTGTTATTCAAGCTGTACCAACTTGAAGTGCCAGACCGTCTTGTACGCATCTTACAAGACTTCCTCAGGGATCGAAGCTTTCGCTACCGCGTAGAAGGAACGCTCTCTCTCCCCCACCCTATCCTTGCCGGCGTCCCTCAGGGATCCGTGCTCTCGCCCATTCTCTTCTCGCTATATACCAGCGACATACCACGATCTGAACCTTCAGTTCAGATCGCCCAGTTTGCAGATGATACAGCCATCTACTGCACTGGGTGGCACATGGTCAGACAGAGAGCCGCTTTACAGAGAGCCATCACCGACATCGGTGCCTGGTTCCGTAAATGGCGGATCTCTGTCAATCCGGATAAAAGTACAGCTGTGTACTTTACCGAGATAGGCCGTTTAAAAAAGCCCAACCCCATAGCCCTCTTCGGCAAGCCCATACCGTGGGCTAACTCTGCCAAATATTTAGGTGTGATCCTTGATCGGAAACTCACTTTCGAGCAGCACATCACTAAAGTTCGAAACAGGGCGGCCTTCGTATTGGGTCGCCTCGGTCCCCTTGTTTGCAAAGATAGTAAACTTTCACTTAGAAATAAAATCACCTTGTATAAACTCTGCGTCCGCCCAATCATGACCTACGCCTCCGTAGCGTTTGCTCATTGTCACCCTCGCGATCTCCACCGTCTCCAAATAATTCAAAATCGGTTCGCTCGCAAGGCGGTCGGCGCTCCGTGGTATATGCGGAACACCGACCTGCATTGCGACCTCGAATTAGAGTCCATAACCCAATTCATTAAGACCTGCTCCCGTCGCTACTTTGACGCGGCTCCCCACCATCCCAATCCTCTGGTAGTGCAAGCTGCCAACTATTCCACCACCCCGACACACCCGCACCTTCAACCCCCCCGACGACGCCGCCCTAGGCACGTATTGGATGACCCGGACGACCCCATCGCTGTCGCCTTGTCGCTAGCTTTAGCGTCGTCCCACGGTCATCCCGGTAGAATACAAGGTCGAGAGTCCCTGGTATACTCAGTCAGACACCGAGCTCGGCGGCGAGCTCGAGGCAAAAACATCCTGGTTAGATTCTCTCCAAATAGTCAAAGAGCAAACATCCTTAGGGCCCACTTACGGACCACTCTGGTACCGGGGCAAGTCGATCCGATATCTCCCTGTCCTGGCGACAGCTCAAGCCGAGGTCCGAACCTCAGTGGTGCCCTTGAGCTAGTCGCCTCGTCCTCTCCTAGTGGCACAGCGCCGTCAGCGCTAGCCTCACTAGGCGGTGCGCCTTCTGCGACCGCACAAATACCGGGCTGAGCACCATCTGTGCTCGCCCCCCCTCCGGTGAAGCTGTAAATGCCGGTAGAGGCAAACAGCATTAGTCCGTTAGAAAAAAAAAAAAAAAAAAAAAAAAAAAACGAATCACGATTCCGTGTAAGACGTTGCTAAGTCGCTTCGGCGCGGGCGAGCTCACTACCTAGGTATATGATATGTACGTACCATTTGGAACGATGCTCATGTAAACAATCCAACCATACATGGCTCGGTTCTCGAAAATAATAAATACTTACCTACAGTTTTCATTACTTTGTAAAATTATAATATAATAAATATTATATACAGGGTGTCCCAAAAGTCAACGTCCAACCGAAAACCCAAGCTAGGCCTAGTTGTGGGGGCTCTCAAAAAAAAAGAAAAAAAAATCTATCTAATGTAGTTTCGAAATGACAGCCATTTTTCTTAAATTGACACCCTGTGACGAGTTTACGACTACTGGGGCTACAAATGAGCTCTTTTATAATTTTATTTTTGTGTGGAGTAGTCTTAAGTGATGCTCCTACAAATTCCAATTCATCATTTGCACACAACTTCATTGGAATTTCAGAAAATATCCGTTTTATACCGAACCATGACGTGAAAATGACTACATCACTAAACTTTGACAGTCTGTACTGAAAAAAAAATCTACTATGCAATTTCGGCAAGTGCCCTTAAAAGTTGGCGCATTTAATGGGCTTTCCAAAATGGTATAATGCTTACTAAATTATTTCTTAGACGACGAGAAAAAAAAAATTAAGAAAGTCGATATTTAGCTTATTATTAGTTAGTCATAAAACTTTCTCAAAATTATTCTAATATCATCTAGGCGTTCTGTAAGGTGTAATTAAAGAAAGAGACGAAGAAAAGTTAGAGCGGGATAGTGACGCTACTAAAAGAAAGAGACGAAGAAATGTTAGAGCGGGACGGAGAGTGACGCTACTTGGTGTCAGTGAATCTTTCTAGAATGTGTGAGCGAGACGAAATTGACATTTTGGCTAGTGTGGGTGAAACAGATAGCACGCTAATACAACAGCGTGGTATACGTACAATAATTCAGTACGTTTCGTGCCTTCGTTTACTGCGCATCTTTTTGTATTCGTTTGTATTTATTTCGTGCTTACAACCTTGGCTCTGTTTACTGGACTTGATTGCGTGTGACTTGGATTTGTTTTCGAACCGTTTCTGACGAACTTGGCTTTCTCCTGGACTGTTTTTGTAAGAAAATGCCTTTCTTGTACTCTGCAGAGGAATATGCAAACATGCACCTTATTTATGGGGAATGTAGGTGCAATGCTAGAGCTGCAGCTCGACTCTACCGTGAGAGATATCCGAATGCCGAGCGTCACCCAGATCATCGAGTTTTTGTAAATGTGCACCGTTTATTATCAGAAAATCAACTTCCTATCGAGCTACTAGAGTGGGAAGAACCGTCGTGCCTTATGAAGAAGATGTCCTAAATGCAATTGCAGAGAACCGGAGTATCTCAGTACGTGGAATCGAGCAAAGTCTGGGGGTACCTAAAAGTACAGCACATCGGATACTGAAGAGAAACGAATTGCATCCGTACCACATGCAACGGGTACAAACTTTGCTACCCCGTGATTATCCTAGCAGGATTTTATTTTGTCAATCAATGCTCGAAAGGCACAGAGCAGATCCAGAATTCTTGCGTAAAATTCTTTGGACTGATGAATCGACCTTCAAAAAAGACGGATACATGAATTTGCATAATTTGCACGAGTGGCACGTCGAAAATCCACATTTGATGCGCGAAGATAGGTCACAGTACCGCTTTAAAATAAACATGTGGACTGGGATCTTAAATGGATCCATTATTGGGCCTTTTGAACTGCCAGAAAACCTCGATGGGGCAGCTTATTTGGACTTTTTACAACATCAGTTACCCAATTTGTTAGAAGACGTGCCACTTAGCATTTATCGAGACATGTGGTTCCAGCAAGATGGCTGTCCGGCACACTATGCGCGCCCAGTGAGAGAATTCCTTAATCAAGAATATCCAAATAGGTGGATTGGTCGATCCGGTCAGATCACGTGGCCCCCCCGTTCCCCGGATTTAAATCCTATTGATTTTTTTTATTGGGGAACGGTCAAAGAAATTGTTTACCAAAAACCAATTGAAAATTTAGAGGAACTGCGTCAGAGAATTCAAGATGCCGCTGATCACATCAATTCCAGACGTTTCGCCCGCCAGATTACACGATCGTTTTTAAGAAGGTGTAGGGCGTGCATACGCGCTGATGGCAAGCAATTTGAACATTTGATATGATTTAAATAAACATTCGATTTTTAATAATTGACTTTTATTTAAACAATCCCAAAAATTCACTGACACCAAGTAGCGTCACTCTCCGTCCCGCTCTAACATTTCTTCGTCTCTTTCTTTTAGTAGCGTCACTATCCCGCTCTAACTTTTCTTCGTCTCTTTCTTTAATTACACCTTACAGAACGCCTAGATGATATTAGAATAATTTTGAGAAAGTTTTATGACTAACTAATAATAAGCTAAATATCGACTTTCTTAATTTTTTTTCTCTCGTCGTCTAAGAAATAATTTAGTAAGTATTATACCATTTTGGAAAGCCCATTAAATGCGCCAACTTTTAAGGGCACTTGCCGAAATTGCATAGTAGATTTTTTTTTCAGTACAGACTGTCAAAGTTTAGTGATGTAGTCATTTTCACGTCATGGTTCGGTATAAAACGGATATTTTCTGAAATTCCAATGAAGTTGTGTGCAAATGATGAATTGGAATTTGTAGGAGCATCACTTAAGACTACTCCACACAAAAATAAAATTATAAAAGAGCTCATTTGTAGCCCCAGTAGTCGTAAACTCGTCACAGGGTGTCAATTTAAGAAAAATGGCTGTCATTTCGAAACTACATGAGATAGATTTTTTTCTTTTTTTTTGAGAGCCCCCACAACTAGGCCTAGCTTGGGTTTTCGGTTGGACGTTGACTTTTGGGACACCCTGTATATTATAAAATACCTATTAAAGATTTAAATCAAAGAAATGATTCTTTTTTATAATTATACTTAGTAAGTAATACTTTTTTTTACTTTATAATAATAAAATACAAAATGACGAAATAACAATAATTCCTCGATCCAATATATTTATGCAAAAATAATGGAATGGTGAGTTCAGAGGGTAGGTATATAATAGGTGATGCGTAAATATAGTGTGAAGTAGGTACATAGGTACTCGCTATCGCCGCCGCCGCCGCGCCGATTCCAATGTGTCGGAGCTGTGTAGGGATGGGGGGGGCGGCGCGGGCGGCGGAGTGGCGGCGCAGTGCGCGCGCACGTGTCTCTCGAGGTCTCGGCGCCGCACCAGCACCTTGCCGCAGCGCCCGCACGCGTGCCTGCCCGCGCCCGCGCCCGCCCCCGCGTGCAGGCGCACGTGCTTGTTCAGGTTGGAGGGGTCCCCGAAAGCTCGGGCGCAGTGGCGACACCGCAGCGGGCGGTACCCGGTGTGCGTCCGCAGGTGGATTTTCAGTCCGTACTTTCGCGAGTACAGTTTCCCGCAGTACAGACACGCGTGTCCCCGCGCGTCCCCCCGCCGCCCCCACTCGGTGGCGATCGCTTCGAGGCGCGCCATCGCCGCCTCCGGGAGAGCGCTCGGGAAAGCTTCGAGGCGCGGGATCGGTGTCGCCGCCGCTTCCGAAAGCGTAGGAAGCGGCGCGGGCGCGGGCGCGACGCGGCGGAAGGCGGAGCAGGGCGCGGGCGCCAGGCGCGTCGCTAGGTGGCGCCAGAAGCGCGCGGGCGTGGGGGCGGGTGGGGCGCAGCGCATGAACAGGTGCGTCTTCAGCGGGTTGGGCTCCTCGAACCGGGCGCCGCACTCGTGGCACGCGTACTCCCTTCGACCTGCGAACGAACGCCACCATCATCACAAATGTAGCCATTGTGTTTGCCATTTCACTGCTAGACAAAGTACCTAAGTGTCTCTATCAATAACTTCGAACAGTTTAAAACCGGCCCTTATTCAGCCTTTACCTGCGATCTTAGTAAGTCGACTGTCCCCGTTTGTTAACTGCCCCACCGCCAGAATACAGTTTGTGTTTACAAATTATGAACATTATTTTTATGGCTACCGCGAGTTAGGTTTTGACTCAATGTCGATGGCATCCACTGCCTTTTTTTCTCTCGTGAGTTATTCGGAACCAACGCGCGACGCTCCCACCAAGCAGGAATGAGAGCCCAACGCGAGCGAAAATGAAAGCACATTACATATATTCACATAGGAATGGCCCGCGCAATAAGAGGAACCGGGGGGTACAAGCCCTCCGAAGGTCGGTAAGGGCAAGGGGCGCAGGCTCGACGCCGGGACCGGCCTCGAGGGACTGAAGACACAATAATCGACTCGATGTTGCCGATGGTCATACGTTTAAACATACACACATACCTACATACTGTTAGACCTTCACGTTCACTCCCGAATCCGAATATACTTACAACGTCCTACCCACTTTATATTATTACTTAGGTAGGTATAGTGGGACGAGCGAACGTCACCTGTGCTGTGTCGCACACTACTCGGCTACCGGGTTCGGGGAAGGTGAGTACTGACCCTGGATATTCTTGAGTGTAAGAAATGGCATGTCGACAGCGGCGAGCAGGTCCTCGTCGAACCAGAGCAGCAGCTCCTGCAGCGGCGCCACGTCCCGCGCCACGCGCAACTGCACCGTCTCGCTCGACTCGCCCGGCTCGCACGACTCGCCCGGCTCGCACGACTCGGGCGCGCGCGCTCGCGTCAGAACAACGTTACATGCGTGCACGTGCGGCGCGAGACGAGCCCGCACCACGCACTGCGCCATCGACCTCGCGCCGACGCTCAGGCGCCCCGCCGCGTCTACGTCCACGAACACCTGGCGACATAAATGTCATAAAGGAATCTGTACAACCCTTTCCGATATAATTGACAGCCCTCGTATGCGCTGTCACATAATTAATATAACCTGGGCTGCTTCAGTCACCGGTCACAGGGAAGGAACCGGCGGGCGTGATCGACCGAATACCGCATAATCGTTTACCTAGCATATCCGGTGAGAGTGTGGTCAACGGTGCGTGTGGTACCTACCTGGTATCGGTAACAGTAGTTGAAGCCTTTAATTTTTGAAAGCTTTTCCCGATTAAATCATCCGAGTAATTAACCAGAATGTCTCGGTTTAAGGATTGACAATAATATGGATCAGGTCTAAGACGCTGGCCTGGCTCGCGGGTCCGTCACCGACACAGGGCACAAGTGACTCTGAGTACCAACTGAGTAGCACTCTGCCTTCTGAGCCGCTGGTCCCGGGATATGTATTAAAAAAAAAAGGATATATATATAAGTATGTATTTAAGTGTATATATCAGTCATCCGGTTACCATAGTACAGGCTCTGCCTAGTTTGGGACCTGAAGACCTTGTGTGAATGTTGTAAAAAAAAAAAATATCAATGTTCGAACCGTTCACCGAAAGGCGCGTGATGCCGTGGTGATGGTATGACTTTACACTAAGCGGTTTTAGCCAGGTTTTAGAACTGCTCGGAACTTGGATGGATTTTACAAAGCTGATAGTGAAGCCCCCGCGAGGTGCTCTGCTCTGGGGTCCCTTTACTCCGCCGCACCGATAGTTGACATTCGGATCCTTTTCCTCTTCGTGTCGTGACGGAAATGTGTAACTTTGATGGTTTTGATTTTGTATGTTGTAATTATTTGAAGATAGAATTGAACTTAGAATATAACATGTAATTATATGACACAGCTTTCGTCAAGCGATACGATTTTAAATATTACATTTATATATTAGTCTCAAGATCTGATTAGGTAAGAACGACGCATCACATCACCTTCACGCATCTGTTTATTCGACGAAATATTTTTTTTATCCAATTTAGTACGTGCTACAGCTGGCCACACTATAATTTATTGAAAATAGTAGCGCCCAGCGGATTTTTGTTGGATTACGGGTTTCCCGCTACCTCAATTATCCCACGGGAACTATATTTTTTCCGGGATAAAAGTAAACTATGTGTTAATCCAGGGTTTAAACTATCTCCATACCAAATTTCATCGAAATCGGTGTAGCCGTTTGAGCGTGAAGAAGTAAGAAACATACACACACAGTTTCGGATTCAGAATATTAGTAGGATAGGATAGAAAAATGTTTTTAAAAAAATGTAATATTGTACGCATTTTAAACGTCATCGTAAGTATATATAGCCTATACAACATATAGGATATGAAACATTGGGTTGTCTATGTTTCCCTGGCACAGCGCGAGCGCCTGGCGCGGCGCGGCGTGCGGGCGTGAGCAGGCGCGTCGGTACTGACAACCTCCACCTAGCGGGACGCAGCTAGTGTGAACAAATGTCCTTGATAGAATCCTTATGTGGACGTTGCTAAATAGCTAACTTGTAAACGACCACCAGGTGCGCCGCGGGACGGCTTGTTTCGTCAACGTTGTTTTATAAATGTATTTATTGTTGTGATATAGACTAATTTATAAAAATGACGTTTGAGAGGTGGTATTTGTTAGATCTAGAAGATACCGAGTCATCTATATAATAATAATAGGCATCTATCAGAAATATAAGACGCGACTAAGCGCTTCGAGCAGGTCACCCGCCTGTCAGCGTACCTATCCCTGCACCGGGGGGTCGCGCGGGTGACGCGCACGAGACGAGGCGCGCTGCTGCACGGGCCCCTCTCACCACACCTCTATTGTGGTTACAACGCGAAGGTCACTGCTAACTTCTCCTGAGGAGGTTATTTCATCGGCACGAACAATGTATAAAGAAACGCTTTGCTTCCAGCGCGCCACTCGCACTCACACGGGACACCTGCTCTTCTCACAAAGCGTGGGAGCTCGCTCGTACACGGACATTACAATTCAATTCAATTCATTTATTTCATAAACATGGGTTATCATTGGTCACAAGTAAGATATTTTAGTACAGCCATGCTTCGCCTTGCTGGCATATGAAAATTGTCACAGTAAATAACAAAACTAATACAATTATCAAATAAAATATGAAAATAATTAATACACAAAAATCAATTGGTCTTAAATTGAAATCGTCTATACACATCTTCTATATACATTGTCATTAAAAAGGTAAAGAGGTACTCACAATTCCTTGAAGACGGTGATCGCTAGCGAGCTGTCGCAGGTCGGAGACAGGGAACGCTGCGGACACGAGCCCGCGCGACAACCCGCGCCGGGACAGCGCCATCTCGGGGCGAACGTCACGCGCCAGCACCGGCCACGGAGAGCTGGAGCCGGATGCGTCGGCGCGGGCGCACCGACTGGCCGGCGCAGGGCGCGCCCGCCGTATATACTGGGAGGGTGTCGGAGGGCGGTCCTCGCGCGACGCAGGCTCCCTCCGGACCGACCGACCCTCGCGCCACCCTCGTTGTTACGAACCGCCACTTCTATTCTCTAAGTATAAACCATAGACTCCACGTCTAAGTAGAGTCTTACACTTAGAGCGTAATTATCAACAATTATCTTTATCTTCGTTATTGTGAACTGTTACTGTGTGCAGTTACAGTGCGCTCAGTATTCCTGCTAACACTCGTAGATACCGGTCAGTGTCATAGGTACTCATGAGTAATATGGTTATACATCAGTAATGTTCTCAGCTGTTCCGATCTATTCCGTAATCTGCGATCGTATCGGCGATACTTACTAACAGACGTGCGACGAACGTTGTTCCGGCGCGTCGCACTACATAATAGACAGGTATGTTCAGAGTAAGGTTTCTCGCTCACCAGAAGTAAGGTGTGATAACTACCTATGTATGTACATTACATATAATAAATAATCCTTGATACTTATAAAAATCGTAAGTTGTTCGGTTATGTGTAGTCTACACATAACATGTTATTTTTATTTTTTGCAGCTAGACACTGCGTATGTTCGCCGCGCCGTAGCCGACCCGCGGCGCGGTGCGGCGCGGTGCGACCCGGTGCGGCGGGCGGCGCGAGTAGGTACCATCACGGAACATATTTCAACCAACCGCCTAGATGGACAACTCGCAGGGATTCAAATCAAACGCCGTTCGATTATAGAAAATACTGCTATACTTTCAATTTCGTCTAATCTGAACCCGCGTTTTTTAAAAGTACCTAGGTACCAATATTTTTATCTAAGGATTTTTATGCTTCATAAAATAATATTTATTAAATTCTCTACCGCCGAGATGATAAGATTTCGTTCTCTTTGACAAAAATTTCCCACTTTGCAGAAGTAGGTAAAACGCAGGCCGGTGATGGTAACGCGGTCGGGCGCCGCGCTTATATAACAATAATATAGGATATGAACAATCTTAAGAAATCGTGTGTGTCTCCCGACACGGCAGCCGTGTTTGTCTCGTCAATAGATCAATAACTAAATACATAAGTGAGTGTAATGTTTTATTGGAAAACAGTAAATAGACAACTAAGAATGGCGATTCGCTAAAACCGCGGCCGCGAACGGCCGATAGTAACTACGCCGACTACGCGGTCATAAACCAACTAACAGATAAATCGACTTACATTAGTACACAATCATTGGAAGTTCGTGTTAACGCACATTTTACCAGTTTGTCACATATTTAAACGGTGGCACACGAAGTCGGTGCCGCTGTGGTCGCCGTCTCGTCTCGTACACGGACGTGCTCTACTCACTAATCGAACAATATCGTGTACATACATACATACATACATACTATTCAATTTGATATCGGTTCGTCGACGAGTGTCGCAGTGATGGGCCGACTCGAGCCGAAACTGGTGCGTACAGTAACCAGGCATAGGTAATATTAATAATAATATATGTATAATTATACATAATATGTGTGTCAATCTCAACCCGCGTACAGCGGTGGTGGTCACAATGCGACAGCCGTCGAGGTTCACATCAAAACTATTTAAAAGTTTCGTTAACGATCCAAACAAATGCTTAATGTTTGTAATATTGAGTACATTTACAAGTAGGACAGGGTCGGTGCGGAGGTCCGTGTGGTAGGCCTACGTCCAGCCTGCTCGGTGGAGCGCTCGCGGCGACATCAATATGAAGGTGGTGAAGTTCGACAAACGAGCGTTGCGAGATATCGCCGGCGAACGGAGGGTTACTACCGACCGTAGCGCTCGGCGAGGAGTAGGTACTACCACCTACCCACGATAACAAACCTCGTAAACGATAACAAAAGGCGCCAAAACTTTTTAAAATTGTTTAGCTTAACAAAACATTAACATTTGGTCGGATAAAATATATAGTTACGATGAGTAGTTATAGTTATAGGTGCCCATAGCTACTCGGCCCTCCTACGACGAGGAGTAGAACAGTGCGGGAGCAGGCGCGCAGCACACAGGAGTGACGGGAACGCTCGCGTGGAGGACAGGGTCGGGTGTAGTATCGGTCGGTGTAGGGGCGCAAATAAAGACCCATTTATTTAAAATATATTCGTTATTTGTATTAAGAATGTGCCGTGCCACCGTGCTTATTATGGCTCGATCCTTAGGTTTGGAGTACTCGGGGAAGACCATCACGAGCTCAGAGAGAACGCGTCAGAGCGAGGTTCGTGTCAGTCACGTTGGCGAGAGTGTAAACTTCTCACACTTGGCTCTATGGATATATATATATATATATATATATATATATATATATATATATATATATATATATATATATATATATATATATATATATATATATCCATAGAGCCAAGTGTGAGATATATATATATATACGAAGCCACTTTTGTTGTTAAATAAATTTAAGTGACTATATCTACCTACTCGTAAATTTAGTAAAAGAGTAGATATATACATATATAACGAGACTCGGCTGAGTGACCGGCTGAGTGACCGGCCGAGTGACCGGCCGAGTGACCGGCCGAGTGACCGGCCGAGTGACCGGCCGAGTGACCGGCCGAGGGGCCGAGGAGTCGCGGCGAGTTCGAATGGTGACATCACAACGTTTTACACAGTTATATCATTATTTATATAACATGTGTGGTTTGCACGTGTTCGAGATTGGAATATAGAGCAACATACCATAATACACCCTAACACCTGTTCCACCGCGACTACAAACATATATAGGTACATATACATTGATTTGATTAGTGTTATCGATCCGATTGTTTGTATCGTCGTCGGACATCTCCGAGGGGCGTGCGGGGGGTGCGGCGGGTCGGTAGGCCAGCGTCGTGTCGGAGCTCGGCGCCGCCGGTCGAGGCTTGACCGGGAACTGAGCTCTGTTTACATTAACCGAGCGAACAAAGATTCTCCGCTCGGGCGCCGTAGATACCCACTGATGGACGACGGGCGGGACTGTCGGACGGCGAAGGACAACCGGATCTCGACTCAAACATCTTATTTATACGGACGTTATTGATACAACTACTCCTACTCGTCCTCGGTCAACTGAAACATACAGTATTTACAAACTAATTTACAATTTTGTTTATTAATTAATCACCGACACTCACTTTCCAGTCATAACAACATAATCATATAACGTGCAGCAGGTCACTGTCCCGTGCAGCAGGTCACCGTCCCGTGCAGCAAGGCACTGTTCCGTGCAGCAGTGCAGTACAGTGTGGTGAACCGCGCCGGGTCCGGGTCACGTGGTGCACACGCGGGAAAGAAGCTCATGCAGTTATTTATGTCAACACCAAAGTACCCGGTGACGCGAAGGGCGAGCGGAGGTGGACGCGCCGCTGCCGGTGGGCGGCGCCCTCGTCCCAGGGGCGACTCGACGTCACTACCGCTACTCGTCCACTGCTGACAAACAGATAAAATTAAGTAAAGAAATCATCATCATCTCAGCCACAGGACGTCCACTGCTGGACATATGTCGCCCCCAATGATTTCTACAACGACCGATCGGAAGCGGACCGGTAGGAAAGCAGCAGTAAAAAAATATAATTATACAAACATGTAAACGACCTTCCACTACTCTGTGTTTTGTCGCGTGTGATGTAGGTACACACAACGTGATAGCAGTTTATGAAGCGACGATAGCTCGGCGGTGTGAGCGTCGGCGGACGGACGCAGGCGCCGGTTCGATCCCCACCGACGGCTCGAGCTTCCGGTGAAAGTAACATCTTTAGCGAAGTTCCCGCATGGTGGTAGGGTACTTTCGAGTTCCCGCCTGGCTAGCTTCCACACTCATTAATCGTTAATTGTAAAATATAACTCGCTATAAGTCGTCCACGTGTCGTTCCAGTTCAAACATGAAAACGGATCACACGCCGCGCGTACAACATTATATAGATATGCAGTTCTCCTCAGCGCGGCGGTGCTCCGGCAGACAATTGTCCCGCTCCCGGCCCGGAGCCGGCCCGGGCACAAGTGTACAAGTGCAGGGCCCGGTTTTATTTGCACAAGCGATATACAGACGAGCGCGGGGCGGGGCGGGGGGCACAGCGGATTAGAATCATTATAAATATATGCAACACCGGCCGCACCGCACCGGCTTTTTAATTATAATTTGCTAGTCTTGATCCTTTCTCATTTCGGGTGAATTACTTGGAATAATTTATAGCTAATGTTTGGCCACTATCTCGCCAAATGTTTAGTGTACTTGAACCTATTGCCCAGTGATTATGCTCACTTACAATGCGCACTAAAAGAGTGCTTATTATGCGATGTTATAATATGTATAACGAGTGTCGCTATGTGCACACTTTCGGAAAATAATGAAATCATCGGGGACCACGCCGCGGTCCTCGAAGGAGTCCTCGATGGGACCGCAGTCAGAAGCAGCGGGACCACGAGATGTTGGACGCTCTCCAACAATGAGGACTGAGCGCCTGAGCCCGAGCGCGACTTGTACTCATGGCTTAGTTATTGTTCGTCTGTATGGTATTATTTCATATTTTACTTACGAACGGAAATATAAAAAAATTTACTCTATTTTGTAATTTATGCTTCCCGTTGACAATAATTAAAAAACATATACGCCAAAAACCTAGGTGGGTCACAACTGGAATACGAAAATGTACGAAACGAAAGCGTGAGCTACTGTGGCGTTATAGGCGGTGTCGAACTGAACAAACCAAAACTGTCTTTAAAACATATTCTTTTCGATTAAATAAAATAATAAAATCAACGCAAAAAGCGCACAATGATTCAATTAAGACGGCCCCAAACAAATCGAAAGCAATTTGGTCAATCATTAACAGTAATAAAAATAATCCACCCAAAAATTACATTCAGCACATCAATGTTAATAGTACATTGATTAACAATCCCCTTCATATTGCTGAAGCGTTTAATAATTTTTTCATTAGCGGACATGAACAAATATTGACCTCAGACAAATGCAGATCAATGACATGTGATACGAATTATTCGCATTCCCTATTTATGAATCCTGTTACGCCTTTTGCCATTAATACTATAATAAATTCTTTAAAAAATACAAACAGCACGGGTTACGGTGATGTGTCCACTAAAATCTTAAAAAATGTGTCAATTTTAATATCACCTGTTCTTTGTCATCATGTCATTAAACCACTTTAATTAATTTGTAAAAGAATGACAAAGAAAACATGAACTCATATATGTCTATTGCATTGATTCCTGAATTTTCTAAAATATTTGAAAAGGTAATTGACGAAAGTCTGTATACTTTTTTTGAGATGAGCAATGTTTTTACAGAAGAACAAATAGGTTTTAGGAAAAACAAAACCATTAACTTGGCTGTTTATAAGTTTTTACATACTATTATGACTGGTCTTGATAATCAACAATTAGTCACGGTATTTATATATGGATTTGACCAAAGCCTTCGACTATGTCAATCATAATATTTTGTTGAACAAATTGGAGGCGTACGATGTGCGAGAAAACGTTTTAAGCCTTTTAATATCGTATCTTAGCAACCGAAGTCAATGCACACAAATTCCAAGTATATGCCCAAAAACGAAGAAAGAAACGGTATATCGGTCAAAAGTAGCGTAATTCAAGGTGTTCCTCAAGGGAGTGAGTGTTCTTGGTCCGTTATTATTTATATAAACGACTTACCTAAATTTGTCGATAAAAATATGGTCTTATTTGCTAATGACAGCACCGTTATTTACAAACAAATGTAAAACACACTTAGAATCAGATATGAAAAACACTCTTGACATTATAATCAAATGGCTAAAATCAAATAATTAATTAATTAATCTAGAAAAGACAAATTTAATGACTGTTAGAAATAGAAATATTTTTTTGAATGACTGAGGTTCTTTATGATGGTAAAAATATTAACAAAGTAGAAACTGCAAAATTCTTAGGCTTCAATTTTGACTGCCATTTAAACTGGAAATATCATGTTAAGCATATATGTGGCAGGTTGAGCCGATTTTATGCTCCTTACATGCTTTCTAAAGTTGCAAATCAGTCAGCTGCAGTTACCGCCTACTATGGTTACGTAGAATCGATTTTGAGATACGGCATTATCTTTTGGGGGAACTCGGTAGACAAAGATATGGAAAGATGCGTGAGGGCCTTTGTAAACTGAAGACATTTGACACATGTAAACCATTTTTCATACATTTGAAACTTCTAACATTTCCTTCAATTTACATTTATGAGGTCTGCGTGTTTGTTTATTGTAATAAGAATATATTTAGTCGCCTAAATAGCAAACGACGTAAAATAAACATTTGTTTCCCACCTCATAAGACTACACAATTTAATAAAGGCGTTTTCTGTATGGCTCCTCTTATTTATAATCACTTACCAAATTATATAATCAACATCGATTGTATTGATATGTTTAAATTTAAATTGAAGCAGTTTTTGTTGGCAAAGGCTTATTACAACGTAAAAGAAAATCTAGAAGACAAATTTTTTATGTGATTTTTTTTAGGTGACGTAGATATATATTGTAGGTAGGCACTAGTTCTAATTACGTAATTGATTGACAATAATATACTAAGTGACATGTTTATATATATAGTTATTGTAAGGACATTAAATGTTAAAGTTTAATTATTCATATGCGAATGCTTTTTATGTTGCATGCCAAAAGGGTAGACTCTAGCGAAACAACTTATCTTTCATGTTAACATCACTATAAAACCTATATTCGCAATAAACTATTTGATTTGATTTAAAAGTATCAAGATTAGAAACGCGCCCTCCCGCCGTCAAAGTGAACATTATTACAGTTCGATTAAGTGATCTGAATTGTAACGTTTAAGCCCTTTACATTATTGTGATATTGTTCGGAGGCGATTTAAAAATAACTAAAAATGAATGCGTGCGCCGGCCGCGCCATCCGCAGCTGCGTAAACATATCGCGCGCGCAAGCCATTATAGCCCCTACATATATTCGGATACGATATACAACTGTTTAAAGCCCGTGGGGGTACAATCAGAGTTATATCACATATTTGCAACGTTGCAGGTCCTTCGTATTGACGAGCAACTTTGGGCTCTATACCGGTGAGATTAAAGGCACATCTCGCGTGGCGGAAGGGTCGTTGCGGGGGGGGATCACTTGCAGTTTGTAATTATTGTTGTGATAACGGACGGACGGACGGACGGTTCCGCTAATGTGCGCGGAGTGCACCGACAATATTGACTTTAGACGAAACACTTCCGCGACCGCCGGCGCCGACCGCTGTCGCGGGCGATCGACGCGCTACGGGGCTCGTAGGCTCGTAGCGCTCGTAGCGAGCACCTACGAAACCTTACTGACTTCAGAGTTCAGCGTTCGTGAATAGAAAGCCATTCTATTCTATTGATAAAAGCGGATTTATTTTTTCGTTTTAGATTATAACTGTCTCAATACTTACATAACAAATATATAATTAATTAGTTGAATACGGATTTCTTACTGCTGTCGCATTCGCTAATCCACCTTGTACCACTTATACTATTTATATGTTAATGCGTTAATTAATCGCTATGTAGATTAATTTTAAACTAATTAAATAATTTTAGTGATATTTAGCCTATTGTTCGATTGAATTATCCACGTATACACGTGGAACGCGCATAGCGAGTCGCTCGTTCATACATTTTACTCGTTTAAGTACTCGGTGGGTTAGTTTTAGCTACGTCTCACGGTGGCGGGTGTGGCGGGGGGCTGAGGCTGCCCCTTAGTTACACCCGGACACAGGAGCGCCGGCGCCGGACCTATCATTACGTTAAACATTAAACTTTATTTTGCGATTTTATTTTTTATTTGCGACTGCATAATTGAAACATATTGAAGCGTCACACGCGAAGGGGGATGTGCAAATACAATTAACTTTAGTGATCGTCCCGATATAGTTTGGATAAGGATCTACGCGAGCTCGTGTAGTGTGTGTGTGTGTGTGTGCGAGTGTGTGTGTGCGGAGTGATAACATCGACGCTCGCGCCCTTATCGAACCTCATACAATTAACATCTCCACCGTTCTGTACACAGTGACTGTGTGGCGAGCGAGGGTCGCGGGGGCGCCCCCCCCCCCTGATCCAGATATCTCGCACCCGCGATCTCTGCACGTGCACTGCGCGCAGTTAATCCTAATATCGTTATAACAACCGCAAGCTACTTACAGTAATTGTACAACCCGTGCGGGGTGTGGGGTGCGGTACAACAAGCTCAAACAAAATAAAATTGTATTTAAGGGGATACCATTACATACACGATCATAATAGTTTTTAATACACATCAAGGTGTATATCATATGCTATATGTATGTTGATTTATTTAATGCAAGGTACAACTTCTTCAAGGTCAATGCTTTTAACGCATTTTTTAACTAAAAGATAATGTTCTGCAACTGGTTGTAACTGGATTGATTTGCCTATGAATAATTAGATAGAGATAGGAAACAAAACTATCTATAATAACGTTTTTAGTCATTATATACCTATTTTCGTCTTATTTCTCCTCCATTTTTCTTTTTTTTTCATTGTATTAAATAAAGAAGATTAGATTATATAAGTAACTGGAGAATAGTTTTATATGTGGAAACTGTATTAGCTTGTCGTACTACACTATTTTTGTCCTATATACTTATTCATTAGGCTGTTTGTTTTCCATTAAATAAATAAATAATTATTAGGTGACGCTGACGTATTGTTCGGATGGGTGACCGCCTGTTACCGGGCGGGGCGGGGGGTGACAGTAGTGGCGAACAGCGCGCGGGCGACCGATACTCCGTGAGCAGCACACGACCGCGCTCGCGCCGCGGCAGATAAATACTTCACTGTGCGAGAGGGCGGTGTTCGTTTCACCAATTGCAAACGGTAACCCGCAGTTATCGGTAACAATTGCAACACGAGGTGGGACGGCCCCGGGCCCCGGCAGACCGCAGCTCCGCGCGACGCTGCACTGCACGGCTGTTGTCATCCTGATGTGTGGTCGCGCGGTCTACGGTCGCCGCGCCAGGTACACCGTACACACTAATATTCAGAGCTGGTGAATAATTTTAGAGAGGTTCGTGAGGCGCTACGAACAATTTTATATTCCTTGAAGGAACCCTAGATAAGATAGTCTGAGCAGGCTGAACAGGCTCGCCTTAATGCTGCTAAGTGTAAGGTGGTCTCCTTCACCAGATCGCTTCATCCTATTCAATGTCCATATGTCCTGGATGGCTGCACATATGAGTAATGAGAGTCAAGGAACTTGGAGTACCCTTAGACAATCACCTTAATTGTGAGCATGTTGTCAGTGTGGGTAAGGTTGCGAACAGGACACTAGGATTTATAACGCGAACTGCCTCACAGTTTTCGGAAGTCAGGGTTGTGATCACGCTGTTTAACACTTTCGTTCGAAACAAGTTAGAATTCGAAGCGATAGTTTGGGATCCGCGTGAGGAATACTCGCTATCAATCGAAAGGTTTCAACGTAAATTTGCTAGATAACGCGTATGTTCGGCTACTACCCGGATCTATTTCCATCGCTCTTTGTGTCGGGTTTGGTCGGGCTGGGTACACTACAGCTCAGACGGAAATTACTACTATTGGTTCACCATTGCGAGCTACTTCGAAACGAAGTTAATATCCCGGTGGTGTTGAGTGCGCCTGCGCTGTCCGCGCCCGACCGAGGCGCAGCAGGCGTCGCGTCGCCGGCACCAGATGTCCTCACGTCCCATATCGAGGAATATATCACGGTAGCCATGCCCCAACACGGCGACCGCTTCTATCACTCAATTTGTTCACAAATGAGTTCCAGCATGTAGATTTGTTTGCCGATCCAATTAGAACAATAGAAGTTAATTTGAAATTATTCTTAACCTGTTATCTAAGGTAGTTAGCGCTTTGGCCATGCTGTTAGCTTACCTACTATCTGGTTTAATAAATAAATAAATAACTAAATAACCGCTCGTACCAAAACTGATTCCGTCACAGTTCAACTAACAGACCCAGTTTCATATCTTATGTATAATGTACATAAGTTATATCGGTCAGTTATATATAAGTATATCATTTTGACTATTATTTGTACACGAGCGAGATGACGTCAGCCTAAATAATAACGACATCTGTCAATCATTACGATGATGCTGCGAAGCGTCGGCTTAAATGATTTAAAGTGTCAATTGTTATAGAGGATTTAGCCTAGCGTTTGAGTGCGCACACGCACGTGCGACCACTCCGAGCGACTTGTCGTCGTTTAAACTATTAGTTATGACTAAATAAAACTGTTAGCGAACCCTCGGACGGCGCGCGGCCCGGCCGGAGCCCGGTCGGAGCCCGGTGCTCATCAGAGCCGCATTATAATGTCATCACGCCGTGTCAACGTTAATCGTTCGTGACCGCGACTCGGCGCATTGTCCGCGCCCCTCCGCACTAGCGCGCGGCGGCGGGGCGGCGGCGGCGGCGGGGCGGCGGCGGCGGGGCGGCGGTCCTGCCGCTATACAATAACGAACCCTATACGGTTCCAACCAAATATAAAAACATCATCAACTTGTTTCAGAATAGGCCAATGTGATATCTGTGCATTGGATATAAGGTTATTTGATGTGTGCCGTTGCACTAATACGGGTAGCATAGCGTTGTAATAAGAGGTTTGTCGCGGCCGTGTCTAATGGGTGGTGCGGGGTGATGAGGGGCGGTGTGGCGGTGGGGGGCGGCGCACGTGCGAGGTGGCGCGAATCGTCCCGCTATGAAAACAATCGCGGTAATGTGGCTAATGTGCGGCGCGGGGGGCGCACGCGCACCGTGCGCGGGGAACAGGTTGCGCCGGCGCCACGTGCTGTTGACATCGTTGCGTTAATTAAACTTATTGTTTGGTATTTTCGACTGAACATACGCCTCCCCCATCGGTCTGCACACCGACCGGCAGGAAACGACCCGGAGCTTCTAGCGAACTCGGTCAGACCGTCTGCGCACTTGTCGGTTGACGTTCTACGCTGCGCTCGTATGGTCGTGGTCTCCGAGAACCTTTCGATCCCCTCGACCATCAGTTCTTCGAGCTGTGTGCCCTGCCAACTGTCACTCGGTAATCCGCTGGGCTATGTCGGTAACTTTCGCTCTTCTACAGATCTCCTTAATTCTGTTTCGATCACGCAACGATGAACCCCGAGCATAGCCCTCACATTTAAGGCCCATAGTTAGGGAGCACGTCTCGGTTCCGTATACGCGCCTGGGACAGACTAATCGAAGACCTTCGTGTTCAGGCATCGTGTTGTATCGGAGGAAGTGTCGCCAGCGGTTCCCGAAAGACAAGCGCTTGTACATACTCAACATTTGGATAAATAAAAGAGAATGTAGCGAGACCAGAAAACGCTTGGAGATAGTTTGCTGTTTATTTGTGAAAACAAGTTACGCATTGTCGTTGTTTGTCCGGCCGACATCGCGTATAAAACTCGATTATATTCACAATTGGATGAGTTCTAACTTCAGGAACAAGCTTCAGGAGTGCGCGGCGCCGCCCGCGGATGGTCCAGGTACAGTTAAGGATGTGCTCGTACATATACAGGTACAGTTAGGGAAAGTCCCAGGGTCCAGGGCCCCTTTTCGGCAGAAATTACCATTTTTGGTTTAAATGTGATAGTAATAGTTTATCCTGAGGTTTTAGTCCGTGAGCCCGCTCCAAAACTGGGTACTTCATAATGATAACACATTTTTTATTATTACGTACGAAGCGTTTCGCTTCAACATTGTTATTGCGCACCGCCAAGGAATGGAACTCGTCGCCCGACTGTGTTTCCCGACACGCACGATCCTGGCGTGTTCGAGTCGCGAGTGACTATTCTACGTGAGTCGAGGCTTGCGCGCGGCGCGGCCCGATCAACGTCGTCACTTAACATCAGATGAGACAGTTGTCAAACGCAAACTTATGATAAGTAAAGAAAAATAAAAAGATATACATCACGGTAACATCCGCGGCCCGCGGTCGAGGGGTGCGCGAGGCGAGGTTCACTAAATTATCCTACAATTGTCCGGAAGTCTGAGAAAACCCGCACGTCTGAGTGAAAAACATTTTCATGTTAAAAAAATAGAAACCGCGGGGTGCAGCTAGTAATTTATAACTGTCTAAGTCACGATCCTAATGAGGGATCTTCTAGGCAGGCGTGACTCAGGCTAGACCACATCGTCACTTAACATCAGGAGAGATAGATTCTGTACGAAATCCTACTTCCTAAAAATATTATAAAGGCGAAACTTTGTGTTACTTCTTAACGCTACACCAATTTCAATGAAATTTGATTTGGAGATAGCTTAGACCCTGGATGAGCACATAGGTTTCTTTTCATCATCATCATCGGTCATCACCACGCGGGTAAAACTGCGGGGCGCTGCTAGTAAAATATAAAAAAGTAAAAGTTTTCAATAAGCAACGCTATCATCTCAAACTCAGGGCAGTGAATCCATCGTCAACGGTCGCTACAAACATTGATGTCACTGGCACTAGGCCCCGGCCGCGGCGCTGGACGCGCGCGGCGAGCGCTGGCCGCGCGCGTCCACCGCCGCTGCAGAAGCTCGAGGAGCTGATGGTGGATGAGAGCGTCCATTATTATTATAATTTTTTTTTTTTAATGTAATTCATCTGTCGGCCGACTCGGACGGGGTTCTTGTCTTGTTGCGAAGTGCAGCGCGGGGCGGCTCGGATACAGTAGGTACACGACATACCTGGCACTCGTACTCACTCATCAAATAATTATTATATATATATAACACCCTGTGTTCAGGGTGCGATGAGGAAGCAGAATTCGCCGGTTAAGGATCACCACCTCGGTGGATATCCCCGTAGAGTCTCGGGCGTCTTTAGAAAGTCCGCTGCATTAAGATGAACGTTTTTGTATGTGATGTAAAGTTAGAAAACGAGCAGTGTACTGACGTGTCTCTTCGCCCTCGCCCAGCATGGAGGAGCGCGGGGTGATCGAGTCCTCGGCGACGACGCCCCCCTCCGCTGCCTGCGCCCGGGCCTCCCCCTCCTCGCGGTACAGCTCCGCGCGCGCATCCACCACGTCGCGCACGATCTCTGCAACACACGAGGAGCGGTCAGTCCCGTCGGCGCCCGCGCCGCCGTCGGCCTGGCCGCGAGCCCTACCTGATATGACGTCTCGGCTCGTGATGATCGACTCTATTTCGTGAGACACCTCCGTCACGAGCCACGGCATGAACTCCTCGTCCACTCCTGCGAAGGGAAGTCGATTGTAAATAGACATTCGGTGTCGGGGTGCGAGGAACACGGTGAGGGACATCGCGGGGGAGAGACCTCGGTGTATCCGCTCGACGAGGTAGCCCTGGTCGCGCAGGCCGGCGAGCACGGCGGGCAGCAGCTCGGCCACGTAGCCGTGCACGAGCGCGTGGGCCGCGGCCCGGTCGCGCGCCTCCTGCGCGGCAGCGCGCGCGTCCCCGGCCTGGCGCGCGCGACGCTGCGCCTCGGCGCGCAGGCGCGCGTGCTGCGCCGCGAGCCGCGCGCGCTCGGCCCGCTCGGCGTCGCGCAGCTCGCCGTAGCGCCGCTGCTGCTCGCGCAGCGTGCCCAGCTCCTCCTCCTGCGCCACCTCCGCGAGCGCCTGCTCCGCCGTCTTCCCCACGAGCACCTCGAGGATCGGCTGCACCTCCAGGTCGAAGTCGAACAGGTCCCCCGGGTAGATCTGCGTGTGCGCGTCGGCGCCCGTCTTGGCGGGCACGTACTGCGGCGTCGCCGGTCGGTCCGCGAACAGGTCCGTCTGGACGCCCACCTCCGACTCCACGCCTTTGTCGAACAGCTGCGGCGCAGAGATCAATTTCGGTTGCAAACTCCGCTTATTAAAAGTTATACCAGTAGGAAATACTCGGGGGTACCGAGGGAGGAAGCTGTTCCCGCGTTTCGCGGATGCGGCAAAACCGATCGGTTGAATCGTCCGACGTCCGGTGTCCGCGAGTCGAATATGAGCGGACGAGCTCGAGCGCTGCCGGCGAGTGCGCTCCTAAAATATATTCATTTATTTGCCTTCCGTTTACAAAAATTACTTTATTTATTTATTTATTTATTTATTGGAAAACCAACAGCTTATGTAAATATATTAGATACTTAAGTTAACTATAGAAAGCCAATTACAGGTTTTCACGGGTAGTTGTAATATGGGTGATGGAACATGCGAAAACAGTAAAACAGCAACACGGGATGTTTCCTGCGGACCGTGTAGCGATGAACATTTCCTCGTCCTGATTTTGTGGGTAACACGCTATTGCGTTAGCCTTCTACCATGAAGAATTCACTGCTCAGCCGTCGCCTCGCCGCGGACGCGCTGGTACAATAAAGGTCAAGATCAATTCGCCTGCTTATAGTGTTGAAGTTGTTGCTTGCTCGCCATAAGTACGAGTTCTGATGATAGTTAGTTGAAACTATAGGGATATGTAAGGGTGCGTTGAGTCTGGTTAATTTAACTGGAACGTTTAGTGCAATCCTTTTTACCAGTTCTGGACAGTCTATGACACCAGCTGTAATATTGAAGAGGAATACGAGATCTGCGATTTCACGTCGGTTTGAAAGGGGTAGCAAATGAAATTGCTTACAGAGAGAATAATAGTTATCCGAGGAATAAGGGACTCGAACACGATAGCATAGATGTTTAAGAAATTTCATTTGAATTCGCTCAATTCTTGAAATATAGTCTTGATATCGGGGATTCCAGATTTGCGATGCATACTCCAGGTTACTTCGTACAAAGGCGCAGTACAGGATTTTATATGTTTTAGCTCGCTTGAAGCAACTGGAAGCACGCAAGACAAACCCTAAGGCCCGAGATGCCTTTGAAACTATTGACTCAACATGGGCATCAAAGAGGAGTTTCGAATCATGTATTATCCCAAGATCTCTAACCGTATTACTTTTTTGAAGTGACTGGCCTCTCAAAGAGTATGATGAAGGTATTACAAGTTTTTTACGAGTGAAGGTGACGATTGAACATTTGGATGGGTTGAGGTCTAACATATTAAGGGAGCAATATGAATCAAGGCGTAACAGGTCAGCTTGTAGCTTCGTAACATCATCAGCAGATCTAATATGACTGAAAATTTTCATATCATCAGCAAAGCACAATAATTGGCTGTTTTGAAAACATTCTGAAATATCGTTTATAAATATTAAAAACAAAAGTGGCCCGAGCAGAGAACCTTGCGGAACCCCACTGGGTATCGTGACCCATCCGGAAATATAGTTTTGCACTACAACTGCCTGGGACCGATTGTCTATGTAAGAAGAAAACCACCTAAGAAGGTCACCCCTTATACCGATGCTTTCCAGCTTTGTTACGAGTAGTTTGTGGTCTATCCTATCAAAACATTTACTGTAGTCAGTGTAAACTACGTCAACCTGGTGACCTGATTCCATAGCGTCTGTTAGATAAGAATTAAATAGAACCAGGTTAGAAACTGTTGAACGGCCCCTTAAGAACCCATGTTGGGTAGGGTTAAAGGAGTTACGCAGTGCGAAGTAAACCTGATCATAAACTATCCTTTCAAAAACTTTGGCTAAGATACACAATTTGGAGATTGGCCTGTAGTTGCTTACGTCAGTTTTGGAACCTTTTTTGTGAACTGGTGTCACATAAGCAGACTTCCAGGTATTGGGAAAAACGCACGTCGAGAGCGATTTTTTAAATAGCAGAGTAACCGGCATGGATATGGCATGGGCACAGTTAATTAATAGTATGGGACTAACACGATCTGGGCCAGCTGACTTAGACGAGTCAAGCTTTAAAAGGTGGCCAAGGATAATATTTCTATCAATACTAATAGAACATATGTCTGAGACCTGAGAAGTTAAACTTTTATTACAAATGACACTACTGCTATGTTTATGACCTTCGGGGCGCGAAAAGGTTGAGTAAAAATATCTAGAAAACACATCACAAATTGCGTCCCCAGTTGTCGCATTTGAGTCTTGGTATTTTACACAACTAGGAATACCTCCCGACTTGGACCGCGATTTAATAAATGACCAAAACTGCTTAGAACTCTTTTGAATTGAGTTCTCTATAGACACTATATATTTCTGGTAGCATTCGTTCTCTAAGTATTTAACCCTGTCGCGTAATAACTTATAGGTCGCTAAGTTTTCCTTATTCCCGTATACTTTAAATTTTGAAAGATACTTGGACTTTTCTTTATTTAATTTGATGAGCGCTGGGGTGTACCATTTGGGGTAAAAGTTATTATTTACGTGCTTAACAGGCACGTATTTATTTTTTAAGCGCTCAATCACTTCATAAAAATACTCAATAGCGCCTTCGAGCGTTTTAGAAGAGAATTCCTTCACCCAGTCAACTTGTTTGATTTCATCATTCATGGAATCATAGTCGCCTTTATTAAAAAGGTACTTGGAATAGAACTGAGGCTTTAAACTAGGTAAATTTACAAAATGTACTTTAATTAAAAGGGCTTTGTGATAAGGGTCAATGGGCACTAAAGGATCGTCACACTCAGACACGGAAATATCATCATTAGAAAGCGCTAAGTCAAGAATCCTACCATAAGCGTTTCTAATTCCATTATACTGACGCAGATCGTTGAAATACAAGCCATCCATCAGACGGTGCTCGTCGCTGCTCGACAAGTTCGAGGGATACAAAAATAAATTATCGCTAGAATTCCATTCGATACCACTGAGGTTAAAATCGCCAAGCACAATAAACTTGTCTGACGGGTTCAACATGACTATATTGGAGAGTTGAGATAGAAAAGCTTGCAATTGTAACGAAAAAGAGAAGCCCAAGTTTTGAGTGCACAAGTAAATACAACAAATATGAATGTTCGTAGTTGGTCCATTACTTAGTTTCTCTGAAACCGTTATCCATATATCTTCGGCAGAAGAACGATAAGAGTCCTGTGACGTCACATGGATATCCTTCCTCACTGCAAGAACAACCCCCCCACCGCGAGATTGCCCAGTCAAGTTGTAATCGCGATCCCTACGCCACACCGAGTACCGGTCATCAAATAATTCAGAATTACTTATACTATCAAGTAGCCATGTCTCCGTTAATACAATAACATCGTAAGAAAATAAACTCAGATTGCGATGAAAGATGGTTGTTTTTGATCGAAGACCGCGAACGTTTTGGTAGTATATTTTTAATTTACTAACCTCATCCATTTTTATTTGCATAAAATAGCATTTGAGTGATTACATTATAATATAACAGGCAAAGCCATAACAATGTACACTTCAACTCATACTCGTATTCCGTACCAATAATACTCATTAGTAATTGCAATAAAGTGTAAATGAAACTGAACAACCTTTGGCCGAGCGAGCAACAAGGCAAACGGAAAGTTATAGCAGGCAAGAAAGATGCGAAATTGGTCTTTAAAGCTACTAGGAAAAGGGTTATGACATAGTAAACAAAATGCACATTAACAAACCGGTTAGTTTTTACCTGACGAGAACAATAGCGACCCAGCTGAGCGACGGGCAGAGCAGAGATTACAAACCATTTAGACATATCGCAGCTAATAAAATGGCCAAGTGCGTAGTTATTACATATTAATATTAGTGTAGACGCGAAATTTACGATTACGTAAAAATAGATTATACAAGTTTGTTTAAATCCGCTTCCCTGCTAATGATAAACGCCGGAGAGGTGTCATTTTTGCGAATGTGTATCTTGCCGTACTTCACCCATACATAGCAGAACTTCTTGTCTCTCGCGAGCAGCTTCGTCTTATTCAAGAGGTTTTTAGATTCTGCATTTAGATGATCATTTACAAAGATCCGCCGACTTGAGCCAGGAAAGCCAACATCAGACGTTGAGAGGTTCTTACAGGCACGTGCTGATGCTACAAATTCCTCCTTAACATAGCGGTTGATAAAACTAACAATAATTGCCTTATCCTTAGAACCATGAAGTGGGATCCTATGCAAGTAATTAATCTGAGCCTTTGGGAAGGTATAATTCGTGGCCTTACCTATGGCTTCAACTATTGCGAACAGGTTTTCATCCTTTTTGAGCGGGACACCCTTTATCTCCACATTATTCAGTCGGGATCTCTGCTCGCTAGCACTTAACTGAGACTTAAAAGATTTAATCTCTTCCTCCCAGGAACTCATACTTTCTCGAAGCAGCTCGACACTAGCTACTCGTTTCTCCATATCGGCGACGCTAGTGATAACACAGTCAACTCTGCTATTCGTAAAGTCACAGCTCAACTTCAGGTCTCTCAATTCACCTTTAATAAATTTGATGTCTTCGATGAGCGTCGGTAGACTAACCAGTTGACGCTTTAGGTCGCGAATTTCCGTAAGTACGGCTTCCAGTGTGGCTGGCTCTGATTGACCAGCAGATACCAGTGGTAAGGATTTGCAGGCTAAGCACTTCCAGGCTGCTCTCCTGTCACCGCCCAACTTCCTCCATCCTGTCTCTGTCACTTGAGCGCAGCTGAAGTCAAAGTGTTTCTTGCACGTTCCACACTGAGCTCCGTCGACAAATGCGATTCCACACGCAGAACACTTCATTGCGAGGTTTAAAACTGGTCCGAAGGTTGACGACGAACGAACGATAGTAATAAGTAGGTCACGCTACGTTACGTGCTGTTCTTACGAGTGTTTGAGCACGACTGATTTTTTACGATTACTCATTTCAAATACAAATGGCGGTGCTATGTTCCCGTTAGAGTCGCTATTACTTTTCTTGTGACCCTGTGTTCTGTTCTCTTATATTTGCGCTACAATTCAAATTCGTTGAACTCCATTTAATGCTATCCTTAATTTGAGACGAATTCTATTCAATCGATGGCCAATCGCGGGTAGTTTTAGCGGGCACCGAATAAGTGGCGACTTTTTTTTACGTAAAACTACCCGTAATACTAATAAATACATCTAATTATAGTGCTATTATGGATAAGTGTCATACCGATTTGGACTATATCGTAACCCTATAAACACATCTTAGATATTATATTTTCCAGAATTTTAATTTAGTTTAGTCGAACGAGAGAATCACTACCACTAGATACTTTTCTTATTTACCGCAGTGTGTTATTTGCTTTCATAATATGTATATACATAAATAGACCAATGAAATCCCGATGGCCGATGTCTCCGCGCGTTTTGGGCGGTTCCAGGTCTTCAGCGAGCTCGGGCGCCGGCGGTTCTGATAGCTCTACTCTGCAATACATCGAGACGTCCTCGAGAATTGATGAGTGGGTTGGGTGTATCTGAGGTGAGACTCGTTCTTCGTGGAGCGAACGCCTTCGACCGGACGCGGAGTACCGCTTCACCGCGTTCGGTGCGCCGACGACGACGTAGCACTGATATGAATGAACGATTACAACGATAATTATGTAGGGGGAAGTGATAAGGAGATTACCTCTTCGAGATAGTACTCGGTCTGTATGGGATGGTGCCTGCGGCCGGGCGCGGGCGGGGGCGTGCCGGGCCGCAGCCGCGCGGCTGCCGCGCGGCGCGCGAGCGCGCGTCGCCGCGTGCGCGCCGCGCGCGCCGCCGCACTCTCGATGCCGTCGCCCTGTAAGGAGTCGGCATCACTCGCGCGGTACAGGCAGACGGACGCTGGTATCACGCAGATTTATTTATATATATGTTTCATGGACAACAAATGGCTTAAGGGAAAGTCTATGGAACATATTATAGTGCGGTACAAACGAGCCAACACAGCTTCCACGTGTTCCTACTAGTACTTCCCCTTGATCAGTAGCGGTCGAGGCTCGTCTCGATCACGACAGCTTTCAAGCAAAACAATAACGAACAAAATCAACCACACAATTCGTTAATGAGCTACGATTCCACAGACAGACACACAGACGGTTCGAGCTGTAACACCCCTCTACTTGAGCCGCAGGTCGATCAAATCAAACCGTATAAGAAGTGGTGTCGATGTTCGATGCGCACACCGAGTGCATCAATTATACACACATTAGGTACAGTTCCAATGGTTTAGTCGTGAGCAAGCCCACTACTCGTAGACATCGTGGAATATGCAACGCAAGTTCAGCGGCGTCCATTACAGAAGACGAACAGACTGCCCGCGCCGTCGGTCGGCGGGTCGGCGCGGGTGGCGCCATCTGTGCTTGCCTACTTACGACGATCCATTGGCGATTCTATTTAGTTTATAGAGACACCGAGCTCACTATGGTATTAATTGTATCGCTCGAGGTCTACTCCGGTTGTATCGCTCGAGGTCTACTCCGGTTGTATCGCTCGAGGTCTACTCCGGTTGTATCGCTCGAGGTCTACTCCGGTTGTATCGCTCGAGGTCTACTCCGGGGGGACGCTCTCTCTGGAGTCGTGATTTTAGTTTTATAGCATCAAAGAACTCGTATAATATCGCCAAGTTACTTTTTTAGCTACCGTTAATGGCGTCCATCGGTGGAAAATAAAAATAAAATATATAGTTTCATATTCTGAGTAAACATTATACGAACTGTACTCGCTGCGGGCCCATAATAAATGGGTTAATTAAGCTGAAATCCGATTACATATTTATATGAGAAGCGATTTGATCGTATTGTGGCGGCGGGGGCGCGGGCGCGGGCGCGGGGGCGGGGGCGCGATAACATTCCTGGGATCAACTACCCGCATGTGACAATGTTGTAATGTGAGGTTTCTGGCGCAACGACCCGCGACACCGGGCGGCGGCGGCGCGGTGGCGGCGCGGCCGGCTGTGTGCGCCGGTACTCACGAGATCGTCGGCCGCGGGCCCAAACGTGTCGCTCGCGCCGGAGAAATTTATTTATTTATATGAACCCCAACATAATGTACATGGATACAAGAATAAAAAAAAATGCTATACAACAGATGCTAACTGTCAATATAATTATGGGGAAAGACAGTTTGCGTAGAATAGTGAGCGAGCAGTACCTATCTGCCACAATTATCATATTGATTGTGTAATGACACTTGAAAAGTTGACAGTTGACGGTTGACAGTTGACGGTTGATGCCGTGAGCACGTCAACGAGAGGAGACGTAACAATAATATAAATGAGGTCTCGTATTCGGGCGCGGCGATAACAACACCTGGCACCGGGAGGTCCGCACGCGACGTCGACCCAGCTCTAGCTCCAGGTTATACAGATGGACTATACTAGACTATGAGGTAAGGTAATGTGGTGGGTACTGACGGCAGCGTGAGGGTGTGAGCCGAAGGTGGAGCCGCGCACCACGCGCTTGTCGTGCATCAGGTTGGAGGGCTGCGCCGGCGCCGGCGCCACGCTGCCGCTGAAACCACACGTCGGGTTCACGTGGTGAAAACTATTAACATAAGTATCGTTTAGCTTACTTATCTACGAGTTAGCTTATTTCAAGACGAATCCGCTGATATAAGTTACACGCTGACAGTCTCAATAGTTTCTGAGAAATCATACGTTTTGTAACCCGAGTCAGTGAGCGGCCGCCACCCGCTGGGAGCGGTCCCCACCTGCCCGGAACAGTAATATTGCGCGGCGCGCACGCGAAGGGATATATTAAACAAGATAGACTCGACGGTCGGTGACGATGCGGTCGAAGATGTTGTCACGCTAGACCTAGAACGCTCGCTGGCTCTCGGAGCCTGCTGCGTGGACGTATTATGTTTTTGGTGACAGTTCTTCGAGGGAACTAATACTACAGCCGCATAAAGGAGGATGGCAGACTCCCATACATTTGCAGCCTAGAAGAAAATAACCGCGTTCACGAATGAAACTTATACCTATCGATAGAGCAATAAATACATTGATTATTGTATATTATATAATTATATAATCATTTTTCTAGAAATTGGGAGTAAAACGTTATCATGGAAAATCATCTGTATCAGTATGCTAACTACACGTCCATATGCGAACCATTCAAGGGATCGCTGTCGATTACGAAATTTAATTAAAAAATCTATAACCTTTCTTAGAACCTTTCTTAGAACTCTTATGTCTCACTTTTACTACTTTCGAGTAATTGCGAAAAGAAAATTCCAAAATTGTTTTTTTAACCCTTGCCGTTGGTCGCGGCCCGAAAACCTTTACGCATTATTTTTGAATCATTTAAACTACATTATATTAAAAAAACAGAGTTCAGTGCCAACATTTTGGAGGGGAGTTTACCACTACAAGACCCCCAACCCAAAAACACTCCTTCTGGGAGAAAAATGAGTCAGTCAGTCAATGAGTGGTAGATCAGCTTATATATATATATATATATAGTGAAGTGATATTTTCATAATTATAATAAGTCACTTCAATAAAGGGACGGTGGGCGGCACGGAGCGGGCCCCCCTTCCTATCGTTACAAGGTAAGGCATAGTTTTTCAGTTATGCCTTTTTTGTTTAACCATAACCTCACATTTTGTAACACTTCGCTGATCAAGTTTATTGTTTTATTGGATGTGTATAAGAGTTTTAAGCGCTTCGCCGGCCGCCGCCGCGGCACGCTCGCTTCGCTCGCTGGGCTCGCGCGTTGTGTTGTAACCTAAGTTTCAACCTAACCTAATTCTTTTTCTGGTGGGGTGTTCTGATTTAGTAGTGGTAAATCATATTTATTTATTTATTTAATGGAAAACAAACAGCTTAATGAATAAGTATATAGGACAAAATTAGTGTAGTACGAACAAGCTAATACAGTTTCCACATATAAAACTATTCTCCAGTTACTTATATAATCTTATGTTCTTTATATAATACAATGAAAAAAAAAAAGAAAAATGGAGGAGAAATAAAAAGAAAATAAGTATATAATGACTAAAAAACGTTGATAAATAGATAGTTTTGTTTCATATTACTAAATATTAAATTGTATTACTTTACTCTTTATTGTAAACGTATTTGACCACACCTAAACATTATTCGTAGGCATCTCTCTTATATTGAAAATGATCTCTCCGCCGCAAGTCCAACATCAAACCCGAACCGTCCAACAATACCACAAACTACCCAATAAAGAGAGAGAGCGCGCTCGCGCGGTTCAAAGAGAAACGAAGTGACGGTTCATTTCATGTGTTCGTATTTTTATCTTAAGAGTTCACGTATTTTCGAAAAATAATTGTAAATATTTGAAAGCATCTCTGCCAGCAAATATTGGTTCAGGGCCCTCGGTTTTCTGTAGTGATGCGGTGCGGAAGTGAGCCAGCCTAGAGTCGTGCGCGGTGAGCTCGCGACGGTTACTGTTGATAAAACAAAGATGGTATAATAATCGATGGTGCGACGTCTCAAGACGAGTGATGTGACCTGTATAACGGGGGCTCCGGATAGGACACAATACTCAACTGAACTACGTACGTAACAATTAAAAAGGTGTTTTGTAACGAAAGGTTCTTTAAAAATCTTGGTTTGGCGAAGGATGAAACCAGAGCTGCTAAAAAGCACAATTTGTTGACCGTATGGTCGATGTGTCCGCGGAAGTCAAGCTCGTTATCAAGCTATGACTCCTCGATCATTATCTTGAGTGGAGTAAGTACGGTGGGCTCGTACTGTCACTGTCAAGAGAGTGAACTCTGGTCCTGGGCCGGCTTAGCACCGTGGAGAGATACTTCACTGACACTTGTCGTTATACACAGCCGTGGAGATAGGCCAGAGATGATGATGACGATGACAGCATAGACAGACGTAGTTACCAGTGAACTGATCAACCAAAATGTGTCGGTGCGAGAGCGGCCGGTCGCCGATTCGTTCGAGTGCCGTATATCAAGCTCCTGGGATAATGACTGCCATCGGCGGTGCGCGAACAATAACTGTCGACGGGTCGCGAGCGTGTCTCTCAACAACATGTACATACGGCTGGGACTCGTCGAGCATGTGTGCCAGCCCGACGACGCCGGCGACGAGCGCGCGCACCCCGCCCAACGCTCCCCCCGGCCGAGGGGCCCGCCGGGGGCCGCCGGGGCCTGCGGCGGGTGCCGGAGCACCGGCGGGGGCGACTGCGCTGCCGTTCTTCTCCCTCTTTTTGGTATGCAGGGATATCTCGGGCCGAGGAGCGACCGCTTTCGGCCTGCTCGCGTACGAGTACACCATCTCGTCGCGCTCGGGCGCCGGGTACAGAGTCTGGAGCCCGAGCAGACACGCGATCTCGGGCGGCGGCAGCAGGAACCGGCCCGCCTTCACCGTCGTCACGAACCGGGGCTTCTCACCGTCCGGCGCGCGTCCGCCGCGGCCCCGTCTGCCGACCCCGGTGCGCGGGGACGGGGGCTCGCCCATCTTCGGCGACTCGAAGCGGTCGGCGCCGGCGATGTCGATACGCGGATGCGATCGACTCGTCGATTCGCCCCTTCCAGTGGAATACTCGCCCCCGATGTCAGGATCGGAAGCGGTGAGAGCGCCGCCGCGCGGTCTGCGGCGCGTCGGCCGCCGGAGATTCGCCTCCAGGACCTCCTTCTCCTTCAGTCGGCGAAGCTTAAAGTCGAGCGCTCGAGAAAATTTGGGATCGATTATGGTGCCGAGGGCCGGCGCGGGCGGAGGCGCCGGCGCCGGTGCGGGCGGCGCCGTCAGCTCGTCCTCGGGGAGCTGCATGTGCGCGTCATCGCGCCGTCGCGGTTTCACGACGTTGACGTTGCGGGGCGGCGCGAGCAACGTGTCGCCGCGCTTCTCGTCACGCTCGATGACGGTGAACGCGCTCGAATCCTCGGCGAGGATCTGCACTGGAGGCATCGTCGTGTCACGGCGCGCTCCACATCGACTCGGCCGCCACGTGCGGTCGCGTGCGGTCGCGTGCAGGCGGCGGACGGCGGCCGGCGGCGCGGCTCGGCGAGCACTGGCCGGCCGCGCTTCTCGTCACCCGACGGTCAGCCGTCGTCGCCTCGGGCGCGCGCCCGAAAGGACGTAACCGCCTGACCGCTGCCGGCACATACGCTGTTTCTCATCGTGGCCGACGAACGCGGCACACACAATCGCGCAGGCGCCCACGTGCTCGGCACAGACACGGTAAACACCACTTCGAGTTATGATTCGACGAACTTTTAAGTTCTGTTCATAGTTTGTCAAACATTTCCAAGGAAATGTTGGATTTATGAAATAAGCGATCGAACATTCCCTTAGTCGTGATGTACCTATTGTACAGAGAGTCATGTCCGAGAGCGATATGTTCCCACTGGAGGCCGAGCGCGCGCTCGGCCGCGGTCGGCTCGCGAGTCTGACTTGATCATTAAAGCAAAGGTTTCAATTATATTTTCGTCCGGTTTTATACAATAATTTAATTAAAATTCATTAAATCAATAATTTAACTAAAAAGGCTAACTACGCACGTGGTACTATAACTAAAACTAACTACTTTTCATACACATCTACTTTTCATCATCAATCATGAGTTTTCACTTCTGCCGGCACTCCCGGAGTGCCACCGGTTGTTTTTTTATTATTGTTATGTGTGTTCGCGGATAACATCGTTGTTTATGAACCGATTCTCAATTTTTTTGTTTCATAGAATATACTTTCGAGGTAATCCATTTACATTTTATTAAAATCAGTCAAGCAGTTTTTGAGTTACGCTCCATTCCACTGAAAAGTACTACGTAAAATACATTATCATTAAGGGTGAAGACGTCGGTGAACATACTCAAAAACAATTGATCCCGTGAGTAGCACAGGTCACTGAAACGGTGAAAAAAAATGTTTACTAATAAATGGAACCGACTTCAACACTCAAAAGTTTGAAATAACTTGTCGAAGTCGGTACCATGAGCACAATATTGTGATTATAGTTACTTTTGTGAACTGTCACAGTACCGACTACAAGTTATTTCACACTTTTGAGTGTTGAAGTCGGTTTCATATCTTTGTTGAAAATGTTGTCTTTGTTGGTATCCGACAGAAACGGCGCACAATGTTAGATAATGTACGACGCGACGGCTGTTTCATGAGTCGACACAGCGATCATACACTTACACGTTCCGTTTCACGTAATTATCTCGATACAAAGTTACCGCGCTTATGGTATTGCTATTATGAATGAACTGTGTGTATGGCGCTGTTCGACCTGACCGCGACCTATGCCTGGGCGAAGGATCCCCAGAAATAGTCCACTGTGGACGTCCAGTTTCCGTTATGTGTATCGGGGATAAATGTTAAACCTTTACTTCTCCAGAATTCAATGCATTTCATAGTTCTATGACTCATAGTGCACTGATATCTTATATAACAGAGAAATCTGTCTGTAATAGAGTCAGTGGGTTTCAGGTATTTGTTATATAACAGTGCCGATTAGATTGTTAACTTGTAGATGGTTCGCTGGACACGTGAGGTTATAAGAGAAGTGGACGCGAGGTGTATAATGTTGGATACCTGCGTCACAGACCCAGGGGGCGCGGGCGCGGGCGCGGGCGCGGGCGCGGGCGCGGGCGCGGGCGCGGGCGCGGGCGCGGGCGCGGGCGCGGGCGCGGGCGCTATATACTTGTACTCGTTATATAATATATGTACCGTACACTAAATTGTACGGAACCGGAGAGACCGAGTCCCACAGCACAGGATCCATCCTACTGTGTGGAGTTCAGGGCGCACGGCGGGGGGGCGTACTATCTTATGATAATTTTCCACGAAATAATTTATTAAAAAATGGGTTGTCTGTAAAGTCGGTTTACGGACGATAGATTTACGTGATAACGACATAATCATTTATGACTTTGACTTCGACTTCGACTGCGACTGCGACTGCGACTGCGACTGCGACTGCGACTGCGACTGCGACTGCGACTGCGACTGCGACTGCGACTGCGACTGCAACAGCGACTTCGACTTCGACTTTGACTTTGATTATTTTATGTAATACAAAACTCAGGTGGAACGTTACGCGGAACGTTACACGGAACGTTACTATTTTTCATGAGTGTTGCTGGTATTCATCAATTTATAAAACGTTATCACGTCAAAAATAAAATAAATATCTGGAATGTCGAAAACGGCTACGATTCGCGAGCTCTACGAGGCTGCGCGCCGTAGAGCCGTAGAGCCATAGAACCGTAGGCGCGTAGCAAGCTACGTAATTAGCTAGTTTGGTTCTGTTAATCATTAATTGCTCATGATTGAAAACACTTTGCGAGCTCTTCTTATTTTAAGCATAATATAATTATATGTAGATAACAGATCATGCGTTGTTACATATCAGTAGAGGTCGACGAGCGCGGCTCATGGTCCTTAAATATGCTTGTGTCTTTGTGTTTGCATGTGTCGGACGCCGCACACAGAGGGCGCGCGCGGCGGGCCGGGCGCGGGCGCGGCGGGCCGGGCGCGGGCGCGGCGGGCCGGGCGCGAGCGCGGGTGTCGCACGGCACGCGACCTCCGTACGTCTCACGCACCGCACTCTTATCGACGATCTAAGATCATGGACGCTAAGTATACTCCCGTGAATATTACCACTTTTGTTGTAAATCAAACAGCATTTTGTTACTAATTAGTGACTACCTTGATCCTTTGATAGTGGGGTCGTTTCCAAGACGTGCTCCTACCGTCGCGTCGGTTCGTTTGGGCTATCATTGAGCAGCAGCCCACACCATGGGTACGCACGCACCACGTATATAGATTCATGTTTCGCAGAGCGGCGTATCCACATTAGCGTAAACGCTCTTTAAATAAAGAAAAAAAAACATACATTCACTAATAAACGTCTGTAGCATTCACACCCAAGCCAAAATAGCGGGTGGCTTGGGGCCATTTGCTAACTATACATACGATTGAATATGGGTTTGCGAGATTTCGGAGACAATAGGTACCGGCCGATACAGCGATGGTCCATGCGATGGAAAGCTGTGTATCTAACGGTACGAGGCTCCGCGGTTTTAATAAATGCGCACTATTCCGTAGTTCGAGCACAACTACTCGTCACCAACAAAACTCGCCTACCCTCCACTACAATAAAAAAAAACCGTTTGTAAAATGACGGTGCCCAGTGACAAGACACACATTTACGATAACAATACGACGTCTCTCCTTCATATAGTTAAGTACCAACGTTGTGAGTAGTACCTACGCCTAACAAGTTTATGCCTTCAGTTCATCAAACATAATATGTCCGCAAACGTAGACAAATCTATACAGAAGAGTTTGTTTGTCTGACCGCGCTGATCTCGGGGAAAGGGGGAGAATCTCGGGGAAGAAACCTTATTCTCGTGTCGGATATTCCATTGATCCAGGGAAGGCCTTAGACTGTATAACCTGTATTTGTAATCTGTGGTCGACGATGTTGGTCCCACAATAATCCTATTATTAATTAAGTTTTATTTATAAGTATATTGTGAAACCGTTTGTCGACCCTTGAAAATAAATTAAAAAATAATAATAACATCATTACGCTACGACGTACAACCGAGGTAAGGGACACCGTAGGCCACGCGGGTGAAACCGAAGGGCGCAGCTATTCTATTATAAACGAATCGAAGAGAGCTCAATTTTAGTAAGTTCTGGAATAATAGCTTAAACAGTTTTTAAGTTGTTCTAAAGTATGTACGTGTTGTTGGACGTCGGCCGGAAGTTTTATGTTGCGTCGCCATGGCAACAGACCCCTCCCCCCGCGCCGCGCGCCGCTCCGGTGCTGACCGCACGCCCCTCTCCCCCGCCCCCGCCCCGTGTCGGACACACAAGGTTAAGGTCGATGGTCTATGACCAGAGGCTACGACACGACTGGTGAGAATCTATATTTAATAAGTGTAGGTTGACGAAGGGCGCGGGCCCGGGACACCCTGGACACCCTGGACCTGTTACCGCATAAACACGTTTCTTATTGTCCGGAGCTCACCTGATAATAACCGTTTACTTTTCTTATACTGTATAGATCTACCGTCCGGCCACTATCTCGCTCGATGGTCAGTGACGATGCGGTCTAAGATGTTATCACTTATATGAAATAAGCATTAAGATGCCTTCTGAATGCTGACGAACCACCACAGTAGAGTTCGGTTACGAGCTGCAACATTTGCTTAAAAACGCGACTGAAATAAATTTGAATAAAAACTTCCGATTAAAAAATAATGTTCTGAATAACTGAGTCTTCTACTTTTTAGAAAATTCTATAATACTTCTCTTCAAATTCTAGATCTACCTTCAACATCACAATCTTTGCGATGGTGCTCTAACCGTGCATCTATTGAAATAATAATAATTTCTTATTTTGAATAGATTCGACTTCAGCACCGGTACAGTTGCACCCCCACCACCACCCCCACCTGTCCCCCCCCCCGCACTGACCGCTCATCGCTCCCGAACACCGCCCGCCGTGTCCGCGCCGTCTCGATCTGATAACGGGAGTGCTTTAATGATCGAACCTGGACGAGGGGCCACACGACACACCGAGATATCGATCACACCAATAACGCTGCATTTAATATGGAACAGTTGTTCTACGTTTCAAATGAGACCAGGTGTTTCCTCTAAGAAAAGTTGGCGTCAGGTAAATGGCAACCGATTTGGATAAAGTGTTGCACCTTTCAAGCGACGCGACGGTTCTGTACGGGAGTCGAACTGCGCGTCGGTGGTCACGTGGGATGGTCCCGGATCCCGTTGAAATCTTTTAAAGCGAAGAGCTACTCGTTATTGTGAGTGCGAGCCTCGCGGCCGCACCGCTCCGGCACCAGGCCTCGGGACCCAGTCACCACTCTAGGTCTAGCGTGATCACAACTTCGACCACATCATCAAATGAGATAGTGGTCGAACGCTACATCTATGCAGCATAAAAAAAAGTCCTGTTGTTCGAGGTACGCGTGTATTTTAGATAATGTTGGTAGTGATTCGCCTATTTGACTAAACTAAAATTCTGAAAAATAACACCTAACTAGGAGAAGTTCTTATACGGTTACGATAGAGTCTAAATTAGAATGACACTTATCAATAACGAGACAAAAATTAGATGGTTTTATTAAGTTTGCGGGTAGTTAGTTTAAATTGCCCATTTTCTGCATACTAAAAGTAAGTACCCACAATTGGCCAGCGATCGAATAAATCTCGTTTAATATTAGTGACAGCGTCGTATGGACTTAAACGAATTTGAATTTAAGCGTAAATAGAATACGAGCTATTTCATATTGAGGAGTTTTAGTAGACACGACCCAATACACAATGGTCAGAACACATCTGGCTTCTCTCTGTCCCCGATACTGAGTATAATGTATTAGGAGCTGGACGACCTTCGGGGAGTCGGCGACTCGGGCGCGCGAGCGGGTCGAGCGCTCGCCGATCACGCGAGCGGCGGGCGGCGGCTATTACCCACCCCCCACACCCCACACCCACTACCACGTGCTATTGTTAGCTATTGTTCGGTGAAAGAATGTTACAATGTACCATGGGATTACCCATGTTGGTCTGTCCTAATATTTATTGAAGCTTGACATCGAGCAAGCACAGATCACTTCAACTTCCTAATCAGTTAGTTACCCGGCGCGACCACACCGACACGGTATTACAGGAGCGGGTGAAGACATCGGTGAACACACCTACACCACAATTACAATTGATCCCATCAGTAACAAAGGTCACTGAAAAGAGAATACATTTTTTTTTACCAAAATATGAAACCGACTTCAACACTCAAAAGTGTGAAATAATTTGTCGAAGTCGGTACCGTGAGCACGATATTTTGATGTTAGTGAGTTGTGAACGAGCTCGGGGACGCTGAGACGAGAACAGACTCGTGCGGCGAACACCAGGCGGCGGTGCTCTGTATAACGATGGGTGTTTGGGCTCTAGTATGGAGATTGTGAAACACGGTAGGAAATGATATGACACGTGACGCGCGTGGTGTACGCGACTGTAGTGTAGTGTAGTGTAGTGTCAACACGAACATCAAAATCACATGTTCATGCATACAAATGTTTGACTTGTCCGAGAATCGAACCCGGGACCAGCGGCTCAGGAGGCAGAATGCTACCAACTGCGCCAACCGGCCAGTCAATTCCACTGTAATAGTGTATTCGTTCACTTAATTATACGTCACAGTGCCGGCGGTCAAGAGCGAGAGGTCTGTTACCACCGTACGGTGCGCGGTACATCGACGGAGGCGGGGGTTGGGGGGAGGGGGCGACTGGCCGCTGTCTCCGTAACGTCTCATGATATAGTGGTCAAATGCTATTCTCAAATAAAATAATCTTTTTTTAAAATGTTAACTATCAACGTATGACGTATTACACAATTTAGGCGATATAAAAGTTGTTTAAAGAAAGTAATAACTTTTAATGTTTAGTTACCGCTGACAGGTTTCGCCGTTTATCTCTCTCATTGACCGCATCGTCGTTGCAGCGAGCGCGTCGTTCGCCGGTTAGTTTCAGTTCGAACCGTCGAGCTGTTCAGTCGGGAGACCTAAAGATTGACCTCTACTTAAGGCTACGTGTGCTCCACCTGCAGCGAACACCTCTCGTATTCGCATTCTCAGCAATTCCTTCATTTGATACCCAAATTGTAGGAAAGCATAACAAAACTTAGTCCGCCATCTTTACAAGTCCGCCATATTGTATTCGCAGTGACGTCAGTCATATTTTAGGAGTTATCTCGGCTCTGCAAGCCCTTTCACTGTCGGCTATCCTAAACGTGTTTACAAATTTTCTGGTCAATTTGTTAAAGATATCTGCTTCAAAATAGAGCTGCAAGATTCCACCCGAACAAACATACTTACATACATTGCGAGTCAAAATAAAAGTATGTACACAAATGTACAAACATTATACGTTTATAGAAATTTAAAAAAGATTAGATTAGATTTTTATTTTATTAGATTATTAGATAGATTAGAAGATTAAAAAAAAACTTATATACGGTCAAATAGAGTAACCTCCCTTGACCTTTTGAAGTCGGTTAATAAGCATTTCCAACTTGATCATATTTATAGTAACGGTTCGCACTCTGGTGGCGAGGACCGTTCGCTGGAGCCTCATCAGTCTGCTAGAATGGACTTTACCTGCTGGCTGCTCGCCGGTAGACCGTCTACTGGCGAGTTTTATAATCGAATGCGTAGGTAGTAGTAGTAGACGTAAATTTAAAAACAAAATGAAATCGTGTCCGATAACGAGGATAAAATTAAAATGTTTTTTTTTGCCGAACTTACATTTACAATTAAACATAAAATGTTACTACATATAGATAGCAGAACTCTTCGCTACACCAGGAGGAGTGGTCGATGCTCAGGGCCGAGGGCCGGGGGTCCCGACCATCGGCCTGGCAGAGTTTACGCCTGATCCCGGCCGCGGGGCGGGGGCGGGCGGCCTGGGTACCCAGCACACCCACTGGGCTCGCAGCACGAAACACACAAAACTATCTACATTGTTTTTTTGTCATTTGTGCTGGAAGGTTAGGTTTCTACCCAAAGATGTTATGAGAAACGTCGTTCCCATTGTTTAAAATAGAACTGGTACTAGAGTAATGCCGCGAACTATCGACCCATCTCTCTGGGAATAGTGGTAGGAGAATCTTAGAGAGAGCAGAGACTTCTACAACTGACACTGCTGCACCATCCCACTAATATTATAAATGTCAAAGTTTGGATGGATGGATGAATGTTTGTTACTTAATCATGCCAGAACGCCTCAACTGATCTCGGTGAAATTTGACACAGGGATAGATTATAGTCTGTAATAGCACACAGGCTATTTCGTCTATTCTATTATTTTTATCCCGTTTAAATGTGTGATTCCCGTGGAATGATGAATGTAGCGGGAAAACCGTATTCCACTTGGCTGAACCGCGGCGCGCTACTGGTTTTAGAATAAAGACGCACAGTTTGGTTTTGGTGCAGGTCTCTCCACAGATTCCGCGATATACAGCTCGGGACTAAGCGAACATCACTCGCGGCTCCCGACACCTCCGTGCACGCTTGCTCCAGGACTCGTGCGTCCTTGGGCGCGCGGAATGCCTTATGAAATTCTCTCGGTGAATTGAAAGTGTTGACTAATGTCATCGGGTTTACTCAAGTGTTCGAGGAGACAGCCGTGGCTGGTGCTCGCTCCCTTCTCCGCGTGTCACGCATCATGCGTGCAGGACATCAGCATCAGCTCTGATTCTCAACGTTCAGCGCTCGACGTTCGAACTTCAACAAGGAATTCCTCAGATTACACAGATACACGTTTCCAGTGTCGATTAGCCATTTAAATGGTTCAAGGCACATAAAAAAACCTCCAAAGATTAGTGATCGTACAATATCTAGACAGAACTCATGATTTGTTTAAACCTCACTCTAAATGGCAACACCTATTTTAAAAACTTCACCCAACAAATAAGTAATTTGGTTTTTTTTTCACGTAAAGCGTGATTATATAATGAACGAAGGTATTTTAAGATATCAAATTTCTTTTCACTCTCTCTCTCTCGAGAGAGAAGTGTACTTTTGAAATCCATGATTGAAATATACAAACACAGTGTTGATGAATATAAAAAAGATATTTTAGATTTTTCAAATACTATCTCCAACACCCTGGTGAGGCAGCAGTTCTAGACGAGCTAAGGACGAACGTACCAGCTACAGACTGGTCGGGGAGCACTCACCACGACGGGTCCTTCCTGAGCTTGGTGTTGTTGTAGAGCGCTCGCGGCGTGCTAGCATACGTGTACGGGCCCTTGGGCTTCTGCTGAGGCCCTTCGAGGAGGACTGAGCGCACAGAGACGCTCATCGCGGCGCACCAAGCGCGCCGCCGCCAGGTAGCACTCCTCCGCCAGGGCCAGCAGGAGGCAGCACATCGACCGCTGCACCACCACCACCACCACCGCCGCCGCCAGTCCTCGGAGGCGACGATATATATGTACACCGGTATCGAGAAGCGCGCAGGCTCGGGGCGTGGACGTGCTCGGCCGCATCCGCCAGTGCCACGGACACAATGACGGCCGTCAACCTCACACTGACAGCTGGCACCTGACACCGCACATTCGAAAACGGAACCCGCGTCGGTCACAGACACGCCCGCCTCGTCACCGACCTGCTCGGCCGGACATTACGACCTCCGTTCGTCATTACACTCCATGTCCTTTGATTTGTTGGGACGCGGTATCTCACTACAGTAATAAATCACTTTATGGCTGTATGTTTTTATTTTCACTTGTTAACGAGTGTCCGTTGCCATAGTTACCGAGCATCGGATGTTCAGACAGCGGTTCGGGCCGTCGTCGGTTCTGTTGGGTCGCTATGGAAACGGCCTTGACTTCAACCATTTTGTGACATGATAGAGAGGTTAGTGTACCAAAAAGGTCACACGAGTGCCGAATAAACAAGACCAATGCCTATATTCTGTGGTCCACGAGGAGGCTTGCCATATTCTGCTCTGCTGAAGATGTATAAATATCTCTTGTCAAATATATCACTACTTCTTGTATCACTATAAAATATGCATTTTGTTATTAATATTATTATACAAAACATATCTCCAGTCGATTAAACTCAATGTAGGTAGTGGAGACTCCTAGATAGCGATCCTGCCCATTCATTATACACCTACTTATATATACAAATGTACATAGTGAAGGTTCTATATTGTTTGTTATTACGGAAACAAATATATCTCAGGAATAGTACGAGCACTAGCGACACGAGTCGATGCCCCCGACTGAACCAGATAACGATCTAAGCGAAGGTTTTATTCTCAGTTCTAGTTATCGTTGACGTTTAGAAACTTCTTACTTTATTTACTGAAGTCGTTGTTACTACCCGAGTGTAATAATTATGATCAACATCGATCACCGAGGCGCGGCACCCCGCACTCCGCACCCCGCACCGGTGAGGCCTGCCATCACGCTAACATACAACATTATATATGTAAAAGTTTGTATGTGTGCATGTTTGTTAATTTCGATGACATTTGGTATGGAAATAGTTGAGACTCCAGATTAATACCTACGTATGCTACTTTTTATCAGAAAAATAATTGCAAGATCAAGACTCGGAACAAACACCCACACTCATCGCACAATATTGTTTGCCCCTGTCGGGATTCGAAATGTTCTAACCCGCTACCGGCTGGCAGCGTGCCCAGAATGCTAGCAGCAGTGCCACGTTGAATTGCAATGCTGATCCAATGAGCTAAATATGTGCCAGCATTCTGGTCACGCGTCACATCACAATATCTACTTTTTCGCGTGCGATAAAGGCGCGGTTACAAACTGCACCATTATTTATACCTTTGTAATAAACCTTATTAAAAAAAATTACTTCGTATTCAAGGCTATATAGGTACCAAGGTACCAAGTAGGTACCTTAGATTTCATATTAACCGACTTCAAACAATTAAGAGGTTCTCAATTCAATCCATTTATTTTTCCTTTCATTATTAAAATTTGACAAACATTTCCAAAGTTGTAATCAGTTCAATAATTTATCAAAACAGATCCAAACTGAAATATAAAAAGACAGCACTCTAAGTAAATCGAATGGTTGTCTATAACAGAGGATAGACATGTTTAAATGGGTTGTGTCAATGGGTGTAATATCTTGCTCATATCAAAAGGTTTTGCTTCTTGCTTATATATCATCATAAATATAGGCTTAACTGAAGCCAGTGAAAAATCGATAGGTACCTACCTAATAAGATGCTTTAATGTAAATTAAATAAACTCCCAGCACGAGGTGGGTGGGTGTGCCGGGAGTACCACATGTATCAACCCTGTTGTGGAAATATTATCACATCAGAATATCCCTTACGAGTAAGCCAGGGATCAAACATCTAAGCGATATTATTATTGTACCTACACTTGAACATGAGAAATATAACACTGTCTGTCTGTCTGTCTATTAGTTACAAAAGGAGAGACAAAACTACGTTCCCAAGAGGCGGTACAACATGATAAGCTTTCACCTAGTTTGTAGAATCTAGATCCCCAGATTTCTATAGTACCTACCTACTTAGGTAAATGCATGAATAAACTTCTGATGAGATGGCAGCAATGTATGGGATGAGAGAAAATATTTTGATTAAATAAATATGTTACACCTCTCACCTGTATGTACCAACATAACATTCTATTCTCCGTATATAGTTACAGTAACTCCAATTATCCGAACTCCGACTATCCGAATCGCCGATTATCCGAATCACAAAAAATTGTCCAAAAAAAGTCTAAGTGCGCTATTACTCTTCCCCCCGGCCGAGTGTGACCACTTGCAACTGCTCACCGTCAAGCGAATGCGTGACCTGGCTGCCCGAAAACGGTTGAAGACCGCAAAACAGCTTACATTGACGGAGATGTTTAAAAAACAATGATTTTTATTTCTAAACTTGTACATAAGTACATTTTATTTATATTTAAAACATGTGAAAATTTCATGTTTCTTTCATTTAATTCAATAAAAAAATAGTGCAATATCAAAACGTAGCTTTTATTCTCTCCAATGGCAATTTTTTTTTTAAAAAATCCGATTATCCGAATATTTGATTATCCGAATGGGTCCCGGTCCCCATTAATTCGGATAATTGGAGTTCTACTGTACTTATCTATGGTTATATCTTTAAAAAAACGAGTTTAAATTTTTCAGTACAAATCGGCAATTTCTTACTTATATTATTATGGTAGTTAATATTTACGCCATCTAGCGAGCGTGGAGTAAACTGTCACCATACGAAGATTTGTCTCTCTGTTTGGTTGGAGCAGGGCGCTTTACTGTCTAAATCACTTGTTAATGTCTTACTTACGTAGAAGTTCGTTATATAAAAGCCAGATGGCGCTTCAACAAATGTGTTGAAAATTTACCTATAATATCACAATGAAATAGTAATAATGCGTTAGCAACTACTCGTAATAATTATATTTATGTTTAGGTTTGTAAGTCGAGTCACTCACGCAGGAATAACAATGGGTATATCAAAATTAAATATGTATAGAAAATGGAATTACATATAGTAGGTACCTATATGACCAAAAGTTGGTGTCGCTTACTATATAGGTAAATAGGTAGATAGGTGGTGCTGAGCTGGCCGCGACCAGCCTATTTCAAAATAATATAAAGCGCAATATAATTAATCAAAAAATTAACTAAAAATGTAATCGATTTCAACACTCAAAAGTGTGAAATAACTTGTTGAAGTCGGTATCATGATAATTCAAGAGTAACTGATATCAAAATATTGTGAGCATGGTACCAACTTCGACAAGTTATTTCACACTTTTGCGTGTTGAAGTCGTCTACATTTTTTGGTTTTTTTTTTCACTCTTTTTAGTTACCTTTGCCATTCACGGGATCAATAATAATTATCATTGTGTATGTTCACCGATTTCTCCACCCGCAACTATGATAGTCATTTACTAGCTGTGGATAGCAACAGCTGTGCTATACAGCAACTCCACATAGCTGTGCAGTACCGCCGCGCCCGCCGCGGTCTGGGTCCGTACATCAGACATACGGTCCGTACATCATATACCTATACGATGAGATCCATCCCCGACTGCGTACTCGAGAATGGATCTCATCGTGTACTCCCACTTCAAGAACATCATACTCGTCAATATGTATATATGTGTGCGTGTGTGCCTACGTGCGTGAGTGTGTGTGAGTGGCAGATAGTGCTCAGTGTGTATGGGGTGTGTGTATTTATGATTAAGCACTCATCATCATTTATGATCATCATATTTTAAAATATAAATATTATATGAAATATTTTTATTCCCTTTAGCCCGGTTCATCATTGAGTAGTTTAAATACTTTACGATGGAATATCTGTTTGCTATAATATTATGGAATATATCTAAACTATGAAACCTTTTAATAACATCCTTAAAACTCACGTTCATAATTACTTGACACTGTTTGTACGCGCGGGTACAGCGTGGTACTGACGCGTGGTCGATATCACGGTCGACAATTGTTTCGGCTTCTTCCGGAAGCCTTCACCGGGATCTCGAGTGCGGTGCGATCGATCGTGGTATCGACAGCGTAGTCGTGAGTACCACGCTATACCCGTACAAACAGTGTAAAGTATGAAAACTTTTATTGTAGCAGATTTATAAATATACTTTATAAAGAGAGTGATTTCTAAGAAATGTTATTAGTCTGTTACAAAACAGTAAAGCATGTAATAATAGCATTCCGCCCGATGTCACTACTCAAGTATGACTCGCTCCACCACGGCGCGCCGTGACCGATGCGCCCACCCCCGACCCCCTACCCCCTCTTCCCGCGCCCGCGCCGCGCCGCGCTCCGATCAAGACATCATAAAGTAATGACAGCTTCCACGACAGGATGCTCCAGCGGCGTCCTTACGAACCCCTACCCTACAACATACCTTATCTCGTTCCCACAGGGTGACATTTGGTTTAGTACAGAATGGAGAGGGAGTATGCCGCCGGCCGCCCGCGCCAGGGTTGTCAAAGCGTGCAGCAATAAATATAGTTGGTCTTTCATCGCCACGAGCAGAATGGAGTTAAATGAGGTGTGCGTAATGCCCCTGAAACATAACTTCCGCTATGTTTTGTCGTAAAAAGTCGCCGCGATCAGAGACCCCGACCCCGCCGGGCGGAGGCGGACGGGCGGTCGCGTGCCTGCTATTGGTGTTTTCCGCTCGCTCACATTACTAATGTTTCGCAATTTTTTAGAGATTTATCAGATACCTAATATTTAAAAAAAATTAAGTTGATCTATGTAGGTGCTTAAAATGTATATAACTCAAATCAAATAATATCAAATGTTTATTTGCAAGAATACATCGTATTGCAAAGGTCTTAAAAATATTTGATTAGGTCTGTGTATTCAGCCTGCAAGCAGGCGTGAAAAATATTATAAAATGATGTCGAAGGAATTCAAACCTTAAAATTTTCAACATATAATACAAAGTCAAGTTAATTTAGACCTCAAAAGATTACCGTTCAAGTGGTTTAGGTCATTTGGTAATGATTTAAAAAATATACATGTGTAATTACCTAGTTGATTTTTTTTTTTTTTTTTATTCACAATAGGCAGGCGTTTGACCACTATCTCACCTGATGTTAAGTGATGATGCGGTCTACGATGATTCACGCCTGCCTAGAAGATACCTGTTCACTCGTGACTTGAAGATGCCGATTTTTTTATTCTAATGGAATGACATCGCCGACTTACGCAGTAACAAAGCACAGAGTTCTATGATGTGTCAACGCCACGGCTGTACAATATACAACGTGTTACAAAACTTTATCAAAGAACAAAATAAGTCAACATTAATCACACATTTAAAACAATTGCTTGAAATGGCGCCATCTCTATTGAGTTAGTTAAATGATACATTTGATAATTGATAACCGTATCGGTCGCTCCACATCGCTCTAGCGCGGGTAAGTATATAACCCCGCACTAGCATTTAAATGTATTTAACACCTGCATATACATTCATATGATTGCAACAATGACATCATAATTGTATATTGAGTACCTATTATAGTATCCAGATACTAGTCACGTGAGTAACACGTATCGAGGTACAGCTATTATACAATATTTATTTATTACTGCCGCTAAATTTATCAATCGTACAATAATAAAAAATAAATAAACAATTCTCCCCCACGATACACATTTCCAGCAGGGTCATTAACGGCGCGTCGGAAACGCGCGACCCGCACGCGCGACCCGCACGCGCTTTTTACGCGTTTTAGCGAACTGAAGCGTTCCGCTAATGACTCATTGCCTTCCGTCATCGAGATTGATGTGGGGGCGCTTTTGTGCGCTCATCGGCGTGTACCGCGCGTGTCGGCGCGTCGTGCGCTCTGCTCCCGTATGACGTACCACATAGTAACGGTACTACTGCCTATACTCTGTGCATAACTATAATAGCTAGTTAGGCATATGCCGACGCGGACTTTTTGTTACCAGTCATAAATAATGACTTTGACTGGCCGGTTGGCGCAGTTGGTAGCACTCTGCCTTCTGAGCCGCTGGTCCCGGGTTCGATTCCCGGACAGGTCAAACATTTGTGTGCATGAACATGTCTGTTTGACCTGTGTCTGGGTGTGTATATAAGTATATAAGTATATATGTCAGTCATCAGGTTACCATAGCACAGGCTCTGCCTAGTTTGGGACCTGAAGACCTTGTGTGAATGTTAATAAATAAATAAATAAATAAAAAAATAAAAAAAAATATATAGGTACCACAGATCACTGGGAAATCGTGGCCAGTTGCCACCGGGCGAGGCAGGGGTGAAGAAGGTGAGGGAGGGGCTAAACGTCACATGCTAAAGTAGCAGCCACAGTTTACACAACAGTTCTAGGGACTACTATTATATAGAACACTTTATATACCGTCAATACAAATACAAATAATACAAATACAAATAGTTTATTAACAACACCTATGTTACAAGTCAATCTCAGAAATAAAAAGATAAATGATATATTGCACATTGAGCAATGCATTTCGTGTAGGTACACAATCATAATTATATTGTTATATCAATATATAATAGATTTCAAGTAAAAAAAATATAATAATAGTAATAAATTAATAACATTTCAATACTTGTCGCACTGCGCGCAAAATAATGACTTTTATAGGAAACATTTGGTTCCTTGGGTTACATTGTTCCAGTAGGGATCTCTAATATTTTTGATATATAATATCGCCTTTGTAACTCGGTGAAGATGTCCCTTTCTAATGGTGAAGGATTTATTAAATCTGTTGAGTACTTGTTGAGTGAAAACGTAACAAACAAATCTTTCCTCTTTAACATATTAGTTTAGATCAAATCAAATCAAATCAATATTTATTTCTAAAAAGTACATTGTCTAACACAAATCACTACTAATTACAAGATATATGGAGTATAACAATATGTGATTAAGTTATAAGTTACCAGGAAGTCTCAAGTTCAGGAAGTTCTCCTGAGACTCTGAGTGCGATTATACAAGTAAACATATTCCTTGGATAGTGTGAATATTAGTAGATTCTTGTTTATAATTATGTCCCTCAAAAGAAACTTAAATATTAAGTGATATTTGTTCGAATCAAAAGTTAAATTAACAATTTAGTTCTTAGAGTTATTTATACTTATAATTAATTTATAATGGTTTATTAAATAAAGATATTGGTGAATTTAGAAATAAATTTGAGCAGTATGTTAGCTACTATTTCTCTCTTGCTTGGCTATGTGTGAGTGTGTGAGTGTGTGAGATGAGTATATATTATAAACTACCCTAAATCATTTTGTTAATAAATAAAATCAAATAATGTGTAACGAAATATAAATTAAACATTTTTTTTTAAATCCACGCTCATACTCTTCTTATACACCTTAGGTGATCCACAGAGGATACTAATATGGTAAATTTCCTAAACCAAAAGTAAAAAGAACTAAGTATCGGGGAAAATCCGATAACAAGATATTTGCAGGATTTGCGAGGTCTCTATCTGAGTGCCAGGCAATGGGGTTCTCAGCCACCGTGGCCACCACGCCACCACGCCACCACGCCACCACGCCACCACGCCCGCGCCTCCGATCTAAAAACTAGCCATCTCATCCAATTTATTAGAGTTCCATACATATGTATCAGTGTGACCCGACGCCGACGGTGAAAAACTCCGGCTAATGCAAGCAATTGAATTAAACATCAGGGGCCGTTTCGGGAATTGGCTCGGGACCGGACAAAAACATACGCCATTCGTGCGCAGATACCTATACCCACTATCGCTGCGTGCGGCGCGCGGCGAGCGGCGTGCGGCGAGCGGCGAGCGGCGAGCGGCGAGCGGCGTGCGGCGAGCGGCGTGCGGCGTGCGGCGAGCGGCGTGCGGCGAGCGGCGAGCGGCGTGCGGCGAGCGGCGTGCGGCGAGCGGCGAGCGGCGAGCGGCGAGCGGCGTTTCCAAAACTTACCAGAGCGTTTGATCGATGCGACGCGTGATCAAAATACTGGCACATATTTGTCTCACAAATCAGCATTGCAATTCAAAGGGGCGAGGCCATTGATTTACAAAAAAAATATTTGTAAATCAATGGGCGAGGTGCTATTTGTTGGTTCCTCACCTTATAATAATATTATTGTGGGTCATAAAAATGTATTGTCCTCGGAATTGGACAATATCGACCCTCCTCCGTAGCAAAGCAAAAAAAACTAAATAAGATTAAACCTAAATCAACTAACAAAACACGCATTGCGTGAATAACAATGTCGCTTATTATGTCATTTATTTACTTTTATTTTATTTTATAGAGTTCCTCCAGCTCCAGCAATGCAATAAGGAACGGCGACAATGGTAAACTTCCTCGATACGAAAGTGTGACGATCGCACACCTAGTTACTAACATTCTTAGAACTGCGTGACGAGCCAAAGGCTGACAAACTTCTCCGCTACATATCGGGGCGGGGGGCGGGGTACGATGTGCAGTGCGAGGTTCATTGGTAAATAAAAATAGTCAAACATATTTTGATAGCAATAATAAGGCACAAGTCGCACTCACGTGTATCAATGTGCAGATCATCCGATTAGCAGTGCAATGATACAGTTTCACCTTGTTTACGGCGAGCGCGTCCCGTGAACAGAACGCAGCGGGTACTCCAAGGACTGTAGATATGCCTATACCTACTGAACACTCTGGAAACTTCCTGCGCGCGCCCTACGGCACACTTCATAGTTATCTGTGCCCGACCGACTGTCACTCAATTCAAATGGATGGTAATGCGTCACGTGGCAGCACGCGACTCGCGCCGCGCCGCGCCGCGCCGCGCGTCACCGGTGCGGTGATCAGGCGCACCTTAATGCCTACCTTATTATGCGTTCCTTGAGAAAAACAGATCGGTGATCAATTGTCATGAATAGTTATTTAGAGCCTCCATACATTTACGTACGTACCTCGAAAGGTACCTACGTAACCTCATCAAGACGAGCTGTGATATACACCTAGGTACAGATTTTTAGGGAAAACCGCAAGTAGCCTGGAGAAGAAGCACAGAAGTGGAATGCAATATGTAGGTGCTAAACATTTCATTTTGATATTATTATAAAATTCATTAAATTGAATCATCTTGATCTAATAATGATAACTTATGCAGCATTCGGCTGCTATGACAGATAACATTTTTGACGGGAGTTTGTTCACATTCATGGCAGGCGTCTTAACTTATTTGGTTGTCAATAATAATTGTGTTTAAGACAGCTCGTAACTGAGTTAGGCTATGAAATTAACCGATTGCTCCGGCGCTTGTGGCTTTGGGCACAAGCGCTTGCAAAGGCCGTGCTCAGATGTATTAGTCGCAGTTGTCTTTTCGAAATATTCATCATAGATACCGCAAAGAAATCCTTCCGGCTGCGCCTTGGTTTTGTGTCACGGAATGCGCGTGACTTCCGAGACCCGCACGTGATCAAGCTCTTGTTTACTACTCTGGTGAGGAGCAAGCTCGAGACGAGCGCGGTAGTCTGGAGCCCACACCATGTGGCCTCTACCTTGATGGCAGAACAAGTTTAGAAGGCCTTCTTATGGTAATTATTCAAACTTATACATATATGATTATTACCCATATTATTATCCATCTAAGTTTCTTCTAGGTCAGCTTAACTTCAACTCACTGGAAGTAAGAAGGAACTTTCATCAGCTTTCTACATGTTGCAAAGTCTACACAGGCAACACTGACTGCTGTTATCTCCATAACATATTGTGTGCCCTGTATGTGCCTGAGAAGTACGTGAGACACAGGTCGAACCGTCGGTCGAACACAGACCTTTCGCTACTCCCCGCAGCCAGACCGCGGCGCCACCAGGAGCCAACTCCCCCCTGTGTCGTAAAATAATCGTAAATTAATTTGATGTAATACTATTATCGACATCTGCATAGTTTTAATTTTTTTTCGTGTATCTGACATATGATTTCAATCAAATATTTATTTATTTTGGACTGCGATTATTATTACGCTATAGACTAACGATAAGTGTAAATGGTTACTGCCGTACTTATTGTAATAAATAAATAAATACTTGCTGCTGATAATTCCCTAGTGACCGTATCTGACGATAAAATGTATAATCCAGGAGCAGGAAAAAAAAAAATATATATATTCACTCACTACTTAAATCGTCGATCAAGAATTCCTGATCGAAGACTTAAATGTTTTAAAAAGTGCGGACATAGTTTTGAGTAGGTATTACACACATATCATTACACATTTTAGTATCAAAATACAGGCGATCATTTTTCTCGTAGCGGGATCTCTGGTATCTGAGAACTCCAATACATACAATTATGTAAATAACAAAAGCTTATTGAGAGTATAGTTTGTGACGCGATGGTTGTACTGTACCTGCTCGTACGCACTCGTGTTAGGGCTGCCATCTTAGAGTTCTCGATCGCCTCGCGGCGGGTACTCGAGGTACTCGAGTGATGAACCTGTTCGAACGACTTGGTTCGACTAACATTTTAACGCACGACTAATTTTAGTATAGCGACTACTCTTAACAAATTAAATATGTTGTTTGTTATTGTAACAATTAAATAAAGCCATGAGTGACTGACTGACATTATTGTTCTCACAGAAGGAGTGCTTTAAGGTCGGGATTATGTAGTGGACTGTTAGAGTCCTTACGTGACTTGGGGAAAAATCCGAAAAGTGGCATTTGTGGATACAATTCTAAGCTAGTAACACCACGGCAAACTATCATCGCCATACCCATCGAAAAATTATATTTATTTACCAGTTCAACTACTTATGGTAGCCCTGCAAGCAAAGGGCGGCGGGGCACGCGGGGGCGCGGGGCGCGGATGCTGCGCAGGATTCGATGTTCGATATGCAAATCCCGGCTACCGAATTGACCGCGCGCGCTATTGTTCCTGCGCGCACCGGTACTGCGCAGCGCGCTGGCCAACGTACGACACTCGTACTGTCATGTGGACTGTGGCTGATCGCTCGTATATGTTTGGCTGATCATATCAGACTACCGTCACCCCGACTCTGGAACGTTATGTGCACCTCATTATGGGTGTTCGTAGTCAATCAGGGTGTCAAGTCTACTAATTCAAAGTTTATATTCAGTCTGCTGCGAGGCTGAGCCGTATCCAATAAGACAACGTCAAAAATCCGTAGTCTGCTAAGTCATAGCGGCCTGAGTCTATGTTCAATCTATGCTCGGCCTATGTCGATTTAGCAGGGCATTTGACATTTAACGTGCTAACAGACTACGGAAATAACGCGCTGTGTCATTGAATCTAGAATTGAATCAAGATTGATTCAATATGGACGAATTAAAAATAGCGGACTACCAAAGCTGTCAAATTCACCAATTGTGAGCCGATCATATTGCCATATTGAATAGTAGACTTAAGCCCCTGAGCGCCGACTGATCATACGCCACGTCGGGCTTAGTGTTTTGGTTAAGCTTAATTACATTTATAGCGGTATATATAGTCTAGTAACATTCAAATATGCGCGATAATGAAAGTAACGTCTAAACAAGAGGTGGCCCGCGCTCTTTGTAGGATCAGACTAGACTATAAGTTTATAAACCTATTGGCGAATGTCCACCGTGTTCTGTCATCGGGTGCCGCGGATATTCTTAGCCTATCGTAGTAATCCTCAACGACCACGAAACATAAAAATATTTATTTTATTTATTTATTAACTTATATTATGCATCCTCCTCCTAGCGTCGTGCTCCTCAGTGCTGAGGGTCGTGACCCCTCCATGGATCCCTTCTCGACGGACGACGCCGCGCCATCCTGACCTGTCTTCGGCGGTGTGCATAGCTTCGTGCATATTAGTGTTGAGAGTGGCGCGGATTTGATCTGTCAAACGTAGAGGACTTTCCTCGATCTAACTGCTGACAACGAGCTTTTCTAAGTTGTCGGCTTTCTTCCGAGCTATGTGACCGAAGTACTCAAGGACTCGTTGAAGGCAGATGGATGATAGGCTTGTAGTCACTTTGAGTTCCTTGAGTATCGATATATTTGTCCTTTCCACAGTCAGGGGATGCGCAGCATTTTCCTCCAGCACCAGGTCTCGAGAGCGTCAACACGTTGTCGATCATTGACCCTCAGTGTCCAGGTTTCTGCGCCATATAAGAATATGAACCGACGCTGACGCCCCCCTCCCCCCCTCACAGCCATCATATTCATTATACATTTACTTCATTAATTACGTAACTTCTTTATTCCTTCAACAAAAAGCTGTATTCTGTAGCACCACAGATCTTAGTCATCGTACACGCACGCAAACCGTGGTTTTATCCGAGCTATTGTCCGCTCACTCGCCTAACAATAACTCCTATGTATGAATGATTGTCTGTTGGCAGATATCGGCGCGCGTGAACGACTACTGTAGGCGGTCGTGCGGCAGCGGACACAGGTACCTGCTCGAGCTGTTGCTCGCTTAATATTAACGATATTAAAGTGACACTTGGTCTGATCCGTCATCATCATCTCATACAATACGAGAATGAATGCGAAAGATATCATGTACTAGCGTTAGTGTGTGAGCTGCGCCGGTGAAGCTGCGCCGGTGCCAGCACTATCCATCTCCTTATTCTCAACCATACCTACTGTTGCTGACTCTGCACGTACGTAAGCTAGAATGCTTGCTCAACTTTTGTATCCGATTTATACATATTTTGCGCTAACATAGGTATAACATTTCCGAATGTTGTGAAAAGCTGAAGCGGTTACTGGATCGTAAGCGCCGGAGTGCCCGCACATCATTGTCTCTTCTGTAGTAGATAAGCTTTCTGGCTTACTTAAATGTATGAAGGTCCGTGACCGTCTCCACATACATAGCCGTAATTCACCTCAAAATATGATAGTACAAATCAGTTACAAACGCTATCGTAACTTCTGCAACAACTTATTAAAGAAATTAAAGACTTGTTATGAAAAAAATGAACTGGAAAAGGCCAAAAACAATCCAAAGAAGACATGGCAGGTAATAAAAGACATAACAAACATGAAATCCACTAATACCCCAGTCAAAGAATTATTATGCTTATCATCCACAGAAAAGTCGTCTGCTAATTTTGTTAACCAGTTCTTTGCAAACGTAGGTAAAAATTTAGCTAGCCAGATTCAAACTCAACCAAATGTTACAAATTTTAAACCTTTATCCTCAAATTGTATTTCAAATTCAAAAGGCAACTCCATGGCGTTACTGAGTGTTGATGATCTAGAAATAGACACAATTATCAACAAACTTCGGAACGATTGCGCTGTGGGATGGGATGGCATTCCTAGCTCAGTTATTAAAACTTGTAGAACTTCACTTATACCACCATTAAAATATTTAATTAATATGTGTCTAACTGAAGGAGTTTTCCCTATTGCACTTAAGAAGGCCATAGTACATCCAATCTTCAAAAATGGAGACAGACACAGTGTAACCAACTATAGACCAATTTCAGTGTTAACGGCATTTTCTAAAATTTTTGAGAAAGTTCTTAACAATCGGTTGCTCAGCTATTTGGAAAAAAACAATATATTGGCTCCAAATCAATTTGGCTTTAGGAAAGCTAAATCAACAGAAGACGCTGTGATAGAACTCACAAGTAAAATAGTTACTAATCTGGATACTAAAAAGAAAACTATAGGTATCTTTCTGGATCTGTCAAAAGCATTTGACACGGTGTCTGTCCCGCTACTATTGGAAAAGATGGAAATAGTTGGTATTCGGGGACCTTCACTGAGTATTTTCCGAGACTACCTACGTAATCGTACTCAAGCTGTTAAAATTCAATCGATTACAAGTAGTGACGAAAATTTGAGTAATTTTGGGGTGCCTCAGGGAAGTGTTCTTGGCCCTACTCTATTTCTTATTTATGTAAATAGCCTATGTCAGTTAAATATCCCTAACTGAAAAATTGTAGCTTATGCAGATGATACAGCACTTATAGTAGAAGGAGATACATGGGAAATAGCCCGTATGAATGCGGAAAATGCACTTGCAGTAGTAATCTCTTGGCTAAATTCCAATCTTCTTACTCTAAATCTTAATAAAACAAAATTTATCACCTTTTCCGCAACCATTTCGTCACAACCATCATCTTTTCTTATCAAAGCTCATGAATGCCTCTCATTATCTTCAGTAAAATGTGATTGTCTTAGCTTAGAAAGAGTTCCACATATTAAATATCTCGGTGTATATATTGATAATACACTTGATTGGCAAAAGCAAATAGATGTCCTTAGTGGACGTGTTCGAAAGCTGATGTTCACTTTTAAAAAGCTCAGGTCACCGGCAGACTTGTCTACTCTCAAATTAGTATACCTCGCGTTGTGCCAATCTATTTTAACGTACTGCATCACGGTATGGGGTAGCACTTGTACTTCTTTTCTGCTTAAAATAGAAAGAGCGCAGAGAGCTGTCTTAAAAGTTATGTATAAAAAACCCATTTACTACTCCACCATTGAATTATACAATTTAAGTGAAGTAATGACTGTGAGACAGCTCTTCTTACTACAAACTACTTTGCGACAACATTCAATTTTAATATATGACCCCGTGAGCCGTGAACTTAAACGTCGTAAGGACAGAGTGTGTCAAACTCTTCCTTGCAGACTAACTCTTAGTGCTAGAAATCTAAAGTTCATGGGCCCGCGTCTGTATAATTACATAAACAGATCTCACGACATATATCCTCTTACAAAAAGAGAGTGTAAACGCGTTGTTGCTACCTGGTTGCAAAACAAAAGCTATGTAGACACTGAAAACATACTAAAGGCTTGTTTATAATATTTTTTTCTATAATAAAGTAATTGCGTTAAATATTACAACCCCCCCCCCCCCCCCCCCCCCCCCACACACACACACACACACACCACACACACCACACACGCGCGCGAACACTTGTATATACGGCTCACACACATATTTTTTTTAGCCTCTGTAACATTAACCACACAAAATTGCACATTTATTTCTCATATGTAAATAGAATGACAATAAATCGCCGTACATTGCTAAATATTTTCGATGTCACAATAATGGGAAGGAACTGTTACCCTGTAACACAGTGCATACTAGTACGGGGTACAGGGATCTCTTCACATGACCACACACATCCTAAAAAAAAAAAAAAAAAAAAAAAAAAAAATAAGACCTTTATTAAGTTGTGTCATGAATGTCATGATGCTCGTCGCATATTATGTTGTTCTAGTGATCACAGGAAGTAGCTCATTAGCAGCCGTAGCACAGGTGACCCTAGCAAGGCTGCTAAAGGCCTCTTATATTGTACTCACATACATATATATCATTAACCATGTGCTCTAGTAATATATACTGTATATTATATATGTTATATATATATACTGTAAATAAATGTATTTGAATTTAAGACCGATCTGCTAGGAACGAATTGAAAAAAATTTATTTATACTTAAGTATAATTAGCTCAATAAGTAATAGTCTAGTCCAGTCTAGTATAAGTATAATAAAGTAGTCTTAAGATGTATTATGTAGATGTATGCCCCAAATAAATAAATAAATAAGTAAAAAAAAAAAAAAAAAAAAAAGCTCTCTATTCCTACTGCGCCTTCCCGTTCGAAAGAACGTTTCATGTTTTTATAACTTTCACGTTCTTCTCTTACGTTCTCCTGAGGTCTTGTACTTGAAACTGTCTGAATACAATATTGTACCTATACATATAATACAACGCACTTGCGGAAGATTTTGATATGATTTCGTTTGTAGACCCTTCATTAATTAAATTACTCGTAAGTTTGTTTTTAATTACATATAAATAAATAAATTGGCGTTTGTAATTATTGTCTCAGAGGCTCCACAAAACAAATAAACATTAATGGCGTAAAATAATTAAATTCAGTATGTATCTAATACTTTATCGATTACAATGTTTATTTCCGCCATCGCTGTATAGTAGACATACCACCTGTGTACTAAGTGTTTCCTTCAACATTGTTAATAAATCAATCGGGGCTTGATCGCGAGAAAAACATTTAGTAATTTATTTACCTCGACGTTTCGACCAAGTTGCATTGGTCGTCGTCACGAGAAGAGTGTTCTCGTGACCACGACCAATGCAACTTGGTACTACCTAAATGTTTTTCTCGCGATCAAGCCCCGATTGATATTTTTTATTTATTTTTTTAATATTTTTTTTTTTAAATTCACACATGGTCTTCAGGTCCCAAACTAGGCAGAGCCTGTGCTATGGTAACCTGATGACTGATATATATACTTAAATACATATACACACCCAGACACAGGTCAAACAGACATGTTCATGCACACAAATGTTTGACCTGTCCGGGAATCTAACCCGAGTCCAGCGGCTCAGAAGGCAGAGTGCTACCAACTACGCCAACCGGCCAGTCATAATTATTAACAATGTGTTCGAATCGCGAAAGTTCTTCAACATTGTTATTGCGCACCGCCAAGGAATGGAACTCGTCGCCCGACTGTGTTTCCCGACACGCACGACCCTGGCGTGTTCGAGTCGCGAGTGACTATCCTACGTGAGTCGCGAGTCGGCGTGTGCGCGGCGCGGCCCGATCAACGTCGTCAAGCGCAAGGTTATTGCAATGTAAGCGTTATTCAATATATAATTAAATTACAAAAAGGTCCGATACTTTAAAATTTATTACACGCTTAGATTCAATACTCGCTACTAAAAATCAAGCTCAAAGTATGTGAGGTGGTTAATCAGGTAGAGCCAGCTTCGAGTCCCCGTCGTGTTGTAGGCCCATCCTTCGGCCACATGTATCACTATCAAGCGGCTGCATGGCCGCATATCGCGACTAGTACATATATCACGCAGAGGCGTGCCCGAGTAGTGTATAGTTCGCTCGCCACCGACTGTCTCCGCACTCTCGGCCGGTCGCCAGCTCTACCGTAGGTACCGCACATAACACTATTGTTCATGTGCGGTTACGCGCGGCTCGACACTGGGCATTGGGCAAGTGTGAGCCGAGATGATTGCGCTGCGCGTGCGGGGACAGCAGCTCTCGACCCTGGGCCCTGGGGCCGAACAGCTGACGCTGACCTCGGCCGACGGATGAGTTTGGCTATTCAACGAGGTGATGCTATCAGCATTTAGTACAATAGATAAAACGTTATAAAACGTGCAGGTAATTACTTGCGGGTAAGAGGTACCTTAATGCCGATAAATGTATATATAAGTTTATATGATTTTTTTATATGTAATATGTCGCTCGTGCGTTCGTGATGCCAGGCGATGAGTTCCTACAGATAATCAGCGCGAAGGTGGTCAGACCCTCGCACATGCGGAGTAGGGACTCATGTCTGGCGTCGCGCATCGCTGCGATACTTACACTAACGTTGTTTTAATTATTGTGTGCTAAGTTTATGTTTATTTTTAATTCTTTTTTATTTTTGATGTGTGTTTGTAATATTACGTTTAAGTGTCTATGTATGTGTATTGTAGTGTTGCCTTTTGTCAGAAATAAGTATGTTTTCTTTCTTTCTTTCTTAATGCAACGTTTTATTTAAGTATATTTTTCTACACTTTGCTATTTGATTATATGTATTGTAATTCATGTTTAATGAGAGTAAAATTGATCTAGAGTGAGATCTATTCAGTTAATGTTATTTCAACTATTAAGTCGGTGAATAAGCTGATTATAAAATAGAAATCATTTAGGTCATTGACGGTCGCCGTGGCGCAGTGGTTAGTGTTATCGATATGACTTCTTGTCTCCGGGACCCTCAAGTCAAATCCCGGCAAGGGCAAACATTTGCGCGATGAGTGTAGATGTTTGTGTGCTGTGATTGTGTGTGTCCATGCCTTCCGCGATACAGGGAATCCTAGTGCGGGGTTCTGAGTGTGATAAAAAAAATAAAGTTAACGACAGACGACCGTCATCACACGGAGATCACAATAACAGGTGGATTCCACAGATTATCTATTATTATATGAGGTATGTAGTGGAGCGACCTCCGCGCCGCTGACGTGCCCCGTATCGGAACCCCATAGAGTAGAATGGGGGCTAACAGTAGGAAGGGTATAAATCAAAGAGCGCGCGGAGAGACATAAACGCTCCCATATATCACACACGCTCCTTTATTCGTAAAGAACTTAAGAAATTGCGCCTGTCAAAAATATCTCCAAGATTGTTGTAAATTCGTTATTTTTTTGTAGAGGTCGGGTCAGGCATTGTTCGCGGAGCTTTGAGGCGGCCGCGATCCACTTTACAATATTATACACGAGAAACAATCGCAGCGGACGAAACGATGCGCTACCGGATAGCATCGGGCGACGAGCGGCGCGGCGGCTGCGGCGGCGGCAGCGGCGCGGCGGCGGCGGCGGCGGCGGCGGCGCGGCGGCGACCGGGGTCTGCTTCAACAAGGAGCTCGGCCATTAACTATTCTCTCGGATCAAATACCATTTTCCTTATGATCGTACACTTCATTTCGTTCACATTCGTACAATGTGCAATCTCGTTCCTTCCATGTGAGGCGGAGGTACCCGACATGTCACCTACCACTCGGTGAGTTTTGTCCACGTTCATGACCGGCTGTGAAGATCTCATCGCTTGCTGTTCTTCATATTATCGATTGTCTTTTTACCCATTGAATGAACGAGCTCAAAGATCTTCCAGTACATCAGGAGCACCGTTGGACACAACGTCGCGGAACAGCTCCCTGGAATGCTGGTGTAACACTCGACTGTGTCCGTTGTATCTAACGTGAGCGAGCGACACATCAGATATAGACGGCGATAACGCTCGTTCTCAAACTCCCGTAAAACGACGTGTTTTTGTATATTTATTTGTGTGTGCCCTGCGCAGGTAACAACGGGAATCTGGGTCGGGTTTTTGTACTCGTACGTGTCCCGTCCCGGCGCGGGCGCGTCCCGGTGCGGGACGCGCCCGCGCGCGTGCGCGTGTGGCTCGGGGCAGGAGCGCGCCTTCCCCGAAAATTCGCGAGGGTCGCCGGGAGCAGCCATTAGTTTAACTAATATCAGTGATTTCTCAACGGGGCCGGTGGGTATCATTTCCCGGAATAAACATTTGTTTGTAGCGATTGGATCTCTGTGGATGTTAAGTTCCACTATCGTATTATAGTAGTTTATCGTGAATAGGTTCCTTCTAAGTTTGCGTGCTACACATTAGACCGCGTCGTCGCTTAACATCAGGTGAGACAGTGGTCAAACGTAAGCTTAAAATCTTTAAAAAAAAATACTGTCTGAAATAAAATTTGTAATATTCTGGCGCCAGTAGGTAGGTACTGCCGCCATTTTGGACCGCCATGCCAGTCCCACAAGACTCTGATTGTTCTGTAGGCACGTAACCACTGGTTCCAGAGCTAGAAAGAGATGCGGAATCTGTGTGAGTTCTTGTTGGCCAGTAAAGAAAACCTCGTGAAGTAATTTGTGTTCTTTTTATTGCTTGAAATGTCACTAAGTAGTGAAACTAGTGACGTCAGATTCCATGACGTCACCGGTTTTCAAAACTTCAGCTCAGAGACTCCGCTTCGACTTACTTATACCATATCAAGTGATCAAACTGTCATTACAACAATGTGACATTTTATTATTTATTCAATCACACCGGTGTTGTGGTTGTTTTTGTATTTATTTATGTATGTTTGAGATGTTTTCACGCCAGATTCGAATGAAATTGTAATACATATAGGGTTACTTGTAGTGCGGCACAACACATAAGCTACCTACCTTTATCCCAAACAAGATTGATAGTTCCTTGATTGGGATATAACAAAAACCTAAAAATAATATAAATGTGAAGTTACCCTGTCAGTATGTTACGTTTCAAAGCCTGAACCGAAAAACCAATGAAATGAAATAATTGAGGTATAGCCGTAAAACAACAGCTAGAGTTCTATGACATAAAACTGAAGTGATTCTGTGGTTCGCAGACATCGTGCTTACCTACTGCTGATCAGATTTGGCATTTTTTTCGTATCTGAATGTTCATAACAATTATGTACTTCATATTAGGTTATAATAACCAACAAATGTGACACCGAATATCCCGAAAAAAATAGAGGAATACTGAATGTGCCTTTTTGACTCATTAGTTTAAAAAAAAATGAGTAAATACGATAACAGTATACTAACTACTGGTAACTCGTATACCTACTCGTATATAGCTCAGCATAACATCCTTACAACGCTTTCTCTAATAGACCTTATTATTACGTATAAAACTACCAGCCATTAATAGACTGATGCCGGGGCTGAAACTTGTAGCTTCTCACAGTCATATGAAAGTGACATTTTGTGAAACAGGCCAATTAGATCTCACATAACATCTGGCGGTTGGTTAAGAATTCCGAATTCAAATTTATTTCGAATTTAGGCTTGTGTATTTGTGTTTTTCCAATTTAGTGATTCATTTGTTTTAGTCGCTTTTGATTTTTCTGCTGTTCACAAGCTCAAATGTTCATGTAAAACTTATAAAGATCGTGTTATTTACGAGTACGAGTTCCCCGGGCATCGGCGCCCGCGCCGCAGAAACAACTCAAACGATATTATAAGAAATAAAGTGTTCATAATTTTCTAAACTAAAAAACAGTATCAAATAAATATTTACCGGGGCTCCCACACAACAAACGTAATTTTTTTTTCGTTTTTGCTCGATATTGATAACGGCGATAGGTCAAGATCAATCGTTGCTAATACTTACTCTACCATCGATTATTATCTTTATAACTTCTTAACTTTATATCGCACGAGATTTCGCAGCAACTTCTAACATTTCCTGTGAGTAGGTCCCTAGTCAGCACAATTGTGACCTCCTGGTTTTCTCCTGCTTTGTTTTTTGTTTCCATTTTTCATAAAACTGCAATTAAATTAAGACTTACTAAATACAACACACAATTCAAAATTACACTTGTGAATCCCGCAATGGTGAGGTAGAGGCACCCACATTCATGTTCTTGGAGTTCCATATGGTAGGAGGCCAGCCCAGTGTCACCGGCCGAGCTCTTTGTTCTTTAACATGTTATATAGTTCCTAACACTAACACTCGGTAATAAACACGTTTCTGCCGCGGTTCGCTCCACACGTGTCATACATAAATATAGAGTGATGCTAACTAAAAGCAGTATAAATAAATAAATGTTTTTAATATGATGTAATGATAGCGACGAAAGAGGCCACCGGGCGCCAGAGGTCGACACCGGCGCGGGCGCGGGCGCGGGCGGAGACCGGGCCGTGGTTCCATTATGTAACCGGGCCTGGTGAATGGACACTCCGACCAGCGACTCAGCAGTTCTGATGGCGCGCCCAATGCCAGGGATACTACTATTTACAATAAAACATGAATTCCGTGAAACTGTGTTAAAACTTACATAGGATTACATTTAGAAGGGTGCAATATTAAAGTTTTTAACATATTCAACATCAGTACTTTGCACGCTTTATAGCTCGAGCCCGTGTGTAATAACCGTGTTAGATAATAACATTTCTAGAAATGTAGTTAGCAGTCATGGTCGAAGGAATGATAAGGTAAGGAATGACATGAAAATAATACCCACATCGCACACGTTACGAATTTTATAGTAAGGGTGATAAATCAACATCGAGCTATGCTGCGCTGTGCTGCGCTGTGCTGCGCTGTGCTGCGCTGTGCTGCGCTATGCGGCGCTGTGCTGCGCTGTGCTGCGCTGTGCTGCGCTGTGCTATGTTTGGTCAACTCGCTCGTCTAATATTTTAATGAGGATACAAACAAACCATGCTGTTTAATCCATTTACTAGTACAGCAGCCCTTGTGCACACCTTGATTTTCATCAGGTCTCCAATTTTATGCGCCAGCTTCTCCTTCAGGTCTTTGGCTCCTTTACTAGCTGTTCTGATGATAGCGTCCTTGTTCACATCGAAGAGTTTTATCGCCCAAGTTTTTTTGCCATATCTTGGAACTCCATTTACCCATTGTATTCATGGTTACTGATTGAGTTTCAGAGCCCACGGGTTGGCGAGCGTTTGTTCACTTCTTTACTCGAATCCATTCAAAAAACCGAATCAGCTTAAATCGAATACCCAAATTGACACTTACCTACTGAATATATTTTACAAAATAACAAAGCCTTCTCGATATCCAAATATGTGTAGTTTTTTATTTTTTGAAACAGTTTATTGAACATTTGAATTGTTAATTTAATTGTAATACGATCAGCAAATCGATAGACTGTACGTTTTGGAAATATTGCTTTTAAAATGCAATACGGTCAGGGTGGCATACTGTTTCAAAATATAAATACATACATAGTACTGTCGCTAATGGCATGCAGGAGACTCGAACGGTAAACAGGCATAGTGACGTCACGGGACACTCATCAACGAACCAGATGCGAGCAATTCTGATCAAATATTGATGAGTTCCCAAGAACACCGTTACTCGCCCGCGCCCCTGCAATACATTTGCTTACAGATGTTATGTTCCCAAATCATGTCTTAACTTTACTCATATAAACCTAAACAATGTCAGTGTTTGTTTTGTCGGCGGGGAAACGACTTGTGGAGATGGCTGACATTAACTGTTTGCAGAAGTAGTTACCAAGTTTTTCAAAAATTACATATTTTTGACTGCTTATGATAGTGCATATACGTATGTATGCTGATAGTGACAGCGGCCACTGTTGCTTAACTACCTCGGCTGTAGCGTGGATATGAGTGTGCGAAGTTCTCCGTGCACCACCCGGTAGAGGAGATGAAGCCGGTGGATTGCGCTAGTTCGTGGTCGAGATGCGTGTGCCGTGGGACGTGACCGCTACCGTCGCTGTCACCCCTCGTCGCCCGCTGATGTATATGCATGCGCGCGCGCTGCCCGCCGGGCGCCGATATGTCGGCTGCATTCAATCATTCTTCACAACAACACTATGTAAATGTAGCTAATGAAGCAGACACCTACGTGTATAAATCTGTTCCGACGCGCATTATACTTCCACAGCTACGAGCTTAATATTATATTTCAGATAAAGGAAAAACGGTCATTTCAGAGGTAGAACGTCCAGTGCTAGACCCGTGCCCCCCCCCCCCCCCCCCACATCTCTAGCCGTCAGTCGTACGTGCGACGAGTGTAGCCCACTGACATTTAAACTTGCCAATCCGCTGACTTTCATTCTTTTATGAGTGTCATTTCATCATACCTATACTTGGTTAGATTTAGATTTCGGTAATTTCAACGAGAGTGCGTGCGCGTCCGACTCTCGTGTCCAGTTGGCGAACAGCCCTAATTCGGGTCTAAGTGTAACGTCTTCCTTGATTCGTGTCACCAGAAGCCAGCCGCGCTGGAGGCCAACACCAAGCCGACCCACCGGGAGGAGACCGCGACGAGCCGACTCAGTCTACTAACGCCCGCCAGCCTATTGTTAAGCTCTCTCTCGATAACTGAAGTTCCTCGAGTAAGGGTAATCCCTGCTCGTTGAATAATAAAAAGTGCTCAAATATCTACAGTGATTTGTTCCTGCTTCATCCTACTGTACTTTAAGACATCATCATCATCTCAGCCGTCAGGACGTCCACTGCTGGACATAGGCCTCCCCCATTGATTTCCACAAGGACCGGTTGGAAGCGGCCCGCATCTTGCCAGCGGTCTTAGTCAGGTCATCTGTCCACCTGGTCGGTGGCCGTCCTGTGCTGCGCTTGCCAGTCCGTGGTCTCCATTCGAGAACCTTTCGACCCCAACGGCCATCGGTTCTTCAAGCTATGTGCCTGTCCACTGGCACTTCAACTTGCTAATTCGCTGGGCCATGTCGGTGACTTTTGTTCTTTTACGGATCTCCTCATTTCTGATTCGATCGCTTAAAGGAACCCCAAGCTCGCTGTGCGACTTGAGCCTGCTCACGAGACCCATAGTCAGAGACAACATTCATCACTGGTAACACACACTGCTCGAAGACCTTCGTTATAAGGCATTGCGGTATTTTGGACGAGCGCGGAGGTTCCCCGAACGCTGCCCGGCCGGGTTGGATTCGGAGTTTGACTTTAAGACATACTTCAGTATAATTTCAAAAGTTGTCGATAATTACATGAGTGTATCCATATTGAGTAGATAAAGCTTATGTACCGACTCGTATATTACATAATCGATAATTCGGTGCACAATATTGAGTTTTGAAGGTCTAAGTCCAATCTCGAACTGAATATCAACATCGTGTACAAAGAAACAAGATTTATTACATAAACAAAGTGGAAGTTATATACTATAGCACAGTTTATATTCTTGTAAATCAGAAGTGGTATAAATTAAAAATAAAGAACATGATGTCAAATTTTATTACAATGATATTCTTATACAAAAAGGTTTAACCAAGTACGTGTTAAAATGAAACATTTATACAAAGACACAAAATGACAGCATAAATTAGAATGGAACGATCTTACGGTATGCAGCGTCGAGCCCAAGCACCTTACCGACCGACGACTGAACAAAATGTGGCGGTAATCGACTGGGCGCTTGCTTTTATAAGTGACAGTGGGACATTAATGTTGCCTGTGACAATGTTGCCACTGACAATGTTTGGCTAATAGCTAAGACGGCCTCTCCTGATATCCTGACGTCCTCGGCAGGTTCTTCAGGCTTTGTTGTGCTGAGAAATGTTCATGTGGCGTGGCTCACAACTCGCAAAAAGGCGGATCGAAGCACCCGACAGCGTCCATTCGTTACAGTAGCAGCAACAGCAGCAGTGGCGGCAGCAGCAGCTGCTGCCACCCGAACTCGTGTGCTACGAGACCCCACCTTCAACAAACAAGCAAAGAGTAAACACACAGCGCACATTTGCCGCGCCAAAACAGCATGTGTAGTTGCCTATTTTTTCATTCATCACACAATCAAGGCCCTCTATCAGCAATACACTCCGAGCTATACCTATGTGAGCTAAATCTCTTTAATACATTCATCACACACATCTTACTGCATCAGACACTTTTCATACCGATTCTAATATGCATTACGAAATGCCGTCAAACTCTACATAGCCACATTGTCGGAGCTGCGAGATAGCCACAATGTCGGGGCACGAAATAGCCACAATGTCGGGGCTGCGAGTACCACAATGTCGAGGCACGAGATAGCCACAATGTCGGGGCTGCGAGTACCACAATGTCGGGGCACGAGATAGCCACAATGTCGGGGCTGCGAGTACCACAATGTCGGGGCACGAGATAGCCACAATGTCGGGGCCCACACGCAACAGGAATGCATCTCCCAGGCTGGAGCTCGCATGTATCGGGTATGCGTCTACCAGGCCGGAGTTCACACACAACAGGCGTTCGTGTGCCAGGCCGGAACCCACACGCATCGGGGTTGCGCAGCCAATCCAGGGCCCACCCGCATCGAGAATTCTGCGAATAATTTCAAATAACCACATACAAAATTCCATAAATAAATTGGTCTTTACAATTAATTGGTCTTTTAATTACAATACTGCAGCTACTACAATAACATTTGAGCAATCCACTAGCTATTGGTAGCCTAAAGATAACTCAAATGTTCTAACCCGCTACCGGCCGGCAGCATGCCCAGAATGCTACCAGCATTGCCAAGCTGAGTTGCAATGCTGATTCGTTGAGCCAAATATGTGCCAGCATTTTGGTCACGCGTCGCATCGATCAAACGCTCAGATAAATTTTAGAAAATCCGATGAGCTCCAGGTCCCCACGGGCCCAATGTCTCGACCCCAAACGGCTCAAATATGTAACCACTACCTAGGTTAGCATATTTTCGCTGTTTCAATTGCTCCGCCGTATAAGCCGCGGCGCCAGCCCTAACATGTATCTCAGGAAGATGTGACGGCGCCAAAGTGTCAACGCATGTAGCGTCCCACACTAAAGGCCGCCCTAACTTCCAGGGAATCAGTGTCATGCCGTCAGGTCCTTTACCATCGTCACGCATGAGACCATTCGGTTCAAGAATGGCTGCAACATTGGTATTGGCATTGGTTTTGAACATTTAACCAAAACGTCTATCTTCCTAGGCCTCGGCCTACCTGACCTTGATTTTTAAACCTTCTGAATTATCTACTTCTCTCGGAATTAATTTCTTTAGATTTGTGGGAAAACACAAAAAAAAACATTAGAATATGACAGTAAATAATAGTCCTCGCTCAATCGAATTTCATACAACTGTCGGTGCTTATGACAACATCTTGCACTATAGATCTATGCTTTCCAGCTTCAATCGTCAGTAGCCAACAGAACACACGCACTTATTATCAAAAAGGGCACAAACATATACACCTACTCAAATTTTGAAAAACATAATCACAGTTGTAACACTACAAGAGCGTTCTACTTTCTGGGTATCAGTCCCTCACACTAGGCGCTATGTGTAAATTTGATTCTAGTAGCTTACAGGAATTTAAACCAACTTCATTTAACGGCGGTATAAAACTGTGGGTACGTTGAGAATCTATAAACGGTCAGAAATTCCCCAAATTAATTACGCTGTTATTTCACATTAAAATCGCATTTAGACAGACTACGCACTGGCTTCACCTGTAATCATAGGAAACATTGGAGTGCGACAATATCGTACATGACGTGATAGTTAAGTGAGCAAACAAAAATGAATAATCGACTCGTAGTAATTTTATTTACAAAAACGTACTGTCCAAACTAGTCAGACCAAATACATACAAAACTGACATTTCCACCATAAACACACTCTAAATAACAACACGTCGGTATCTTTACCGATTAAAATGTAGTAGGTACTTTGTCACACGGATATAACTTGTCATTGCCAGAACTTCATTACTTCATATCGCGTTTTGCCATAACTTATCATTACATAGTTATCTGTTTTACAGTAATACACACACTATGACCAAAAGATACTCATAATATTTATTTTTTTACTAGAAAAACATCTACCTTGATCACCAAATAATAAGAGTGCAAACCTGACAAAGTGATGAAGTTTGAGCTACTGTCCGAGTACTATTTCTACAGTCTATATTACTCGTAAACGCGTTGATTACAGCGAAGACCTACTATGGGCTTAAGTTATTTTTTTTTTTTTTAAATCTTACAGTATACCGAAGAGCATAACGATTGTCTATAGACATCCTGTATGGTCACCGCTATATCGTACGAAACAAACAACTAAATCATGACCCCGCAGATTCTGTATACAAAAGGTTTCTCGGAAAATAATTTATCAAAAAAATAAACTCTTTATCGTCATCCAAATATCTAGTGGCATGTTCAGATATTATCAAATAAAACTGTACCTACTTATAGTTCGCCAATAAACTCACACAATGCGAACACCAAACCACTTAAACACAACAGAGGAATTAGAAGTCTATACCTACTGTCGCGCTTATGCCTCACAGCTTATTTCTTGATCTGTCAACAAGTTTAGTTAGGAACATATTTTACACAAATCTGAAGGTGCACATAAGTGATACATCTCATAACAGACTGTCACACTTTTGCCTAGATTCCGTTCGACTATTTTAATTATGATAAAATGGCTCATCAAAACAAATTCTCTTGATAGTTTTCTAATTTCAACAATTTACTAGAGCCACAGTCGTTCAAGTTCTATTACTTTCAGAAAGCTCTCAAAAAGTGATCACGTATCACGTGATAATCGTATCGTCTTATAAGAATTTACTACTAGCTAACAATAAAATAACCGTCTGGTAAGTACATAGTGACCGGTTCAAGTAGATTTGATATTAAACATGACCTAGCAGAAGTGTATCTTTAGACCTCAGCACGGTTACCAAAAATGTATATCTTTGGTACACGTATGTAGGTATAATTGAAAGACACACCTGCCTACCTACAACTTTTTTTTTTCCTACTTTTTGTTAGAAAATTCATAAAAACTGCGATTTTCTCAAGTAGGCTTAGAATTCAATTCAAATTGAATAATTGAATTGAATAGTAATTGCTGGCACGTATTGGTTATACCGTGACATCGGTACAAGTTGCATGAAACACAAAAATTACACACAAATCTTAATATTGCACGGTTGGTGCGCGGTATATTTTCTATAACAACCTACAATTAGATGAGGGTACGATAGGATGAAATTATTTCTCCTAATGATCTTAATTTGAGTTACGTGCCATTTCTAGTTTGTAGTACCTAAATGAATAAAAGTTTCACTAAGCTTAGACACATTCGTTAATTATAACTTTTAAAGGTATCGATTATTTCGTGGGTTACGATAGCCAACACATATTGGTTAATCTGAACTGCTAGTATATAAGTTTTCATGTAATTTCATAAAGAATATGTGCAGTGTCAACGTTATCTAACACATAGTTTACGTAACGTTGATACATTTTCACTCGTTCACTCAACACATTTTTTTTTAAATCACACTTAGACCCCCGCACTAGGATTCCCTGTGTCGCGGGAGGCATGGTCACATGGTGCATCACACACACAATCACAACACACAAACACCTATACTCATCGCACAAATGCTTGCCCCTGCCGGGATTCGAACCCAGGGTCCCGGAGACACAGAAGTCAAGTCACTGACCACTGCGCCACGGCGACCGTCTCTCCGGCGTCCAGCGAACTTTTGCACTTGGTTAATACCTATGGCCCAGTCAACGACACGTTCTACCGATAAATAAGTTCATTCTCACCGGGTTAGCAAGTCACTTAGCCAAATGGTGAAACCAGGATTGGTCATGTGCTCGGAGCAGTGGGAGCAGCCGACTCGTTCCGGTGCCACCTTCCCGACGCAACGGCTCCTGCACGCCGCATGGTCCACCGAGCGACCCCGAGGCGCCCGTACACCAGCACCCGGTAGGCTAGCTAGCCTGCGGCGTCCATTCGCCGCAGCAGCAACAGCAGAGCTCGCGTACTACGAGAACCCTTCTTCATCTTCAGCACGTGCCGATGATGAGCAGGCACCCGGCAACAACGTGAACATCTACGCGACGGGCTACGCGAGCGCGGCCATGCCCGCACACGTGACGTGGGTCACCGACAACGCGATCTACTCCTTGGCATATAAACATCACAAGAAATTTACTTACGTGAAAATAAAACGAAAATTAAACAAATGTGAAATAAAAGTGGGTAGATTTGTGTCTTTAAAATTTTACTTTTAATTGTGATTTTACTAGGTCTTCATTTTACTGGTAGACAAGTAAGATAGGTGGGCAAGTGAGACCAATCCCACAGACTAAATGTACGCGTATGAATAAGAACAAAGAAAGTTATTAACACGTGATGGTTTGTCATGCGAACAAACGTTATTCGCAGCTAGAGAGATGGCGAACGATCAAGGTCGCGTGTTTTTAAGCGAATCCCACTTCTGATCTTGTAAATCAGAAGTGGTATAAATTAAAAATAAAGAACATGATGTCAAATTTTATTACAATGATATTCTTATACAAAAAGGTTTAACCAAGTACGTGTTAAAATGAAACATTTATACAAAGACACAAAATGACGGCATAAATGAGAATGGAACGATCTTACGGTATGCAGCGTCGAGCCCAAGCACCTTACCGACCGACGACTGAACAAAATGTGGCGGTAATCGACTGGGCGCTTGCTTTTATAAGTGACAGTAGGACATTAATGTTGCCTGTGACAATGTTGCCACTGACAATGTTTGGCTAATAGCTAAGAATATATATACATACTTATATATAAAACAGAATCCCTCGGTCACGTCACGATGATCACTTGAGAACGAATTTACCGATTTCATTCAAAGTTTTTAAAAAGATTTTTAATAATGTTTTTACACAAATTAATAAAATTACGCAGGAAGGTGGAAAGTGTTGGTAAAGTGTACCTACGGTCAAACAGGAAAGCCGTAGGTAGGCCGCGCGGGTGTAACCGCGGGGCGGGCCGCGTGGCTGGTATACGAGTGTGGCGTTAGTTACACCAAGAACAAGTTGAACGATTTTATAATAATCTTTCATTTATTTGAATTTATCCACGTCACAACAGGTGCCGATGCCATTACCGCTGAAAATTGTCTATTTAGCGAATGGTAAAGCCTTAATAGTAATTCTGCTTATATCATAATTGACAGATATATTCACGATTCGAAATAGGTACTATGATATTGTATACAACTGCTTTTTAATATTATCTTAAGAACTTGATTTGTAATAGTGACGCATGTGGGTAAAGTAGGTTTCACGCGAGTGTTTAGATTGAAGTTTGAGCAGGAGAAAGTTTTAAAACATATTTACAACAAACATGACGCTAAAAACTTTACCCGTGTGAGAAAAACACAACAACGATTACCACACTACCTATAGCACTATAAGCGATGAAGTTGCAGGACGCGAGGCGGGAAGGATTCTTTCACACGAACCTATCTTTCAAGTCGCCAACCAATCAGAGAACAGTTCACCTGTTTTAATGCGATTATAAGTGACAAGCATGAGTGTGACGGTTTATTTCCCCCAACACAGAATGTGCGGCTGGAACACAAGTGTGCAGAATGTGCGGCTGGAACACAAGTGTGCAGAATGTGCGGCTGGAACACAAGTGTGCAGAATGTGCGGCTGGAACACAAGTGTGCAGAATGTGCGGCTGGAACACAAGTGTGCAGAATGTGCGGCTGGAACACAAGTGTGCAGAATGTGCGGCTGGAACACAAGTGTGCAGAATTATTAAATCTGTGAAAAATATTGTAAATGGAGCACACCGAAAGTGATCTTTTGATCAATTTGTGTTGCAAAGTGCGGTCTACAAACTGTGCTGCAGTATTCTAAGTGGCTTCTAATCAGACTGTTGTACCTACAGATTATCTAACTTTTTAAGCGACTTCAAAAAAGAACCATCAAAATCGGTTCATCCAGTCGAAACTTCTGAGTTAACAAACATAAAAAACAGGCGAATCGAGAACCTCCTCATTTTTTTGAAGTCGGTTAAAAAAGGAGATTTTCAATTCGACTGCATTTTTTCATATATGTTACCTTGATGAGAACTTTCGCCTGGGTGAACTGGGGTAATCCGATTTTGATGATTCTTTTTTTATTTAAAAGCTGGTGCTTCCCGTGTCCCATTAATATTTCATTAAAATCGGTCAAGCGGTTTTGAGTTACACTCCAATAACTGAAAAGTGTTAGAAGATAGAAGTCTATCTGGATGATTTTCTTATTAAAGGTGAAGAAATCGGTGAACATACATAATGACGGTTGATCCCGTGGGTAGCGAAATCATTGAAGGGTAATATTATGATCTAGGTGAGAAACAAAAGTTAATTTTGCAATCAATTACTTCTGAATCTTACACAAGGCTTACTTCTGTCACCATGTTTCATGTGGTAACTAGAAGGACCTTAATACCGTTGTTTTAATGTTTAAATATACATATGAGATAAAATGTTAGAAATTTTACCTAATTGTATCAAATCCAACAAACGAGAGACACGCAGCACCACCTGAATCGGCATTGACTAGTAACGAGGGATAGATCCGTCTGCCACATAAATCAACCGACGACGTCGGCGGAGACGTCTGTCTGTAAACAATTAGAGCAATATGTAATGATGTTAGGAGTTGGGTACCGGCGCGGCTCGGGCAGCGCGGGCGCACAGGCGGGCGGCAGTGGCAGCCGTGACCGATCGGGCAAAGGGTTCCGTACGTGTTTTAACACGTTTAATATGATTTACTCCGGCGCGGCGCAAGTCGAGCTGGCGCAGGTGTGCGGCGACACGTCCCAATAGCGCCTCACCTCTACAGAAACTATACAATAAAATATAATAATAAAAAATAAAAATATAATAAAACTAGGTATACAATGTTCACATTCGCCAGCCATTGGCACGTCGGGGCTATCTCCTGTCACTCGCTCGCTTATTTATTAGAAACAACGTGACAAACAACAGCTCGTTAATTATGATATTTATCAGATGTTTCACTGGATCTCGAATCACGTTCCCAGAATGTGTTTTATGCAAGCGAGTGATCGAACGATCACTTCCGATTCGAACGGCCCCCATTTACGAGTGAATACCACATTAGATTTAAATTAAACTTTTGTGAGAAAGATTAAACAAATAGAAGAGGTATTGCACAACAGCGAGGGTCGGTGATGCGAGTGGGTACAGGCAGTGCGGAGTCGGTGGGGGCGGGGGGCGCGGCGCGCGGCGTGTGTGTTTGTTTGTTTGTTGTGTGTGACGTGAAGGGGTCTCGATCGCGCCTCGCCGCCTTTTAATTACACGAGAACGAGTCCAGCCGGGGCGCGGGGCCAGGCTCGGTGGGTCCCGCCCCCGCTCCAGCCTCTCCTGGACCCGTCTCCCCGACCCGACTCGTGGCTAAGTGAAAAACGCGCCTTGAATTGCTATCCCTCGACTGTTGTGATAATCCAGAAAAAATATGCATTATCTATGTTACAAGATATATCCAGAAGATCTCAGTTAATATATTCCTAAAATAGTTTAATTAAGCGGCGACATCTATCGGCGTGTTTGCGGAGGGACAGTTTTCATTAGGGCAGACGCGGGCTTACCGCGCCGCGCCGCGCCGTGTCTCGGACCGTACTAATTAAAAACTAAACGGATTTGCCGCGTCAACTGTACCCGATTTAAGCTTTTGTCCTATTTTATTGAACTGAAAATATCGCGGCTTGAATTGACCTAATTACTTATACCTTGCATCCAAGTTCAATATTTCTTTTCTTATACCTTCTTACCTAAAAGCACGTTATTACCACAATATGTAACCTATCGAGGCAGGTACTCTCACCACAATAGTGTAACAATTATTTGCGATTCAACTCTGTGTGAAACACATCATAAAATTGTAGAGTATAGAATTATGTATTAAGAAAAACAATAAGTAGTAATACAATAAATACCCTTATGCGATTTTTGCACAATATCATGTTTCCCTATTATGCAGTGTTGACATTTAACGGATCATTAGGAGCGGGACAACGGACGCCCAACAGAAATCGATCACCCTCTAATATCGATATAATCGGCACCCGCGGCGCACTCGGTGCTGTTCTCACGGCGCGGGCGCATTGCGATCAAAGAGCTGCACAAAGGAAGGCGCTGTTTGTTTATCGACAATTCATTAAATCGACACGCGACTGTGCAATGAGTGATCGATTGACACACCGTTAGGCAGGGGGCAGCACTACACCACGCCGCGCCACAAGCGCCGCTTGTTGCGTCTCGCATTGATACTACATAGGTACTGCGCAACGCAAGGGGCCAATAGGTAAACAATATTGTACTAACAATATTTGTTCAAGGAGTATTTGCTCACCATTCCGGTGTGGAGGTACGAGGAGAGAGATATTATGGCGGGAAGTCTAGATGTGCTGAGATTGCGAATTTATTTTGTTTTCAACAAGAATGTGTCTTCGGATGTTGACGGGAAATATCATAATGGTGAATTATTAAAACAGGGCAGGTGAAGAGTACTCCGAGCCGCTTCTCTAATAGAGGCCTGAAGCGGACGGAGCGTGTCGGCACGGGGGCGCGGCACGGGGAGGGCTGTGATCTCTGCCCGCACCCCCACGGTAAATGGCGTAGCCACATGTACCGGCACCTGCGTGTGACCAGCTCGTTGTGAGGAACCGCGGCGACTGTCGCAGGAGGGCGTCCGCCTGGACAGGTGCGGGGTGCGGGGTGCCGACGACACGTGGCACCAGGGCCTCCTTACTCCCTTTATATTTGAAGACCCCGTGGGTTCCGCAACAGCTCTCAATGTCCAGTTTTATAAAGTAGTGTTCGAGCTGCGGACAAGGTGCGGGCGGTGCGAGGCATCAGCCAGTATCGACGCGCTTGTGTTCCACTAGTGTTTCTGACTCGTCCCGAGCACTTCACAAGGTGAACATTATAACAGAGCTATAAAACCACTTTGCCTACCCACTTGCCCTATTTATGTCATGACCACAAAACGGGACATACATTATTACACACATTAATGAAGTAAGTATAGCAAATACATATCTCACGGTTACACCCGTCCATATCTCCTTCAAGGTGTGTATCCCCGGCGAGTGTCGCTTACTGCACTAGTGTATTATCGTGACTGTGTACCTACAGTAGCTGCGACACGTCAGTATTTAGAAAATAATAATAATTTAAGAATAGTATACACAAAGTAACCAATTGTTCATTTTAAATTTTATACCGACTAATATTATAAATGCGGAAGTGTAAATGTGTGTATGTTTGTTACCTCTTCACGCTCAAACGGCTACACCGATTTCGATGAAATTTGGTATGGAGGTAGCTTATACCCCGGGATTAACACATACCTACCTAGGCTTATTTTCATCATCACCTTCATCATCGTTTTTCGTCACCACGCGGGTAAAACCGCGGGGCGCAGCTAGGATATGTTAAGTTATTTCACTCAAACGATGTTTTACCAAGGTAAGCGAACTGCGGGGAAAATTGTCGAATCTCTGTCGTATAGGATTATACCGGTCACACATGCGACAAACTGGTAAATTAAATGGTCGAGCATATTTGTTTGGCAACGGGGAAGATTACAAGTACTTCTGTCTGTTAGACGACGCGGACGGCCCGGACGACTCTGAGTTCAATTTTTTTATCAGCTCTGGACACCCAACCAAACTATTTTAAATCTTATAAAGCTTTATAATGTGTGACATCTTTCGTCGCTTTTAAAGGGAAGCGACCTCATCGTGACGGAGTCGAGACTCGCACAGATTTGCACTTAATTGTTTAAATATGTAACATGGTTTAAGAATGTTCTATGAGCCGGCTCAATCCTGCGGGACTGTACCTACTCGATAAACTGGGTTCCACACCACACTGCAATATTCCAAAATGCTACGAACCAAACTGTAGAAAAGATGGATTGAGAGGTTTGGATTTGGTAAAATCTTCGATTGCCTCAGACAGGGTTACCTGCTGAACAAAACGTATGTCCCTGTATATGTACAGCCCTACGTATAGGTATAGGTAGTAAGCTTCATTATTATTAGTTTTTTTCCTGTTGTGACGTGTAAATCTTTATTTATGAACAAATTGTCCAATTGTCCTTTCTCTTTATCCGTATGCTACATAATGTTTGTCTGTATGGATGACACGGATTAATTAAGTATGTTTTGTTACAAAATGATTAAATGATAAACTTGACAGGCAAAATATTTATGTACAATATTCTGTCAATTTCTTATAGAAATGATTACCTATAGAGGTTTTTGAACGGCCAGCGCCAGCGCCAGCGCCCCGCCGCGCGCCGTGCTGCATCTACAGTAGGAACTGCCATCACTGCCATGCACCTTCATAATTACAGCACCCTAGCTCGACACGTACGAAAACAATTGTTTTTAATTCCTCGTCAATAACCTTCGGAATAAAATTAAGGACCATTAAATGTTTGAAGCGTGTACAGTACACTCAGCAGCAGTAAGGGACCCGCGCGAAGCGTCGCGTGGGTACACTCGACTCGGAACGCATTTGCATCGCAAACGGGAGACGTGATCGTCGACTCAATTAATTGGACACGCGTCATTGTACGCAACTTTTACACTCCTGCTAGTGAGAAGGTTTTAATGAAGCACCTTTTGACATCGGTAGTACCTCCTCAGTGAAGACTTCTCTGTAATCCACCCTATCGCTGACAATGATGAGCAACTGAGAGAGGGATAGGTAATTATAAATACTTCATAAATGTATAACGTTTATTATATATATGTGGTATCCGGCTTCACTCACGTTTATAGTCGAAGTTTCGACCTTGGTGTCGAGCATGTCCGATGCTCTGAGGCCGGATACCACATATATATGTGTCAAACTGACGAGAATTTCCAATCAGAAAATATAAGGAGTTGAGGGACGCTACATGCGTTGACACTTTGGCGCCGTCACATCTTTCCGAGACATATGTTAGAGCTGGCGCCGCGGCTTATTCGGCGGAGCAATTGAATCGGCGAAAATATGCTAACCTAGGTAGTGGTTACATATTTGAACCGTTTGGGGTCGAGACATTGGGCCCGCGGGGACCGGGACGTTTTCGGATTATCCAAAACTTATCAGAGCGTTTGATCGAGAGCGACGCGTGACCAAAATGCTGGCACATACTCGTATTTGGCTCAACGAGTCAGCGTTGCAATTCAAAGTGGCAATGATGCTAGCGTTCTGGGCACGCTGCGTACTGGTAGCGAGTTAGAGCATTTGAGTTATCTATAGGCTGACAAGAGCTAGTGGATTGCTCAAATGTCATTGTATTAGCCGCAGTATTGTAATTAGTTTATTACATTAATGTACTGGCATCGTCCGTCGAGCAGTGATCCATGGAGGGATCCATTAATGAAAGCATTGAAGAAATTACACTAATATTATAAAGACGAATGTTTGTGTGTACGTGTGTACGGTTGTTACTTCTTCACGCTCAAACAGCTGTACCGATTTTGATGAAATTTGGTATAGACATAGGTTAGACCCTGAACTAACACATATGCTTCTTTTATCCCGGAAAAAGTATGGTTTCCTTGAGATAATTGAGGCAGCGGCAAAACTGTAATCCACGCGGCTGAAACCGCGGGGCACAGCTAGTATTAAATATAGATAGCTAGAATGTTTGTTAGAAAACACAATTTACTAACCAGACGTACGACTATGCGCCACCTACATGGTAGATATACCACCGTTACGCACGAAGCGTTTTGCTTCCACTTTTATAATGCGTACTGCCAGAGAGTGGAACTCACTGCCTGAGTCTGTGTTTCCCGATAGATACAACAAATCGCAAGTGAATAATATACCTGCTAAGTTTGCGTGCCAAACCTTAGACGGCGTCGTCACTTAACGTCAGGTGAGACAGCGGTCAAAGGCAAGAGGTCAAACGCAACCTTTTTACCCTTTCCAGTGACCGTTGCTACTCACGGGATCAACTGTCATTGTGTGTGTGCATCGATGTCTCCACCCGCAACTAGGAACTCGTCCAAGTAGACGTGACACTTTTCAGTTATGTGCAGTGTAACTAAAAAACCGCATGTCCGATTTTGATGAAATTTAAATGGGACGGGATCAGCTCTGGGGTACACTCCATCAAAATTTAAAAAATTGAGAATCGGTTCGAAAATAGGGAAATCGGTAAACACATATAAAAAAAACAGCCGGTTGCACTCCGGGAGTGCCGACAGAACTGAAAACTTGAACATGATTGATGATGATGATAAAAAGTAGCCTAGGTATGTGTTGAGGCAACCAAATCCGTTCAGCCGTTCTCGCGTGATTGAATAACAAACATCCATCCATCCAAACTTTCTCATTTATAATATTAGTAGAAAGGATTTATTTTTATTTATTTTTTATACTGTATAGATGTAGCGTTTGACCAGTATCTCTCTTGGTATCTCTCTTGGTATCTCTCTTGGTATCTCTCTTGTGATTAGCGGGGCACAGAGCTAACACGATGACGTTCTTTTTGAATCGATGAAATCTTTCTTCTTTATAATATCGACGTTTTTATAATTGAACTCAATAATACTTTTAACAAGACGACTTTATCAAATACAACTACCAACAAACGAAAATGTTCCTTATTAGTAACACATTTAAGTTTAAGTTTCAACGCCCGTCTACTCCCCCTCCGTCTTACGAATTCGATGATGTCACGTCCTGACGTTCTGACGATCTAACGCGAGTTTACCATTTTTTCCCCATACAATAGTGCACAACGTCGCTAAAAAAGTTATCACTTCAAAAACATAGTCAAACATAATAACCCCCTTTTTTGAAGTGAACAGAGCCAGCAACAAGCGCCATTATATATTATTGATGTCATTAATGACCGTTTGATTGACATGCGGTGTTAGCTACGTGGTGCAGCGCGGGCACCGGCACGTAGAGCTGTGAGCTCGGGACTGAATACAGAGTCGTGATTATTGTGGAGCTCGATGCCCGTCGCAGTCATTTTCTAATGACGATGGGAGAATATCAAGTAATTTCCCAGGACCGGCGCGGGCGCATGCGCGGGAGCGGGCGCGGGCGCGGGCGGTTCCACGGCACAACACGATTCCTATTGACGTGATCTGTTCCTGGAACCATCACTATTACACAATATAACACTCTCGCAGTACCCGTACTCGAACGTGAAGTGAAGCCGGTCTGTTTATCGTTACCGATGATTCTCAGTACAATGGCACTGAAACGAGTGTGTGAGTGTAAACCACATTCTGATACAATTCACATATTGTACGTTATCATAATCAATTTATTTGTAATATACATTTACACGTGTAACATGATATGCCATGGTATAATATATAATCATATAGAGGTAGTGATTACTTGTTAATTATTAAAGGTAGTAGAGGTATTTAACAAATTAATTAGCGCTCTCCAAACAAAACCATACAAGAATATTATAAATGAAGTAGATGTATTGTAATGATTCGTGTCATTACACGGATTTGTATTCGATATTTAAACACCTCCTCATGAAGGGCCTTTTTGGGTTATGAATAAAAGACCGATTTGTTTACATATGTTACGTGGCGACTCTTGTCACAGCTTTTAACTCAATTTGGGACGCCATCTAGCGGAGTAGGTATTGCCAAACTTATTGACAGCTAGAATTAAAACCTCATCTTTAAGGCTCCAATTCAAGTTTACACAATAGTTATTATAATGCATAAATTTTTGGTGAATTTCAAAAATATGTATACCTACATTTAAAAAAATGGGGCGTTCTAGACATTACTATTTTTTAATCAGTTGTTGTTTTATTTTTTTGTATGAGCAATACTAAAATACATTTTTGTATATTTACCAAATCATGTAACCCAACTGTCAGAGATATTAAAAAGTTACAAAACTAAGACATAAGAAGGTGTCATATTTTCATCTCCCACAGTCTGAGTCTTCAAACTCTATAGTCGTATGATGAATTCATAAACGCAATTTAAAAGTCTTTATCACGAATTTATTCTTAAATTGACCAAAATATTCAATTTATTGCTGTCCCAGGAATATGACGAAACCTGGATTCCGGCAATAGTCAAATATTTTAATAGGTATTCGCAATACTACCAATAAATCTGGTTGTTTTTAATTTCTGGCAACATTAATCTTGTACTCCGCTACAGCCACCATTCAAAAAGAGGGTCGATGAGACGAACGTAGATATGTTTTGACGGGGCTAAATTGAAGTTCCAGATTGAAACGAGATTTTATGAGATAAATCGTACTTTATCAAGATATTTTTTGAACAATAATTGGTTATTTGTTTATAAATTGTTGTTATAAAAGTCGAGTGTAGCCACAAAGTACATATACCAGTTCAAATAATGATTTTAAGTGTTGTTATGAATTCGTCAGTTCATCACGTAGCCGGATTCAATTTGTGACGAATTGGAACTCTAAGGCCGGTGTTACATAAATTTAAATATGGATTACTTCACATATTTTTTTATATTTACTGGTGCAGAAATATCCTAAACTACGTAACCAGATTTTTTTTTGTTTTGCTATTATTCGCCCGGTACCAAAACTTCACGACTTCATTGAAAGAAAAGAAAGAAAGAAAACACATTTATTCTGACAAAACGCAACACTACAATACACATACATACATAGACACTTAAACCTACAGACTCCTACAAACAGACATATAAAAAAAAATAAAAATAATAAACATAAAATAAGCAAAAAATTAAAAAAACGTTATAGGTATTGCAGTGATGCTCGATGCCAGAAATGAGTCCCTACTCAGCATATGCGAGGGTTTGACAACCTTCGCGCTGTTTTAATTTTTAATCTCATTGCATGATTACCGCAACAACCACTTGACCAAATATTATATTTGACCATGGTGATCGTCTCACCATGAACTGGACAAATTTTCTTTAATATTATGTCCATTTGAATAGACGTGTACAGGCCGCAAGTGTCAACCAATCCTTACAAAGCTCGGTACATAGGTTCTACGACTCAATAGAATGTTATAGTCGATGGTTATTTTTGATTGGGCGGTGAATCTCATAAAAAGATTATAAGATATTCTACGATATCTTGAACATTAATAATATTTAACAATATATTGATAATATGATTTTGACCAGCTGTTGATACAGAGATGAGCGTCCTTCGTCCCTCGGTCAATTATGTAATTTCGCCCTTTTCGTTTACTTGCACATACTTTCCCTGTTATATTGTATGTGATGGGTATGTTTTGGGATGATGTCGTAGGTCCACGTGGAATGATTTATTATTCAGCTGCACTATTACATTGAACGTGACGCCGTCGGTAGCCGAGAGCGCTAAACGATACCGAGAAAACAAAATCCTGAAAACTTTGAAGAGCAGCGAAAGAAAGAGTTAGAGCGTCTATAAAAGAGCCGTTTGAAGACTTAACTGCTTAACTGAAGGCACTCAGGTTATGTAAAAGTATTAAAACTCTTAGAATAGACAAAATCGACCAGATAGTCTGATGTGAATTTAGCTTTAAATTTTCCAGATAGTCACATAGAATTCCCGTCCCAAATTTATACCTAGACAAAAACTGATAATACTAAAGAATGTTTTAATCCTACATTTGTAATATTTGTGGACTCCTTTTTTCTCCATTACATTTTTGTCATAAGTGGATATGTTTTCTCGGCGGAATGTCAGTGTTGTGACGATTTGGAAAGGATTAGTGAGCTATAATGGCGGTCTAAGTGCCGGCCTAGAATTGTACCCCAGAAGGGACCACGCACCAGGAGGTGGGCAGCAGCTTCTTCTAAGGATAAATTATATAGTTATGAGATATAATTATATTATATCTCATATTTGTAATAAGCATAAGCATATATTATACTCTTATATTTGTAATAAGCTAAGTTTACAGGGAAAAAATCTCTCAAAATAGGTTTCGCAGCCGCCGGGCAGTGCGCTTACTTCGTCGGATCCTTAAATGAAATGAATCCAAATGAAATACATTTGTTTGACATAAAAAAATCACTTACTAGATGTAAGTGTAGTAGTAGTAATATATATATAGATGTCGATGAGGGTTGTTTTCATTCATTTTTCATTTACAGGAGACGACAATGACTAAAATTAAAATGTGGTAAAATGTATAAATTAGACGCGAGTCGTCGGAAGTAGGAAAAGAATTGTACTTTTCCTTTTTTTCATAATACAGACATAATTTCTATCCGACCATACATACGCTTAGAAACGCTTAATATCCTAAAACCAGCCCGTTGCACCCCTGCACCCCTGCACCCCTGCACCCCGAGCGCGCTGAAGGGTCTCTTCCCCCCTCGCGCCGACAATCGGAAGCTTTTGTTTTTATTTGCGCGGAAGCAAGAGCACTCGCCCTTTGCATAGACAAACACTCGCGCCAGAGTTATTATGTTTGGATTACAGTTCAGCATAGTTAATGCAGTTTAAAATCAGTACACAATAGTATATTTGACGAGTCAGATATCTGGCGCAAGGTATATAGGTGAGCCACGCGAGGGTATACTCTCCAGAGTGAATTTGGTGGGGGGGATCCTTAAAATCATGCCAAGATCGTATCGGATCGTTTCGATTGTGCCACAATCTCATCTGATAGCAAGCGGTAGTGTCCACGATGGATTATATTACCTAGGTATCTAGGTATAGGCTCCGATACTGATCTACACCCGAATTTCTCACCACTTTGTCAACTCTATCTTTTCATCATTTACCAGTTCTGTTCCACGAAAGTGCCAGGAAGTGACCTTATTCCAGCATGGGCATGTATAGTTTATGTTTAGTAGGTAAAGGTATGGTAGGTTCCCATGTCCGATGAAGGTCGGCGGGAACACCCAAGTAGCGTGATATTTATAGCGAAGTCGTGCACCAGCCTCGTCACGAGCGACGGCTCTGCTCCCCGCGCGCGGTGCCGCACGACCAGCGCTGCCTGCACTGCCTGCGCAGCCTGCACTGCCTGCACTGCCTGCGCTGCCTGCACTGCCTGCGCTGCCTGCACTGCCTGCACTGCCTGCGCTGCCTGCACTGCCTACGCTGCTCTGCTGTTCCGACGACTCATACACACTCTATCGCAATGGTTTCATCTCTTTTAAAGATTTATGTGAAGGAATTCATAGGTACCTATGTATTTTAAGCCTCCCGTGTATATGGAACAAGATATAATGATATAACTAAGATATAATGTATGTGCCTAATGTAAATCATCTCTCTAAGCTGTCTGTAATCCGAATAAGCTCAAGTTCATTCCTGAAGGTCACAATTTTAACACCAGGAATATGCATAAAATAATTGTAGTTTTAGCTAAGACGAATAACTCCTTCCTTCGGCGTCTGCAGCGAATACCCTGGACAGCTCACCGCACGGGCGTTTCCATCCTGGAAGAGCTCAGCCTTGTTATATTCCAAAGGCTCCCCGTGATGTCTTCACCAGGTAGATACTTCAATATTTCGGCCGCATCGCTCGCTCAAATTGGTCGGTCTTGTCTAGTTAGGTGTGTTCCGATATCCCTTTTGGTAATTAAGTTCTAAAGTAGGTCCTTTCTATAATTGATCGGTTTCATATCGATTACATATAAGTATTTCTCTAATCGACGAAAAAAATGTACTTATTTTATTGATTGAACTTTTTCATAATTGAGTGATTCAGCACATGTGGTCTTTGTCACAAATATGTATAGCTCAGGTTGCGTTGCTCGCGACGCAAAACTAGGAATAGTAGTGGGTATACAAAGTCATTACTTGATTTGAAAATAAAAACGGAATGTTATATCTAGGTAGGTAGGTACCATAAACGTCGGTCGCCGTGGCTCAGAGGTCAGTCACATAATTTTTGATCCTTGGGGCTCTGGGCCCTCGGCAGGGGCAAACATGTACCTATGTGATGAACATGTTTATCCCGTGTATGGATGTTTGTGTGTCCATGCCACGCGCGACACAGAGAGTCCTAGTGCGGGGTTTAACTGTGTTTGTATATATTATGTGGTTCTTATAATCTCCTTCAACTTCTGTAACTTTGTTATCAGCTCCAGTTGACAAACATAATTGACAACCGGCGCGCGACCGCTGACGCTCGTTCAGATAGCTATGTGCGCGGACAGAGATGTACGTGTCGGTGGAATGGACACCATGATAATTTTGAAAATGGACCTCATTCTAAAAACAAACATTCGAACGTCGAACGTATCGTGAAAAGGCGCGAAGATTCGCGTGTGGTGCCGCCCACGGGTTTCCCGCCAATCGGCGACACGCGCGTCCACCATTGGCTGGCTATCGACGTTGAAACGTATGGAAAAAATGCGCGGTACGAAAAACAATGGCACTCGCTTGCACGGTGAGCACTCGAGCATGTTCATTGTGCACGAGTCCAGTACAGCCTGACCCCTGCGACCGCTCGACGACGTACAGGCAGACATCGGAGCCACGAGAGGTCAGCACGTGCTGGTCCTCTTCGGGCGTCGCAGCGAGCAGACATCGCAAGCTAAGTGATGTCACAGTTGCAAAACGCGTGTGTGCGACGGTATCATGCGCGTGCGCCTGTGTGCGTCGACGTGACGGTTCGTCATCGATAGGTGGCGTCGTGAATCGCTATTTCTTTTCGACATGTCGGCGTTTTTCTGCGTTTTCGGCGACTGACCAACTCGCCCTCGGCAAAAACCGTCGCACACCGTACGACCGCGACATTGTCTGCGATGTGACGACTTTAGAGCAGCCATCGTCGCCCGCGGGAACCACGTTTATAGCTCATAAATAAATTTCTACTCCGCAAAGAAAAAACATTTACATGCTACTGAATATTACGATGATGTTCCCAGTTTGAATAGCGAGCGGGCCGCGCGGCGACCGGCGCCGCCCGCGCCGTCGGCGTCGGCGTCGGCGTCGGCGTCGGCGTCGGCGTCGGCGTCGGCAACGGCGTCGGCGCGGGCGGCTACAGAACAAACACAAATCTGCGCACGGCGAGCTCGTTTAAATAATAATAAGTAATAACGGCTCACGCGATGATCATGATTTCATTATCATTAGGTAACCGATGTATAGTAGAGACGCTCGCGGCGGCCAACGCCTCGGCGGTGTGTGCACGGGCAGCAGCTAGTAGGGACTCGCCCGCCGAGTGCAAGATGCCGTTCACCTAGTGGCGCGAGTAGCCCTTACCTTACATAGCTATATACCTACATAGGTACTGGAGGGATCCCAGAATGCAAAATCAGCCCAACACGTTCCCACTGCTGGGACTAAAGCCTTCGTAGCTGAGAGAGAAATGTCGGCCACGACGCACTACGCTGCGATTTGGTGTGATCCTGGCCAGATCCATGTGGGAGTTTTATGGCCTCCCAATCACCTCCGATACGGCCTATGGACTGTAATCACAAGACAACATAGCATAATGCGACCGACATGGGTTCCGCAACGGAGGGCCTCCGGTGCTGGGAAGGACGCGGAATCAGCGCCACCAGCGCCACCAGCGCCACCAGCGCCACTAGCGCCACTAGCGCCACCAGCGATCTCTGTCCGAGGCATGGCCGTGTCTCACAAGGGGACGCGGCGCAACACGCATGCGCGATCACCAAATTGATTTTAGCGCTAAACGCTTACAAATAAATGCAAGCATATGCTGTTATGTTACTTACCTAAATTTTATCATCTATTTTATTAGATCAGATAAAGTAAAGTGTATGAAACGGCACATTCATTCATTCATCGCAGCCAGAGAACGTCCACTGCTGAACATATGCCTCCCCATATAGGGGGTTTTGCCAATACTCGCCACGCTTGGCAGGCGGGTTGGCGAGCGCAGTATGATTTCCTACCCTGAGAAGGCGCTGCTGCCCACCTCCTGGTATGTGAACCCTTAGCCGACTTTTACGGCATCCGCGGGAAGAAATGGGGGCTACTATTCTAGGCCGGTACCACCACGGCACTGGTGCGGCAAATAATTTGGTCTTGTTATGATACGGTGTCATAAAATACTATATTAAATGTATTTCGGTGGCTTGTCGGTAAAACTGTTATTCAAGTTTAGTTTTTGTTTACTAATGCACGCGATGAACACAACAATTGTTTATAATCAGATCCCATCATTGTTATAATGCATGGAGAATTATATAATATAAACGTATGGACTTCGCATCGATCAAACGCTCTGATAAATTTTAGAAAATCCGATGAGCTCCCGGTCCCCACGGGCCCAATGTCTCGACCCCAAAAGGTTCAAATATGTAACCTCTACCTAGGTTAGCATCGATCAAACGCTCTGATAAATTTTGGAAAATCCGATGAGCTCCCGGTCCCCACGGGCCCAATGTCTCGAACCCAAAAGGTTCAAATATGTAACCACTACCTAGGTTAGCATATTTTCGCCGTTTTTATATATTTCCTAAAGCTACAATCACAGTTTGTTGTACTTTAGAGCGCAAATAAACAGTTACTAGAATACAACTACACGGATAGTGAAAAAATTGGATCAGCTCAAGAACCAGGATGTCTCCTTTAGATACACGTTCTTCTTTGTTTCCTCCAAAACACAGTTCTGTTCGGTACTCGGTACCGAAAACAAACTGCGTGTAGGTCTGTCTGTGGTGTATGTACAATGTGATATGTATGTGTGTGTGAGACGCAGGCGCAAGTCTAAAAACGCGGCTGAGTGACATAAATATGGTATAGACGAGCGCGGAATATCTAACGAGACCGTGCATTTGTTGTTTGTGTCTGAGTGACGCGGACGCGGACGCGGTGCTCAAAGTTTTATACACACTCAGACCCTCTGAGAGCGCATAAATGTGGATCGCACTTGATAAACGCACAGGAAGGTATCATTTCTTCCGTATATGAAACATATTGAATGACTGTAATCTACGAACCGACTGGGGCTGACGTGGGTAACACTGGACAATTACTCTCCGGCGACCCAGAGAGCGTCTGGTGTACGGTTGACACTCACTGATGCGCCCGAGTTATTGATGTGCGAAGTTATTCTTAATGATTGTCTAACTCTGATCGATCGACATTATTATAATATAGATATGGATTCGAGAGATCGGGAAAGCTTTCTCGTGGTCTGATAGCCGACACCGGCCGGACAAATTAAGTAATTTTTTCAAAAAAATTATCATTATCAAGCGAATGAATCATAGTAATCGTTTAATGTAAAGTGTGATCTGTCGCAGTATAGAAAACCCAAAAATGTCTTTAGAACAGTCGTGTCTTTGTATGTTAGAACAATATTGACCTATGTATTCAATTTATTGGTCAAACGTGGATAAGTCTTTAAATGCAATTAACAATATTCTTTTTTATTTAGTCAGTTCTATATGAAAATATTTCTTTGTGTCGAAAGAAAAAACCGGACCAATGGCAGTTAGTCAACTTAATAGAATATTTCTCATAAAGCAACGCATCCAAAATAGTCGGAAATTACTTTGACAATCGTGTGGTACTCGTAGATGGCAAGTCGTACAACCTGGGACATGGGCAGGAGACTGCAATGCTGTCGTGTGTAATGGCGGCCGACTCGGTAGGTAAGCTTCAGACAAATATAATCCTAGAACTGTTCCAAATCATTTGTTAATGCTCTTAATGAATAAGAGCGCGATGATATCTCCCAAACGTCGGATAAGAATGTCGCGCGCAAAGAAACCGATGAAGAAATCAATGTTTCGAATTCGATCTCATCACGATCACCATCTACCTAAGCAAATGTGGTCATCGATACTGCTCTCAAATTTTCGTTATAGGCTCTGTGTATATAGACATGTGGTTGAGATTGCAATGCAGTCGAATGCTATACGACTTTGAATGGCAGTTTTTTCTCGGGAGAGTTTGCGCGTGTCCGGAGTTTGACGAGCTCGGGTCGGTTAGTCACAGGACATTTAAAGAAATCTGTTTTATTTATTTATTTGCACAAAAACACTTAAAATACATTATACATTACTAGAATACATGGTTAAAGATAGATAAATATATATGTGTGAATACAATATGAAAGGCCCTTTGCAGCCGTGTTTCAGGAAAGGTGACAGGTGACGGGACCATGCTATTACGTAATCGTTTGTCTCTGTGACGCGTGCGTTCCACCCCCCTTACAGGGCTACATGGTTATCACAGTTTGTTGGCGCTTTTACTAACTGGTCCATTAATTATAGATATAGGTAAGTGCACTTTAGTGAGTTTCAATAACGAGGAGAAGTTGCTTACGGAATCTTAAAGAAAACATTAATTAAAATAGAATTAATTTTTTTAAAAAAAGTCTGTTTTCAAATTAATATTTTATTACGATGTCATGAATGAGGACGGTCCTACGTTTGACAAAATAATAACAAAAGTAGCTAAATATAGCGAACTTCAACATCCGAAAATGTCGGATAATTCTGTTAGTTAGTATACCCGGAGCCCGTGCCAGGAGTCCGGGCAACCAAGGCGAGGAGATACCCGGGCGTAGTGAAGGCAGTAGTGTATTGCAGTGCCGTGCGGTGCAGTTGGCAGGCTGGAGGCAGACAGACGCGACGGCAGGCAGCGAGCGCCGCATTCCTCGGCGGCGGGGGGCGGCGCGGGGGGCTCCTCGTTGGTATTCCGCAAGGGTCGCAGCACAACACCGAACGCGCAAAAAAGACAATGACTCCGTATTTTATACGTCCCTAAAACTTCCATCAGCGTATCGAGGCAGCCGGCTGTCCCGCGGCTCGCTCGCGGCCCTTAAATGACGAGCTGCCTTTGTTTTTGACGGATCGATATTTTTTGAAGGCTGCAGCGAGCGTCTCTGACGTTATGAGAGGGCCTCGTGCATACAAACGACGGGGAATATTGAAAAACTCCATTTCGAATGCAGAAAACTAGTGAAAGGGACGTGAGTGGTTGGAGACCAAACATTGTAGACTTTTTAAAAAAAAAATGTAACGCGCGTTGGGCATTTTTGAGATGGTAAATAACAATTTATCTGGCGACACTGCTACCGTTACCACCAACGCGGCTTAACATTTTCTTGAAATTAAATAAAAATATCTGACCGATCAGATGTTTTATAGCGCCAATTTGAAAATTGCAATTGAACGAGTAACAATTTTTAATTCGGTATACAAATGGAGAGTCATGCCGGAAGATACGTAAAAAATTTAACCATCCAAAATAATAACCTCCAGTTTTGCAAGTCGGTTAAACACAATAGTCCTCCGAGTAACTTGAAGCTTTTCTCTGAAAGTGAGTCTATCTAATTTGCTGATGAGCGCTGCGATAGACTTGTTGAACCTTGTACACTTACTACTTAAGCGTTATTATTCAAAGCTTGTACACATTCACGGTCGTGTAAGCCTAAGTCCTTGGTAGGTACTAACTTCGATAAATTGGAGGTTGGAGACAATCGTACTCTTCTGCATTTGATAATCGACAAGTTGACAACGTACCGTAGCTGACAATGTTATGTTTCCTCTTGTGGTGCGATGCGAGTAACAAGATGGCCGCTCGAGCGGGGACGCCCGCGCCCGCGCCCGCGCCGGCCGGACGGGCAGTGCGTGTGTCGGTCTGTTTGCGCACCGGGACCGACAACTGTCGCCGACGAGTGGCCGACACCGCCTGCTACATATCACACTTTTTTATACATTTGTACTTTTCTAAAATTATAATTACTTAGGTTTATTTTTTTTTAATTATTAGAACCTTCCGTTCTACAACTGTCTCACCTGATGTTAAGTGTTGAAGCGCTCTAAGATGGAGCACGCAAGCCTAAAACGTTAAAATACCACTACCGTCATTACTCTCTTATGAGAGCGTCAGTTTCAGGTTAATACAAAATTAAACGTTTTTTTTAATGAAGAAAAGTGGTCGCTCTCCCAAACCGAAATATTGAATAGCAAACTAACAGAACAACATCCACAGACTATTTGCCAATTTTTTTATCTTTGTAACCGACTTCAAATAAAGGAGAAGGTTTTCAATTTGACCCGTACGTCTTTTTTATGTTTGTTACCTCAGCAATTTCGACTGGGTGAACCGATTTTGATCGATATTTTTAATTTGAAATCTAGTGCTTTCACACTGTCACATTTCATCAAAATCGGTCAAGCGGTTTTTGAGTTACTCTCCTATAACTGAAAAGTGCTACGCATACGTCGATAAGATTATAATTGCGGGTGGAGAAATCGGTGAACATACACAATGACAAAAGATCGCATGAGTCACAAAGTTTTTTGTTTTTTTCGTATCCCGGCAAACATCTGTCCGGGAAGGTTAAAAAACAACGCAGTCTATTTCACCCGGCGAATCTAAATTCTGCCCATGCTGAGCATAGCCCTGTCGCCTCACATGTGCATAATGTTTCAGTCATGTGTAATTATAACAGTACCCTATAATGTGCTAATATTTAAGGCAATAAAATGAAATGTTATTTATATCGAAGGTCGCAGAAAATGGAGATTTTTTTTTTACCAAAAAATAGAAATGACTTCGACAACTTATTTCACACTTTTGAGTGTTAAAGACGGTTCCATTTTTTGGTAAAAAAAAATCTCCCTTTTCTGCGACCTTCGATATAGATAACATGCAGTGAACATATTCTGAAATAGCGCAGCGGTACCTCAGTAAGTAGTTGGTAGCGTCCAGAACTACTAACTATTTGCGAAGCGTGCCTCGTTCGTTATTTTATCTATCACAGCGTGGAGGCTTCAGCGCGTTCGTATCGTTCGTGATGTGAGGACCTGATGACGCGTGGACGAGGGGGAGGGGGAGTGGGGGGGAGGACAGATCTCGGCACCGTTACGTTTATGGCCACCGTCAGAACTTTGGCGCCATGAGTTTGACATATTATTCTGCGTGCGAGTTCAGTAATGTTTCTTAAACTTTTTGATGCTTAAGATGCTATCACGCTAGACACTTTTACAAACTTGAGGGTGGTAGCTAGCCAGGCGGGTACTCGAACGTACCCTACCACCATGCTGGAAATTTGATAACGGTGTTACCTTCACCGGAAGCTCAAGCTGTTGTTGGGATCGAACCAGTGTCCGTCAGATTGACAGCCGACGCTATATATATATGTTACACGAGTATTAGCAATAGGCATAGAGGACATACGCACAATTTTTAATAATGATAGTAAGTTTTACAAATGTCAATCCTGCTATAATCTAAGACGATAATAAAGAAAAAAATACTTAGTGATCGGCTTCCTTACAGCTGGAATAACAGTAGAAAGGTCTGATGATTCGAGCAGACTGCCGATGTACAGGCTCTCATACCTGCACCGTAGGCTCCGAGGTTTGACCCAGGGTGTAATGGGTGTAGTCACTTGTGCCCGTTGTTGGCATACGTCAGATCATATCGTTCATCTTTCCCGCCAAGCCTTCTCGGCGTTTACTGTGTATTTACTCAATAAGATAGTATTTGAAAGTTGATCATTATTCTAGAGCGAGCAGTGATGCGGGCGCGCCTGCGCACTTGCGCAGGCGCAGGCTTTCCCTAATCACGCGTCGCTTTCCAAACCGGCGCGCTCGTCACCGCCACCGCCACCGCGATACTTTGGTCCTTTCTACAGGACATGGGAACTCGCATGCTAATGCAGTGAAACTGTATCGTGCTCACACTGTTCTAAAACGCAGGTATACCTACCTACACACGTGTCCGTGTCGCGGTCCCAGAGAATGGCCGCTATATCATGTGGGTACAGCATCACTTATCATCATCCATAAAATGTACCGATCGGTGTCAAAACTAATGATGACGTAGATATGCCTGTAACAGAGGTTATTCAAATTTGATCAGAAATTTAATTGAGGTCGGAAAAGTCGGAAATTCTATGCAAATATAGAAACAAATTTTGAAAAGCGGAAATTGCACCACAATAATAATATTTCTACATAAAAAGAAAATTTTACATAACAAGCCTTTCATGTCATGGTGGTTTAATGATAGGCTGACACGGGAATACTCCGGTACAGCTCCCGGGCTTCGCTCCGGGCACATGACACTAAACAAGTTTAACCATCTCATGAAGATATCCGACTCTCGTGACCCATGTGGGATCCTCTACCACATATCAGTGGAGTGTACACCACCACGAGCCAGACCTTAAGGTCTCATATGCTCACTCAATATGATTCCCATTTCTGGAGGTGGGAGAAGTTCCAACGTGTTTGGTCCGCCCCATCGAGTGACGCGGCCAAATCACTATATACTCGTAAATGTAGATATGTTTATTATGAAGTAAGAAAAATTAATGTATACAATGGAGCTGTCATAGTCACAAAGTTCCTAAAAACAATACATAGGTAAGTAATAAAAAAAAAAGAAATAACATTTGTATGCGAGTGAACATTCTAGGTCTAGTGTTATTTGAATCCGACCACACCGTCACCGACCATCATGTCAGTGACAACAATACAGTCTATAATGCTCGCTTTTATTATCTTCATAGAGATGCTGTCGTGTCCGACAGATTTATTGTTTCTCAATTTTTTAATAATATTTTGAATATCTGATGTATTTACTAAAGTTAAAAAATGGACTTGTTGAAAATTCAATCATAATTAGCCTCCATGAAATGTTCTCATAAGTGTTATTTTTTATTTTTTTTGATCATGTAAAACCGCGCTGGCGCGGGCGCTGGCGCGGCGCGGGCGCGCGGGCGGACAAACGGCCGCACCGTGCGAGCGGTCACCGGGGGTGTTTGCAGAATGGCTAATGAGTTCTACGGAATGTTGTTTAACTGTCAAGGAAACAATCTCATACCTTTGTCTCACTCACTCGATACACATCTCGATGTGACACGTAACAGAGGAACAGTACTTCACAGTGAGATAATGACTAGCCTGCTGGATCGATTACCTCTCAAACTCTCACAAGTATGTTATTGTTAAGATTGAGGTTACTCCAGAACAACGTGTCGCCATGTTCTCTGCAACTTCTTTCAGAAATAATTGAAAACACTGTAAAGACAAACCCATCCATTTATTATCCAATAACAAGCGAGCAGGTACTACACGTAGGAAAACTGACACAAATGAAAATATACCTAAATATATAATGTCCTACTTCGTTTATCGTACACACACATCGATACAAGTAATTTTAGAGCAATAGAGATAAACTCAGCTTGGGGTTTATTCACACTGTAGCAAACGAAACGCTGTTATTCAGTCTGCTCCTTATTCCCGGACTAAGATTTTCGCCGAGTTAAATTAGCTGAAGTGAGAAATTTTTGACGTGATAACGTTTTATAAATTGATGAATGCCAAAATGAAAAATATTAATGTTCCGTGTAGCGTTCCGTGTAGCGTTCCGTTTCCGTTTCCGTCAAAAGTCAAAAGTCAAAAGTCAGAAGTCAGAAGTCATAAATGATTATGACGTTATCACGTAAATCTATCGTCCGTAAACCGACTTTACAGACAACCAATTTTTTATACTAAAAAATGGAACCGACTTCAACACTGATAGTTCAAAAGTAACTGTTATCAAAATTAATATTATCAATTAATAATTAAGTATTATCAAAATGTTATGCTCATGGTACCGACTTCGACAAGTTATTTTACACTTTTGAGTGTTGAAGTCGGTTCCATATTTTGGTAACTTTTTTTTTCACCCTTTTGAGTGACCAGCTACTCAGATCAATTGTGAGTGTGTATGTTCACCGATTTCTACACCCGCCACTATAATATCTTCGACGTATGTGTAGCACTTTTCAGTTATTGGAGTGTTACTCCAAAACCGTTCGATCGATTTTGATGAAATTTAAATGGGACCACACTAGAAGCTTTCAAATAAAAAGAGATCGAAATCGGTTCACCCTGTCGAAAGTAATGCGGTAACAACCATAAAAAAATTTACGCGTCGAATTGAGAACCTCCTCCTTTTTTGGAGTCGGCTTAAAACGAGAACATTAAAAATAGCTACAAATTGCCCTCTGGGCATAACTGCCATTGCTTTATTTCAGGTCACTTCACTATTATTTATTACTAGGATTTAGTATGTTTTATGGTCAGAGAGAATGGTACTTGAGTACCTTTTGTCACTTCATATTCATGACTTATTTCGCACGTGACACGGCGCGGGCGCCGGCGTCACTCGGCGGTGTAAGTAGGTACATGCTCCTTAAAAAAATTAGGCTGAATTATGTACTTGGGTATATCGACATATTTGGAAAGATGGCGATCGAACAATGTCCCCATCTGATTACACGAGCTCCTTTGTGAGCTAATGCCTTTCGCACTTGTGTATACATCAGATGCGGCGAGCGGGTCGGTAGCGGGTGGCGGGTAGCGGGTGGCGGCGCGGTAGATCCTTGATTGTAATTGGAGACGCGCGCTGGATGAATGAGATTGTACCCGAGCGACGCGACGCGACGCGACGTTGACAGTTTTTTGTCCATTTCATTCACACATCGGAGCGACTATCGAGATGGTGGAGATCCTCTTAGAGGTAATCTTGTCTGCGTAAAGCCCATTGGAACCCATGGGACCTAAATAAACATTATATTATATTAACATTCTGTCTTCCATATTTTATACTAATAAGTAAAATTCCGAATTCAGGTGCCGTACAGAGTGTCAACTTTTCCGGGCACATTATACAGTTATTTAATGTGCGGGCGCGTCTGCGGGTAGACAAACCAATGGACTGTTCCACCTCTTATAAATCAAATATTGTCAGCAAACTGGAACCGACTACAACACTCAAAAGTGTGAAATAAGTTGTCGAAGTCGGTACCATGCTCACAATATTTTAATATTTAATTACTTTTGAACTATCATGGTGCCGACTTCGACAACTTATTTCACACTTTTGAGTGTTGAGGTTCCATTTTTTCGCCAAACATTTTGTACATCTTTTCATTGACCTTTGCTACTCACGGGATCAATTGTCATTGTGTATGTTCATCAATGTCTTCACCCGCAATTAGGAACTCGTTTAAGTATCGTAGCACTTTTCGGTTATTGAAGTGTATCTCGAAAACCGCTGGACCGATTTTGATGAAATTTGAATGGGATCTCCTCGAATGTACCTCACATTCTAAAAAGCGACAGCGACGACGACGATGACGACGACGCGACGACGACGACGCGACGACGATGACGACGCGACGACGAGGACGACGCGACGACGACGCGGCGACGCGCGACCGCGTCTCGCGACGATAGTTTGTCGCTACTACCTACATAATGTGCGTTTTCGTTCGGCTCTTCTACCTGCGATTGTTAAACGAAGAAATAATTATGTATTTCGCGAACTGGTTGTTGTAAAACAAATCAAGAACAGTGACAAGACACGTATCATTACGCCAGGGGTACCTAGTAATGGTAAACGCGAGTAGGTACCAAGGAGGCCGCGTGCGGTGACGGTGAGTTATATTCCCAGCAGGTCCGTAACCTTGGAGGGCTGTCGCCGAGCCCCGTGTTCCCAGGCGTGCGTGCGCTATCTCCGCGGCATCGCACGCGCGTCGCAGCCCGCCGCAGCGCGCCGGCCGCAGGCGACCGCTGCCGCGCCGCACGGCCGCAGCTACCCCTGCCTCGCGGTCTCCTTAGACAGTGATAGCCTCTGCGTCCGCGTCTAGTCTCGTTGTGCCGATCGAGTGCACACGAGCCTTCGTTATCAAGTTGGCGGAATGGCCGAGACGCGTGATCTCAGCCCGGCGGTGGTATCTGTTTCTACGATCGCCACAACCGACTCTAAAACCAAACCAAAGTGAATAATATTTTGTATTACGTTTGTACTAAAGATTATAATTGATATCTGTAGCGACCAGTTTAGCAGACTATGCGGTAAATAGACTGGATTGTACTTGAATAGTCTGAAAGACGCATAGCCGAGGCGCTTGTTTATATGGTCTTGTTCATATTTCAGTAACATTGTGCTCGCCGGGATGTTTAGAACGTATATAGAGTTGCAATCGAATATATCGGTTACTATGTTTGTTCGTAATGACATTTAATCTATGCACGTTCTGAATAGAAAAGGCGCACTGTCGGCGGGCGATGGCGGGTCGTGGCGCCATCCACCGGGCGGCGTGGCCGCGGCGGGTTGGTTCAGCTCCCGGCGAACATTGCAATTTTGTCACGCGCGAAGACGACACGGCCCGAATGCTCCGCGCGCATTAGCTCGTAGAGCAGTCTCACGTCGACGTCGGTTAGCGCGAATCGCACCGTTAATCAATCGTGGACCGTGGGAGAGACGCGGCCACGTGCGCCCGCGGCTCCCGAGCCCCGCACCCCACCGGCCCGCCGCCCGCCGGCGACTCTGCACGGTGTGCCCGGTCCACACCGTGCACCTGCCACGGACTTTAGGATGATTTCCGAAATGGCTTCTACGATAGGTACCTACGATCACTCCGAACGGTAACATCGGCAATAGAACGGCGCGTTCCTTTGACGGACCTCGGCGACGAAACATACGGGAAAGCACGAGCGCGGGCGCAGTGCGTCGGGGCGGCGCAGGCGCGAAATACGAAACAATAGTGGTTTAAAATACAATGAGTGCGACCTGAAATACACAACATCGGCGACATTCCCGTCACGATCGCGGCTTACCTTTTTCGACTATTTTGTTCGTGGCGGCGGCGCGGCGTAGGAGCCTCGGCCGATCACGAGCGGCCCGACCTCTCCTTATTAATAACGTGTTTTGAATTGGAAATTCTGGATAACGAAAGTCCAACATCCACCAAAAATCGCAACACCTACTACATACGCGGCGACTGAGCTCGTGAGGAGGGAGTCCCGAGCGGTCGACGACGCCCTCCGTCCGCCCTCTATCTTAGGATTAGCATTCGTCCCGGACGGCGGCCGCATCCGGAGAATGCTAGATGCGGTCGTGATTAGCGGGCGAGCGAGTGATACAGCGACCGGCCACTAATTGCCGATCGCAATTGAGCGTGACGCGGCGGACACGACCGCGCTGCCTAATCGCTGCGGTCGTCTCGCTTACCATACATTACAATAGGGATCAGCATGCCGGTGACGTCTTGTCGCAGTCGCGAGATGTGCCCAAGCGCTCGCGCCGCGCCGTCCGAAAGTGCACCCTCGGTCGACGGCGCTGGGTGCGGTTTGCGTGAGCACTGCTGTGGGCCGTTGAGACGTTCGCCTCCGCTCGGTGTTTAGGCAAATTGTCTAATTATCGTGTGGGTCGGTGGGAGCGTCGTCGTGTCGTATCAATAAGAATGCTATGCAGATGTCGGCGGTCGCACGCGGCGGCCCACGGCGCGGGTGTTGGCGACGCCGTCTCCCCTGTATGTTGTGGCCGTCCTCTGTCCGATCGAAGACTACTATGTGGCCATTTATGTGTGTGCGCCTAAGCTGGCGCGGACACAGAGATATCCGTCCCGATAACATCATCGTCCCGGGCAGAGGGCGCCTACAGCTGGACACATCGTCCCAGCGCACCGACGCGTCGGTCAGGGTGTCAAGTCTACTAATTCAAAGTTCATATTCAGTCTGCTGCGAGGCCGAGCCGATGCCAATAAGACAACGTCATAAATCCGCAGTCTGCTAAGTCATGGCAGCCTGAGTCTATGTTGAATTAAAAATAGCAGACTGCCAAAGCTGTCAAAATCGCCGATTGTGAGCCGATCATATTGCCACGTTGAATAGTAGACTTAGGCCCCTGATCTGTATCTTGATCCTCTATATCTATGCTTAGCTACTTCAACTCAAGAAAGTAGGATACCTTTAAAATACGCATTCCATGAGTGTTTATATATTATTATATATATTTCGCTAAATTGTGGTGACGCGAGACGAAATTGCGACTTATACTTTTTACCATAAATGATGTAGAAAATAGTGTGTGTTTGTCCATAGCACTATATGTAGATCAAACTCGTTGACGAATGATCACTTGTCTTGACGCCAACTTCCTCGTTCGACGTGACTGAGAGGCGGTTCTGCGCCGTCGACACGTCACTTCCTGCAAGCTCATTACGAAGTCAAGCATCATCCCTTATCTACCGGAAATGTAGTTTTACGTCTCTCCGTCCATGCGCTTGTCTCGGAGACGAGCGCGCGGACGTGCGCGGACTTCACTTCACTTAAACGCACGGTTTTTATGAATATACGATACTTGAATGAAAGTTTATTGGTACTTTGAGAAGAATCGTCTCTTTTATATTCAAAATGGTGCGTTACCCTTGACGTCACACGATGTAATGTTCAGCCCGCGCGCCGCGAGAGTTGTGTTCGCGCAGATAGTTAGGTGGGTATGTAGCACCTGTGTGCGCTACCTGCACTACACCATCCATTAATGTTTCATCACAATAAGTAGTCTCCCCTTCTTATCCTTTTCCTTTTATTTCTTATTCTTCTGTGATCATATAAAAACCTATTCAACTATGACTTTCTTGCGATAACTATTCAAAGTAAGTAACGAAAAGGGCAGTAGACTTGACACTGGACGCCACACATGTGTGTGACGGCAGTTGTAAGCGTCACAACGCGTACCGCTGAAGCTTTGCCTCCCCTCCCACCTCACCTTGACACATTTTTCATACTGTATGACAACAATGTTATTTTTATTAACCGACTTCAACGAAATTAGGAGATTCCCAATTCAACCCGTGTGTTACTTTTTATGCCTGTTACCTCAGAGCTTTCGACTAGAAGAACGGATTTTAATGATTCTTTTTTTTATTTGATATATATTAAATAAAAAAAGATGATAAATTTCATCACAACCGGTCAAGTAGTTTTAAGTTCCACTCCAATAACTGAAAAGTGCTGCGCTCACGGTGACGTCATTATTATTGCGGTCGAATACGTCAGAGAACATACACAATGACAATTGATCCCGTGAGTAACAATGGTCACTGAGATGGGTAAAAAAAAATACACATATAATAGAACCGACTTCAACACACAAAAGTGTAAAAAATGACTTCGAAGAGTTATTTCACACTTTTGTGTGTTGAAGTCGGTTCCATTTTATGGTAATTTTTTTTATTACATAATGAAAGGTTTAGAAGTGAGTTAGGATGGTACCACCGAATATTATATGTCGACGAGTACTCGAGGACGCATGCCTCCTGCGTACTACTACTATCTGCGTATCCTACTTGTACACTTAGTTTTTTTAGTATATAATTAATTGTTGAAGCTTGCTTAGGTTCGAAAAAAAAGAAAAAAAAGTGGGAAGCTATAGCAATAGTCAAAACAATATTTTTAGGCGGATCACGCCCAGGTGGTGTTGTAAGTAACGCGTAGAAAAATATATTTTTTTGTGAACGTCCATTTCCAGGAAATTCACCCATAAAGTTGGTAAGTACAGATCAATCTAAAGGCTGACAATAGCTAGTGGATTGCTCTAATGTTATTGTAGTAGCTGCAGTATTGTAATTAGTTATTGGTGTTTTATTTTAATAAAGGCATCGGAACATTCAAGAAAAAACTTTAAAAATAACACTTTGTTCCACACTGTGTTACATTCCAATAGTTTAAGCCATTTCTGAAATATAAACTGTTGCGGTTTTTAACAAATGCGAGTGCAAGAGTCGGCCACGATGGTCACAGGATCAGACTTGGCTTCGGTGTCGAGAACTTAACAGGTAGCGTGTGACTCGGCAAATCCTTCTTATAATCCGTTTTATTTGTGTTATTCCTTAATTAGACATAAGTTTGATTAACGCTTAAATACAATCATGAACCTTATTTAGGTACTAAAAACATAAGATTATTTGCTATTATTTCAAACAACACTACGTTATTCCATTATACGCATGTTAATTAAATAAATAGTGAGTTGACAAAATCCTCTCTATGCATTTGTACAACTTTGAAATAATAAAATTATCTATGTACTTGTACAACTTTTAATTGAAATGCAACTGTTTGATCAATGTATATTATTCTTATGTTACAATGAACGCTACCGTAATTAGTAGGTTTAAGAAATAAGAATTACATACTTATACAATAAAAATAAAACAACAACTTTTATGGTTGTCAAATCCACAAAACGCTTTTTTATAAGAAAGTGAACGCGTTTATGTCTTTTCTGGGGAAGAACTTTGGATTTAAAAAAATATTGTGATAAGCGATACGCAATATAATATCACCACTAGAATTATTGTGATTTATCTGATTGAAGAACGTGTATATATAGATAATTACACCAATGGAGATCGACCGTCACCTGAAGTTCAACAGAGATCGAAGCCTGGGGAGAATCGACAATAATCTATTCACAACACCTACTGCAGTATGTTTACTTGTCTTATATATATATATACATATATACGTAACAACACAAAATAAATGTGATACAACCGGAGACTGTACCCGCAGTTACCTCACCGGCGGTATAACAAGTAGTACTTGAGTAACGCGAGTCTGAGCGACGCGTTGTGTTCGTGTTGAAGCAAAGACACAATGCGGAACATCCGCATCCTTGTCAGATACAAGGGAACATATTTGGGACGAACTCCTACTTTTTGTAAGCAGTATAAACATCTTTGATTTTTGGATTAAATAAGTTGGTAAAAAATCTAATTAAGGGTTTTTTTTCGCTGTACTTCGCTTTAGTTACGATTTGTAAATAAAACTTGTCAAACCTAGAGCATCAACCTGAGCATGGTGCGATTCTATCAACGTAGCAACGTAGTCGGCCACACCGGGGCTACTGACGCACAGGTCACGGCCTGAACGAGAGGGTCGCTCGGTGCGGGCACTGCCGCGGGATGGTGTTGTATATCATAACCGAGAAGTTACTGTAACGTTAAGACTTATATGTAGAATAAAAACATGATAAATAAGTACTTTTTTTATAGAAGTTCAACACCACCTGACGACCGGCAATCCGACAACCGGCATTGGGATGGCGGATGGGCTAGTGACCGAACCGGAGTTTACAGATCGGCCGAGGGCCTCCGATATGGCCTAACTGTTATAATAACACAACAACCGAGACCTGGGCGACTCCCCGAGTGACCGCGTGGTCGGGCTCACTCCCGGCGTGTCTGGAGACCTACAGGAGGAGGTAAAGTATAAGCCATTCGCGCGAACCCGCGAGCGTCACACTATTACTATTGTCATGTTATTATGAATTAAATGTTGTAATTGTTGTGTTGGTTCGTAAGATGTGTGTCGTTATTTGTTTACAAATCTTAAGTTAACATTTGTCTTTGTTCTCTATCTATCTTTATCTAAACTTGTAAAAAGTTAACCTTTAAATATAGTGAACAGGAACCTGCAGGGCAGTGGACGTGGTGTGGTGTGGTGTGGTGTGGTGTGGTGTGGTGTGTGGTGTAGGCAGGCGGGCACGTCGCGTAGCCCGCGGACGTGGCTTCCTGGCGCACGGCGGCGGCGGCGGTACTGGCGCGGCCCCATCGGCGCGACGCGACCTCACCTCGAACAACTACTCACTCACGCAGTATCCTGCACATAACACCTACCCATAGTCCTCTCCCTGTAGTTATCCGCCATCATATCGCCAGTAGGATTTGTAACATGCGGACTAATACTGTAACCTTCAACCGACACCTAGAGCGTGAACGGTCACCAAAAACTTGATAATTATAATAATAAAATAGTTTTACACGATTGTTAACTTTTTGGTCAAACAATACTATGAGGGCTGTTGGGCCCAAGTGGATTAAGGAAACTCATCACAAAGTTCTGCTCATCACAGCAATATGCAATAATAAAATATATCAAACAGGTATATGTATTACGAAAAAAGAGTCAAGAGCAAGAAAAAAGAGCAATAGAGATAAACTCAGCTTGGGGTTTATTCACACTGTAGCAAACGAAACGCTGTTATTCAGTCTGCCCCTTATTCCCGGACTAAGATTTACGCCGAGTTAAATTAGCTGAAGTGAGAAATTTTTTATACTAAAAAATGGAACCGACTTCAACACTCAAAAGTGTGAAATAACTTGTTGAAGTCGGTGCTGTGATAGTTCAAAAGTAACTTTCATAAAATATTGTGCGCATGGTACCGACTTTGACAAGTTATTTCACACTTTAAGTGTTCAAGTCGGTTCCATTTTGTTGTAATTTTTTTTTTAATACTTTCTTTGGCAGTCACGGTTTCAATTGTCATAGTGTATGTTCACCGATTTCTTCACTCTCAATTGCGAAGTCATCCAAGTAGATAAGTAACACTTTTCAGTTATTGGAGTGTAATTCAAAAACCGCTTGACCGATTTTGATAGAATTTTAACGGGAAGGAAATGACCAGCTTTCAAAAAAACATAAATTATCAAAATCGTTGAAAATGTTCCCTAAAGTAGTGCTATTTAAACCAATTTCAAAAAATGAGGAGGTTCTAAATTCGTTTCTATGTTTGTTATGTATGTATGCATGTTACGCAAACACTCCACCAATGACGAATGGATATCGGTGATTCTGTATCGTTCGGTCGGCCGCGGGCTCTCCGGTGTATAGGTAAGTTTGATCGTTAAGTTTGTATGTCACAAATGTAGATCGTTCTACAAAATAAGCTGAAAAGACTTAAAATTGTCTATTTAGCAAATCGTCAAACTTTATGGCGGAGTTGTAAGTAACTAATATTCATTATTTACATTTTTTAAGCAATGATGGCTCAGCGGGAGGAGCGTCGCCTATCAAGCTGACGGACACTGGTTCGATCCCCAACAACAGCTTGAGCTTCCGGTGAAGGTAACACCGTTATCAAATTACCTGCATGGTGGTAGGGTACTTTCGAATACCCGCCTGGCTTGCTACCACCCTCAAGTTTGAAAAACTGTCACCAAACACATAGTGTGTTCAGGCAGCAGTCCTTGAGAGCCAGTGAGCATTCTAAGTCTAGCGTGATAACATCTTCGACCACATCATTACTGACCATCAAGTGAGATAGTGGTCAGCTAAATTTATACATTATTTAAAAAAAATCATGTACAAAGCAAATGCTTCCGAATCACGTTGGTTCTCGTTCGCGTCGGTAGGCTTAATTACTCTATTGTCCTGTTTCGGACCAAACGTTTGCAATCGATTTGACGTTTCCCAACGCTGACCCCCGATGGTCAGCGCGCTGACTAATTGAGTAACTATGTTGTATTACTCGATCCAAGACTATGAGCGATCGCCGCGAGCGCATGACGTCTACGAATGCAAGCACTAACGCTGAAGCGTCAGCGCTTAGAGAAATAGAATCACTATGAAGCGATTGCGTCTTGTCTGTGGCCTACAGCGCAGGAAGTCCCTACTGCGTGGACACACCTCTCAACTGATGGAAGAGTGTTGACCGTAACCCATGATGCTGATCGATACGGGTTGGCGCATAGGCTAGTGACCAGCCCAATAACGCAGTTTTCAGGCTTCCGACAATGCTTTACGACTGATATTCTAACATATAAATCGTATTGTATTAACATTTGTTCTGTTATTGTATTATCAATTGACGAATCTTGTATACTCTTCGCTGATGATATTTCCCTTTTGACATCATGTAAAAATAATGACAATTTTAATTTATATATAAAACTTAGTGACATTTATTTATTTATTTATTTATTTATTTCATAACAATGAGTAACATAACAGTTGGTTTACCAAAGCGTTACAAATTAGTACTAATAGAGTAGGTATTACAGTCACATAAATTGCCAAAAAACAGGCCAATATGTAAAATTGCCAAAACATAACGCAACATATCAAATTCTAAAATTAAATTAAACACATACAGTTGAGTAATGTCATACGGGTACAGTGGACTCTCTAGCAGTCATCATGTTTAATAATATTACAAATTGGATGACTGACCACAATCTTGACTTAAATTTTTCAAAAACAAAGCTGATCCAATTCAGACCTTATCAAAAATCCCAGCTAGATATAAATTTTTCATATGATAATAATAAGTTAGAATGTGTTGAAGGGGCTACATTATTAGGGTTAGAAATAGATTCAAATGTAAATTGGAAAAATCATATTATTAAAATTAAAGCCAAATTATCTTCATTCGCGTACGCCCTCAGGGAATTACGTCGGGCGACAGATCCAAATACTGCCTTACTCACCTACAACGCATACGCACTGTCCTGGCTTGGCTATGGAATAATACTCTGGGGAAATAGTGTCAATTCCGGAGAACTTTTTATATCACAAAAAAAATGCATTCGTACCATAGCCAACATCAAAAATACGGAAAGTTGCAAACCATACTTCTTAAAATATAAAGCGTTGACGTTAGTATGTATATATATATTGGAAATATGTAAGTTTGTCAAAAAGTATCCAAAGTTTTTCAAAAAAGTGACAGATGAACCACGACGTTATCCGACAAGATTTCAACATAAACTTGTCTTACCGAGCTCTAAACTTAAAATGCACAGTTCTGGTCCATACTTAATGGCCATAAAAATATTCAACAAATTACCTGACAAAATTAAAGAAGAAAAAAAGTCGAACTTCATCACACATTTAAAACAATTGCTTTTAAAGAAATGCTATTACAGCTTGAATGAGTTTTTCTATGATAAATTTGAAAACTAATAAATAAATCGGTCGCTCCACATTGCTATACCCCACCAGGGTCATATGTACGCTTGAAAAAAATGTATTTAAGACCTGCATGTAACGCCATATGAATGCAATAAACTATTGAGTATTGAGTATTTAGGTACTATTTTATTTACCTCGCGGCGCCTTGTTTAAATTATTTGTTAAAATAATGAAATAACGAATCCAGGTGCGACAGGCTATGCGAGGGAAACCACGTGCGCGAGCGCGTCTGCCAGTTTTTTAATGAAAAGTAAAGTAATCGGGATTGACGTCATAGTGGGTATTGTTCGGGCACAGTTTATAGTCATACGGTCTCTCATTAATCTGAATATATACATGAGAGGTCCGCTCGTCGCCGTCGCTGTCACCGTCACCGTCACCGTCACCGTCACCGCCGGCTCATTACTATGGACCTATTTAATATTGCCTCCTTACGTCCGAACGTTTCGAACTTAAGCTCATTATAAACAAAGCCTTAACCGGCGTCGTTAAAGTTTATATTCGTTCCGCGAATGTGAGAAATCGGTCAGGATTCGGCGAGGTGTCGAGTGATCGAAGCGTCGATACGATCTGAATAATGCGCCTCAATGTTTCCATGAATGTATGAATACCAAGATGTTTGTTCCTTCACTTAGACACGCGGCACGGGGCGGGCGCGGGGCGAGAGGGGGGGGGGGGGGGGGGGGGGGGGCACAAGCTATTATTGTGATTGACAGTTTTGTTAATTCGACAGCTCCTAGACTATATAAAAACAAAGTAACAAAAAAGTTTCCTGTTTTCGTTGCTACGCCATCAATACGGGAAACATTGTGTTCGATTGGAATATATATTAATGTATGAGAACATCGATCTCTCTGTTGTACCTAGCTCCTCCCCACTCCGGCTCCGGGTCGGCAGCAGTCCAGCAGTAACATGCGCCATTGTTAACTTAATGTTTTGTGTGTACTTAGTTAAAATAAAAAAGACAATTATGGGTGTGCGTTGCTTCAAACATTAATTTATGTATTTATTTTAGGGTGAAAATGTTCAGATCTGAGAATAAACATTGTTCATCTTACATTGGAGGGTAGCGAGAGCCTCGACGCTTGCGAACCTACACGTACGTCCGTAGCAAACATCTATTTAACAGCGTATTCACAATTACAACAGAACGTACGTGTCATCATCGTCATCATCATCATCATCATCATCATCATCATCACCATCTTAACCATAGGACGTCCACTGCTGGACATAGGCCTCTCCCATTGATTTCCACAAGGACCTGTTGGAAGTGACCCGCATCCTGCCCTTGCCTGCAATCCTAGTCAAGTCGTCTTTCCACCTGGTCGGTGGCCGTCCTATGCTGCGCTTGCCAGTGCGTGGTCTCCACTTGAGAACCTTTCGACTCCAACGGCCATCGGTTCTTCGAGCTATGTGCCCTGCCCACTGCCACTTCAACTTGCTAATCCGCTGGGCTATGTTGGTGACTTTCGTTCTTCGACGGATCTCCTCATTTCTGATTCGATCACGTAGAGAAACCCCGAGCATAGCCCTCCCCATAGCTGGTGGTGCGGCTCTGAGCCTGCTCACAAGGCCCACGCACGTGTGTCACATTACTACGGGCCAACGAACGCGAGCAACACGAACAAAGCTAAGGCTATATGTTAATTGAGAATGATAAGGTTTTTATTTAAGTGAGAATAGGCAAGCGTTTGACCATCACGTCATCTGATGTTAAGTGATGATGCGGTCTACGACGGAGCACGCCCGCAGATTGTATTCATGCGGAATCACAGATCTAGGTAATGAATTCAACTCGTCAGCGGTATGCAATATGAATGTGGAAGCAAAACGCTACGTGCGACGAGTTAGCACGTCTGTAACGATTACCACCGCGGTTCTGATAAGATAATTCATAGGATGATAATTATGAATAGCTTATTCGATAGGTTTGTGTTATGTATAATACAGTATTTGCTTAAAAAGCCAGGCTACTTTCATAGGTGTAAATACTGGTGCGGTAAAGACGTTTGAGACAAGCGCAGGCGACGCATTGTTCCACGCCATATCTGATATCGTTGCCATTAGCGATAATGTCATTCAATCTATAATAACTCATCCGAAGAAAGAGAAGAACTCAGAATCCTCAACTTTTTGAGATATGAAACTGCATAATACATGAAGGAACTTAAAAAGCCTGTCGTGACTTTTTGACCGACTTCAAAAGGAGGAGATTATATGTTAGACTGTTTTTTTCATGAATGTTCACCAATTTCTCCCCCATTTGAAGACCGATTCTTAAAATTCTTTTTTTGTCAAGCGGTTTTTGATTGGATTTATTTGAGTCGAATTGAGTAACCTCCTTTTTTGAAGTAGGTTAAAAAGTAACTATAATCAAAATATTACGCGCATGGCACCGACTTCAACAAGTTATTTCACTCTTCTGCACTCTTGAGTGTCGAAGTTGGTTCCATATTTGAAAAAAAACATTTGTGTAAGACAACGATATTGAACATGATAATACTTTAAAGACATATCTATTATTCCAGGAGTTCTCTATTTTTTACTCATATTTTGAAAGCGAAATAATATATCGTTTAAAACTAGCATCGACCTACCAAGTGAACGTCCTCTCCTCTATGCTTCGACCATCGCTCTGAGGTCGGGTCGGAGTCCACCGCGGCGCGGCGCGGCGCGGCAAGCGTTCTCCCATGACTGTCACCGCGTGGGTTGGAGTTACAGCCGCCCGGCGTGCGGCTCCTTACTCTGCGAGGAGTCGGAGCGCGTCATGGGTGCCGCCGCGGCGCTGTGATCGTATACTGTTCGGTAGAGATAGCATCCACGTTCTCGGGCAAAGACAGCGACATTAGCCGAGCGGTCGTTGTGCCTGTGTCGATTGTGATGCGGCGCGCGCGCATCCACGAACTAACTATCGACTCGTACCTCGCGCCGTACGTGCTCCGGCGCCGGCGACGGTGTTGTGCGACATGTGAAACACGCCCTCTGCATGCGTATGTGTCGAGGATACACACGGAGGACGCTCAACGACACTATTGTCAAACTCCACCTGCCTATTATTTGTATCCCTCCCGTACCTACCGATAAACTGAAGTTGGTTTATTTCATGTTTTTATGCCTCTGATTTTTCGATTCAAATAATGTTTTACATATAAGTAACCTAAAAACATAGCAGTAGCACTAAATGATTATTTGATATACAGGATGGGTATATAGTAGTATATAGATGGGTCACTATGGGCGAGTCTCGAACTACATATAACACATAGGTACGAAGATCTGGGTGCGTACAATAATTCTCCTATTTATTCAGACAAACAATTATTAAGCAATGCAATAGTGAAAGATACGTAATCAGAAATAAACTGGTATTCCGCTAAAATAATAATTGCATCTCGTTTGCATTGTGGGTCATTGCATTGCGGTAGAAATTAGAGCTGTATATCCATTTCGATTATACTCCAAGTAGTATAGCCAAAACGACGATTCATTAACAATCTATGAGCAATGTGTTAGTAGAATTGATACCCTGTTCTAGGAACCCTATCATCAATTACAATAATAAATTAGTAAAAATTACTTTAATAACAATACCGCAAATACTAATGTTGTCAATTGTAATGTACCTGTGTACAATGTACCAGGAACTTTATTAATAATATAATATCGTCGCCAATATTACTCATATTTGTATGTTGGCGACTTTATCCGACATCCAAACAGGAAAGGTTCCCAAATCATTGCGAAAATTTACTAAGTAATTCTCTAAAACTCTAATTTCATAAATATCAGTAACAGCTTTTTAAAGTGAAAATGTAAAACAAAAACAAAAGTGAAGCTTTTGTTCAGAGTTAGATTCACTTCAGCTGTAGCGATTCCGATACGTTCTACAGCTAAAAATAAAACATTGCCGCTCGTAACGGAGCATCCCTATGCGACTTTTTATTTTACATTATTTTATTTATTTTTATCTTATTTTAAAAATTTTAGTGAAATTAACAGCTAACCGATAAAACGTGAAAATAAACATTCACTGAGGGCCAATTATAAACTTCCACAAATAGCCAAATTAGGTAATAAAAACAAAATGTTAATGCACGACATCTAGATGTGTGGAGTAATTATATATAATTATAAATACAAATGAAGATAAGTTATCTATGCATAGAGGCATATTTCAAAAAACTTACAACTAAGTGCGTGTTTCAATTTTGCAGAAGTGGTGTGAAACATATCAATATCGAGTTCATTGGATATATCGTTAAAGCATATGTTATGTCATTCGGGGATGTTTGCATGAAGAACGAATTCTGCCTGTAGTTAGTGTTTGCAAACGGTACGTCGAGTAGCTTCGGACTCCTATAGATCCTATCAGTGGTGCGGAGTCCGAGGTGACTGAGTAGATCCGAGCAGTCAACTAAACCATTCGCTATCCCCGAGGTATACGTGAGATCAGCTATGCGTTATCTATCAACTATATATAGCATACCTACCTTAGATGTATTTAGTTGATGAATTAAATTATCTATCTATGTTAGATGCGGGGATCGCTAATTCGCTAGTCAGATTCTTAATCTGGAGGCTCCTGTGCTTTGAAGAGTTCATAAACCATATGTTCCTGGAGATCAGTTGTTACGCCTCATGACGAGGTATTCGGGTGGTCTATAACTCCACGCTGTAACATACGCACAGCCTACGGCTCGACCTTCTTGTTTGTACATATATTATAATGTTTCCAAGTGCGGGACCTTAGAAGCGCACAGGACGGTATCACCCACATTAGCCCGCCCTCCCCCGCCCTCCCCCGGCCTCGGCTCGCCTCACGTCCCGGGCTACTAGTACGTACGCCGTGCAGTTCCTGCGTGTTCGTGGCGCCGCGCCGCATTAGCTACGTTTGTTTGAACGACATCTACAAAGGCAGTGTTCAGACAGCACAAGTCTTGCCTTGTTTTCATACGGCCCACTCACGATAGTGATTTTTTAAACCTTGATCACGATAATGGCCGCCGTTTGGGAACCGTGGCTAAAAAATAATCTTTTTATATTTTTGACAAAACGTATCTTTATAATTTTCACTTTATACATTTTGCAGCGAGGGAGGCAGGGGTCAAGGATTACATTTGCTACGTATCAGATTCTTCAGATGCGCCCGTCTGCTAAGAGTATTTCTGATCTGAGAGTTTTCCAGAACATCTGAACTTCTTGTATTGGTCAGAATACGTTCGTAAACTTCCACTTACGCCACTTACATCGAGAAAACTAATACAACTGTATGTTGTATAATATGTAGCGTAAGTATGTTCCAGTCGAGTTTCGTGTCGAATTCAACTTTATATATGACTAGCGGTCCGCTCCGGGTCCACACGGGTAAAAAATTTCAAAATAAAAAATTGTAAGGATCTCTAATTTTTTGAAAATATAATACAGCCTATATGACACCCGGGGATAGTGTAGCTCCCCAACAGTGGAAGAATTAGTTGACACTGTTTCTCGGGTACGGGTATACCGTGGCTCTCAGGCGTAGAAACAGTGTAACGTAATTATGAACGTGAGTTTTAATAAGTGAAAGAATTATTCAAATCGGTTTAGTAGTTTCGGAGCCTATTCAATGCAAACAAACAAACCTGTCCTCTTTATAATATTAGTATAGAGATATTATGTAATTTAATGTTAAGAAGGTATTATCTACTCATAGGTGTTTATACAATAATTTATCTGTTATATATATCTGCAGACAAATTCTGTATTTCTGAGGCATCTATGATCCCATTAATACTTAGTACAAATGTGTCGATTGTCATCCTTGCACTTATACCAATACACTTAACAATGTTTGTCTACATTACGCGACACTCATATACATGAGAGTACGAGAGGACAGCTGTCTGTCTGTCCAGCCCAAGTTCATTTTTCTATATAAGAAAATTAAGTTTGCGATATAAAGTTGTAAAGGTTGTGAAACAGGGCTTACCAGCTTGTTTACGGTCTCATAACCGTGAGATATTTCTGACGTAGAGATTAAAAAGTAAAACGAAATCATGTAACGGTTTGTCCGGCGTCTGTGACATCACTCCCTGGGTGTTCTGTCTCTGCGACATGTCATGATATCTCTCTTTTAACAAAATAACCATAAACATAATATATATGTCGGCGCCCGTACAGTACACAGTACACAGGCACAGTACACAGTACACAGGCACAGTACACAGTACACAGGCACAGTACACAGTACACAGGTACAGGGCTACTAAAAACCAAAGCGCGGTCAGGATTGCATTTCGGTATTATGTCTGGATGATATGATAACGGTAACATTATAGCATAGCTGTAATAGACACACACATGCACATAAGCATTAAGCATTTCATATTCTAATAACTTTGTTATCCCAAAGGAGTGAACTCGGAAGCCCCGGGACTTGTGACCCGCGGTGGTGGATTTAAGGGCCCTTTAACATCATGGACACCCTCTCTCTCTGACCGCCGGTTCTTAGGTTCCTCCCGGTAAAGCCCACACAGGTTATAAGGTTACACATCATAGTTACAGGATAATAGATTACTCACGATTACTTCGCAGCACGCGCCCAGCCCTCGTCCCTCAGTATGGGGGCTAGAGACTCTTACCATCGCTGGGACCGAGGCTCTTACCAACTCAACTTTATTCGCAAACTACCCTCTTATTGGCCAAATAGAATATGACGCGATTTCTACCTCCACTTTTGTTAACCAATCACCTTTAGATTTAGCGCCATCTACTTTATTTTACAGACACTAGAAGCACCCTTACATAATAGTTAACGCCATCTATCCTATTTCAATATCTAACACACTCCGTCAAATAAAATACTACAGCAGCTACTACAAAAATAGGTAGCTCTGTCACCAAATAGTTCATAAGTCATCTATTTGAGTGGAATGGCCTTCGCGTTGGCACCGCATCATTTCGCAACATCGGTCAGCCAGTTTACAAGCGCGCCCGCGCCGTGTATTTGTGCTTTATTTGAGATCGGGACTATTGATTTTACTATTTACCCTTTTTATTTATTAATAATAGCAGAAAACATGTGGATTCGGTAAAAAAGGATTTATGACGTGAATATTGCAAATGTTAAAGTTATTATTTTGAAACGAAAACCGTTCTCGACGTCACATAAATAAATGTAGTGTTGTTGGGTTCGGCACGCTCGACCGTTCATTGCGATCGTAAATAATAAATAAAAAAATGAGGCGCGGGTGTTCCGCACAAAAACGACAAGTACTAAAATATTATTTTTTTTATAACGTAATTACGTACGACGCGACGGCGCGCGCGCTGGCGCGGGCCGAACCGCGGGATAATCAAATAGAGCCCGCGGCAGGCGGGGGCGGGCGGGGGCGGTGCGCGAATTTCGGCCCTTATACGGCTCTGCGCGAGAAGCTATCGCCAGCCTCAGTTATATTCACGAATATAACATAAAATATACATCTGCCATTCCGTAGGACTATAAAATATTGCCGCCATAAATTTATATGATGTAAAAACAGAAAAAAAGGTCTTAATTAAGTGTATAAATTTTATTTTCTTATTTATTAAATTACTCGTATAATTCTAATATTATTATCTCTAATAAAGAATCTTATACCTAGTAAGTCTATCCTGGGCTCTGGGCTAGCAAGAGTTAGCTCGGTACATACACCAGACGTGTGCTGGGCTAATGGTTAGCGCGATGCCGTATATAACTGGCTTCTGAATAGCACCAAAGAGTTCTGTGGAAAATGTCAGTTGTCTAGTACAGTATCACTCCACCGAGGAGTGCGTGCACTGTGAGCGTCGGCTGTCGAGCTGACAGTCGCTGACATTTCGGCCACCCGGTTCAAACGGTAGATCTGAGGAGTATACAATGTACGCACAAATTTCAATTAAGTATTAAATTATATTAATATATTATATATATATATATATTAATTTATATAATAAATCATTGAAAAATGGCAAACAATGAACCTAATCATGTACCTAATTTGTTTAGAGAAAAGTGTGCACTTGCACCAATGTACGTGTGTGTGTGTGTGTGTGTGTCGTACTAAATTATTAATATCGATAATGATAATTCCAGCAATCTTACATAACCGGGACCTCTTCTCTACGTTACATTGCTGGAATAATTAAATGTCTGTGAATTAAAACTAAATATTGTGTAACCAAATATCTTTTTGTTATGGATTTCCGTAAAGTAACGCCTGAATCTATAAGCTTTATAAATAAACCCTGGGAGAGAGACATCGCACGGAGCCGAGTCTGGACCGATCTGTACCGGGGATGGAGTCAGACCGGTTCCCCTGACGGTGTCAAATAGTCCACGGGTCTTCTCGCAGCAGCAGCAGCAGCCGTGCGCGGGCGCTCCCGCGAGACGTGCGTTGCTGCAGATAAAAGAAGAGTAACAGATAATGATTAAAATTATTCAACTAGAGAAAACTACCCATAGGTGGACAATAATTTTCATCTTGTAATTTAATTTGGCACGTCATCCAATTTAATTTTAATTTATTTTGAATCTATGGAAACTTACCTCCTTTCATCGGTTGCGCGCAAACGGTGCGCAAACTTCAACAGCGGTGCGAGCGTTGTTTAGTGAGTGGGTAGGTTATAAATTATCACCATAATTGATGTACGCATAAATACTTAAAAAACATAGAGTATCTAGTCAGTGTATTATATTAGGGACGTGTAACGGCACTCATACTCCGTCTCGTGGGAATGTTCGACTAGCACGTGTGCCGATCGACACCGGCATCGAATTCTCACCGGGAAGTATCTACTGCTACAGAGGCCGAAGCACTCGCTTAATTACTTTGAATGAACGAGCGCTGAGCATTCTCGATCGATCCGTTTATCTCTCGCTCGCCTCTGGGTGAAGTTCACCAACACTGAATTTAAAACGTCCGATTATTAATTTCACCGTCGGCCGAACAGATAAACTGTTTGACCGACGGTTAAATTGATAATCAGACGATTTGGCGAACTCCACCCTATGTCATAGTCATTATAATTATATTTTAGGAACATCCTTAGTTTTACAATGTACTCGTAAATACTATATTAAATTAATTATCTCGGACGTTCCGAACAACTCGGAGCTGCTGGTTGATCGTTCTCATCGACGTCACCTGGAGCAGTTCGAGCACCGTCATGCAGACGTTGGGTGCGCGCTGTTCCAACTCCACTTGGTTGCGGGACGCGCGCCCCACACCATCGACATGATGGTTATATCGTGCAAACTGCGGCGGCAGGTGGCGGGCGGCGGGCGGCGGGTGGCGGGTGGCTGGTGCGACGATGGAACGCAGAATGGAATCTTTGGACAAGTCATCAAGATTTGGAAGATCTGGAAGAAATGGCTTTAAGCAATAAGGCTGCCCTGTGTGTCACTATGTTGTTTTGTCATGTTTGTTTTGTGTATGTTTTTGAAATAGTTTACAAATAAATAATTTATTATTATATATTTATTATCAAAAATTAAATGCGGAGCTGACGCTTTGGATGACATTGTTAGCGGAAACGGACAAAAAAATAATATATACCTATATATATATATATATATATATATATATATATATATATATATATATATATATATATATATATATATATATATATATATATAGGTATATATATATATATATATATATATATATATATATATGTGTCGAATATAAGTATGACAATGTGATAACCGTTTGTAGAACAGTTGAATCACGTATAAACTATAACACAAAAATAATATTAAGTAGTTTATAGTTTATTAAGCTTACTACTAGTACTTAAGAGGTAAATAGGTTTTTTGTTAATTGAGTAATTTTTATCCTAAAATGGTGATTCTTGCGGAAACTTGTTACAAATGTTTTTTTAGGAAATCGCATGATCTACAACTCTACAAATCCGGGGTATTTTTATGAATTGTTGCCCGCCGATATTAGGATAACTACTACTAGAGAGATAAATATCTGACAACTTGGTACTCATGCATTCGACAACTCATTTTGAAAAGATGGTAGAAATAGAATACTTTCTTTTATTATTCGATATTTTTCAAGTTTAACAAGTTTGAGTGACGAGGATTGTAAAAGACTAGTCTCTGTTCGTGTATCTTCTCTCGCGAAGCAATTTGCTGCGTATTTCAGTTGCTCGCTAAGAGGCAGACATTGCTGCATCTTAGGTGATTCCGATCAATTTTCACTAAATTGCTGATGGTGTAATGGCGTCAATCTGGCCCCGGCATTACTGGACCCTGTAGGAGCTCCTCCTTAGGTGTTCCCGTCATTCGCCACGGGCATTATTGTGTTAAAGAGGTATGGACAAATTAAATAGATTTTTTTATTGGAGATGGAGGTGGGATTCTGTCAACATAGATAACATTTCCTAAATAGGGCGTATATACACATTTACGAGATAAGATTACGTATAAACATTTATACTTTTCTCGCCCAAACAGTATTAGTACCTCGTAAGTGAACAGGTAGGTACTACTGTTTGGCCGAGAAAAAGTATGTACCTATTTAAATAGGTATTTAAGAGATCAATACATTTTTTTATTGTAAAAAACGGCATGCAGCTATCATCGCGTCACATGTGATTGCAAAAGAATTGTATGGGTGCTGTTCTTGCTTCGAAAACAAAGTCATGATTATGTTTTGTTCTAGTTTGATATTTTCAATATCATAGGGAACTCTCACTCCAGCGGTACTCGATTGTATGAATGACCGTGTTCAAACACAAATGTTCTACTTAGTGTACAACTGTTAGTACAATCAGATTACAATAAATGTTCTGATTTAAACTTCAATATTTTTTTCTATATTACTATTTGCGATTCTCCGTGTACTGTATAAGTGCATCCGGTTCCTGCGGTTGGCAGGTAACATAATGTATCTTCATAACTTGTTCACGGACAAAATATGTGACCAGTGTTCGCACGCGGGACCATCAGCATTGACAATTCATTTGTCACCTATTAAAAATGATTATTTTTAATTTTATTTAAGTTAACAAATTACTAGTACAATATTTAACGAAATTGTTAAATATTTCAGAAACCCTAGTAATAGCTCGCTCATATTCGTGGATAATTGTACACGATTTATGCAACGATTTAGAAAAGTGTTGATCGCACATACGAAATACATTTGCAGGAATTCTTTAGTTGACGGAGGTTCGAGGGATGAACGAGCATTTTATCATCATCATCTCAGCCATAAGACGTCCACGGCTGGACACAGGCCTCCTCCATGAAGGGTTTTGCCAATACTCGCCACGCTTGGCAGGCCGGTTGGTGAGCGCAGTTTGATGTCGCTATACACAGAAGGTGCCGCTGCCCACCTTCTGGTGTTTATCCCTTAGCCACTAGACAGGTAACGCTCCACACTGTCGTAACTTGATGTTGTTTTATTTTCAGTTCAGATTATTTTCTGTATAACAATAATATAACCGTATTCTGATTCGTTTCGTATTACTATGGCCCCAACTAACCGCCGACCTAACAACCGACTTGTACAACAAACATTCGTTCGTGCAAGAGCAAGAGGTCGATCAGCATCGATGAACGCGCCCGAGCCTCACTGGTAACTGTAACACGCGCCACAGACAAACCGCAAGTCATTCACGATTACATTCATGAATAAGATCAATAACGAAGCATGAGACGCGGGCGCTATCGGGGCGCGGGCGCTACCGGTGCGGGCGCTACCGGCGCGGGCGCTACCGGCGGGCGGCGGCGCGCGCGGATCATTCCACTCGAATCGATTTACTGCAGCTCCCGAACACAACTATTTGATTGAACTCCACCCACTAATTATATTCTTATGAAATAAACTCTGCATTTAACTTCCATCGATGCAAATCCAAAATATCTTATACGCTTGTGACGCACAAGTCATTATCAACCTTGTATAATATCACTTAAAGCACTCACTTCCTTACAGGGTAGTCGTTGATGAGAGCCAGGGTGCAACAGTAGCAGCTTGTAGGAATTCCAGCAAAATGTTGGCTTCGAGTTGATCGTCCGTAATATTATGATGGTCGCCGCGCGCTCTGTAATGCGTTTTATTATAATTGCTACTGCTGGGGTACCGGCGGTGGTATCTAGTTATAACTATACATATCAAGGATATTTTACATAGATTGGGTGTCATTAAATATAATTTTATGAAACTATTGCCTTATCCGTCATGTCATTTATACTGTTCGTATGTTTTAATTACTCAAGAAATATTTTCACCTCCTTTCTTTTTTTTATTATTAAGTGATGAGATGAGAGAGCTGTAAATTGAATCCAATACTATCACACGAGTGAGTGGCCAAAACGAATCCTAATCGATCACGACGGTTCAAATATTGTGATCGAATAGGATTCCACTACAACTACCCGCAATTAATAAAAGTCGTCTGTAGGTAATATTAGAGATAACGATGTACCGTACAATAATTTAAAGTATAGAGGAAATAGAAAACGAGCTTTGCCATTGAAATGAAATGTTGGCTATTTGGAGTGATATCAGAATGACGAGCTATACTAGGCTGTTCAGGCATATGTTAAGGAGTAATTAGGAGGCTCCCACGCGTTCTACTATCTATAGTAAATAACTAAATTATTGCAATGTTTCGCGCTGGAATACATCTTCAATAGTTGTGTTGTTGCGCGCGCAGATTTGTTTATTGATACGTACACGTAGGTTTTGTTTTTACATATTATAAGTTTGCGTTTGACGACTGTCTCACCTGATTCACTCGCGACTTGAAGACTCCAGGATTGTACATATCGGGAAACACAGACTCGGGCAACGAGTTCCATTCCTTGGCAGTACGCATTAAGGTATTGTTAGGTAGGACATTAGCGATGTCACCTAAGGTTTAAGTGATTGAACAACATTTAATGTAACTACAGTCTGCCACAGTGGCGCTGGCGCTGGCGCTGGCGCTGGTTGGCTGGTCCCGCGGTGACAGCGGCCGACACGTGGGTTATCGACAGTCACGTTGTAAATGAAGACGGCGATTAAAACGTACACGGACTTTGTGTTCTAATAAAATGCTACTCGACATTGATGTTAATTCATTAATTAACTTTTGTGTTTATATATTCTTCTATAGAGTCTTAGAAATTTTAATGTTCTTAAATGGTCACTTGAATTTAAATAGCTAACTTGTTTAATGAGATGAAGACTTTCGGTCTAGGAGGTATTTTCCTGCGTGGAATGATTCTGGCTGATTAAATTATGCCAAGCTAGCATGCACCGCCCCATGCTAGCATGCACCGCCCCATGCTATCTTAGAATAATTTAATCTCTCGGAATCACAACATATTGTATATACCTAATTTAATAACATTTTTAAATAATTTCTTTGCTACCGTAGTTATGACATTTTCAGTGTTCTTGTAGTGAGTGTACTGTAGCAATGAGCACGGTACTAGGGTAGACCTCCTTAGTTTCCACCTGGTTAGTTGAGAGCCAGTCGATATTTTAGCAAAAACTGGGGCGAGCTTGACTCCAGCTCTGTGATGACTGAGCATCACGTAAGACAGCAGCCGAACCAATGATCTGTGCATAGAAGGTCATTGAGCCGAACGCTCTAAAGAATACACATTATATGGGAAAGGAGCTTTATCGTTTCGTTTAAAACCCTTAATAGCTGCTCAAAATGTCAATGTTAATAAAAAAAACCGATTAAGAAATCAAAGCTTATGAAAAAGCTATATAAAAAAGAGGATATATTAGTATTTTTTTTTTTCATCTTTTTTAACATTCACACAAGGTCTTCAGGTCACAAACTAGGCAGAGCCTGTACTATGGTAACCTGATGACTGATATATATATATACATACTTATATATAAACATATATACACACCCAGACACAGGTCAAACAGACATGTTCGTACACACAAATGTTTGACCTGTCCGGGAATCGAACCCGGGACCAGCAGCTCAGAAGGCAGAGTGTTACCAACTGCGCCAACCGGCCAGTCAGACTTGTTTTGACTATGTTTTTTAGTGTTTTTTGCATTCATCATTCATACATCATCATTCTAACATCTACTATAGGTACCATTCTAATATACCTACAGACACATATACGATTAGATGGAGTGCGGTTCGGGCGCTCGCCGGTTGGTGCAGGCGCAAGTCCGTCGGGGCCTGGAGTATGGCGCGCGCGGTGTTCCGCGTGCCATTCTCAGTGGGAGACGGGGTTGGCGGTCGCCCCGGCTACCGAGGAGAGGTCCGGAAAACGGACCACCGCCGCCGCGGCCGCGGATGAATGCGAACGCGTGCTCGTGGCCCCGGTTTTAGGCGTTGGGACGGAACACCGGGGGTTTTAGTTGGTGCAACTCCGACATAACCACCTCTGTCCCTCCCGGGAAGGGGTGTGTATCCAGGGATCCAGGGATTACCTCGCAAAAAAAAAAAAAAGGTGCAAGTCAGCTATAACATGCACAGTCATCACTCGTGTCATCACGTCGAACCTTACGGCACCGTCAGGTCCGCGTCGGGCCACAACAGTAGTAGCTCGCTATTGTCATTCCAGCGGGGGCTCATACAGAGACGGAATTAGGCAAGTGTAGTTGGTTATATTGTAAAGGTATTTCTGTAGTGGGTTCGGGGAGCGGCGAGAATGTCAAGTGCGCGTTATGACTATTGTAATTCAGCGCGTGCGCACCGCGCCGGTCACTTTGCGCTTGTAATAAAGGCTTTCCTGGAAGTGCGCAGCGTGGATGTTACGTCACGGCGGGCGCGGGCGCGGGCGCAGGGCGATGCTGTCCGAGGTATTCGTTCTTGGTATTGGTTCTATATCGACAACGACCTGGCGATGGCTCCGGTCGGTGACGCCGCCGCCGCCGCCGATCTACCATTCATCAACTGTCAAATGTAGTCTGCATTATCGTTAAAATATTTTTTAAGCACAAAAGTTGTTCGAATCTTTATTGATCGTGATCTGGACATAAATAGGCACAGAGATAAGTTATAGACTGGTATAGTGCAGAACTGTAGAGGCTACTTTTCTTCTAGAGAAATGTGTGGCTTCCCAGGGGTCGAGAGTGTGGTAACGGAGAAACCGTAGGTCGTGCCGGTGACACTGCTGTGCGCCGCTGCTACTTGTAGAGCACGAACCTATAAAGTTGTCTCTGAGCTGCTCGATCGCTGATCGCATCGGATAAAGGGGGCTGCTCGTATCGGGGACTCGGGGGAAGTCGGAGCCGCGGCCGCCTCGCCCGCGGCTATCACATCCGATGGAATATTGCTACACGCCCACCTTCTCATAAGTCACTAGTCTACAAGTGTCGTCTACAAGCAAAGATTACAACTTTGAAGCAATGTAACGCACCTGTACTATTCCGACCTTCAGATAATAAATAAGGTATATTTCGTTAAACAAATAATAATCTAAAAACTAAACTGAATCAGCTTCAAATTACGATGATGCACATAATAGACGAAAGGTGAAGTCCCGAACAGATTCTTTAGGAAGAGCCTGTCTCGGAGGTTGTCCATTGTCCGGCACTACGCCAGATATTATATGTACATTGTTTGAGACATATTTGTATTGGAAGGGCGCTGAGGGAAGTAAAATGACGAAGTATACCTTAGCACTTTAAAAAAACATTGATTTTAAGTATAATGATAATTTGTCTAATGATTTCACTAGTTCAGCACATGGGTAAGCGTTTTCCACCAGTCTATCAACACACTCGAATCGTTACTCAATTGATTAAAAAGAGCTACATGTGACCGTTGTTACTATCGGATAATAAAAAGTGACTTGTGTGATTGTGAAACCGGCCCTCGGCATCAATTCTGCCAATATAATATTATAAGGCATTTAATGATGAGCTAAACACGTAATTAGTCCTTTAAGGTTCGGGTACGCTCTAGGCTACTGTTGCGATCTAATTGGACTTGATCACATTCCGAGAACACCGAGCCGGGGGACGGCTCCATCATTATAGTAACCTTGAGTTTACAATCGCGAGGATATCTACGTAACGCGCAATATTGGTGGCTCAATAATGACCAAGATATACACTAGAAGATACGAGAGTTATGGCAGAGAAGGGCTCTGTGCGATCTAATCTATCACGCTTTCTTTGATTATTTGGTATGGATTCGAGTCTGTTTAGGGTTCCGTACCTCAAAAGGAACCTTTATGGGATCACTTTGTTGTCCGTCTGTCTGTCTGTGAAGACCTTTTGTGCGCATGCGTGATGGTATCGAGTTTAAATTCAAACAATAGGTATATAGGTAGGTACTCAGGTCTAACATCCCTAGAAGCTGTGAAAAAATCAAACTTATACGTTAAACGTTAATAGAAACTGCCGTTTATGACGCAAAAACGTATTTATATTCCGACACTCTCGAGATAATCTAAATATATAGGGTACCTATTTTTCCGTTGACCTAGAACTATGAAGTTTGTCAAGTAATACCGTCATGCCGGTACATGACGGTATTACTTGACAAACTTCATAGGGGAAAGTCTGAAAACTATACATTTGTGATAAAACCATAAAAAAACAGAGTCTTTAGGAGTTAACCGTATCATGTAGAGTATGAAGGGGCTTCATTGGCACAACCTTAAACAGATTTCAAATTATTTTAATGATGTATCGTTTTTGATGTATGACGAAAAATTTTGTTAAAAAACTTTGATTTAGGTAATTAAAAAACTATTATTGATAATATGTAGGTACGTACATTTTTTATAATATGCACCTACAAATTTGTACGGAGCCCTCGCTAGGCGTGTCCGACTCGCACTTGTCCGGTGTTGTTATACCTTATCTCATATTTTGATTTGTCAATAACACATGTGGTCGAAGAAGTTGTGAATTTTCTTGTTATGCATGTATGTTTTATTATATGTTATGTTAATTATATAATTGACGATGTTGTGTATGTGTGTGTGTGTGTGTGTGTGTGTGTGTGTGTGTGTGCGTGCGCGCGCGCGCGTGTGTGTGTGTGTGTGTGTGTGTGTGTGTGTGTGTGTGTGTGTGTGTGTGTGGTAAAAAGAAAGATAGTACGGTCCGATTGGAAATTCTCGTGAGTTCGACACGTGAATAAAATAATGTTATTATATGTATGTATATAGCTTTACTCACGTTTATAGTCGAAGTTCGACCTAGGTTTCGGGCATGTCCGATGCCCATCCTCAGGCGACCTGGCAGCGTAAACTCACCCGTCTGTCATAATCTAGTGAAATTGGATCCTTATGGAGGCAATGTGAAGGCAACTTTTGCTATTGGAACAACAAACAGTTCACTTGACGATGAAATACTTTTTTGACTTGAATAAGTTTACAATAATATAGGTGTTTTTGTAGTAGAATATTTTTTTGCACAATGAGTTCCGATATCGGGCAGTGATTCGAGCAGGGTTGTAAGTACAACAGTTGTTTGGGTAAAATCCGTGTGCGTGACTGTACCCATGTGCTGCTATCCCCTCCACATTTCGCTCAGCGCTAAGCTTTCGTGCCACTACCTGTATTGCGAATTGTGGACGATTGCGCAGTGAGTGTAAGTAACAGCTAACAATGGAATTATAGTTTAGTTTCTGATGGCGGTCCGTAGTGCGGAGGTGGAGTGCGGCCGACGGCGCGCCGTGCCGATGTTGTTTATAGCCTTTTGTTACTGTACATTAACATGCATGTTAATAATACGGCGACGTGCATCATTGCCCGGCCAGGTAGTTGAAACAAAACTTGATGATAAAATATTTTGTAGAAAAAATATAGAAAATTAACACAAAATTATGCCTCCACAATTTATCAGCATAGTCCTCTCCATAGCTCGTTGTTGGCCTCCGAGCCCACTCACGAGGCCCATAGTCAGAGACCACGGGTCAGTTCCGTAACTCATCACACAATCACTGTTTGCAGACCCTCGTTTGTAGTCATTGCAGTATTTTGGACGAGAACATATCGCGGAGTTTCCCGACAATTCATACATCAAAAATACTCAGAGTATTGAATACGAGTGAATATCAATCGTAAGGTTCCGTACAAGAACAGGGAACTATAGGCACAACACTCCGCTGTCCGTCTGTCAACGCGCGATATCCCAAAGACCGTAATAATTATTTAATTAAAGATCTAATGACATAGTGAAACAAATGACACAGTATAAGTTTCCGAGTGTCTCGGACCGGACCGGCGGCGCGGGCGCCGACACACAATTGATCTAAAATATAATTCATTTATTGTTGTCTGCCGATTCACTTAGCGTAACTCAGTTACATAAAACCTAAAGTAAAACCTGGTGCCGTTAACAGCGAATAATATTGACACATTAATTATACAAATGCATACTCGTTATGTGTGTTGATTTTATGAGTGTATTGTGTATACCGCGTCAGTGCGACTGCGCTCGCTGATTCGGTTTATTATTCAAATTAAAATGTACTATGTTTGTGTATTGTTGACATCACAACGGGCTTCTCCGCAGGGGTGCGTTCGGCAGCTCCATCGGCCAAGCCTTATCTTGCTCTTACAGCTGGTGTGCGGCGTTCACGAGCTCCATTCGAGCATTATTTGCTCCACCCATTATGTGATTATCACCGTTCACGTCAACCTGTCAGACCAAAATATGCTCGACGAGACCATAATCTTTCTACCTCTTGATTCGATCAAATCTTGGTTGGCTGTCAGAAGTGACATATGCGGTGTGACTATACCGTATATGCCGTTCGTATACCCACAATGTAAGGGACTTCTTCTTCTGTAACATTCTAAGAAGCAGCCGTTCGTGAGACATCGATCAAATATTGTTCGATCAATGCCGGCTGCCGAACGCAGTCCAGAACTGCTTGTCACTGGTCACATAACACAACAAAGGATAATGTTATGGTCAAATTGAGTTTATGCATCATCGCCATTTGATAATAGCGATGATGAATTAACTGGCTGTGATGATTCACAAGGAGACTGTCCACTGCTGGACATTGCCACTCCCGTTGATCTCCACGCGCAGGGTTGAACCCGGGACCCTTCCAGCCTGTTCCTCGCTATAACCAAGTACCTATCAAAAACTTGCTATTTTAGCATTTTGACCGGTTTTGTCCGGTTCTATTGAAAGGTATACAATAACTTATTTCCCTTTTTTATTTAGACAGTCTCAATTTAATAAAGTTTAAGTAATATACTGAATGTCGCCGGAGGCCGATTTCACATCGGCACAAATCCGTATCGACGCGCAGATGTTATCTGTACAACGTTACTATATAATCTTACAAAGTTATGCAAAAATAGGCATTATTTTATATGCCTTAGCGTGTGTCAAGAGACATGTCGACGCAAGATGTGCGCGTACGCACAGCGGCGCAGGTCGCGTGCCCGATCGATCGGTCACGGCGCGCAAATTGAAAATAACTTACAGGACCGCGCCGACGCGCCCGCGGTTGTTGGATATTGTTCTATAACTCGCTAGCCGGTGGATACATGAGTAATAGGTTATGACATAGATACCTACATGACATACATATAATATAAATAACACTTAGCTAGGTGTTAAGCTGGAAATAAATAGTACGCGCGCCCTCCCCGCGCCCGCGCCCGCGCGCCCTCGCCCGCGCCCGAACCGTCATTATGTTCCTGACGATCAAGTGAGCTTGTGGCCATAAGCTCGTGTAATAGTTAGGAATGATGTAGTAGTATACATACTGGAGCAGAAGAGCGCCGGCGCCGGTGCCGATGGAGGTCGGAGGGGCTGCCCCGCTCGCCCGGGCTGGTGCAGAAGTAAGGATGTTCTCGTTACTTATTGATTTCCGCAGAGTCAACTTTGTGCTGCTGCAATGATTACTTATTATATCTTTTAGTTTGTATTTTAATTTGTTATAATTTTTTATTATTGGGACTAGGCAAGCGTTTGACCACTATCTCACCTGATATAATATAGATATGATATAGACTTGTATAATACTAACTTATGATCTAAGACCGACTGTATGTTACGTTTTTTCTTCTCAGTGGGTACGACGGCAGCTATAAAACTACTATGTATGGTTTGATTATTGTAGTAGCACAAAGATATTCCGTGTCACAGCAATGATCAACGATGATGAAACTAACGATTGAACTAATTTATTGCTCAATTTGGTTTGCCCAAAATGTTGAGGCTATGGTGGTTCGGGAGTGGGAGCGTCGGAATCAACGGAATCAACTGGACCAGCCGGACGCTGGTTTGATCCCTGCCGACTGCTTGGGCTTCCCGCGAAGGCAAAATCGTTATCGAGTTCGTATCACGATGGTAGGATACCTTCTAGTGTCCGCCTGACTAGCTACCAACCTCCATTTTGAAAAACGTAACCGTTAACAACGCGGCCTGACCCCACAGTGTGCCCTTAACAATGCAGTCCGTTACCATCTCCAGCGTGATCCCACCTTCGACCATATCGTCAATGACCGTCAAAGTAAGCTACTTAGGTACTGGTCAAACGCAAGATCTATTACTTAAAAAAAAGTATTTAAAATATATATAGCTGATATTAGTTAGTTTCATCTACCTACTTACTATTGTGTTAACACATATCTGAAACTCTTCATGGTATGTTTAAGATGCTACATCACATGTAATAACAAATCGCGACAATCTTTGTTGTCGTTCATTGTGCCTGGAGTCCTTTCCCATTGGTATTGTGATAAAAATGAAATAGCTTAGTCCGACATAACCTATACAATACATGTGATAATAAAATAATTTATTATCACATGTATTGTATAACAAAATAATAATAAATATACTAACTCATGCACAGGTCAATTATAGATATAGAATAAATACCTAACATATTTTCTAACACAGTAAAAATGCTTGCAGGCGTACACTGTGGGAGTCTCTGTTCCACGGCGAAGGAAGCGCCGCCGACGGCAAAACTTGCGAGTTCCTTCTGCAGACTACAAACAACCCTCACGTTAGGGGTAGGCGTATCTAGTTCAGCTTCTCAACGATAGATAGCAGTGCTTCCTAATTTATATATATATTATGGTATATTATAATATGCCGGTGACGAAAATTCTTATTATTCTTATTATCATAGCAATGAAAATGTTTTAAGCGATACATTATAAAGCAATATTTGAGTTCAGGTTGAAACTATTTTTTTTTTCTTATTCGAATTGTAATTAGAACAGCCGTCGGTGCTGTCGGCACCATCAAGAAGTTAATGCGGCATGTGCTGAGTTGGGGACCAACTTATGGCATGCACTTGTAACTTTTGAATTGTTTTACTTATTGTGTTTTACGTAAACTATGTGTCATTTCATATATGTAAAAGATATTTTCTTCTTTCTTTCTTCGAAAATCACATGCGTGATAAGTAATCTTTTATCTTGTACTCACGACTGTTAGATACCATGTTACTTTAGTATATACATTTGTGGGAAATACAAAATTCAATCATTTAATTTACACCATAGACCACGTCACCACTAACCATCAAAATAACATAGTCATTAAAAGCTAGAATTATTTAACAGAAACATGAAAAATAAAATTTGTAATTAACAAAGAAAAGCATAAAGACAATGTAAACAGGTAATTTAAGTTGTGCAAGATTATAAATCGTATTTTACTATTTTTGACTATATTCTATTAGATATAATCTTTAATAATAGAAGCAAAAATAATAAGGCTTTTACCAAAAGGTCATTTGTAGTGCGTCTACCCAACACGAGATGGCGCCACTTGTACCTCCCGGCAACTGTGTAACAATATCAGTGTAACCGACCATAGATACAGCTTTTCTATTTTAATATAATTTGTGTTATGTGTTAACGCATAAAATCACTTTTTATATTAAATGTCGACACATTTTTTGATTAATAAAGTACCTACAGATTTTGCTATTCGATGCTTGATCAATCAGAGAGTAGGGTACATATTATCTATATTTATTTAAATTTATTAAATTAGTATTTAGATCTATTTTAGGAGATAAATTATATGATGAATGAAAAAGTTGAAATACTTAGCATAAGTGGCTTTAAAAATAGTAACAATAATAACGAAGGGCTGACTTAATAAAGTTGAGATAAATAATATAAGTTTACCGAAATTAATTGAACTTATTACAATTAAAACATTTATTTTTATATCTTTCACAAAAAAATATTTCGTATTATTTGTTGAAAATCTTCAATACTGCAGTTATTCTCACATTTTAATTTTTTCATTTCATACTTTCTGCAATTTCATTTTATAGTGTTATTAGATACCTAAATATATGTATGTAGTTCGGCGCTACCACAACACTCAACAGTAGAGCAACCCAGCCGCTGTTGCTAGACCATAACAAAATTGATGACTAAGAAAAAACCTATTATTCCAACCCGCTGCCACAGGCTAGTAGGCTAGTAGGAAGGCGGCTGTAGCAACAGTACCCTGCTCATATTGAGGTACACACATGCGGCGACAGGTACCTACATTTTAAATGGATTCGACAAATTTGAAATTATTGATAAAATAACATTTTTATAATAATTCCATAAATTCGAAATGATTGCGAAAATTTTAATTGTTTTTTTTTTAAATCTTATTATCTACTAGCTGCGCCCTGCGGTTTTACCCGCGTTATGATGAAAAACAGTGATGATGCTGATGATGAAAACAAGCCTATGTATTAATCCAGGGTATAAGCTATCTCCATACCAAATTTCATCAAAATCATATTTCTTACCTCTTCACGCTCAAACAGCCGTTTGAGGTAAGAAATATACACACATGCACACTTACACACATACACACAAACTTTCGCAAATGTAATATTAGTAGGATTCAATATCCATAAAGCTATTTATCAGTAGTACCTAACCTAACTAGTTTATTGCAAACATCTTACGTAGGTATATGTTATGTGTGAAAAATATGAATAGGTCAGTGTAACGATGTTTTAACTGTATTACAAATTAATTCATAATTATTATGTATCATATACATAGTAAAAAATCTCTAACTAGGTATATAATATAAATATGACTGGGAATTAAAATAGTTGTCTTGTGAGTTGGTTTGTGAGGTGTATTTCCCAATAAGTATTGGTTGTTGTAAGTATGAGCGAAGCAGCGCGTCGTGCTGTACGGTAGAGGAAGGCGACGGCGGCGGCGGCGCGGCGGTGGAGAGCAGGCAGCGGCGCGGCGCGGCGGCAGTGTTCGGCGCTCGGCGAGGCAGAGCGCGGCGCGAGGCGCGGGGCGCGGGGCGGCGGGGCGGGGCGGGCCGCAATAATTACATCGTCATTAGCGGGCGGCGGCGCTGGGCGGGGCCGCCCCTCTCCTCGGCGCGGAGGGCGCGCGCAGCGGCGCGGCGCGTCGCCCCACAGTCCGCTCCGTGCTGCCGTCGCGCACGCACGCGCATGTCGCTCGTAGTCGAGTCCGGTGATGTGAGGTGGCCCCCGCCGCTGCCGCAGCGCCGCGCGATATACGCGCTTTTTTCGCGAACGAGTACGCCAGTTGAAGGCTCGAGAGCCTTCGAACCGGCAAGACGCCGTCCACCGTGGATCTGAGGTACGGCGCCATGGCGGCGACCACGTACATGCCCGCCGATATGGACCTCGGCAACATCGGCGGGTATCACGCGGCGTCGCCTCGAAGTGCGGAACCCGCCGACATGAAGTACCAGCACCCGCTGCACGCCGGCGGGTCGCCGTCCCCGGGCGCGCCCGGCGGCGGCGTGCTCTCCAACCCCTGGACCTCGCTCCCGCCCGCCGACGCGTGGAGCATGCACCACCACCACCACAACGCGCACCAGCCGGACGTGAAGCCGCACGACCACCGGCACCTGCAGCACTCGCACGGCTGGCACGCGCCCGTGGTCTCGCCGCACTACGGCGCCGGCTCCCCGGTCGCGCTGCACGGCGGGTACCCGATGCCGATGCACCAGCACCACACCATGCTGCGCGACATCCAGCCCTCGCCGCACCCGCTGCACCACCACGTCATGGAGCGCGACCAGCCCGAGGAGGACACGCCCACGAGCGACGACCTCGAGGCGTTCGCCAAGCAGTTCAAGCAGCGGCGCATCAAGCTCGGCTTCACGCAGGCCGACGTGGGCCTCGCGCTCGGCACTCTCTACGGAAATGTCTTCTCGCAGACGACCATCTGCAGGTTCGAAGCTCTGCAGCTGAGCTTCAAAAACATGTGCAAGTTGAAACCGCTGCTGCAGAAGTGGCTCGAAGAGGCCGACTCGACGACGGGCAGCCCGACCAGCATCGACAAGATCGCCGCGCAGGGGCGAAAGCGCAAGAAACGCACGTCCATCGAGGTGTCCGTGAAGGGCGCGCTCGAGCAGCACTTCCACAAACAGCCGAAGCCGTCGGCGCAGGAGATCACCTCGCTGGCGGACAGCCTGCAGCTGGAGAAGGAGGTGGTGCGCGTGTGGTTCTGCAACCGGCGGCAGAAGGAGAAGCGCATGACGCCGCCGAACACGCTCGGCGGGGAGATGATGGAGGGCATGGGGCACGGGCACTACGCGCACGGCGACGTGCACGGCTCCCCGCTGCAGCACTCGCACTCGCACTCGCCGCCCGGGCTGTCCCCGCAGCACCCGCTGCACGCGGGGCCCGGCGGGCACACGCTCGCCGCGCACTAACAGTTCGCCCCGTGGGCGCCGCCGCCTAGGCCATACTATGCGGAGCCGCACTAGCGCCCCGCCCGCGGGTTACCCTCTACTCCAGTGTACATAGCGCCGCGGTGCCAGGACGTGCCCGCGGCGCACGACCGACGCGACGACGCCACGCTCCGACGCGATTGTAAATAATTTGTGCGCGCGGCCCGTGAACGTGGAACTCCCGAACGCTAAGTTTAAGTTGTTCTTTATAATTTCAGTGAAGTCATTGATTAATTATGTGAGTAATGTTAAGATGAAAGCCAGTAATCGTTTATATTTTTATCGAAACGCCGCGGTTCGGAGTGATCGCCGATAACGTTTAGCTAGATAGTCTAATTGATAAATAAGAGCTTAAATATCGGAGGTGGTTCCCGGCGTCGCTCCGCACCGTGAGACGCGAGTGCGGTCGCGGGCGCGGGCGCTGGCGCGGGCGCGTCTGGCTCCGCGCGGACTCGTCGTGCGGTAAGTACGGCGATGCATACACTCACCCGTCCGTAGTCTGTAGTCGTACCTGCCCGCGTCCGCGTCTAGCGACGCTGCAAAGCCCGTGTTTTACCCGCGTCCGCGTCTAGCGACGCTGCAAGGCCCGTGTTTTACCCGCGTCCGCGTCTAGCGTCGCTGCAAGGCCCGTGTTTTACCCGCGTCCGCGTCTAGCGACGCTGCAAGGCCCGTGTTTTACCCGCGTCCGCTACTCTGCGTTGCGCTATTCATTTTTGTAAAGGACGATTTCATCGAATTTATTTATAGATATTATAAATTAACGATGTTCATACATGCCTACCTGTCAGTAGGGAGTCATTGTGGTGTGGATTAAATTTAAATTGTTACTATTACTGTAAATTTATGATTAGACGAGACGAGAGTAAAAAATATGAATCGGGTTGAAGCTTCGTTTTGAAAGGGAATACGAGTGAGTCAATAGGTGCAATTTTTATTTTTATTAAGTGTAACAAACTACCCGAGCGCGACGGGCGGCGCGCGGGCGCAGCGGGCCGCGCGGACGCGGACGCGCGCTGTTGCTGTTAGCGCGGCCGCGTCCGCGCGCGCCCCCGCCCTCGCGCCCGCTCTCTGCTCCGCTCACTCATAGGTCCCACACATTATTTATTAAAAATAATATAAAAAGCATGCAGACACGATGCCAAAATGGTTTTATTCCTGTTTTTTACTTGTTTTGTTGTTTTTTTCGTTTGTATGTATTCGTGGCCAATCTTGGTACTTAATACTTGTAAAATAGGTATTTTTTCTATATAAAATAATGTACCTACGACGTATATGATGATATATATTAAAAAAAGTTCTTTATAGAAATTGAAATATGAAAATGCCTTTTATTCGACTTGTCCTGAGTTTTCTGCCAAGTTCACGTAGGTACCTAGGTATGTGCTGGAAGCAAAACCGATCTGTTAATAGGATTTAATAATACTTACATAGGTTCATAGACATTATCGATGTCCACAAAACAAGTACGTGTTCATGTTTCCTCACGTAGACATTCAACTGTACGAACTATTGTATAAATAACTCGGAGACAACATACGACAGATAGATGGCGATAGGTGTGAGTCTTAGTTGTTTAATATTACTTAGACTATAATATTTTTTATTATAAACCTAAGTATTTAAAATAAATCAGAGTAACATATTTTAAAACTAGCGTATTTTTTCGTCGCTCCCGGTCGGTAGGTCGGGTTAATTAAAAATGAGAAAAGATGTACATGAGTTGTATCGTATTGCTTTATTTATGGTGTCAGCGGCGGCGGGTAGAGGCCGGCGGTGGGCGCAAGGGCAGGGGAGCGATGCGACGTCACGAACAGACTCGATCTCCGCGATCCTGCGCTATAAAAAATCCTTTGACAAACGACACCGGTACTATATTCTCTAAACGTTGCACGTTTATTATAAATACGTTAATTTTTTACTTATTACGTCTTTTGTGGTCTTCATCACGGTGCGGACGTTAGTTTTATCGTTGGACTTTATTTTAGCCTTTAGAGACATTGTTTTTACTTATTATGTTTATATTTTAGTTGGTACTTGTTTCATATGAATTATCTTTCCCCTTACTTATCTCCAAAACTGTCCAACTTCTAATTAGTTATACACGTGGGTACCTACCTAGGTATATATATTATAAAACGTTAACTCTTCATCGTTCTTGACAGAAAATATCAATTGACAAAATATACGAACGTAGGTTGTAATAAAAACCTTGTGTTTTTTATTAAACTAATTAGTTTGACTGAATAAGTCACGAAACAATATTTGCATAAATTAAAGAAAGTATCCCCATCAACACCATTCACAGACACATGTTTATTTAATAGAATCCAAACATTTACGTTTTATTTTTCTTAAGTACCTATCCTTCTTTGAATTTCTTATAACTAATACGTATATATTTTTTATTAATTTACACATATCCTACCTGCAGCCTGTTAAATATAAAAACGGTGTAATTGTTCAATGATGTGTTTATGTTGAGCGCGCGGACGCATCTCGGACACTTTTACATAGGTAGTTACCTACCTGAGTATAACTAATATGTGATTTACGAGACAGAGTTATTTATTATTCTAACAATATTACCGTGTTATCGAACTCCGTTGAAATCCATACATATTCTATTAATTATCTCGCTGAGCACACACTTTTCTGTTTGAATAGCGCTCACTTCCTCACTTGTAATTTATAGTTAATCCAATTAACCCACGAATAATCACCTTCGAACTGGTTCCATGGAACGAGTAAAGCAAGTTCACGGCTAGTATTATCGGTGTAATTACACCGAAATGCCTTTCGTCGTCAGCGTGTATAGTCGAAGAAAAAAAATTAATTTTCGCTCTAACGAGTCGATCTAATAGCTTTCACCTGTCAATATTTACGGTCACAAAAAATGTTAAGGAGCTCGAGCGAGTTAGGCGTCGCGTCGGTAATGCAAGTGGGTACCCACGTACTAGTGCATACCCGCAGTACATAGTTACGTGGGTACGTACGTGGTCGCGGCGAAACCTGCGTGTCGGGCGCCGCGTGGAGTGTGGAGTGCGGCGCAGAGCAGACCGCTGCGAGCTGCGACCGTCCACTCCACACACAAAATGGCATTCCTCGCGTCTAATGAAGCGTCCCGCGCCAGCTCCGGTGAAACCACTAACTAGTAAATAACACAAAGACAACGACAGTAACTGTCACTGGCGCCGCGCACCGACGTTTCAGGAAACTCGAATGTTAACCGATCGTTTGCTCAAGTAGCTATTTAAGTTAATTACGATGAAAAATTACTGATTACTCGAGTGCTGCTCGACAAAGTGTTAACGACTATGAAACCCAAAATAAGATTCTGGAGTTCACATATTAGTGATGCACATACCGATGGAAACTTATGCCTTAATGTTAACAATGTAGACATGTACCTATAACGCGGTGGAGGTACTAGTGGCCGACATTAACGCGGTGGAGGTACTAGTGGCCGACATTAACGTGTTTTTGAAACTGACCCATTGTTGTAATCACGATCTATCCATACATAGCTACGTGTAAAGAGGACGCCCACTTGTGTATTTAATATTGTAAAATAATATATTAAATGATTTATTGTTACATATACCAAACATGCCTAAATTGAAATAGGAATAAAATATTTTAAACAAACTTTACTCTTTTAATTTTACATCCTGATATCTTTGAATAGGAATTATAGAAATGCACATAGTTATTATTTAGTTAATCGAATGAAATAATTATAGGCACACGAAAGCATAATTAAATACGATTCTCACTCTAACGAGATGTTCAAACTAATATGGATTACTTTTAAAATAAATATATGAAACATTACCCGCGCAGCGTACGGCGCAGATAACTGCTACTGAATATTGTTTGTAATGTAACAAATATCTTACACACGTGTTACCTAAATCTCTGAGTATCGGGTACTTTGTGGCCCTTGCTCACTTATAATTGTATAATTCGACGATTTGCACGCGGATCGAACACACATTTCGATAAGTTTCCCTGTACTTTCTGTTCACGGTGGCCTGATGGTGGACACGTGTAATGTTGTTATGTCAGTATGTGACAGGGGTACCTCGAGCACCGAGCATCTCCTGCCGTGACGGATCATATGATTAAATATATCTCGAAATAAAATACAGAAAAACATATATTTTCAACAGCAACTGTTTACTTATATATAGTAGAGCCTATCGCTTATTTATATTACTTTAAACAATGCACGTTCCGAGACGAAGCGCGGTATTTTATAATAATATCATGTAATACATTAACTGCCATATTGTCCCAGCGGCCGACGGATATACCTAATTATTGTCCCAGCGGCCGACGGATGTACCTAATTATTGTCCCAGCGGCCGACGGATATACCTAATTATTGTCCCAGCGGCCGACGGATATACCTAATTATAAATTGTGAGGGAAACGAAACATACAACCATAGGTACCTTCCAGCAAACCGCGAAATGGCTAAGCCCTGCTGCAGCTCCGGCAGCAGCAGGCCGCCGAGGGCCCATACATAACATCAGCTGGCAGACTCGGAGACCCTGGGCGCGGCCGCGGCCTGACCTGACTACACTTACCTGAAACGCTTCGACGACTGGGTAGGTACTTACCTTCTGAGATCATTTTGCGTGATCTAACTAATCGATGCCTCGGCTGACTAAACATAGTGCATTTGACAAATAAACTTAGTAATATTTGCATATAAATAGAATATCTTACAGACTTCGTTCGTATAAAATCATCACTAAACTCTTTAAATCTGTTTATCTTCATTCACAAACATTCTAGGTGTGAAGTTTTAACTCTAGTAAAACACGAAGAACTTTGTGTTTCACAGTTATACATTACATTTTGCTTTATGAACGAGTATAGGCTTGTATCGGGAGCTTTCGAACGAATAAAGAAAGAAAAAAGAAATATTATTTACATCGCTGAAATAGTTTTTTCCTTTACATAAATAATGATTAGTAAGTTTAACGATTATTTATTTACAAACGAGTTCAGGTGCGTCACTGAGCTTATGTTCGATGACGATATAATGATAACGCACCGTTCAATTCGCCAACTGATATAAACTAATAACGTTCGACAACCGCGAATACGAGATAGATATAGGTACATTGGTACCTCGGTACCCGGCACTACTCGATACTAACGTACATAGCGAATTTCTCAGAGTAATCAATCTTCATTGAATCTGTAATTTTTATGTTCAACGCGAGCATGCGTACGCTGCCTCGCCTGAGTGTCGACAGAACGCGATACAAAAAGTAAAGCAAAAAATATAATTAATACGTTAAATAATGTCATGAATTAATTATTATTATGAACGTATCGTTCTCAACACTCTCGTACCTACGAGTACGTTAGTTAGTTCACAGTGATCATGCGCCGCCACTCGTCACAGCGTCTCGGGTAAACACACGTACCTACTAGCCGTTAACTCGGATGGACATAGGTGGGTAGGTACTAGTAGGTATCAGCATTATTAGATACGTCCATACAGTATCTAACATGCTAGTACATCATTATATGTATCTAGGTATCTCATCTTCATCTTTACAACGCTTTATTTGATTATTTTCTTTTTATATATATAAATAGCTTTGCAGTTTTGATAATAATAGTTTCAAATATATATCAATAATTAATTAATCTATTTTAAAACATTTTAAATATTCTACTCATAAAATGACATAAGGAACTGATATATGTAAATGTATTAACTATTCTGCTGGGAATGCTCAATTTATCTCATGCTATAGGTACACAGCTACATGTATCAGTTGTTCGTTGGTAAGCGCATAGTTTGTTAATGAAACATAATTTTTACTATAAAATTGATCAAGGAAGTTACGTTTCAATCTTGAAAGGATAAAATCGGCTAAATCGGCAGGTAGGATTTGAACCCACGACTACAGAATACCGTCCATGAACGTAAGTTCCACCTGGCATGATGATAACACAATAAAACATAAGACTCTTGATACAGGATATTTGAGATTGGAGGGAAACTTAATGTTTCTATGGTGAGCTCTAAGTAGAGACTCACTTTAAACAATGAAAGAAGGTACACGTATTTTTTGTAATTACAAATTTATTGCGAAGAACTATTTCTAGAGGGCGCTAATGCGGTCTATGTAGTACACACTGTACGATGTACATATATAGGCTACCAGTAGCTAGTGGATTGCTCAAATGTTATTGTAGTAGCTGCAGTATTGTAATTAGTTATTAGTGTTTTGTTTTAATAAAGGCACATATTATATATAGCAGACGCCTTAGGGCTTGTAGGTGAATCCATAGGGCGCAGCTAGTGACTTAATCATACGTACCTACAACAAACATACAAACATTTTCATAGCCTTAAATACAATAATAATTAATTTTAAAAAATTACCTGCGTTATTATGTAATTAATTACCCTCCTCACCACCTACGTTTTGATCAAAACTTTAGTTAATATATATATTTAAGACAGCTCTAGGTACTCATTATGTTAATATATTTTTAACAACTACTATAATGTCAGTTTTTGTAAAGCATTGTTCATTTTAATATATAATATTTCCTTAACTTGGAAATGATATATCCATTAATTATATTGTTTTTCCACGATCCAAGTTGGGGGGTGAACTCGAGTATATCGTACATAAGGTACCTTACAATGTGCCTGTGAGGTACACGATTGTACCGTCCATCACCACCGGCACCGCACGGCGGCACTACTCCTATTTTACGAGAGATTAAATTAACACAAAGATATAATGTTTATTCCAATTCACAGCGTTTGACCATTATCTCACTTGATGGTCAGTGACGATGTGGTCAAAGAAAATGTTGATTAAATGTCATTATCTTTGTTCAAATCAGTTATCTATGTAACTATTTAGTTGAGGAGTGTAATCCACAACCTTTTAGAGAGTAGGAACTCGGCGACGATATTAATTAAATTAATTAAAAAGCGAGTTGATCGATGGCAGAGCGCAGCCGGCGCGTTGGGTAACCTCACCGCGCCCACGCGACGGAACTGTTAGCGCCAAAACCTGATCCTAGGCCTAGAGAGCGCACTTTGCATCTAATAATCGCGACACCCTCGCTAACATTACAAGATTTACTAACGAGCGCTTTATTATCTGTCTATTTATCGTGAAACATATTTATTAGGTGTATGTCACGTGTTATACCTTCTCCGAGCCTTAGCACGGTCAATATAACATTTACCTAGATTGTTGATAAATAGCTAACCGATCGCACATCTGTTATGTCAAGTTGTGTCGCGCAACAAAAACTGTCGAGCGCGCAGTTGCGACATCGTCGCGTAGTCGCACTGCGTCGCGTAGCAACCTACAGTCCTACCTGTCAGTTTTTCTGCGTTTTGTCGTAAAATATGTTTTTAAAAAACGTCGGGTCGGCAGGTGCGGCGGGCAGGCTTTATCAGCAGGCATGTAGCATTCAATTTATTGGCTGTACGGTTTCGGCGGCGCGGCGAGCGGTCCGCTATCTTGCCCTTCGCTGCTCTGGCCTATTCTTTTTTATACTGTGACATGTTACAGAGCTACCTATACGTACCTACCTCTGTGTGGTTACGGTTTGGTGTAATCCCATTACCGCAACTCAATAAACTAGTCAAGTATGAGCTGCTGTCATTACTCTAACAGATAACAGTTTAAACGTATATGATTCTATGTCGGTTTAGTTTCAATCGCGCCAGAGTTTACAGCTCTTAGTATTGTGAACGTAATAAACAAATAAAGCTCAAATTTATTCGGTGATAACAATAAACCCTTATCGTTCCGTTTATGCATTGTTTAGTGCGAGTTATCGCGCAAACAGTTTATTGTAATCATTTTAATTGTACGTATGTATATAGTGAGTAGTGAGTAGTGGGTGCACAGCGGCGGTATAGGTACCCACGCGCGTGGCGGAGGCCTTGCTCTCGGTGCGGCCAGGAAACACGCAAATAAAGAAAATTGATAAACGAACCGTCGGACCGTAAACAATTTAACGTTTTACTTCAATTTAATTAGCCATGAGGTGAGGATCTTTTTGTGTATCAAATAAAAACTTAACTCGATTATAATGATATATTTTTGCTTCGTTTCTCTAAAAGGAAATCGTGGCTGAAACGTTTCACGGATAGTTAATATGGTAACTATAGTTAAACACCAGCTAAATATGTTATTATAATACTTTTTATGCAAATATTGAAAACCCAACGACAGATGAGGTACGACAGTCATCTGTCTCGCTCCAACTTATGTGTTAGAACACTGCCAACAGAGGATTTCCAGCGTTACGTAAGTGTGACATTAATCGATGCACTTGTCAAACTAAAAGGTCGAATCGTTCGCGTGTCGTTCGGTACGCACATATGCCAATATTTCCGGGAAAAGAAGATCCAAGTACCTATAGCAGATAGAAAAAGCTTTATTATTTTGAAAACCAATATGTATAGGTAGGTATCATTAAGGTAACCTCAATGCATGTAGTGTTCGAGTGATAAATCTATAACTGGCAATAAATAGCCGCGAGATGTCGACGAGGAGGCTCGCGGCGCGTCATTAGCTACTAGTGGAAGGTGCGACATTTGTCAAGTAATAATGGTCGGGTAGTAGAAGTATGATGTGGTGTCAGGTTGGGAGGCGCGGACATTCCGGACAGGGTCAGCGGCGCGGGCGCCGGGGCTCGGCAGCCACGAGGGTCGCCTACTAACTGATGCCCGCCCGGCATCAGTCAGTAGGCCGTCATTAACGAGTATGTATGTTGGGTGAGGAGCGATTAGCGATCGATGCTGCGTTTGTGTATATATATCTATGCAAGTGCAGCGATACATAGATATATATACACAAACGTAGGTACGTCAGGTCGCCAAGACAGAGCGAGCAAACAGTGCAGGCGGGTCGTGAAACAAACACTCAGGTATCGTGTCACACAGGTTTAGAGATTGCCGCTATGATTTAGATGGAAATTTGAATGTAAGTAGTAGTTTATAAGTGAAAGCAATATCTATGAATGTAGGTATTTGTATTATATCTAGATACCAGTACCTGCGATAGACCGTATATGCAGTTATAAGAAGAGATTTCGTAAAGAAATCTGTTTGTCTGTTGCTAGGAAACATCTTTAAACAATTGTGCTTATATTAATATTAATATTTGCATATAATTTAGGCATCGGAAAATAATCGCATAATTTAGAAATTGTTGTGCAAAAACTTTGCGTTATCTTAAAATGTAAATCGTAAATTAATAAACTATAAAAAATTAACTATGCAGATGTGAATACAGAAAGCGCAAATAGTGTTGCATACTTATATCACCTGATAGTTCGGCGATCAAATCGAGAATCCAGTTCTATCGAGTTTCTAAAATTTGAATAAAAACTCAATTCGATACAGGAACTACGTGATACAGTGTCGAGTCCAACCGAGCGGTCGCGGTGTCGAGTGACACACTCCGAAATAAAATAATTAATGAATCCAATCTAATTAGTGTGAAACTAGACAAACTACTAATAGAGAGATTAGCACAAATAAAATTATGTCAAGCGATAAAAATCATGCAATTATAGTGACGAATAGGTGTACGTAAGTGGAGTACGTGGGTAAGTAGGTATATTGTATAATGTAAATAGTCGTTATACATCGATGTCGGGGCGAGATTGCTTCGGGCGGGAAGGCCGCGCTGTGTATGACTTATCTTCTGAAACGATACCGGTCCTTCGCGTGACGCTCACAGCTAACAATTGCACAATCACAAAAAATATATACAAAAACGAAGTTACAAGTATTTTATTTACCAAAAACATTTATTTATGAAGAGGGTAACAATAGGAGTAGTTTTTTTAAAAATGGCAAGTAAATAATTTATAGGTATGCGAGTATGCATAACTGGCCATAAGTACATAGTACCTACCTATATGTTATACATTCTTTGGACCGGCAGGCAGTATCAAGATTTGTACATAATATTTCTATGAAATATCATCTGTTTTAGCTATCCTTAGTCCGCTATTATCAATATACTTCTGGGAAATGTCTAACTTATTAAATCATGCTAATGGACAATAAAACTATGTTCATTATTGTATGATTATAAAGGATAAATTATTTGTGCTTATTGATAGTTGTACAGAGATTGGCCGCTACCCCACCAGGTGGCGGTATTACACTAGACCTATAATATTGACTGGCATTGTCATACGGACAGCTCCTACGGGAGAACTTTGGCTGTTTGGTGACAGATATTTAAATATAAATTAGTAGAGTTAGGTAGCCAGACGGGTACTGTACTAGAGTGTATACCACTATGGTGTGGTTTGGTATCGCCAGTACAGCCCGGGTGGTCCGACCCTACATCACTCCCCACTGCCGCTTATCATTGCTTTAAAATGTTCTAAGAAACCCTTTAATGTTTTGCACTTTATTTGCTTGAGAAACAGATCTTCGTAAAACATAATCGTTTCAGTAAATGAATGGATTTGTAATGCGGTGCGCTGACATCATAATGTCAAGTTGCAGAGAGACAAGATGGTTCTATTGAGTTCACTACCATTATCTGCCAACGCCCCTAATCAGACTAATTACAGTGATATTATGGATCATATTTGTATGGCAGCCAACTGCCGTGTAATGGATCACGAGTGGAGCGAATAATGTTTATATTGGTCACAACAAATAAAACTCTAACTAATTACCTACAATCGAAAATCGTGTCGGGCTTGCTGTAGGTACCTCCGTGCCTGGGTTCCGTACACACTAGTAACCTACTGTAGGTACAAGGTAGCGAGTGCCCGCGGACACCGTCGCGTCGCAAAAACATGATAATATCGTATATATTGCGCTGCTTCAAAGTGGCAGGCTTTTACTATTCGGTGCCTTAATAGTTCCTAGCTTCATTCTCGAGTCGTAGTGTGCAGATCGACACAGAAATAAAGTATTGCCGGTGAATATTTTGTTAGCAGTGTGGTGGGGTAGGATCCATAATACAGAAACTGTCTTAAAATTAACTAGTTACGTTTAGGCAATGATACTATATGTTTATATGAGGTAGATGTCGCACAAGCGCGCGGAAACTGAGGCGGCAAAATTAAGTCAATTGTAGTAATTTTCATTATGACGCGTATTTCAAACGCAAGTCTAAACATATAGCTATCATTTTCTATATTATTTGTACCGTATTATCTGTCAATCTGCAGTAAGCATTTTTATGTCAGTGATGTCCGCGCAGTATGAATATACGTCATCTTTAGTAAAACATCATTGCGTTTAGGCTGTTCATGGGACTCTTAGACGAACTGGCTCTACATCTGACTTCTTTAAAAATGATCTATCAATCAGCTTCAACTTTCTTTTTTAAATCTTTCGTTGTAAACGACAGAACAACGACAAATAACAGAGAACCACACACATTGTGACTCCGGCTTATGCTCTTTGTGTGAAACAGTGATGATGACACTATCGGTAGCTCAAAACACATGCAATTTGTAATATTAAGTATATTATAAATATACATTACAATATTTTATTAGGTAAAGCAATTCTATGAGGACTTTTTTCATGCCTTTAACGGTAGATAAAAAGACCGATTGAATTGAAATGAAATGATTTAGCAAATGAAAAGAACCGCATATATTTATGTAATTTGTAATTATGGCGCCTGCAGCGATCCCTTATTAGTGATCACTATTCCATGACAAATATAATTTGATATTGTTAGTTAAGATTTCATCATCGAATTTCTATCTTAACAATAATAAAAAGACCAATTACAACAATTAAAACGTAATTTAGCTAAATTACGGTAAAACGCAGTTGTTTGTGACAATAATTCCGATTGTATATACAACCAATATTGTTATCAGGCACAAGGTCATTCATATTTGTCAAAAGGGAATCGTGTTTGCAATTATAAAAAGGTAAGAAATCTCACATTGATAACAATTAACGATATCACTGCGAGTAGGGAAAGCTGAACTATTTATATTTATTATAATAGCGGTGTCGATTGTACAATTTGTTTTCAATATTGCGACCGCACTAGCCGAGCTGGCGGAGGCCGACGTGTTGCTGTGGCTCGCACAAATTGAAGTAGCCTCTTTGTTCAATTCTTCTCGTGGGTGACGTCACAACACTACATACTTCTGCTTAAAACTTTTAGTTTCGTGAATAATTTTGAGACTTGTAATACTGCCTATGATATATTTTAAACAATGTCTCTCTGAGAAATGTTCTCTCCCGGATAGATCAGTCAATAGTTTTATTTAACCGACTTCAAAAAAAGGAGACCACTCAATTAGTCCGTATATTTTTTTAATGTGAGTTCGCGGATAACTTCGTCGTTTATGAACCGATTTTGATGGTTCTTTTTTTGTTTGATGGAGTATACTTATGTGGCAGTCCCATTTAATTTTCATCTAAATCGGACAAGTGGTTTTTACACCCGAATTACTAAAAAGTGCTTCGCATATCTCCACGATATTAATTATAGTTGCGTGTAAAGATATCGGTGAATATACACAATGACAATTAATCCCGTGAGTAAAAAAGGTCACTGAAAAGGGTAAAAACAATTTTATACCAAAAAATGTAACCGACTTCAAGTAACTTCAATAACTTGTCGAAGCAATTTGGCGCCAGCACAAACCAAGGGCAATGGATGCAACTCATGACATTTGAATAATAAAACTGTTGTGTGCAGAAATCGACAAGTCGTTGATCGCCATCGATTAATAAGTGACCTTCAAGTACTACCATTGAATGAGAACCTTTATGGAAGACGGCGTTCTAGGCATTCAGGTAGATGGTAGGGTACCTACGGGCGGTAAGTGGCAGCAGGTATCGTGTCGCATTGTGCGCCTACCCTCGCCTTGACACGCGTGGGAAGTCTCCATCTTACCTCTTTTATTTATTTTAAGTAACGTGACAGGGAGTCGTGCGTACGTCTGATGGTAAGCAACAGCAGGCGTGGTCAGCCCAACTCTACAGCGCAACGTTCAGTTTGTGTTGAGACGGGGATCGGTACCCACTTTTATTATTTCGCTATACAAATTCGGTTTCCTGACGCCGACATTCATACGATAATGTAATAGCTGTGCGAATAAGTGTCTTCTCACCTGTATTAAACATGTATGTCTGTTTGTAAGAATGTCGCATCTAAGAACGCACTGAGCGGATATTTTCAAATATGTCATCAAATCGGCTACAAATGTATGTCAAATAACTGATTTTTTTTCCTCATTTAATCAAACTATTGACTTAATGTCATTAAAGAATATGTATTCCTTTGCGATATATGTAAAGGACGGGAGGTTAGCACGGAGGCGGAGAGGAGGTCGTGTGTGGTCGGTGACGGTGGTTGATGCGGAGTCCCGGGCGGAGTGGTGACGTGTGTGGTCGGTGACGGCGGTTCATGCGGAGTCCCGGGCGGAGTGGTGACGTGTGCAGGGTGGTGCTGGCGCTGGTGCGTTCCCGTGGGTGGAGCCACCGTGCTGTAGAACTATTCCGAGCCAAAGCTGTTTCACGGCCATCGCAGTCTCGCCATTGTTGTGCGAGACAGTACACATTAGCAGCTAGTCGGTTGAGACCGAGGAAGTTACCTTAGATAATGAATTACATCATAATTTTAGTCGTATTTGTTAAGTTTGTTTGTTGAAATTGTAATGTGTGTTATGTTTGTATTTTGTAAAAAGATTTTAAAAAATGAGTAGGTAGGTATTTAGGTAGGTTATGAATATTATCTTCAATTTAACGAAAATCTTGAAAATGTGTCCATATTACTAGCAACTTATTTAAAATCGTAAGTTCAAAACAAAGTATTTCCTATTATATTTTAATAAACTACAATGTCACTGCCAATGTCGCCATTTGGACGTATTATTCTCAAAAAAAAATTACTGATTTTGCGAAAGAAGTAGTATGTAAGTATTATTGCTTCGTAATTTTTTTAGAAGACATCAATGACAGAAAATGTATCATTTGTGGTAACACACAAGCAACTTCAATACATCAAACAAACAATTCCGTAATCTGTGTCGCAATGGCGCTCGCTAGTTCCGCCCGGCCGCCGCTAGATGCCGTTACGAGTCCCGCCCCCCGGTATCATCGCTGAAAACTGAAACCTGTCACAGATCAGATAACAGTCAGTACGGAGTGTTTACACCCGCCATGCGCCCGTCCACAGGGGGAGGAGGGGCGGGGGGTGGTATAGGTATGCGTACTTACTTGGATATCTCAGGATAGTTGGACGGTGTGTACCTACACCTACCTACAGGAGTAAACGCGGCCGCGGCGTGTGGACCGTGCCTACCTACCTACAGCGATGGAACTAGTAGGTACACGCGTAGGTTATATAGGTATTATTGCTGTAGATTTCTGCATTATGTTAGTAGTAATCAGTTGTATATTACACAAGACATTGTTGTTAGTTTTATGGAGATAGGTTAGTAATACCAAAGGTAAATAAGTATCTACATTATATATGAGTAAGTATAATCTATCTAATCTATTTACATATGATTCCATAATAACGACTGGAAGGAGCTGTATCCATAATACCTATTGAGGATCGTGATAGGTGGCGTGCGATTGGCGAGAGAATAACATATGTCCAGTAGTGGACTGCTAGAGGCTGATGATGATCATTCTTATAATATATGTCTTCGTATTATATTGGAAACAGCTATTTAGATGTAATTCTGTACATCAACTGAACAAGTTAATTAGTGAAGCTCTGTCACTAGGTACTAGTTACGTAAGTCATGGGTAGAGAGATCAATAACTGATGTAAAGCCATTACATTTAATGAACCTACAGGCTCAGAATTGGGAGTGGCGGCGCGGCCGTCAGCCAGACAAGCTCTGGATCGAATCCTACCTCAGGCTGGACCTTACGGTTAAGGTGACATACTTTCGGTAAGGCCGTCAAATACCAATTATACCTAGTATCGAGCAGCAATCAAAAGGTTCAGGCGGCTGTCCTCGCGTGCCAGTCGACACTCGAGTGTAGCGCGATTCCACCATCGACTACACCACCGCTCACCGTTCAATAATATAGCAGACGAACGCTAAACCTATATATTTTACAAAGAAAAGTGTCACCACAGCCCATGCCAGTTGACATGACACTCTAATCATTGAGATGAAGGTTCGCGTGCAGCTATTGCTCTGCGCTTGAACGCTGCTCGCTTGGTCCCTCCCCCATCCCTCAATAAGTTAATTTGGAGCAGTGCTCTTCAATCTTATCACAGTAGTGCTTCCACAATACTGTTTCAGAGCTTGACCCCATGCACTATGTACCGCGCAGTACCAGCATCGCCAACCTACATGATTTCACTCACAATCAATGATGTTTACATATAATATCATTGCTCACAATATACAAATCAATCCATTTCTAAATTCATTTTCCGCAACCTCTCATATATAGGTAGATAGGTGCATATCTAAGTTGAATTGTCAAAAGATGAATAAATGAATTAATTTGAATTTGATAGGTCTCGCGTGATATACTTAGGTAAGTCACACACCCCCCCGCGCTCGCGTGATATACTTGGGTAAGTCACACACCCCCCCGCGCTCGCGTGATATACTTAGGTAAGTCACACACCCCCCCGCGCTCGCGTGATATACTTGGGTAAGTCACACACCCCCCCGCGCTCGCGTGATATACTTAGGTAAGTCACACAGCCCCCCGCGCTCGCGTGATATACTTAGGTAAGTCACACAGCCCCCCGCGCTCGCGTGATATACTTAGGTAAGTCACACAGCCCCCCGCGCTCGCGTGATATACTTAGGTAAGTCACACAGCCCCCCGCGCTCGCGTGATATACTTAGGTAAGTCACACACCCCCCCGCGCTCGGGTGTAGGATGCGTTTAGGTTCCTACTTCTTCTCGGCTACTATTTGCTTTCTATCGTTTATATCAAAGAGTTAGTTATCTATTTTGTGATGGAGGAATGTGGTTTTAAAGTGCAAAAATCTGCCTACGAATCTACCTACATGAAATTAAATGCGTTTTGTATTGCTTCGAATTCTCTTGTAATCATATGGAACTCCAATGTCCAGTACATGATAACCACTTCGTAGCTCGCAGAATGCTAGTCGTATTCAAACTGATATAAACCTCATTGTTATGAAATACTACGCGCATGTGTTTTTAGCAATGAAGACCTACCTTACGACTTATCTTTATTCTTTTTAATGGGCATTTTCTATGTTTCACAGGCGCTCATGCACCGACGGTACGCGCGTGTCACATTTGTGGCACATTGCAATAGTGAAGCGCAATTGTCGTGTAACAGGATTATTGCAAGTGAGCGTCCGTGATGAGGAGTGATGGGTGACGCGCCGTCTGCTCCTGCTCCTGGTTCACACGGCCAGCAATTGTCGTCCAGCCGCCGCCGCCGCCGCCGCCGGAACTGGCCGATGATCACGACCCTGGTCGGGATAACATGTTGAGTGACTTGACTCGGCCTAGCATTACTACATCTGTATGAGTGCCAGCTGTGTCTTGATAGACACTAGTGTGGGAGAATGTCATCATCTGAATGTATCGATCGATAAGCGAAAAAGTCGCAGAACTAAGCAGTAACTAACTAACATGGTAGTTTGCGGTTTTTTTTAGTTTGTTTGTTTGTGAAAAAAAACGTAGCATTAAACGTTTTTTTTGAGGAAATCTCAATGCTTTTCAATATAATCTATTTCTCAATACCTTTATGAACTTTGAGTTCTACAAAACTGAAAGTTTATACCGTCCTAACATAGGGGAAGGAAATGTTGCTTTATGTTTATGGGATATATGAAAATAAATGTTTTCTTTCCCTTTATGATGATAGATATCTGTGTGCGCCCGCGACAGTGGTCCCCGACCCGCGCCTCGTCGTGAGGTAACGAAGAAAGTGAAATAACATTTTCATAACAGGTAAATTGATTGTCAATAAATATTCGTATGTGCGCGAGCGCGCTACTTACTTAACGAAGTGACGATATCAGTTATAAACTAATAGACGTGATCGTGTCAGCGCCGAACTGTAATAAAAACCAAAACTGGACACAGACCGTTAATGCGATAACAGTTGATTAGCCAGTTCGCTTTTTATGAACGGATTAACTATCGAATTAGTCTCAAAAACTATTTACTGCGTTGTACACGTTTAACCTTTTCGTGTTCTTATTAAAATCGGGCATTCTGTACGTTATACATGTTGTTATATACAAAGCACCGTTAGTAATATTTCTAGATCTAGCACTCGGCCCCTATCCCGCGCGATGGTCGATGACGGTAGACCTGGACTGTCGGCTGGCATTCGAGAACACCTGCCAGAACGCACTGTGTGTATGACTGCAGGCTTTCAAATATAGGGACGGTAACGAGCCAAGCGGGCGGGAGACACGGGTACCCCTCTACCACGGATGTTGATTTCATAACGACATAACCTTCATCGAAGCTCGAGGTCCGAGGCAGAACGTGATCCAGCGCAGCGCCTCAAATTGGCCGGCCGACACCGACTACCTACCTACCTCCGCCAAGATGTCATTTAATGTACACTCTTGTATTAGTGGTAAGTGCGTTTGTTACTTTGCTGGCTACCATCTATGTTTATTATTATCGCGAAACTGAAAGTTTCAACAGATTGTGGATTATTGGTAAGTGTGAATAGTACCGGTAAAGAGACAAAAGATACAATCTAGAAAGTGATATCTGGACGGTTTTATCCCAATCGAACCGCACCGTTCTGATATATTTATAAAGTAACATATGCGAATGAAACCGTCGGCACGGTATATATATATTTCAAGACATACGTTAATTTACCGGCGACAATCTCAGTAGAGCGTTTCCTCGAGTATGCATGCATGGAATGCAGAAAAGGGCTTTAAATAAAGAAGAAGAATAACCTAAGAATAACCCGCGTGTTATTATGTTATGTGAGTGACGATCACACGGATCATTGTTCGTGCTCGCGTTACGCTCACATGTGTGAGGGTAAATGTGAGCGCGGCGCAAAACAGAACAAAATCGCTTTCCCAATGTGTACAAATACTGAAACGTCCGTCTTGAACTCGGTGCGAAGACCGCCGCACTCGGCCCGCGGACGCGCGGAACAAACGCGTCAGTAATTGGATGACGAAACAAAACCATCGCAAGCATGCGATAGTGGTAACGTAAAGAGGCGCGTCTGCATTACCATACAAACAGCTACCGTTCGACAATTCATTAATATAATAACCCGTAATTATTTTAATATTCAACAAAATCGATCGCTGGTCCGCTCCATGCACCGGGCGCTCGGGCGTCTCGCTCGGTACGGACTCGAATAGTAATTAACCGATCATACGTCTATCTCGATCCACTCTTGATTTCGATTGATGGAGTCGACTATTTACATAATGACATTGTTAGCGGGCGATGCGACGCCGACAGACGAGCTGTCTACCGTCTACCGGCGCGGCTGCTATGGCTGCCAGAGTACTTCTACCAGTAACTAGTCAGGTCACTCGGCTCTTGCGATTAGACGCGTTTTATGGCGTGATCACACGCGTGCACATTTCAGTAATCAGGAGTTTATAAAATGTCACGTTTGGCCTTCACATGCTCTTCATGTGCCAAAGTATATACAAGGTAGTATATATATTATAGTACCGCCACTTTCTATATACCTACCACTAGCTGTGATACAAGTGATATAAGCGGCTACTTGGTTTGTTTTGTATAAGAAAAGCAGGACGTTTTCAACAGATACACCGACATGATGCTGTTCTTTCTACTTCACTAATTACGTCGAGGACTCCTCAGCGCAAAGCACCGGATAAGTAGCTCGAATGTGTATCAGTATGTCACATCAGTTCTGAAGTGTACCAACTTATTACATCAACTTTGTATACGTGGCTTACTTTCATTTCAAAACTCGCTAGATATAAGTGACCTACTACGCTGTCACAGCACTGAGTCACACAACAGATACGTCACTGAGTCTGGAGTCGTGGAGACGTTGGCGGCTGTCACACAGTCTCGACCTAGCACAGCTGTCAAAGTGGTTCATTGTCCCACAAATATTAACATGTTTTTAACATTGTCGTCTAAGCTACGTAGTTGGTGTAATTAGGTTATGTACAGTATGAACTTGGCTCTAATAAACGTATTTGTATTGTAAACTCGACATTAGTGAGACAGCTGTTGTCAGACGCAACCTTGTAAAGCTTTTATATATTTTTAATAACGAATTTTGCTTTACTCAAATGATATAAGGAGATTAAAAATACGTTTACCCACACACACCTACTACTGAACATAAGTTTATGGATCTTTTTACTTAGTTACTTACTCCGCTGGCGTAGGTGAGTGTTGGTCCCCGATAGTACCAGGGAATGTCACTTGTCGACCTGGCGCCGGCCGCGTCCTACAGTGGACAGGCCGCAGGTTGCGCAGACTCATGTCTACGGCATCATCCCAGACCTCTGGGAACTCCAAGCTGCCATCTCCTCGGCCCGTCGGACGGGGCCCAGAGGTTTGCGCACATAAGGATTATGATATTTTAAAAACATTAAAACCACATTTATAAGATATATTCTTAGTAATAAAATACACAAGTCGACACAAAATCATAAATATTAAAGGTAAGTACCTGGTATAATTAATTATTGTTCTATATCTCAAAATAGTTATATATATAAAGTTAGTATTTTTATTACAATTGATAAGCATTACAATACCAGATACGAGACAGGTGAGCCAAAGTAACTATGTAATATATTGTTCGGTCATTATATACTTCTTATATTCTGATAAATAGGCAACATCATAAAGAAATTATCATAATTACATTGATAAATTCAACACTCAGAATAAAGCATAAATCAATTTATTATGAGTTGTCAAATAATTATATTGAAATATATGATAGGTTGTCATCGGCAGTGGACCAGTGGGCTTGAGAAGTAAAAAACAATGTTTCGTCTGATGGCTTCGGGCCCACGTAAAGTACCCAGGCCTACTGCCTCGTCGTCCATCTTTTATAATATATTATTTATTATCTATAACAGGTGACTGGCGAAATGTCCACTCCGCATCATATCATCATTTACTCATCTGTTATTTATTACTCCGAGTGATGTTTTGTGTTTTTATTACCCGACTTTAAAAAAAATAGGAGGTTTCTCAATTCGACCGTATAATATGTTTTATTATGTGTGTTAGCGGACAATTTCGTCGTTTATGAAAAGATTTTCATGATTCTTTTATTTTTTGAAAGAGTATCCTTCCAAGGTGGTCCCATTTAAATTTCTTCAAATGACTTCTCACTCACGACGAAGTGTGAAATATCTCGTCGAAGTCGGTACCACGCGCGCAATGTTTTACATATATATATATACTTTTGACCGATCGTGGTACCGACTTCAACAAGTGATTGAATTTCCTGTTCAAAGCTGTGCGCAATTTACTATTTATACTCTTAGCTGCAAACTTATATTTCAATTCTAGAGATCTTAGCACATTACTGGAACATCTCAATTAAATCTTTATGAGATATCTCTAACACTAGAGACGACAATAAAATAACCGTACCCAGTTATATATCAGCAAGGACGAATAAACCCGCACTGTGTTCGTTTTGTAATAAAATCCAATCATTGAATAAAATATTTACAAGTTTCCAGCTATTTCCGATTTGTAAACAAATGACACATAAGACAGTTTTTTTTTTGTTTTTTTTAATATCAGGAGCATAACCTGGAAATATCTTATAGCATACATAACTTAAAGTGTTGTTTAACAATAGTAGGTATTGAGTGATGCAGGCGCCATGTGAAATTACTTTTTGAGTAGTGAGGGTGCGCGTGCGCATGGGAGCAAGTTTGGTAATTTGGACGCGGAAGAACCAAACTGGACCGCACCGTACTGACAGCCTCCGTACCAACCACTTAAAAAAGTGTATATTTTAATACCGACCTTTTGTTTTTATGTAAACTTTTCAAATGTCATCTCAATGCGATATAACTAGACAGCCTTATTATAATATCTGATCTATCTGTTCTGTGTTCTATTTTGTATGTCATGCCTAATTAGCCAGTCTTTATAACTTAAATTATAAATCACGATATTAATTATTGTATAATATTTGTATGATATCACGATAAGTATTTCAACGATCTAAATCACCTCTGTATTTTGCCCCAAATTCAGTCAAGCGATATCGCGCGTCGGTTCAAAGTCGATGTAAATGTATAACTTTAATATATTTATATTTTTAAGCTATTGCATAGCTTCTATCGCGGGCTTTGAGCGTGGAGACCGAATCCAGAAATTCCGTATCGAAAATAACCTTACACCCCCCACTCCGACCAACGCAGCGGTGATACTTTAGTTTTTTTTTTTTGTTTTTATGTAATTATTTTTAGATTTTAACAAAAGATATCATCACCATCTCAGCCGACATCCACTGCTGGACTTAGGCCTTCTCCATGTCTTTTTAGGGGGGATTCACCAGTAGGTACTCGCCACGCATGGCAAGCGGTTTAGCGGGCGCGGAAGGCGCTGCTGCCCACCTTCTGGTACGTGGCCCCCTAGCCGACCCTTACGGCATCCACGCGTAGAGATGATAGGGTACAATAGTTCTAGGCCGGTAAGTACCCCACGGCAAATAAAACAATATATATAAAATTTAAATGAGAGTTGGTTGTTCAAGACTTACTGAATCGACATACTACAATTATTATTAATTTTAATGATACATAATAATGTTGACGTCGTTTTTAATGACATTTCCATGCTTATTTCAGCTTCACTCAACTCTCCTTTGGAAACGTATTGTGTACAAGAGGTCGCTCTGTGCGATAAGACCGCTCATTGATGAAACTAGTTTTGATTTAGTAAAAATTTTGTAAACTTTGCCTACGCGGTGTTTCAATAAAGCGTTTATCCGTCTATCATCATCATCATCTCAGCCATGACAATAACGATACTGATTTAGTAGAGACAGCACTGCGCCCGCAATAATAAACACATAACATTGTTGACAATCAGGAACATCTAAAGAAGCAGCTGGTACCACCGGGGGGCTGACTCTCGGTGGACAAACATCCCCGTGTTGAGGAGTCGGCTGGCGCCCAGGTTTGTGACACCCACGGACTCGGTTCAATACCATTATATATGTAATGAGCATAGTTTTGAGCGTATCTAACGATCAGAGCTAAAGTATTCAAGCTTCGTCAATTCGACAGCGAGGAAACTGTCGTGCGCCGCTTCCGCTTCCTCGTTTGTAGTTGGACAACCTCGGAGCCGCGCCGTCATGAGGATAATACAGCGAGAAACCGAATTCCTTCCCTCACTGATACACATTTTATTTAAAGGAAGTTTTTTGCACTAATTACAATATTTGTTTTACGTAATGATTAGTGACGGTGTGTTCTAAAATGGTATTATATACTAGCTCTGGAAAAAAGATTGGCATTCAAGGACAGCTCTTTGTCACATATGTCGCAACTTGAAGTTGGTATTTGGCCGAAAGGAGAAAAGCGTTCTAAAACACAACAACTGCCAGAAGGCACCGCCCGGTGCTTGGCAACAGATTTTCGACTTATAATAAGTTGAGAGTGTAACTCTAAAAGTGCTAAAGCAGTTTTGATAAAATGTATCTGGGTCCAAAGTATGTTGCTTGCAATAACTATGAAACATGTTTGCTTGAAACTTGGTCGATTGACATTGGTGATAAAGGAAGACGTACAGTTGTGATTCAGTCTAGTTGAAATAAGTCGAGTAAGTACCTATATGCAATTAAGTCGGTTTTCGTTAGTTTAATTTTATTATATCGTTATATATATAAAATATTAGAATTCGTTTAATATTGTAATATAATATGTAACTGTAAATATTTATATATATAATTCTTGAGGAGTCGAAGCGAGCGCCTCACACCGCCATCTAAAGTAAAACCTGGCGAGTAAAGCGTTACGGCTCTTAAATCAATTACACGTCAAAAAGCCGGGGGAAAGAATAATGATACATTACGAGAGCCGCATCATGGCCGTGTCCGAGCCGTAAGGGCAGGTGCACACGGGCGGCCGCGGCCGTGACGCGCGCACGCGTCTGCGATCCTAGCGCAGATAACGCGCTTCCTTCGCGGCCCTTCATTTTTTCACATCCGCGACACCTCGCCGTGCCCATGGCCGTGTCTTCGTTTGATACGCGGCGACAGTTTTGTTTTATTGCTAATGTACACAGCGCCTTAGTTTTCAACGAGGAGTGAAATTGATAAGCACGTACGAGTATAACATTACTATCAGGCTTACAAACTAGTTATATTTAGTTTGTTCATTTTGTAACTAGAATTGGTCGGTTAATCATGTAAATTAGTATTAAGTAAGTAATTAGTATAGAATAATGCTTTCTTATCTTAGTATAATTAGTTTTAAATATATAAATATTTTAATGTAACTTTTCAAACTTTTATAAATGCCACTTCGCAAAATACCTTTTAATAAATTAACACGAGGATAAAAAAATTTGAGATTGAGTTTAAAAAAAATGAACAAAAAATGGAACCGACTTCAACACTGAAAAGTTTGAAATTACTTGTTGAAGTCGGTACCACGATAGTTCACAAAAGTAACTATCATCACAATATTGTGCTCATGGTACCGACTTCGACAAGTTATTTCAAACCTTTGAGTGTTGAAGTCGGTTCCATTTTCGGTAAGTAGATATTTTTTTACCCTTTTCAGTGACGGGGTCAATTGTCATTGTGTATGTTCTCCGATGTTTTCACCCGTGACTACAATATTGTCAAGGTATGCGTACACTTTTCAGTTATTGCAGTGTAACTCAAAAGCCGCTGGTCCGATTTTGATGAAATTTAAATGGGAGCACCACGGAATATACTCTATCAAACAAAAAATAATCATCAATATCTGTTCATAAACGACAAAGTTATACGCGAACACACATAAAAAAAATGTATACGATCGAATTGAGTAACCTCCTTCTTTTTTATGTCGGTTAAAAATAGGCACAATCGCTAATTAGTTTAACTTTTCTGCATCGTCGACAAAAGGGAGTGTCCATTATAAATCGATTGGAATCCAAGATTTATTTATATATTTTAAACATTTTCAAACGCAACATTACTTTCCGTTTATGTCAATCCTAAAATGAGACACATAATATCTGACAACATATTATGTTTGAAAATAATAACCAGATTATTCTGATCTATACTTATACAATTATCATTTATTTGTTACATAATTATATACCATTTATAAACTTGACATTGTTAATATTTAGGTAGGTATTAGATGGAAATTAATTAATTTAACATATTAGTTATTTTATAATAAAAAAAATTCCACGTCGTTGTGATGCGACAGAATGTACACGGTACTGTATTAACATAATGACATCGAACTATAATTTAACCTACATATTAAGCAAATAAACAATATTCTATTCTATAATATTTGTTTTAATTGCCGTTCAAATGGTTTATTAATCAAACAAATATTTGTTACATAAATTACCGTAACCTTTGCGTGGCTTTTAAGATTAATTTATTATTAAAATCAGAGATTCACACAAATATCGTCCGTATCCTGCAGGTACCCAAGTATTTATAGAATCGTGTTGACAGTAGGAGCCTCAAGATTAAGGAGTGTGCGATGTAGATCTTGTTATATAAACTTGGCGACCGATGTCAACAATCAATGATATATTTTAATTCAAACGAAAAATAGTTTGGGATATAATTTAAGAGGACAAAGTCACCAATCGTGTTTCTGGTGAAGTAAAGTCAATATAGTAGCTACGCCAGTGACTAGCTCTGCAGTCGAGGTTTTAAGAATGCCCAAACAACACTGGATCCTTCATATACACATGTCTGAGGGCGCCCAAACGACAACAGATAGCACTTACGCCTCTCCGAACCCACCAAAACCCACCTCTCAGATATAATAGTCTCGTCGACATATTATGTGTAATCGCCAAGCGCTTCAACAGTATACTTTAATGTAGGCGATAGATATAAAGTCGGAAATGAATGAATATTAATAGTGATATAGCCGGTGTCAAAGTTGAGGACATAAATACTATACTAAAGACGGAAATAGATGTCGCGCACATCGGCTTCCTGTCGTGGCGGCGAGGACACGCGGACGGACCGACGCGACGCGCCCAGTCGCCGGCTGTCGCGCGACTGTCGCGCGACTGTCGCGCGTGCACGTGGGTCATTCCACTGAAGTTAACTGACTACTTTATTTATTTATTTCGTAAAATTGGTTTTCCATTCATTCGCCTCTTATTTATGTGTCACTTATTCCTTAAATTGACCACATGCACATTTTTTCGCTTGCTGCTGGCGCATAGATCGACGGTATATTCATATAGAGTAAATTATAGCTAACGCTCAACAAATATGAGGTAATGTGGGTAAACTCGACAACTGTATAATATTGTGATTTTTTAATTACAGTTTGTCATTACGTAATGTAATCCATCAATCTCGTGATTACCAATTATAATAATATTAAACAAAAAATACTTTCTACCTTTGAGTTTATGATAAAATAATTCTTATAATTGTCTTTATTGTTCTGTATGCATCGTAGCTTTGTGTAATAGAAATAAAATGAGTCGCTTACTTAAAATTGCATTTCTTTTGCAATTTAAATTTTATTTAAAAAATCAAATCTACATTAGAAACAAGTAAAATGGCATTGACACGTTTTACTAACAGACCCTCGTAGCGCGAGATAGTGGTGTGAGTAAACAGCACCTGTAAATAGTAATACAAATATTTTAACATTACAGAAATAAACACAGTTATGAATGAAATATAATTATATTATCGTCGAACATTAAAAATGACGTTGACACATGTATCCAGAGTTATACTTAACTCAATAATTATTAAAGTTCACCCCCGATCACAAGAAACAAGGGTGCGTCCACACGCGCCGCGGAACGGAGCCGCGTAACGAGCGACCGAGCACCGCGACGTGCGGGCGGGTCGGTCGACCGCGAACGTCACACGTAACCCGACCACAAGGTGGTTTGTGTATTTATGCTTTATTAAACGCTCTTTATTTAGTAAACGACAGGAAATTCGTCAAATTGGTTAATGAGGGGTTTTGTGACAGCCGAGTTGAATAAGTTGCAGGAATAAAATCCGTGGCATTGACGAAGCGGTCGATAGTGCTATCAGCGATTTAAAATCTATATACTGCCTAGTGACCTATATATTTATAGTATATACTGAAACTTGTATGTTTAAAAATTCCGACACATACCTTATTAATGGCCGGTGACTATTGTAACATATTGATGTATAATCTAATTAATGTAATATTAACTGTAATTCTTACAATCTTTTATCGCATTTATTAAGATTAGGATAAGTCCAGCGTTTGTCCACTGTCTCACTGTGTGTAAATCCAGGGAGTAATCAAACAAGAAAAAAAACCGCTTTCTCATAGTGAGTTCTTAGTAGGTAGTCTAATTACAAAATGATAATACAAAATCAATGTAAAGAAACAACTTTGTAAACCTGGTCGTTCAATGAGGGACAAAACAAAAGCCATCAAATATAATCCCAGAGTGACGTATCCACCTAATCTGGTCGCACTTGTCGATACCAACGGCCTGCGCGCACCTGCGGCCTGCGCGTGCGCATCTGCTCACTGCCTGTGCCCGTGGCGCCCATACTAACTATGCTCCAGACACGAGGTACCTACGCTATATAAACTGGTTACTACCATGGCGTACAGTAGGTAATACTTACCCTGAATGTATTAGCCAAAGGTTCCGGCTTTAGTGGTAAGGGTAGCCGAACATGAACATGCCGTCAGAGCGAACATGGAAGAAGGGGGTGGTATAGGTACCTACTCCTTCATATAAAATAAAATCTCGGTGAAGTGCTTCTTAGCGGATACTCCTCGAGTGGCAGAGAAGTAATACCTTTTACCGATCACCTATAATCGCAGGCGAAGGCTGGATTAGGCCCGCTTCCAACCGGTCCTTGTGGAAATCAATGGGGGAGGCCATTGTCCAGCATTGGACGTCCTATGGCTGAGATGATGATGATGATGATTGCTTCTGAGTATTTGCAACTGTTGCGATATGCATTTAAATATAGGTAGGTACTTAATTTATGTCTCTCGCTTAATTGATAATAAATTTGATTGAAATATGTAATAAGACAAAGTTTGTGACATAAATATAATCGTTCAATAGGTTTTAATTGATATTTGAAAGTTGAGATTAGACTTTAGTGAACTACGCAGGATGGTCGTTCGTTTCTTCTCCTCTTCATCTAAACCTGCGCCGGTGTGCTTTAACCTTAGTCTGTAATAATACCTATCACACACCCACAGTAGCGTACAGTAGCCGGCAAGAGTTAGTAGTAACTACCAGTTTGTCTGTGTCAAGCTAAAGTTACAAAGGGGAGTCGAAACAAAGAGTTTAATAGATAAACATAGACAGGTGATGTTATGATTGAGTTTCGATTTGTTTTATAAAAAATAAAGTGTTGATAAAAACCAGTTGACCATATCAGGTTCCAACTGGATTAAACATACCTGCCTGTAAATATACTTGTAGGGTATGCGTAGAACCGATTTTTTACCGGGTAACAAATAAAATGACTAATTAGTGTAACGTGTCTGCCCTCACTAGTCCTGCGAGTGTCGAGTGACCTGGCGTTAGGCTGAGGATCAGTTCAGGAGTGGCAGGAGTCTCTGTAGAATAGACCCCTCCTGCCACTCCAAATGTTGTGCATACCTAAGCGTGGTAACGTACCACAGCTACGTAACCTGGACCTGTATATAATAGCTAAAACAGTTAACATTTGTGTTTCGAATCCAGCTCTATACCTACATAGTAGGTTCGCCTCTTAGCTTATTATCGAATTAAGAATTTAAATTCTACGGAAAAAAGAACACCCAAAAGTATTTAATTTCAAAAGCACCCAAATACATTTAAAATTTCAAGCCTTTCGTTCAGTGCAAGCTAGTGATGCAAGATAATGATATCATAATGAAAAGGCTCATCATTAGGATAACCTCTAACCTACAGCCGACACAAGCGATGGAACTGCCGCCTGTATCCGTCACAATGATCGATTGACCGCCGTAACTACACCCCAAAGAAGGGGGATGTGTCTAGAAACCTAAGCGCAGCCCACGCTCACAAGAGCACGGAAACTTCAACCCATTGTTTGTGACATAAAGTTGAATATAACATTTGATTGTTGGCAGGTGACCGTACATTACAGCGAGCTATTTTTAGCACCCAATGACAAGCCAATGGACGAGCAGTGACGAGGAAGTGACGCTGTGTGCTGCGGCTGCGATGGCGCAGAGCGTGCGGCTGGCTGCTTGCCTACCCGTATCGCCGGTTCACTTCCCTACAGAGATAGAACACTAGTGATACACGATTATAATACTAATAAAATAATAATAATAATGTAGGACACTAGTCTTTATAGTTTACGTCGCAGACAGGTTGTGCCCTTTGACTATTCTATAATTAAAAGTATTAACTGAGTTCATTTATACGGCTGAGTTTTGAAGATGATGATAGATGATAGCTCAGCGGTGGGAGCTTCGGCTGTCAAACTGACGTACGCTTGATTGATCCCCGCCAACGGCTTGAGCTTCCGGTGAAGATAGCACTGTTATCAAACTTCCAGCATGGTGGTAGGGTACGAGTACCCGCCTGGCTACCTACCATCTGCAAGTTCGAAAAACTGTCACTAAACACATAGTACGTTCAGACAGCAGTTCTTGAGAGCCAGTAAAAATTCTAAGTCCAGCGTAATTACCTGCGTCTTCGACCACATCGTCACTGACTATCATGTGAGATGGTGATCAAACGCCAGAGTTACAGAGCACAAAAAGGCAAGCGATAGAATATAAAAGGGCAGTATTTTCACATAAAAATATTCTCAAGTAACGACCATACGATAATGTAATCAAATTATTGATATCATTACTCTCGTCGAAGAAGTACATCAACCCTCATACTTCCGTCACAAAAATATTCCTAGAAAACGATTTATTTAAGTGTTAGTAATTTATTGGGCAGTCAAATAATTAAATATTAAAATGTTTCAAACTAACGCACATTTCAAACCGATGTTATTTATTTCAAAAGCTATAACTCAGCTTCGCTAAGTCAAAATACGTCGGTATCTACGCGAGGGGTCAGCAGGTCTAAGGTTATTATCACTCGCTCCCACTCGTCAGTCAGGCAAGGAACCCGCTAGCAAATATGGAATAAAAGGCCAAGATTTTCATAAATAAACTTACAATTTACAATGATCTCACTCGCACCTGCCTCATCTAATTCCTAAAAGTCAAACAAATGACAACTATTCTCGTAAGTTCAGAATTACACATCAGGTACATAGAGGTACTCAAAGTCTTCAAACAAATAGATATTAATGTATCACGGTTCACGCGAAGGTCAGGCCTACGATCTATTAAGGTGTAAAGAGTCCATTACCGCGCATACCGATCTCGATGCACAAAAACAAAGGTACTCCACAAAACCTCGAATTCATCAATCGACAGAACAAACAAAACATTAGAAGCGTCAAAAGCCACAGACCCCTCGGCGTATTAATTTGACGCACACCGCTCTGGCCGGGAACAGCAGGTGTTCCTAAATTGTCTATGATAAATATACACCATCAATATGGAAGAGAGATGGCCACCCTTTCACGGTTTATAATGTTAACCGTAATTGTGGTCACGACGATCTATCCGGAACACTTATTAGTGGTCCGATTACATGCTCTCACAGAGCGAAACTAAACGCATTAATCGATTTGAACAAAAGCATTTTTATCTTTCTCGAACTAAACCCAGAGATCGGGATGAACAAACATCAAGTCCGTGACAGTGACGGGGTTTAGCTGATCGCGTCGCGAATCCACTCGTGTTAACGAATCGTTATTGTGACTTAGTAGTCGTTTTAATGAGGAACCGACGAGGCGCGCATCATACGGTAACGTGTTGTCGAGGGAGGCCGGCGGTCATTCCGACTTACCGACAGTTATTAGTGTCATCTCAAACTTGACTCGGAATTAAGTTCTAAACGCAATAAGCGTCCGAATAAAACGTTTGAAATATGATTATGTGAGGCGAGTGCGCGGTTCGCTGCGAGCGGAGCGTCGCGTCCGCCTCGCGCGTTCCGAAACTCGTTCTGGAATCGACCTCTTAGATTATATTAATGCCGGGACAACCGCTCGATGACTGACTGTAGGAAACGTACCTAATAAATGTATTTTAAATTATATTCTTCATTTTTTTTAACATTAAGTTCATCATTTCTTAATTATGGTAACATTTGAGTTGATTCCTCTTGGCCCTCGATACTTAACAATCGAGTGCTGGACGAAGAGAGCCGGGCCGCGCCGGTGCTGGACACTAGTGCATAACTCGAGGATCACGAACAGGCGGGTATGGATAACGAATGTTCGCGAACAGCCACGAGCGGCGCGGCGCGGCGCGGCCGAGTCTGTGTCTGTGTTTAGCGTTTCACTAACTGGCCATATTTTAAGTGGTATACACATAATAATTTATGTCAACGAGATTCTTAATCCGCGGCAATAAAGTGACAGTCTAAATAAATTTGTGCGACTACACGGAAGGTCGTAAGCGCCGTCGGCACCGCTGCGGTGTGAGCCGTTTCGTCCCGGAGGGCAGGAGCGAGGCGCATAGATCCCACGCGCCGGCGAGCCCGCGCCAAACTGGTCGATCGGCTTCGGCTCTCGACTGTTGCGCAACGCGGAGACTACAGTTGGTTTCCAATTTTATGTTGACCGGTTCCGAAGTCGTCTTAGCCTTCTAATTTAGGCTCGTTTAGATTGGAAAATACGTCGTCCCCGAGATACCGAGCCGCGGTGAGATGGTGCGCTGTCACCGTTCCACCGACGCGGCCGTACCCGTGCGCCCCGCACGCCGCGCCGCCGCCCCCGCCGCCCGCCAAACGCTCTCAACGGCATATTAAGATGCCTACATATTGTGAATCTATCGCCCTGACCGAGCCATTAATTAAACACTTTATGACTGACGCGTCACTGTGGGATTTTTGAGTAAAATATTCGATGTATGTTCACGTACGGGACATTTTATCTCAAACATCGATCCACGTGAATAACATTTCGCCTTTAGTTAAATATATGAAAAGTAGAGAGATGAGACGCAACGATGTCGTACATAAACTCCCGCAGTTAAGAGGAAGCGCGACACCGCACGCTGCTGCGGTACACAGGTACCCACGTCCGATAACCACTTACCATTATTAGCGAGTGCCTACCTACGTTTGCTCGATTGCCACCTTTTGCATAAAAAATATTTTAGCAACTTTCTTTTTACGTCAAACTAGTAGCGCCCCGCGGTTTTACCCGCGTGGTGATGATTGATGATGATGAAAAGTAGCCTTTGTGTTAATCCACGGTTTAAACTATCTCCATACCAAATTTCACCGAAATTGTGTGCTGTTTGACCGTGAAGAGGTAACAAACATACACACATCCACACAAACTTTCGCATTTATAATATACGCACGAAGCGTTATGCTTCCACTTTCTTAATGCGTACTGCCAAGGAATGGAACTCGTTGCCCGAGTCTGTGTTTCCCGATATGTACAATCCTGGAGTCTTCAAGTCGCGAGTGAATAGGTACCTTCTAGGTTTGCGTGCTAAATCCTAGACAACGTCATCACTTAACATCAGGTGAGACAGTTGTCAAACGCAAACTTATAATATATAAAAAAAAAAAAAAAAATCAGTAGGATGTTAAAGTGAATATGGTTCGTCTTTAATTTTTTTGTTCACTTAAATACCCCCGCACTAGAATTCCCTGTGTCGCGGGAGGCATGGACACACACAACACAGCAAACAAACATATAAGACCCGGGACAAACACCCACATTTATCGCACAAATATTTGCCCCTGCCGGGATTCGAACCCATGGCCCTGAAGAGAGATATCATGTCACTGACCACTGAGCCACAACGAGCGTCAAGAACATCTGTATAAAAAGATAATACAGTAAAGTTATGGATGCAGTTTAATCAGATTTCTTGTGACATATACGAGTAGATGCACTTGTACAGCCGGTTATCCGACATTATCCGTTCAGTTGTTCTACAATAAAAAGTATTCTCAGATGTTCTGTATTAGAGTGTAATGCATTTTCGTTTATTCAATTTAGGTAGGTACGGTGAAGCGGTGATAGCTCAAAGGTGCGAGCGTCGGCTGTCAAACTGACGGACGCTGGTTCGATCCCCACCAACGGCTTGAGTTTCCGTGAAGGTAATACCGTTATCAAATTCCCAGCATGATGATGCGGTATACTGTTATTGGTACTCGCCTGGCTATCTACCACCCGAAAGTTCGAAAAACTGTCACCAAACACATAGTGTGTTCAGGCAGCAGTCCTCGAGAGCCAGTGAGCACTCTAGGTCTAGCGTGAGAACATCTTCGACCACATCGTCACTGACCATCGAGTAAGATAGTGGTCAAATGCTGTATAAAGAAACACTCTCAGGCGCTATAGCTCTCAGTGGTCACAAACATATTAACATACAACACAAATGTATCTTTTACATTTAAAGTATTTTTGGGATCAGGTCAAAGATTACACATATTGAAGCATTATTCTGGGTGGACACCACCGAGGGCCGACTTATGTTCGAGCGATAGAATACACTGAATAAGTGAAATTAGGAAACAGCTGTGATGGTGAGCACAGAGACGCATTTGTAGCTAAAGTTAAAGACAGAAGTGTTAATTACGCTTCAAGTGAACTTACGTGCCTCCTCGATTAATAGCATGCGTGCAGTTGGTGGTGTGACGCTTGGTCGGCGGGTCGGCGGGTCTGTCGGCGTCGCGGCGTCAGCGTCGGTGCTGCGTCGGCCCACGCACGCCAGTACAAATACTGTCGGCGGGGGCGCGCGCACAAATCAACGCGAGTGAACGCGCGCGCCCCCGCCGGGACCCCCGGTGGCTGCGGGGCACTGCGCGCGTGCAGGGCTGACCAGCACAACATTGAATATACATTTAAACGACTAGACATTAAAAAAAAAAAAAAAATATATCGTTTGACATTTATCTTGAAATATTTGTGTAACACACATTTCAATAGTGTTGGTAAATATTCAGTCAATCAATCAAATAATTGTTTATTTATACACCTCACAAAGGGTTCCATATAATAGATATACATTTCAGGAGATGCAAAATATAACAAACCTATATATTGACATAATATCTACATATCTATCTACATACACCATTGGGCAAACGCGACAGTAGGTAAAATAAGAACGACAGCATATAAGTACATACAAGTGTAAGTACAGGTAAAAAACGCAGTAGTTACAGTGGGCAGCCCTGTGTGCGCGCCTGGCGCTGGCGGCGCGGCCCCCCGCGGCGCCGAGCGCGCCAACATCTCTCACCTCGCGCCCGGGATCTACAATATAAATGTGCCATTCGGTGCAGCGCGAGCGAGGACGGCGTGTCCGTCGACAGCACCGGTCGCAGCCGGTCGGCACGGTGATACAACATGCAGTGACCATTCGCCACAACATCGAGATAACACAAAATATTAAAAGACCATGTTTACCATGTATCTCGTTTCACCTCAAGTGAACTACCGGTATCCCAAATTTCATCCATATCCGTTCAGCCGTTCTGTCGTGATTGAGTTACAAAGCACAAGTACAAAAAATATTAGTGGGACACAGAGAGTTAACATGATGACGTTTTATTTGAAACAATGAAATCTTTCCTCTTTATAATAATTATAGGCGTTTGGTTAACCGAACTCAATAATACTTTTAACAAAACGACTATATCAAATAAAACTAGATGAAAATGTTCCTTATTCGTAACAAATTTAAGTTTAAATATCAACGACGGTCTACTACCCCTCCGTCTTACGAATTCGAATCCTTCACGTACTGACGTTCAGACGATCTCACGCGAGTTTAACTTTTTGTTCCCATACAACAGTGCACATCGCCGCTAGAGAAGGTTTCACTTCAAAAATACCACCTATTAGAAGAGTTTATGTTGGCTATAATTCTGATTGAAAAAAATGATTTCATTTGGCAATTTATTAGTGAAAAAATATTTTCAAGCGACCATATTTTTCGTATATCGAAAATTCTTGCTCTTGTACTGTGTCTTACACCAGAAGAAAATAGATTAACAAGTCTTAAAATGTGATTAGTAATCTTTTCTCCGGTTAACTTTAAGACTGTTGGCTCTAAGTTGTTTGTATCATGCTACCTGGCGCGGTGAGACTTCCATTATCCCGGACACAGCTATGTCATACATTATAAAATAAATACTACGATCTTTCGTTTCACGTGCATTTTACACATGCCATCTAATTATTGACGTGCATAACATAAATTACTTTCAAATAGATTTGAGGTGAAGATGTCACTGTTATCAAATCCCCAGCATGGTGGTAGGGTACTTTCGAGTACCTGCCTGGCTAGCTACTAACCTCAAGTTTGAAAAACTGTCACCAAACATACAGTGTGTTTAGGCAGCAGTCATTGAGAGTCAGCGAGTATTCTAGGTCTAGCGTGATAACATCTTCGACCACATCGTCACTTACCATCAAGTGAGATACTGGTCAAACGCTAGATCTATACAGTATATAAGAGAAGATAATTTTATTGTAAACTTTTTATACACATCCGCTATTGTCAAAGCTCAAAATAAAAATAAGAGCCGATCCGATATTAAACATCACGAATAAACTATCATTTAGTAAACGAGTGCAAAGCGTCGCTATTACAGGTCCTTACGAAGATTGTCCCTTGAACTCGTTCCTCCGGAGGGATGCGACAGGACTATTATATTATTAGGACCGTTTTCAATAATGATAGGGCCGGGAACGCGACCCCCTCCCCCCCCGGCCCCGCCGCGCCTCGGGGGACTAATCGCGAGCCACAAAAACTTTGGGCACTTCATTATACCTACAACGTACGTGAACGTTGATAACCTGAGGCCCAGTGTCGGACACCGGCTCCGGCGCTCCGGCGCGGGACTGCCCTGGCCCTGCGTGCGCCTGCGCAGACACTTCATTTCGCATTCCTTTCCAGTGAGCGCGCGGAGTCCGACTGGACGTTACAGGACAGGAACCAATTAACTAACCACAGTTTTTAATTTAGACTCACGAGCAATAAGAAAAATAGCAACGGAAAACGAACCGAACCTCGAAACGGCACCGACAAAGCTCGCGCGACAGACGAACGCAGATCTGAGGGTGAGCAGACAATAGTCGCGCTAAAAAGAAGATCGGGCTTTAGAGTCGCAAGAATTTGGAAACGAAATTCGCGGATCGCATTTTGCGAATACTATCGCGTGTTACCGCATTATTATTTAAGTTGGGTCTTTTAAAAATGTTTCGGATGGTCCCGAGAGCCTGGAAGTGGTTTTTTTGGCGGCGCGTGCGCGTGCGCGCGCAGTAATCGGCGCTCGGCGCGGCCGGACGCTGCGGCGTGCGCTTTTTGTAGCAAACTACGTAGAACAGCCCGATACCTCCTATTAATGTAATGATCCATTCGTGGATGGCTGTATTGACACCTTCCAATTTATTTATTTAGTTCAATCAAATTGTAAAATATGATTGCTAGGAAGCTGGCGGTAATATTTGACTGTTTGATGATAGAGTCGCGAAGACTGAGTATTTGACATATTTTTTGTGATTTTTCCTGTTTTCTACCATTGACTTGACTAGAGCTATTCAAAGATGATAGATACATTTAGAACCTAACATTATAATGATGTAAAACTTATTATTTTATATAATCATACTATTTATATATATTATATATTCATTATACAAAATTACGTTTCTTAAGTTACTCTCAAGTCACCTAACTCTGCTTACCCTAGTCCATCCCTAGTCCACTGTGTTTATGCTGCGTAAAAAAGAATAGTTCATACATGTATGCAATGACATCACATAAAAAATCAAATATCGAAACGTTTATAGGAACGCGTATTACCGAATCAGTACCAATCATTGGTTAATTTTTCATAATAAAAAACCTTTAAAATGCAATTCAAATAAAGAAACATAATATTTTTAAAATCTTTATTGGGGCACATTAGACACAATAGTCCGTCTATTGCGCCCCAGTATCGCCATTTATTTGACGGTCATTTTTCCCTTGCGTTTGCCTCTGATCTTCCTTCCACGCCCATGTCCATTCAATGTCCATGTAAACAACCAGAACACTGCTCACACTAAATATAGTCCCATTTTTTGTCTTCATATGACTCCAGGAAGTGATTACAGATGATTTTTCTTTTCATCAGAACAAAAAAGTTTTGGTCACTTTCAGAAGAAGAACTTAGAACTGCAGGTGAATGTTTCCGCTTTCTTTTCGTTAAAATCATTTGCTTCTCTTTAATGTTATTTTTTTCCTGAAACAATCTGCGAATAGTCATATTTCTGATGTTAAAACTTCACCATTTTTGCTTCCTCCTGCTCACTTGTTGTTGGATGTCTGTGAGGGATTGATCAATTGTAAAGTTTTAGTTTGTGTTTCGTCTTGGGATGCAGCAGTTTTTGTAATTATATTAGCTTCAGACTTTAGTATATGAATGTTTTCACTAGATTAATCAGCAGTACTATCAAATTATTCAGTAAATAGAATTCATGAAATAGTATTATTATTATAATTACTTACTCAATGAAACCACACTCACTACGAGAAACGAAACGTAATTGTTAACACTAAGGTCTTTGTTAAGTTTACAACAAATTTTCACTGTCATACATTAGTCACTTTTTCTCACTCAAATCAAAATGAAACCGGCAGCAAATCGCTCGCACGTCCCCCTATTACGCTGTGACCACAGATAACCCCCTAATAGGTTATCTGTGGCTGTGACTGACCGCTCCGATGAATTTGGCGCCAAATTTGAAATGAGTTTGGCAATTATTAAGGTGGAGTAGGTATTTTAGTAATAGGCACGCGGGTATTCAAGTGGGGAGCGTTTGCCTGGTTTACCCTAAAGATTTTTTTTATTGTAAGAAAAACACGTATCATTCACGAAGACCACCAAATTAATAACACATTACAGGAACGAGCTTATAAGTTATTGCTATATCACCGTAGCGTTATGCTGTTACGGTGTAAGAGTTGTAGCTAATTTGAAAATTAATCGTTTCTCATATCGAGAAATGACGCAACGAAATGCAAACAAACAATAATAAAGCAGATAGCTAAGAATGAATACAAAAGACATCCCGAGGTGCAGATGCAGGTAACAAAAGGGTTTGAGACCCTTAAAACAAAATTCGGTCGAACGTAGCTCCGAGCGATCGCTGACCGCCGAGACGTCTCGTTCTTTTTACATCACAAAAAGTAATTTAGACCACGATGACGGTATCCAAGATGATAACAGGAATCCCGTTGCGTAGCCTCGGGTGCTCGCCACTCGTGTGCCCAAATTTATACCATCGACGAGGTAAGCTATAAGATAAAAATGATATCCGAGTTTTTGTCTCCGAGCTAACGATTGTATGCAAGCTCAAAACGGCGACCTCAGGAGACGCCGAGACCGAAATCGGCGAGCCGGCGCTGGGAGCCGGGTGGCGACGCCGGGTGCCCGGGGCTGCCGTCACTCACCCGCTCGTCCGTCAAATGTCATTCGAATCGCAACACAATAGGATAGACTCTGCAAAAATGGGTACGCGTGTCGCGGTCGCGACATCCACAACAATGGCCGGAAAAAACAAACAATCGAATAGAAATCGAAAACAGAATTTCTTTCTGATGCGCCCAAACGGGATTTCGAAAATCCGGTTTTATAATTTTTGTTTGGTTTGGCTCCCGGCCCGAGTCTGCTCCGCATCCCGTCACAATCTTCAATATGGCAAAATAGTTCTTAGACTCGTATGTTTATATTTTGCTATGTTTGTTTCTACAATATAAAATGATTTAATCATATGTACTTAGAGATACGCAGTCCGTCGCCATTACGTCACTGTCAGTGAACTGCTATCGGCGCGAGGTGAAGCCATTACAATCGAAATCTTTACCTGCTGAATAAATTTTCAGGTTAGCCTTGCGACAATAGTCTTTATTGCGTTAACGGCAAGATGCACACAGTGAACAATGGGAGGCGGCCGGCCAGAGGTCAGACGTCCGGAGTCCGTCGCGGACGTCACTCGCGACACCTGCGGCACCGCCAACTCGTAAATACACGAGAATAGATCCACCTTGAAGTCTCCGCGCACTACTGTCCCTGCAGCCGTATACCATGACTACAGCACCAATCTTACTACATAATATCGACAAGATTTACATTTATTGACATAATAAGCAGCGATACAATTACAGACAAAGTATTTTTTATTGGCCCTCACGTGCCTCATGTGCGGTGGCCTAAAGCCTAGAAGGCATCACGCCCATAAGAACTTTGACTGACGACTTATTAAAAAATCGTTAAACTGACATGATCCTTTTAATCAATAAAAGCAACGAGTAGATATCAAAAATCTTTGAAAAACATAAAAAAATATGTTTTTAAATGGTTGTATCTCAAATAGAATCCTATCTGTGCATTGTATCCAGTACAATGATGTAACACATCCATTACTGATGATAACTAAGCAAATGTTGCAAAAGTTTTGTGTTAAATACGCATAGCCATATTCATCGTTGTTCGCTGTGTACCGTTTCGAACAAAATAATAAAATGGAAATATGGAATAATGCAAAATTATTTATATATAGAATACGATACAGACGTGCTTATACGCAATTTGTTCTAACGCTTACTTATCATCAAAAAACTTGCAACAGAAGCCAATTCATATTTGTAAAATATAAAACTTCCCCTAAGCATGAAAAAAAACCAGATGATCTTATAAAAAATCGTCAAAGTATCGTAAAAGCATTAGCTACAAAAACTATGATTGTTAAAAGGTGAGAAAATCCGCTAATTAGCACCTTGAGAACAAGTACCCCGCGGGAGCGCGCAGCCGCCGCGCCGCGCCGCCGCGCCGCCATTGTCGTACTATGAAACTATAATTAGGTTTTGTGCAGGTACACTATGTGATTGAACAAAATCCATTTCGCCAGGGAAGCTTATTTTTACACCTCGATGAGCAGTAATTACAGGAACCTCGACCACAATATGTCACCCCGAAATGAACCAGTCACGATTAGTAATTGGAACGTTTAGAGGTTGTGCAATAACGGCAGTTTTACGGCCGCCCGGAGAACTGTTAAAATGTAAATTACGGCAAAAAATGTGCAGTATCGTTTGTCCCTTTGTGAGCTCGTGCTCGCCTGTTGACGCTCGTGTAATTAATGCGCGAGAGTTCGCCGGTACCTGCTTCGGAACAACCCGACGCGGCGCATGCGCACACTCAGGTGCATAAGCTTTATTTGTATTCTTTTTTGCTTCCGTTTCCCCTTTGCATAAATTATATTTGCGACATGTCTACGCTCACTACAGGTGAAAGATTATGCTCGTAAGTAATTAATATATCGCCTTTCTCCATCTTTATAACATGATCTCTATTTCCAATGTATATTATGTGATGATTACACATTTAAGAATAATAGTAATTCGGCGCCGAGCCAATGTCAGTAAAGATAATTATTTTTATTTGTCGAACTAGTTACAGATCACTGAGCGCTTTGTTATCTATCTCAATCATCTCTACTACGATGTGTCTGTACTCACTATGAACCTTTCACAGATTGTTATTGGGTTCAAATTTATGTTTACCAAAATTGTATCTCGCGTATCTTCGTCTACAGATGCTTTTGCACCATTTTGACTCCATAGGGGTTCGATTTAAAGTCGTTTTTCAGTTGCATGTTGCGTGTGCGGTGTCACCTGGCCGGCGCGGTCGGCAGCTGGGAGCATCACTTGACTCCCGCGAAAGGGATGCTCCTGAGAATGTAACGGACGGTGCCGGAGTCGGTGGGAATCTCGCGAGATCGGTGACTTACGAGACCAGTCTACATCTTACACACAATGGGAACGACATAGGTACACACATCTTTTACCAGTTTAAACTTAATTTGAAAAATAAATATTCTATCCAGGCCGGATTGGAATTTGATATGATAACGATTTGTTAAACAGAGGTATACGAAGAACATTAGTTTTCTAGTTTGCTTGAGTGTTGGTGTGTGTCGGACTACGCTACGTTTGAGAAAACTGCAAAACCAATACAATGTTGTTTTTACGTCAGACTATGCAAATAATGTGTTAAGTAGAGAAAAAACAGATACCGATAGCTTTTTGTGTTTTACCTTTGTGCGTCCACAAGTGAGAGTCACAGTGACTTCAGTGACACTCGCCGTGGGCAAGGATGCGAACGAAAAAAGGTAGAGCAACGTGTGTGCAAAAAGATCCATCAACGGATCTTTACTGTGGATTTCAGCGGACCGAGGGAATTTGTCTGCTTTTAAAATTAATTCATTATCCACCCGCACATACATTATCATTACATAACATTACATAAGCATTATCTTCCAGAGTATTCTGAGCTCTATGTAGTGAATGGTCCAGGTATGTGGTGGCTGGGTACATGGTTTCTATCACATAAATAACAGAAGTAAGTTATTTGGCTATAAGATAAATAACATCAATACAAATGATGCAGGTAGTCATATGATAATATTGAGAGGCGTAATGTGTAACTGTGGTCATAAACTGCAGCTGGAGCTATATCGGATGATCGATGACGATATCGGATAAATGTCTGTATCTGTATCTGATGAAGATATTATAATATAATTGAACTGATTAACTCTTAAACTAAAGCATCGAGAGTGCCAGGGTCACTGACCAAACCGTCGCGACTCTCGAACGTCAAAACGAATATAAAAGGAATAATATGAAATATTAATGAAAATTATTTAAAAAACAAACTCTTTTAGGCTGAGTGAAAATATTGGACTTTTTTTTTTACTATTATAAGTTTGCGTTTGACAACTGTCTCTTTTAACGTAGGTCAAACTAAGAGTTCTAAGATTAACTGCAATAACATGGTGCTGGGCGGAACTGACGTTCCAATTTGTAAGGAAGGAAAACAATCGGACGGCTAGTGAAGTGTTACTATAGCTTAGATGGCAAAGCAACAGGAAGGTATTCTGTTGTCGTAGGTTCAAATCGATGCCGATTTAAAAAAAAAAAATTTGGCTTTTGGTCACGTAGTTTGCTAATGTTCTGTCCAATAATAGAACAGTAACTATACACCCGGTGACGGGCAGGTAACCATACCAAAAGAAATACAGTACAGAAATACAGTTGTAAACCACAGATAAAGCACAGTGGCATAAGTAAATATAAGTAGTTGTTCCCTTGATGCGTAATGCAAATAAGTAGTTGTTCCCTTGATGCGTAATGCAAATAAGAAGTATTCGCTATGTTATCAAGCTCCGCGGAACTGTAACGTCAGTCCAGATCAAATAAATGACATTATAAAAAAAGTGCCACGAAGAGAAACACGACTCCACCGTCTTGTTTAAGCGGGCCACAGCGGGCCGCAGCGGGCCGCAGCCGGCCGCAGCCATCTCGCCGATTTTCTAATAGATCACATAACATGAATATTCCCAAAACGAGTTGCCGTGAGATCCGTTAGAGGTTTTATGTAAATGATTAAGTTTATGGCATCGCTTCCAGTTTACATTCTCTGAACGAGAACTCGCCTCATATCCGCGGGTAAACACAGATAACGTAAAATATTGCCTTCAAATTATAGAAAGTATAATTTATGGCGTGCAATAAAAAACGCATTAGCAACAAAATAACTAACTTCCTAATACTTATAATGATTGACGCATAATCTGTTTACTGACCTGAGGGTGTGAACTTCGCTAGTACCTATATAGGTACGCCGCCCGCACCGCCCGCACCGGCCGCGCCGCCCGCGCCACAATGCAGCGCCGCTCTTCTAACAGACGATCAGGCGTGAGATTAACCGAGTTAGGCAAATTGTTGTTTCTATGATAACATCTCGCCGTTGATAAATCTGACTATTTGCTCAAATGTAAGCACCTATTCAATTGAATTTGATTACCGTGTACCCGTGTGCCCGTGTACCGACGACAGAATAAATTCCTGAGAATTTACCTTCTGCGCGGTCGGAAGATCCAGTTGTGGGAATAACAATGATCGCCGTTACGTAAAAGTGACCGTTCAATACGATTGTTGTAATGAAAGGAATTCGATTAGTATGCACCTACGGGAGACGTTACACATGACATGTGTGTGACTCGGGCGCGGGACGCGGGGTGCGGGGCGCGGGGAACGGTTCCAAACTCGTTCATGTCCAAACGTCTCGTAGAGAGCATTGTCGACGGCGCGCTCAGAACCGGACGCTGGCTCTCCGCCATCGATAAAACGGTTACAAGCTCTATAAAACCAGCCCAGAGACATCTCTTTGTGATCTCTAGGCCGACCACCCCGCACCCTTCCAACCGTCCGCGGTCCGCGTCGCCCATTCATCACGCGAGATCAAAGGAATTCGTATAATCAGCTGATAACGCCGGACACTCTAACCTAACGGTCGGGTTTTGATCAATTATCCGATCGACTAGCTTAGTCCCCTCGCCCCTCGCACCCCCCGGCCCGCAGCGGCATGACAGCATCCACTCTTAACGAATTTCAGACTCTCGTAGAGATTGAAAGCTAACCTGTTCGTATTTGTACGAGGGCCGCTTAGAATCACGCAGGTGACGTCTCGGAGATATGGGCCGGGGACAATGGTCGGGAGAAAGCGAAGGATGCCGAGGGCGAGATGGTATCGCGTTTCGTGAACTCCGTCGATCTCTAATTTCCAATACAATGGGCGCGGAAAAAACTCCTAAAATAAATGTGTCACAGTGCCACCCTCGGGTGCAGACAATGGACAAAAGAGCCTTCGCGAGTGTGCGCGGGCGCGGGCGCGACCGGCACAATAGAGCGCCCACGCATCCTTCGTCTGCGGAGTGCAGCAGGGTCGGCACACGTGCGCCCGCGCCGGCGAGGCGGAGGCCCAGCCGCGCGTCATCCGACTCCCAAAATCATGTAAATCACCTCGTTCTCGGTTCTCGAGGTGAAAGTTGAAGAACACGAGAAAAGTAAAAGTGCGCGACGAGCCGTTGTCGCATCTGCCGCGTTCCAATATCATATTATGTTAATTCACTTTGTCGATATGCGGGGGCGGGTTGCGGGTTGCGGGCGGCGGGCGGCGGTAAAGGGTTTGTTGCGATTGTGGGCCCTTATCGTGTTTGGGTACACAATGAAACGCTCCAATTGTGTGTTCACAAAGAGTCAAGAGGACAAAAACTCATCTCTTTAAGCGCATTCATTTGAGCCGGTTTTCCTTTTCAATAATCTCTAGATATCGGCCAATCTGTAGCGACGATCGCGCCTCTATTCCATCTACGAACGATTCATTATCAGTTTGACGTCGTGTTCTGTGATCGATGATTTATGCTTTATTTGATATGCAGAATACCTACTACAGAACGCACTCTACGTTGTATTTCAATCGTTTTATAGAACAAGTTATCGATTTATTATAATATTGAACATTCTAAAACTTCTTCGGCTTCAGATATATCTAATTTGACACCTTTTTTATCGATTTGGCCGCATCTTAGATATATAATTGAAGATGAAACTGTCCATTTTGAAATAAAGATATTTTACGTACCGACTTGACAAGAGTATAAAATGTTGTGTTCCAAATGTTCACCTTGCACCGCGTTACCATCGATTGACACAGTGACATTTAAAAAATGTAATAAAACTATATTCGCGAAAGCGAGCGGATGAAATACGAGAGAACGAATAGTTTCAATCACATTCCTGATTGAATCGCTTGATAATAATGTTCTAACAGGAACCGTCGGGAAGACATAGTGTCATCGACAGAATGCCAATTGCGTCCTCAAAAACAAAACATCAATATCTTTCAGTGCGAATCCTACTTACACATGAGCAAAGTCAGATGACGTACTGATATTTGGACAAGAGCGAAAGATCACCTACTATCATTATATATACTGTTCCAAAATCTTAGATATTTTTTGTGAGTAAACAAAGAAATGTCATGTCATGCAAACTCACTGACACAGCGACACGCCAGTTGTCCAAAACATTTTACACGAGTGAAAAATGTGTTTGTCTCTATTTCATGTTTTTTGTGGTGTATCTGGTTATATGATGTTATCTCAAAAGATACTGAACTTTCTAAATCAAGATAGTTTTAGCAAACGTAAATATACTTTTAATGTTTATTAAAATACACTATTTTTAATCTATTCTGTCCTTTTGTCTGTAAGAGTTTGCACTAGCGATGGGAGCGCTGTCGATTGTATAACTATACGCTACAATAACTACGATATTTTTTTTATTTTATTATATTTTTTTACACACTCATACCTCCGCACTAGGATACCCTGTGTCGCGGGAGGCATAGACACACGCGATCACAATACACAAACATCCAAGACCCGAGAACAAACATTTTTGCTCATCACAGATATGTTTACCCCGGCCGGGATTCGAACCCGCGGTCGCGGTTCCAAAGTCAGTGTCGCTGACCACTGAGCCACACGACCGCCGATATATACGTTTCATGTACATTTTATGATTTGCAATAAAAGGGTGCTGTATTTTTTAGGACATTTTTAGGTATCGACCAATCACTTTACAATTTATTCTGACAATTCTGAAAAACTGCCTGATTTGAAGCCCGATTTGTTGCCATTGATAGTAAACCTATCGCTAGTGATATTACCAGTTACGTTGAGTTGGCACATTTCATGTTCCACTTATATTGGTTGGCTAATACAGACACATCATTATAAAATATATGTTTTGCGCTGTTATTCCCTTTGTTTACATGAAATATGTAAGATGTTGGTACCGTGCCAATGGTAACCGTGTATAAGTCATGGTTCGGCTGCGGTTCAAATAACGCCATTTGTGGCTAATGGATCGACCGCCATCGCGTCGACGGCAATCTCTTAAACGCCAATTTGTCGTAGGGAGAGTTTACACTGCGCGCCATATGTCGCGGATCGCGGCGTGTGGACCCAGCACGTGCGTTTTAATTGTTCCATTATGTCTAGTTTAGGGTCACTTTGCTGTGATCCATTGCGACTATTATAACCTTTAGCTGCAGCAGTTTATTTAGTAGTAGGAACCAAACTAAACTTAAATTAGTTAACAAACTATCTCTGGGATAATTATGTATTAAGATTAGTACGTACCTACTTGGTTTTATTTTAAGACAATTATTTTGAGATGATCGGTTCGAACTTGAGTTAATTCCATGTAATATATTTAAAAAATAATATTAATAATGTTGATGTCAGTAATACTGTCCATGCAAATGCTATGAGTGAAATAACATTATTAAGTAATGCATTTAATTAGTAGTAATAAGATAAAATTATACACGTGTTGGTTAAATATCGGACAGTGGATTGTGAAGAACCGAGCCCAAACAAACAGACATATATACGGGTATGTCCGGTGATATGTCACGGGACGGGTCTTAACTGTCATTCACGAGTCAGAACGTTACAAGTTTTCGGTAGGTAGTCTATGTCATTATGAAAATCTTTGAAACTACATTTCGCGAAATTTACGAAACCGCCAAAAGGCACCAAAGGTCATTCGCTACTTTAAACAAAAAGCGTTGTCCCCATGCCAGTCCTATTGTCCCGCGGTTCGCCGCGCGCCGGCGGGCTTGTTCCCAAACGTAAATAAAAGCAGATGTTACTACACTTCAAATCGTAACTACATATTCACACTTGTCATATATGAGAAATCTAATATTCCATTTGAAACCTTATCCACGAGAGATAAAGATTTATTTTTTAAGTACTTAGATTTGGTGACTTGGATTGTTTCGGATAGTACACGTCTCAGGGTTTCGCAGACTGCGTGTGTGGGTAGTTTTACTAACCGAAATTGTAATAGCAGAGTTTAATAAAACTCTTATCGAACAAATATGGCATTGACAGCCGAACGTATCGACGCGATCGACGAGCGAAGCCGGGGTTACGCCGTAGCTTTACTTTTCAAATTAATTTCAACCAAAGCTATTGCCATAAAAATATTAGAGAGTATTCATATTAAACAGCGTTTTATGTACGCAATAAAACGTCGGTAGTATCTGGTGCGCGCTAATTTTTTCACAGCTTAAAGAGTTTCGTGAACAGTTTGTAAATCAATCAATTATGCTGCTTGTCAAAATTAATATTGCTTTTTATGGATGAAACGGGATTTACGGAGAAGAAATCGAAAGCGGCGAATCAGATCGACGTATAAGGAGAGCGATTATCACTTCTCCGAAAACGGCTAATAGATAAGCCTCAGCTTATTAACGGAGATTGTAGATTATACTATATTATAGTTCAGGCTCAGCTCAGGTGTCGCTGACGGTATGTTTGCTCAGTTGGCAACGGCTATTAGTCGGCGTCGGCGGGTCAAAGCAAGGCTTTACTTGTAATATTCACTTTATCTACAACTAAATCCGGTTTCATACCTTAATATTCATATTTATTATTAAGAATTCTTAATAATGTGTACGTTTGACGCTAAACTGTAATGTGTATATGAAGCTACCCGATGCTGACTCCATCGTCACTTGCAATTAATTACAAGACGTATGTCTCAATTATACTATTCTGTACTCATATTTGGAATCGATTAAAGAAAATTGTAAGTGAAACTTGTGTTCCAGACGTTTCGTCGATCACTGCGGTCGACATCTTCAGTGGTTCAGGTCCGAGCGGCGACAAGAGCGTAGAACTCTCCTTCGCGGCGTCTTCTCTGTTACTGAAGATGTCGACCGCAGTGATCGACGAAACGTCTGGAACACAAGTTTCATTTTGACCACGGCCAAACAGCCCGGAAGCAATACATACAACATGCAACGCCGGTCGTGAAAGCCTTAGAGTTTACATATTAAAGAAAGGTTGTTAACTCTAACAATTATTATATATGTTCTAAGTCATTGTACATAATTTATTGATCACCAACAAATTCTATATGAACCACGACGCCACCAGTTCTATCCATGCACACAAGCTCATAGACACAAACCATCACTGTGATTACATTAGCAATTCTTCTGGTCAATAAAGCGACGCGCGCACTTGTTAAACTATGAATGTGCATCATTCCACTCGAGTGAGTTCCGCGATACGATACTCTATGACATTTGGATGTTGTGTTCTTCGCTTAATCATTTCCTGCATTAAGCGTCACAGTATACGTGGTAGTAGTGGGTGATATTTACTCTAGTATTGGTTTCTAAAATGAACTCTTAATTCCAAAAGTGATAAATGTTCGCAAAACGTAAGATTTTTATGTATGTTTGTATATCATCAGCTATACTTTTACTTAAATTTTTATTTAAAATTCGTTGGTCTCATTTCTGATTTATGACTGAATCTTATAAGTGAAGCTATTGTATGTAAAAATATTATGAATGTATATATAAAACGAGTTCGTTGAGAGTGAAAGTTCATCCCGTTTGTTTATAACGATTAAGTGATAAATCAGGCAATAATGTTGACTGAGATTATAGATAATATGTTTAAAACAACTTTATATTGAAGCTGTCATATTAATTGATGCAACCCAATTGTTCTATTGCTAAATACGATCTAATGTTTTATACAGTAGTAGTTAGTACCCTTTACTTGATTTGCTTCGAATGTAAAAATAGCTAATTGAATAAAATTTCCATACCCTAAAAAATACAAACTTACGCACACTAACATCAATTTACTTAGCGGTGAATAGTAAGTGTCAATAAATAAAGTTCACAGTTACAAAGGTGAGGGCCTAACCAGCATGGCTCTTGAAATTTATGACGAATTTCGAGGCAGAACAAAATGACAGGGCATTCGAAAATAAATTAAAATTATTTTTAAAAAGTAAATGGTATGTATTATGTTTTCGAAGAGTTTTTGAGGATAGAGTATGACACAATTAGATTAGATTAATATACATACGCTACGCATTAAGGTATATGTGCCTGTGCGCTCTTACCCATATTGCCCGTCCGGGGTCATTTATGTGAAACTAACTGAAATTGAAAAAAATGAAAAGAAAAGTTCTAACTTAAAACAAGTTTTTTAAATTCACCAGTAGTAAGTATTCACGATCGTTTGATAATGTAGGTAGATACTTATAAAATTGTATTTTCTATAATATATTTAGTTACGTTTGTAGCCGTTGTAGAGATTTTTCACACACTTTAGTTCGATTGCACAATAACTCGTGGCTAATTTTATATACCAACTAGCGGTCGGCGCCGGCCACGCGCGGGTCAAACATATACTAATGAATAATTATAAGCAGTCCTAAGTTTTTTGAAAACATTATACAGGCCCGGTCACCCGGGGTACTGTAGCTTCCCAACAGTGAGATTCTTTCCGAATTATTGAAATCGGTGTAGAAATGTCGGAGCCTATTCAATGCTCAACAATCAAATCTTTCCCCTTTATAATATTTGTATAGATAAAGGTTATTTTATTTTATTTTTATTCTCTTCGGAAAACTACAGCTAATAAGAATGATAATGGATATTTGTAAATAGTTAAAGTGAGCTTTTTAAAGTTTCCGCATATGGGTAATAAAGTGCACAGTACATTATAATAATACATACATAATACGTTATTGAATAGTTGCTTCTCATATGGACCATACTAGTACATGTAGAACTTGTTCTACTGCCCAATCTCCGCTGTAGCCCCGCACCCTACACTACCAACTAATACCGCACTATTGCCACTACCATTGTTCTCAACTCGTATCCACATCGAGTTGCGATCAATCACTAAACCAACGATCGCGCTGACAACTGCAACTTTAGTGGTCAAATTGAATTGTACCGATACACATTTATAATCCTGAATAGTGCTGTACAATATAATTACTATTCGATTTATTTTGATTAATTATTAACGTACCTATCTGCGATATAAATTAGATGTAATTTGCGCCGTCACTAACGTTTATGTAATTAAAAATAATGTATCGCATTAAAATTCGATTTGAATTTAGTAAGAACTAGTAGCGCCTCGCGGTTTCACCCGCGTGGATTACGGTTTTCCCGCTACCTCAATTATCCCACGGGAATTATACTTTTTCGGGATAAAAGTAGCCTATGTGTTAATGCAGGGTTTTAACTATCTTCATACCATATATCATTGATTTTGGTGTAGCCGATTGAGCGTGAAGAAGTAACAAACATACACATAAACTTTCGCATTGATAATATTAGTAGGATTTTATTAGACAATTCGCACTCCTTTGACACAGCGCTATAACTTCACTTTAACAAAATATTGGAATCCCGTGGATAGGCACCGTAATGATAGACGGGATATATCGCACCGTGCGCGGGGAGAGGAATGATAGTTGTAGCGATTAATGGCTGAAATGATTAGTAAATAATGCTAGTGCACTGAATAAGAGTTTAGCACTTCTGTGAGTGATATAATGAATATTAGTTGTTTATAAAAGCTTCGTTGCCGCACAGACACATATATTCTGGCCAATACACACTGGCGTCGAAGCGAGTACATGGTGGTGTATCAAACGTTTCAAAGAGATGAAAGTAATGAATTGAACACGAGGAGAAACCTGTTTCAGGCATCTTTTGTAAATGTCGTATTCCTAGCGATGGCAACGTGGAGGGCGAGGGAGACTGGAAGAAATATACCTGGTTCTGCGCTCGCACATATATTGGGAGCAAGGCGATACGGCTATGGATCATTTTTTATATTTTATAATTTAAAAAGATATGTAGTGAGCAGTAAAATAAAGTAGATCGTCTATTATAGGATGTAAAACATGTTGTATTTAATGAAGCTTGTGATCATTTCGGTCGAGTGACTTTCTACCGAGTCTTGTTCCTACCTAATTAGATTCTTATAATAAACGAGCCTAGATACCTTGTAGTGACGGACATGATAAAAAAATTGGCGGAATAATTTCTTAATTAATTGACAGATTCCAACGAGTCAAAATAATTTATGGAGAGTAAATTTGATAACATTCCGGCGCTTGGGTCTGTGATGAAGTGGTGTTCGGCTGTGACTTGAGTTTTATGAAAATTATTATCGCGTCAGTTATATCAACTATTTGGGTTTTTTTTTCTGAATGATAAATTGATATTGATAAAATGATTCGATATTTATAAAGCCACCTGCCACCTGCCTGCTACGAACCATCTTCGGGAATAACCAATGTTGGCAAGAGATAAACAAGAGCATTAGTCTTTCGTGTAATCCTAACGCCGAGCATTATCCCACTGTTAAGATAAAATAAACTTGCCCGAAATTACTATTCCCTGGATATGTTTTTTAAAAAGCGTTAAGTGAAAAGCTGCGATATAGAAGACTTGCTCGTTGTAAAGTTCGAACGATCTTAGACAATCCAGTAAGCTAACCAACGGTTTCTGCAATAACTACTCGAACGGGTCATCTGCTTATACTGAAGATATTAACTTTGGTAGAATTAAAAGAAATTTATTCATAATTATTCCTTAAAGTTCAAAATTCATCTCAAGCTTGTGCAATTGTGACCAAAGAATGAGTTAGTTAAGTTAGGTGGTGTGCATCTGTAATTGAATCAATTAATGAGGCCCCTTGCACGTCCTGCGGCCCTCCCTGCGGCCCTCCCTGCGGCCCTCCCTGCGGCCCTCCCTGCGGCCCTCCCTGCGGCCCTCCCTGCGGCCCTCCCTGCGGCCCTCCCTGCGGCCCTCCCTGCGGCCCTCCCTGCGGCCCTCCCTGCGGCCCTCCCTGCGGCCCTCCCTGCGGCCCTCCCTGCGGCCCTCCCTGCGGCCCTCCCTGCGGCCCTCCCTGCGGCCCTCCCTGCGGCCCTCCCTGCCAGCGGCGCGGGGGCGAGTGAAGGGCGCTACACTTGCGCTCGGTTTATAATTAAGTATTATAATCAATAGATACTTGTGTTTGCGGGAGATAAACGGATAAAACGGAGGAACTGTGTCGAAAACTAAAAGAATGGACGAAATTGATTCAACTAGATGGGGAAGGTTTCCAGTGCCAGTTGTTGTTCGACACCACGCCTGCTCATGATGTACTCTATAATACCGAGGTAACATAGTAATGCAATGATTTTCATGCATAAGATATTATACTATACACAAATATATAATTATATATATTATAGTGCAATAGTTCAATTGGATTGACCCAATATTTTTACAGTACCCAAGTTCAATCTGAACACAGTGATGTGCAATCACAACGTGCTTCAAAGGCAAACATATCTCGTGTTGTAGCTGCAGAAATAGTGTGTATAACGATTATAGCCGATATACTATATAATTATAAATGGAATATCGATTCAGTTCTGCCTGAAGCAGAAGTTAGGCTCGCGTCGTGTTACTAACAGCGATAGGCGCATAGGCTACAAGTTACCGGCGCCCGCGTCTCCAGGTACTTCGCTATTTATATCGACGCGCAGTACGCGTACGCATGCAATATAATATCATATTTCAATGTATGTTTTAAATATTATAAACGTAAATGTTATGGATTTTAATGTATTCTATTACCATAAATAATAAAATGTTTAGGTATTAATAAAAGAAACGATTCCGTATCTATGTGAGAGAATCTAAAATAATTTTAAAAATTATAAGCTTTTGAATAAAAACGACCAATACAACTTTACAAAATAACTTTTAAATATTGTGGACATCATTAATAATTATTTATGGAGCGATAAATATTATATATTTATTAAATATTATTTATAATAATATGCTTCTTGCCGAGCTTATTTCTTTTGCTTAAATATAATGTATACTTTAATACAATGTCTTACCCTCTCTGCTTTTGGAAACAATAGAAGAAAAATAGAAAAAACGCTGGCAATGTTACAAAGTTATGCTTTCTCATAAAAAAATTGCATTGAATTTATTATGTACAACTTCTCCTTATCGTTAACTTACGAGCATAACAACGGTTAACACTTGCATTTCTTTAAGCACTATAAGCTTCCGTTTGCCTATCTAACTCACCTGAAGTAAAGTGATGACAGGTATGCATTACGAACGTGGAAGCAAAACACTTCGTCCGTAAACATATTATATGGACCCATATAACCGCGGTACACTGTCACACGTTCACTAGACCGACGATGATCGATCAATGGAGATAGTGAAATAATAATATTTTTTTCCAACTCGAACTTAAATTCATCAACCGACAGGCAAGCAACTCCCACCGGCGTAGAGCTCTGCTCTGTTCAAGGATCTGAATTCTACCTTCTAACAGAGAGTTATTATCAATTATCTAATTGACACCCTTTTGATGGACTCTAACATTTGAACTTGCTACTTGGCTAACCCATCCCAGTAAAGAGAGCAGTACTCGATGGACACTGTTAGGAAACGGTCACCACACGAAGTCTTTTCAAACCACCTGTACATTCACACTCGCCTTGTATACTTCCCTAGTCCCTCTCCTTACGCACCTCCTTCCCACATATCTAAACCATCTCAACACAACAACACTTTATATTGTCTTTTAATGTAACTTTAAATATTATAATTGTATTATTATATATGTGCGTATTCAGGGCCAGTGTACTGTCTTCCATTGTGAATTGTAAAGCTACATGACAGGCACGCCGCGTATCCGCAGACCGCAACACCGAGACAAATTGACAAATCAATGCAACCAAAATAAGCGGTTATAAAAAACCTCCCCCACCCCGCGTACAAGCTGGCAAATCGAGTTACACTAATCTCATTCCGGCCCCGCGACGTACGCCTAAATCCGGCTCTGTACTACTGATGAGCTATTCTTTATATTCGGAATGTTTTGGTTACAAAAAAGAATTGCTCATGTATAAAGATTGCGAAGTCTCGCCAACAACGATTGACGAATTTGGAGAAACGGAATGAACCTAGACATACACAGTCGATTTCTGGTGCGGATACTCTACACTAAACTGACTTATTTTTGGGACTTAATTTAACGAGCATAGTTCAAAAACTATTCGATGAGACTACATTTTTGTCAGACTATTAAAAAATATACACCAGCAACAAGTAAAAAAAAAACTAAATCGCTTTGATTTTAGTAGGTACTCAAATGTAAACATAGGTAGGGATTGTTACCTAGGTAACGGAAGACATTTTATTATTTTATTTTTATTTTTATTAACTTTCACACAAGGTCTTCAGGTCCCAAACTAGGCAGACTGTACTATGGTAACCTAATGACTGATATATATACTAAACTTATATACATATATACACCCAGACACAGGTCAAACAGACATGTTCATACACACAAATGACTGACTGATTGACCTGTCCGGGAATCGAACCCGGGACCAGCGACTCAGAAGGCAGAGTACTACCGACTGCGCCAACCGGCCAGTCAATATTGTATATAGTATTGACGCAGGAGACAACATGCATATCGTCACTTGCCCATGATCACATGGCGATGAGGTACCGAGCCTAAACCTGGAACAGAACCCGCATCATCATCGCGATGAAAGCTCAAATTGATTGACGTACATTATATATCTACGCAGATATAATGAACGACAGACCTTTATCTACCACATGTATATAATACCGAGAAACATTTTGCAACTACATTTCTCATATACATACCTATATACGTTAAGTTGTTTATGCAAATCTTCGCCTTTCACTAATCCAAAATTTGCGCCTCAATTCACTTTTTAATTATGCAAAATTACTTTCTATAATTTGCATTTTCATTTTTCGAGTAGGTCTGTAGCACACCTACTGTGCTACAGACTTAGGTATGTATTTCATAGATATCAACCCCGATGTACAATTATTTGAAGCCTTTATTTTTTTTAATGTAATAGGTGGAAAACAAGCAGACGGGTCGCCTGATGGTAAGCGATCACCGTCGCCTATGGATATCTGTAATGGTGGTGGCATCATTCATTCATTCATAATATTACGAATATACAGCAACGTCAACTTAAGGGTACTAAGGGTCCATCAAGTAACGTTGCCAATAACTTTCCTTTTGAAGAACCCCATTGTAACTACTCGGAAACACGGAAGGAGGAAGCTCGTTCTATTTTTGCAGGTATGTGACAGTAACGATCTATGGAATCGCGCAGAATTTGAATCCCATGACTCAATAATATGTGGATGAGTTTTCAGTTATGGGCAGAGCACTATCTTTACTTAAATAAGGCTCCACTTTCTCGTACGAATTGTTTCGCTTTCAGGTTTTCAATTATTTTTTCCCATATAACCTTAAATGATCTATAGCTACCAGTTCGCTCCGATTTAAGGAACCTTGCTTCATTGATTCAAATCGACGGCAATATTGACCGAGACGTAAGAAACTGGATAAATGCAGGTTGGATGAAATCGAGGCAGGTCTCCGGTACCATATGCGGTCCGCGAATGCCCTTGAAATTCAAGGGTAAAATTTATAAGACCATAGGTAGACCTGTCGTAATGTATGGATCTGAATGTTGGGCAGCAAAAGAGGTGGATGAAAGAAAAGTGCATGTGGCAGAGATGCGAATGCTGAGATGGATGTGCGGTGTGTCTAGGATGGATAAAATAAGGAATGAGTATATCGGAGGAAGCTTGAAAATAACACCAGAGAATGATAAGTTGAAAGGGAATAGATTAGTTCGATGGGCATATAATGAGGAGGGACGAAAAACATATAACAAAAAGAGTATTTAACATAAAGTTGGATGGATATAGAGGTAGAGGAAGGCCGAAGAAGGTATGGATGGACTGTGTGAAGAATGATATGTTTATGAAAGGTGGGAGCACTGAGACGAATAATGATGGAAGAGAAAGGAAGAATACATGTTGTGCCGACCCCGCCTTAAATAAGAAATCAATAATATAATAATAAATCAATAATATGAGAATTTCCCAAGTTTGCAGTATGTATGGTACATTTAACAATACTGGGCTGCCAGTTGTGCAAACGACACATAGCTGTCACACTCGTCAGTGTGTCAGTGCCGCGTCAATCTTTTTATTTGAAAACGCCGCTTGTTCAACGGTACTACGCTCTGGACGAACCAACATTTTGAACAAAATCATTGGTGTTCGAAAACGTCACGACTCCGTTTTGACATCTCCGTTGTCCTTGACAACTGTTATATCTCATGCTCGATGTTAATCCGATCGGACAAAACCTGAACACTCAAGTCTAACGTTTTCAGAGAACATTTATCTGTGTTACCGTAATCGTGGAATCATAAGATCGGATACGCCCATTAGGTTAACAAAACCCGATATAGGATCGCCATTGATGATTACTAGTTATTTCTAACGATTATAACCTACAAGAAGTGGAAAGATAGAGAGCTAGAAATATACACCAAAGCGGTAGAGTGATAAGCAGAGTGGGTACTCGCTATTACGGCAGTATTCACGTATGGAGCGACAACTATCGTTTTATCACTATACCTTACTTTACGTTGGTTTCAGTACATTGCGGAGACCAGGGACTGGCAGCGCAGGTCGTCCAGTGACAGTGACAGTGACAAGGCCGCACGACCTGACTAAGATCGCAGGAAGAGGCTGAATGTGGACCGTTTCTCAAAATTGTCTGTTTAGAAAAACTTAAGAACGATATACTTGCGTACTTAAATAAACTTATATAAATCAATAGCGGGCATTCGCTCACTTCAAACGTCAAACGTAAACTCTTGTGTTATTTGCTAATCATATTCAGATACCTATATAAAAAACAAACATTTCGATAACGTAATATCATAAATAAATCTTGATGAACTCGATCCCTAATGATACTCCAATATACGATACACAAGCTATATAATACCCATATACCTACACAAGAGACCGACTTAATACATTCAAGTGAAGAGTGGAGTGGCTCGGTAGCGCCATCTATCGCGGTCACTGACATCGCACACAATGCGTAATAAAATTATAATGCGATTATTTGTTTATCAATAAAAGATTTGCATGTGTTAAGTGCGGCTGCGGGCGCGGGCGGCGCCGGGTGGAGAGCTAGTCAGGATTAGCATGAGAATGCGCCCGCGCCGCCGCCGCGCTCGTGTTTGTTGGAGGCGGTTGGGAACATGGCTGCCGGCTTGTCTAGGTGAGGCGGCTAAAGTATTCACCGTTTGGCGGTTCATAAAAAATAGGTGCTAGATGTTTTTAATTAATTTATCAGAAAAAATTGTACTTGATTAATATCATATTACTGTACATATATAGTTTACCAATTCATGTTCATTCACTTCGATAACAATAGATCGTACGTATATTTTTCTTTTTGAATCATAATAATAAAAAGTGAGACAAAAGTTTAGTACAGACAACCACATGCATATTATAATGCTATGCAAATTGCAAAATAATTGTTAAGTGATGTGTCAAAACGTTGCACTCCGCAGAAGTTGGAAGTGCACACGGGTTCTACGCGTGCGCAGGGCGCGGCGCGCTGCGAGCGCCGCGGCGGTGGTGGTACCTACTAGGCACCTTTCCGACCCGTCTCTCTGGGCAGTCTAGTTTCATTTCCGCGCAATGCTTTTGTAAATGGTTTGAATAGTCCGTCCGAAAGTGAACCCGCCTTGAATACATTTAAATTAATTACGCTCCGCTAATATGGCGCGCGGTCCAAGGACGATTTTTGCATACGTGCGTAACGGCACATTAATAATTCAATATCGATTGTGATATTTGCTTATTACTGTTGTTATTGTAACCGAATTATTGTTAGTTTGAAGAATTATCGATACGTGTTTTTTAATAGCCCTGTTTTTATTTTGTAACATTGACTGTGTTTTTATATTAATTGATTCGTCTCTGACGAATATAGATATATAATCTATAAAAGGAAATAGGCGGTGTATCACAATAACCATCGCCATACTCAATAATTAGAAAAAAAATCATACGTGAGTTCCGCAATAATTCTACAAGTTGTACGTGTGTCCATGAGACACCTTATGTAGGTAATATTTTTTCAGGAGATTTTAAATATATGTAGAATGTTTTAGTCGGTGTCCCGGTCGGCGGCGACGTGCCGGGTGCAACCGGCGGCATGCTCCCGGGATGCTGACCGGTGCAACAACAAAGGGATGTATCATCCCCTAAATTTAAATAAAACAGGTTTGCGCAAGTACACTGATTTAAATAAATTCCTTCGCCGCAAGTGACTAGAGTATATGTTTTGTCCTACTCGTAGCCACTTTCCAATGTTATCTCAGTCGTTTAAAATAGTCGTTAACAATGCGTGACATTCTTCTGGTTTCTTCCCTCGCGGGTCGTTAAATAAATTAACATCTCATCACATCACAACTAGCATACATTATACCTAGTACTAGGAGAGTTTAACGGAAACATCACTATTCCAGGCATGTGACGATGTCCACTGCTGGATATAGCCTGACCGTTGATATTCATAAGGGTCGGTTGGAAGCGCCTCGTATCCCGGGCTTTGTCAAATCGTGTCGGGTTTGTCAGTGTGATGCTGCGCTCACTCCGCCTCGGTCTACTCGTGAGAACGTTTCGACCACATCGGTCGACAGGTCGGCTACCGCAGACCTGACGCTGTCATCGAGGCTCATACGTGCCTCATCACCCCCCTACAACTTCATCATCAGCTAAACCAATTCGGTAAATTTCATTATTATTCTAATTGGTAGCGGAATTTTAGTTTAGACGACACTTATCCTGTTAGTAAGACTGCCGCATTCATATATTGTAAATAACTACCTTGACGTCAGTTTCCAGTAGGTTTAATTTTAAAGTATTGAGGTTAGATTATACAAAATTAGCGAGCTCACGTATGCACATTGATGGCCGGGCGAGGGGAGAGTTGTGAACTTACGAAAGTAAGGTTAAGTATGTAACGCTCTCCCTCAACACCAAACTAATGCAATCATATTTCAAAGATGACCCCAGATACCTTCGTTATTTTGGCATTATTTACAAAATAACAAAGGTTTACCCTACTTACCTGCAGCTGCAGAGAGAATGCGCTTCAATGCTCTTACAAATACTTTTGCCCCAGTCAAAATAACAACGGCCGTCAGATGTATAATATGATATCAGTAACACATTGCAATGTCTAAATTGTTTAGTTATCAATATTTACTTCCATTTAATAGCTGCAAAGACGATATTAACAATGACTGGCAAAAGCAATCTCTCGGTGGCCGGACTGTCGATGCATATCAAATTAATTTACCTAATCGGAAGAACATCATAACAAGAAGTATCGCGGTATTATGCGGAACTTGATTTTAAGTCAATATATAAAGGGCTGGTATTCATAACGTGATACAAACGTTAATATGCAACAGGCTTGCATAAATGCCGGTCAACAGACTTAGCGGAACAAATTTAAATTTTAAATTCTGACGATAAAATAACATCACTATATATTTTAAACTATTTAAAAATGCCTGTACGCCTCGGCCGAATCATTATGTGGGCGCTTGAAATCATATTTTGTCGCTTTTCTATTTAAATTTGACATAATAACAATAAACCTTTTTGGAACATATGTCAACAAATGGATTAACTACTTTCTAAAAATTTCGATTCCTAACAATTCGTAAATCGATAGAATCCCGTGTTTCATATCACGATACATTAATGGTACAAGTGGAAGGGAAAACCAAGCGAATGTGTTCTGATCTCTATCTGAGTTCTGATCGATAATGTTCTGCAGAAAGTCCAGGTCAGGCATGTGTTCTCTGACGGGCGGGAATTCGTATTTATTATTGAACGTCATGTTCGGTTTATTACATATTATTTATATACGTTCCTAATAAATGTATTAATTGAATATAATTGTGCACGTCACTGTACCGCGTGTGCAGAGCATAGGAAGGGTGAACACACAAGCGACGGACTTCGGCCCCGACAACAATACCATTCTCATACAGTCGATATTGTTCAATAATTATTATCTTTTTTTTATACTGTATAAATCTAGCGTTTGACCACTATTTTACTCGATGGTCAGTGACGATGTGGTCGAAGATGTTATCACGCTAGATCGAGAATGCTCACTGGCTCTCAAGGACTGCTGCCTCAACACACTATGTGTTTGGTGACAGTTTTTCAAACTTGAGGGCGATAGCTAGCCAGGCGGGTATTCGAAAGTACCCTACCACCATGCTGGGAATTTGCTGGTGACCTTCACCGGAAGCTCAAGCGCTTCAGCTCATCTTACTAATTCATACGTATGGTATGTTTATGGATACTCTCAATTCTAATATATGTAAAAATGAAGAACAAACACTTACCGCTACAGATGATTGTATATCTACATAATATGTGTCACTAGCCGGTATTTATGTCCCCCTGGTTTCACCCGCGCGGTTTTTCCGCTTCCTCGATGATCCCACGGGAACTATACTTTAATTTTATATTATTTTATTATATTCATTATGTAATTATTATTATTATAAATAAAGCAATCAATCAATCAATCCGGATAATTCCGGATAAAAGTAGCCTATCTTATCTGTTATTTCAAAGTCTAACCTATCACTATACCCAATTTCATCAAAATCGGTAGGTACAGCCGTTTGAGCGTGAAGGAGTAACAGTGGTTTTTGAATTATTTGCGTATCCCACGGGAACAGCAATTTTTTTTCGGGATGAATAGTTGCCTATGTGCCTATTGCCTATGTTTCAGGGTCTAAACTATTTCCAAACCAAATTACATCGTAATCGGTGTAGCCGTTTGAACGTGAAGGAGTAACAAACATACACACACACTTTCACATTTATAATATTAGTTGGCTTCCGGTACAAAGTATTCGTACTACAACTACGAATGGACATAATATATATGTATATATTGTGTACTTTTAAGAGTTTTGTGAAAATCTGTTCTTATTGTCCTGTACTTTGATCCTTGGAAAAAAAAAAAAAAAAGAACAAAATATATAATCCCTACTTTACTGCCATCTTGTAGGATGGAAGAGAAGCTGGTTCATTGTAAAAGCTTTCGTAAATGTGCCTAGTTACTAGTTATGGAAATAATGATCATAACTTTGAACCCAACTCACACTTTGAAACTGTGTACAAAAATATATAGTTTCAAAGTATTCAGAAGCGAAATAACCAAATACTAATAGTATTGACGTCTAACGTACCTACCAAAAGCTCAGCACCTATGTATTATCTTAATTGCAATTGTTCAGAGATTATAATAAAAATGATTAAATATAAAACGTCTACCAGCTGCGAATACTTCTCCAAGTAAACTTCGCGTTCGCAATCAAAATGCAAAACAATAAATAATCCTTGTTAATCCTAAAAGGAGGAATAACCTGTATTATATACCTACCTATGTTACATAATCCTACTTAATATTATAAATGCGACAGTTCGTGTGTATGTGTGTATGTTTGTTACTTCTTCACGCTTAAACGGCTACACCGATTTCGATGAAATTTGGTATGGAGATAGTTACAACTCTGGATTAACACATAGGCGAATTTTATCCCGGAAAAAGTATAGTTCCCGTGGGATAGTTGAGGTAGCAGGAAAACTGTGATCCACGCGGGTGAAACTCCGTAGGTTTGGGCACCCAAATACAGACTATGCAAACTATGTAAAATCTAGTAATGCTGTGTGGAGAACTTCACAAAGCTTTGAGCTGTAAGTCACGATGATCACCGTAAAATGACGCCAGAGCCCCCTCCGGCCGCGCACCCCGCGCACCCCGCGCTCCGCGTCCCGCTGCGACGTTGCGCCGATGAAAAATGATTATAAACCGAAATCGCTCAAAATCCACAAAGACACGGCGAGTTACCCGGCTTTGTTCGCCTGTCGGACCGTGATTTATCGCCTCCCGGGAATCGGACGGCATGCAAAATGTTGCGTCACGCAATGTACGCAGCGACGCTGTTACGCTGCCGCCGCGTGCCACATGCTACACGAATCTATATTAACGATAATTCCACACCGCTCTCGTAGTCGAAGCTCGGAGGGCAAGTGTGGCAGGCTGTGGACTGTTGTGGGCTACGAGTGGCCGTAGTACGCAAGAGCAATAAATCGAACGAATGAGACGTCATTCCGATTCGACACGTATCGGCGCGGGGTCGCGGGGGCGCGGGGTCGCGGGGGCGCGGGGGGGACATAATGCTTACATTCTCAGTGATTAAGTGCACCTATTTACTTTGAAGATTATGAAATATTTTAGTGTTGGGCCATTCTATGACGCATCTAATCTAACCTTTATGTACTCGTGAAGATGTTACAGTAAAATATTTATTTATTTATTAACATTCACACAAGGTCTTCAGGTCCCAAACTAACTTATATACATATTCATATTCAGTAGTACCTATATATATATATGTTTTATGCTAACATAAATGTGATTGTAAATAATTATTATAAATATGATTTATCAATTTAATGAGTCCCTTCGTGTTATAATGCACTCATGTTTGCTGAAGTAGGACGGCAACCACAAACATACAACCATGTGATAATGGCGCCGAATTCAATATTATGATAATAATCAATGACATTATATGTTTATATGAGGATAATTATGGTGTGATGGTCTACTCAACCCACATAAGGCATGAGATCTACATGGGTGCAGACCATCATGACTTTTATTTCCAAGAACGTATAAAGTATATTCTTCGTAATAAATCCTTAAGTAAATTTAAAACGATTTGCGGTTTTAAAATATGACTTTAAATTTACTACAATCATTATTTACACAAAGCGAATGATCTATAGAACCTAACCGTTCACCCCATTCACCCTCACATGATTAAAACAATATATTTATGTCTTGAATATAGGTCAAGGTTGATTAGCTTAACTGAACATACTTGAGCGACAAGGTCCACCTTGTGGACAAACGACCCGACTGAACCCGCGGGAAGAACCTGGGTGTGGCGCTTCCGACCGGTCCGCGTGGACATCAATGGTGAGGGAATATGTCCAGCAGGGGACGTCATATATGGCTGATGGTGATAATGATGACTTCAAAGACATGTTAAGACCTTGAAGTAGTTACGTAAAACCCTTCAGTACATCTTTTTCGGGACCAAGAACAATAGTACCATCGAGAAATATAAAATCTTTAAGCTACTTAACAACACCATCGGGCATGCGATTGTGTTATCTGGTTCCGTGCAGTAGTTCCCTGGTGGCTGGAGACGAGCAGTGGTCGCAGACGGGCCCGGAGGCGGCGAGTGGCGAGCGTTTGTATCGTCAGCCGTGGCTAATGTGGACTAATGTCGGAGCCGACGCATTGTTCACCGGAGACAGAACTGTTACAAGGGCGCGGTTGCGTTCTTTGAGACGGCACGGCGCGTAGCGGCAGCATCACAAGCGGGAGAAGAGGAACACAGTTCGTTATGTCAAGTATTGTGAAACTCGATCCTTACCTTTACTGATAGGAATACGGCTCATAATTTAATGCGCTGCCGCAGTGTGGGTAAATAGACGGGCTAGTGACTAGCGTTTTCCAGACGTCGCCGCCGCGTCGCGTATATGCTTAGCGCCTACTGTGATTAGGATTCAACCAAAACTGAGTAAATCGGACACTACACTGATTACATTTTGCCAGTGCTGTCGCCCTATGATATTATGAGCCACTAATGAACACGTATGGCGAATATAATGTTGAGTAGTTACTCTGTAAGTAATGTGGACTGAAAGAAAACAAGCAGTGCTTGAGAGCCAGTGAGCATTCTAGATCTAGCGTGATAACATCTTCGAGCACATCGTCACTGACCATCGAGTGAGATAGTAGTCCAACGCTAAAACTATACAGTTTAAAAAAAAAAAACTTTCATAGCCGGTGATGAACAAGAAATCAAAACAGTTTACATCGATAAAAATGAGCTGACAAAGTGCTTTGATAAGATTTAGCATTAAATATAACATCAAGATTACTTATTATACAAAATATGATGCAATATAGCTGGCTCTATAATACATTGCTCTTCCCGACCGTCCTACGTCCTAGTATTTTCTCGTGCGTCAATGGAGCCGCGCATCGCGTAGCCACATAGGCACTATTCGTTTCACACGTAAGCCGGAGGATAATGAATACAAATACCGGCCATTTAACTTCCTCGCAACAGATCAACTGAATATTAATATAGTTTTCGCTGCGAGCCTTTCATTTCAAGGGTAAGGCCCTCGGCGACCGGCGCGGCGTCGCCTCGCCTCGCTTACATGGAGCTCATTCGGAACATGCACAGGTTTGGAATATTATGTTAAACCAAACGAATCTTCCCCGTCATCATATCTGTGTGGATACCACTGCAGCGCCGACGTAGCTATTGCGCGATCATTTTTGTGTTTTGGAACGCGGCATTTATTTAAGTGACATTCCTATAAATACCTACGTGAAATGTATCCGGGATTGCCGTCCGAACATAGCAGTAGGTAGGTACTTAGAGAAAGTCACGTCGGTGATGCAAACCTTTCAAAGTGAATAACGACTTTTGGAAATTAGGTTTATTTATTTATTATTTATTTTTGTATGGTTCATGAAACATACGTTCAAATTCAGTATTATGAATAATTGATACGCTTGAATTATACCAAAACCTCGAGGAGAACTGAAATCATTGAAAACATATATTACTTGTAGCCAAAACTATTCGTTAAGGAACCTATGAATATTAAATATATATCAGTCTATACATATGACTGGCCGGTTGGAGCAGTTGGTAGCACTCTGCCTTCTGAGCCGCTGGTCCCGGGTTCGATTCCCGGACAGGTCAAACATTTGTGTGCATGAACATGTCTGTTTGACCTGTGTCTGGGTGTGTATATAAGTATGTATATCAGTCATCAGGTGACCATAGCACAGGCTCTGCCTAGTTTGGGACCTGAAGACCTTGTGTGAATGTTAATAAATAAATATACATATATGTTCATAGGAAATCCTTCACAAAGTTGTCTATTGCTATTTACTAAACTTATATAACAACAGTGCACAGCAAGTGGACAGTCGTACAGCTGAAGACGTCACCACAGTTACGTATATGTATCGCAACGATCATTCGTGTCAAGTGCAGCTGTTCCGTAACTTTAAACCTGCAATAGTGGAAACTTTCAGGTTGCGTTAAAGGCCAGTCACTGAAACTTCTACGTTGTAGGTACCAGTTTTGCCCACATTCAGGATCTGTAATTAAAGGGGGGGGGGGGGGGGGTTATGCTCGTAGCAGCGACGGATCTGACCTGCTACTCCTGCTAGTATGTAACTTATGGTTCCGTACTCAAATTTCGATATAGGATTCAAAAAAAAAAAAACAATTAAAATAAATAAAACCATTAAACTATGATATATTAATGAATTAAAAAAAATGAAATCTAAATGCCAGTCAAAACGAATTTACTGTACATTTTTTAGCGAGACAAAAAAATTCTCTGTGATGATTGATGAATGATATTTAGAAACTTGAATGTCGGTAGTTATCGCGGACGATTGCACCACGGATCGCGCCGTGCCACATCGCCTGCACACCAGCGCGGGCGCAGCGTTCCGAACCCACGACTATTGGTGCGTGAACCGCCGCCGCCGCCACCGCCCGCCACCGGAGACTGCGACCGTGATTGCGCTGGCGGAGATTCTACATTATTCAGGACATGATGCAAGAACAGCAGCTACTTTCAAAGCTATTCATTAAACATTAACGTCGTACTTCGCGAAATATGTTTTCCGTGGAATTTCATACTGAGCCAGACCGTTCCCGCCGACTCCTCCGTTCGGGAACAATCTAATAAGATAACCTCTCTGTTCCTCCTGTGTGCATCAACTCTTCTTTGTGATCATGGCACCACTACTGGAATTGAAATTGAAAATACACCTTGACCACGGTATAACTTCTATTTTTTTTTTCTTTCTATTATCACACTCAGACCCCCGCACTAGGATTCCCTGTGTCGCGGGAGGCATGGACACACACAATCACAACACACAAACACCCAAGATCCGGGACAAACACCTATACTCATCGCACAAATGTTTGCCCCTGCCGGGATTCGAACCCAGGGTCCCGGAGACACAGAAGTCAAACACTGACACTGACCACTGCGCCACGGCGACCGTCAACTGAAACCATAAACAAATCGAGGTGGTGTACCGAAGTTGTAAGTACCTTCACATGTTCTCAGCATGAATCCTTGGCATCAGTGGGACTGATGAAGACTTCGACAGTGATGATCACCGAGAACTCGATAATGATTGATGGCTACGAAAGACTGTGGTATTCATCACGTTTAAGAACAGTCCATTGCACCTATAATTAATATAATATTCTTACTTGGCGGAGGAATAATATTCTCAACAATTTAATAATACATACTCTTGTTCTTGTGTTTGGAGAAGGGTTCTGCATGAGAATTCACTCATTGTGAAAGTGGACAGCATAACGCTCGGAACTCTTTCTGCCCTCTGAACTGTGCTGGTGAGGCCTGCATGGCTATTGACACCTCCAATACGATGCTATTCATTGGGGGAGAGTACACAAATCCTGATAAAATAATGTGGTGAAATTCTAATTGTTAATGAGTAATACCCTGTAAACCTTTGGATATTAAATTAATTCTACACAACACGCCTTGAATATTCAGCAAGTAAAAGCGCACGCATTATATTATTATGAATACTTTTGCTGGTAAAATGACAAAAAATACGCAGTAATAACTATAAAAATATAAAGTCTCCATATAAGCTGACGATGCAATAAGGCCTCCCACACACCGTGCTACTCTCGGCGACGACGCAGCGGCCGGCGGCGACGCGGCGGCGGCGACGGCGGTGCTGCGATGCGGCAGCGAGACGCGCGCGTGACGAGAATAACTCTAAATACCGTGTGTGAGGCAGTACAAACGTTATTGGACCAGCACTAGTGACGGGTCTTCGTTCAGTTAGTGTACTTTACCGGACGCTAAGAAAAAAAAAGTAAAATATAACGAACCTCACTTTTGTTGTTCCTAACTACACTGATTGATTAATCATCTAGGGAAGGGCTTAGTGAACCTAGTCAGATCTGCTGTACATCATTTGTAGCGCTTCGCCGAACGCTGCCGGGGCTCGCTCGCTTCGCTCGCTCGGCTCGCGCGATGTGTTGTCGCAGTTTCACCCGTGCCTAACGTAGTGGTCTGCGTTATGAGTTATGCACTAATGAGTATGACCTATTTAAACTAAAACATCTTGTTTTCCTTACCACCCGTAAAATACACACCAACAAAGCTCTTAATTAGATTTTATTTATTTTATCGCTTATATTTCAATATATATATATTTTTTCAATTAGTACCGCTTACTCACGAATCACATTACAAAAATACATTAAATTACACATTTCATAACATGTTAAAAAGCATATTATTATGTATATGATATTACTATAATTAGAAAAGACTGCTATCGTTAAATAAATTGTGCATTGTTGAAATAATACATCAAAATGAAGACAAAGCAAAGAGTAATATTTTTTTTATTTCTCAGACCTCTGTTATAAATCGAATCTTTTCAATAACGTTTACTGAAAATATAACTACCAAAGTCATGTCATGAAGACTTTTCTTTCTAATCATTAATGTCAAATTAATTTCGATAAAGATGTCATTAAGCTCAAGTTAAGTCATTATGTTGTCAGTCGAATTTATAATTTAGCCATCATTATTTAACAGGCACTAATTAGTGATCAGTAATGTATTAATGCAATCTGAATATAGTAAGTGCTTTATTGTGACAACGTCAATTATCTCCAGAACAACGTAATCTACTGGCTCACCTTTCATATCTAGGGCTCGTTGATGCCAATCATCTGTAATGCCCTTATTTGGGTGTGCCGCTCGCTGAGTCGCTGCAACAAAGGATTCCATTTGTCATTGTTTTAGAAAAATGTGACATCTCATGTCCTTGGGGATTAGCACGCGAAACTACGAGAGCCATAGCGAAAATAAATACAGTAGCGTAAGTGTTATTTTTTGATATAGTAATGCTCGCTAAATTTATATAACTTATGGTGAAATTTAAACACATATCAATTATGGAATTTGTGATCAAGAGCTTTATTTAAAGGAACGTGCACAAGCTCATGAAGCTATAAATTGAATGAAGACATAGATTTCACTACATAGTTATATAACACAACATTACACACGAGAGAAGAGCAAGTAATACTGTTGTTCAAACGAACTAACTATATATCTCCGCTATATGACGTCCAAGGCAAAAAACGCTTCTTACAGATAAATAATTATATTTTCAATATAGATTATAACTGGCCAGTCTGTCATACATATAGCATTTTCGCGATACGTTCGTAGTGGCCTGTTATATACTTCTACATTGTCGCGGTGCTGTGCTGTCACATAGACAGAAAGAAAATTAAAAAAAACATAATTAACATTAAGGAATGTCCTTAATAATATTAATCAATTCTTATATATCATACGAGTCCTAGCCGGTTATTCGAAGATAATGACGTGCTATACGTATTATAGTGCAACCTTGTTAATACTCACGCGCATTATAACTTTTTAATTTTTAAATAAATCGGGTGTAACGTCCCGTCTCGCGCTTTCGGCGATCCTGATACCGACAACGCGTACGTTTCAGCGTTAAATATTATAAAGTAAACGTTGCAGGACGAGTTTAAACGCGCCCGTCAATAAGAACGAGACCACTACGTAATAGTATCAGATAATCCCCGGGTCGTCAAGCTCGCCGGGTCTCAGCCGTTAACTTCAACATTCATCGATACAATATTCCAAAGCGAATTATCGGTTTGTTTAATCTCATTACATGTTTACAAATCTTAAACAAAGTAATATAACTATCTCAAATGCTAGGCATCGAGATAGAGACTTATACTTGTAGTTGCTGTTATTTGTACGCATTCAGCAAATTAACGTGTGTTAAATTGAACATTCAGTAAGTTTACTATCTCGTTTATGCCGTTTATTAGGTAGGCGATGGGGGCATAATCGTAAAATCGTCAACAAGCATCATTATTAATAACGAAGGTGCGGCATAAAAAGTTTTCCGATAGTTAAAATTAACATAAAGTATTTAAAGAGGTAGCTGACCGATACAAAAATCGTAATTAAAATGTTTACGATGACATGAGTAACGTGAAAAGAAAAAGACTTGCAGGCGTACGAGAAGTGACAAGGTAGTTTACCTACTGCTCGTGTTCACACTATGACAGTACTGCGGTATACGGTATCTTGCCGAATGATTAGCTACTGAATACTCTCAGATAATTATAGGCTGACGCCGATACGTTAATTATATATAATAACTGATAACTGGCGCGGAGCTATTTTAGTGTTAATTCGTGATGATTCGATTGTTATATGTATCTACTTACTGATTGTAAATAGCTGCTTTCAAATTTATTTCTTAATTATTTGCCTCTTATCGGCATTATAATTATTGTAGGTACCTAGTAAATAAACTGAGCTGATGTGCGACATTTTTTTTATACAATGTAATGTTTCTCCTTTTTCAGTGATCTTTGCTACGCACGGGATAAATTGTCATTGTGCATGTAACTCAAAACAAACCCGGTAGAACGATTTTGATGAAATTTTAATTGGAATTAATTAAAATCACCTCGGAAGTATACACTATCAAACAAAAAAAGAATCATCAAAATCGGACCATAAATGACGAAGTTAACCGCACACATGAAAACTAAATATATATATTACGGTCGAATTGATATACCTCCTTTTTTTAAGTCGGTTAAAACAGTTCCGAAGTGCTTCACCCGACGGCCGCGGTTTGGTTCACAAGTTTGATGGAAAGCGTTACTCATATACTTCCCCTTTGACTCCATAAAACCAATTTTGGTTCTTAAGCTAGATACCAGAGCTAGCTCTTAGCTATATTACCGGTAGAAAGTAGAAGCTATGCAGACGCGCGATCTACACATTATAATCTCAGATATTTTTGGTATCAGAAGAAATTGATTTCTGCACTTGTATAAAAGTATTGTTCCTAAAGATTGTTCCTACATGTAATGTGCTCTCGCCTCCACCGAACAATTCCGTGAGCCATTCGTTCACGGTCCAGCGATGGACTATTTACACACGCTCATAATAAAAGATCTTATCTTAAACACAGATTAATTATTCCAACCCGTCTATTAGATTTTCGCTACTCATACCTATCAACAAATCGTTCCATACAGAGTATGATAACTGTTAGGCTATTATGTGTATTATTCGTTTGTAATTAAGGAATGTAATGGTGTGTAAGTTGTGAGTAGTTAGTTGTGTGTAGCTGTACAGTCGTTACCCAGTTTCGGCGCGCGGGGCGCGGCCGCGGCGGTCAACACGACACAAAGAAAGTGCGTTTTCCGCGGCTAAACCGTAATCGCATATTATTTGGACCGCGATACATTATTCATGAGAGTATGATACGTGCAGTAAGGTTCACCGAGTAGTACTGCTGGCAGACCAAATTGTTTTGAAACAGTGTGTAGCTTAGATTATTATTCTAAGGTGAAATGTTTACTCTACCTGCTGATTGGAAGCTCTGCAGTCTTGAAAAAGACCACTTGCCTCCATAGCAGGCTTTCCACACCAATGAGTAGACGCAAAATGTTTAATTATAGAAGAGTCAAATTGCAAACTGCCAAGTCGAGCCAAAAAGCGGCACGGCCGTACCATGCTCTCCTCGACGCAGTTCAGGCCATTTTCGACCCCCGATAACTTCGTTGTGGATAAAACTAGAAGCCTGAATGTTCAGTAACTAAGCAGGGATTATATAAACACGGTATATTTTAATTTTCATTCGACAGCGAATGACTCAGTGACCTGTATAATATGTGTACATAATAGATAAATAATGGAACAACATCTTATAGTGAGTATTTATATCAATATTAAAAATCTATTTATGTATTAAATAAAATGGATTGACTTGGCAATCGCACTATACAATCTAATTTCATATACATGTATTACTTGTCAGATACATTTTGTTTTCATCCGATCGCCAAGTCAATCCATTTTATTTAATACATAAACAGATTTTTAATATTGATATATACTCAGTATAAAATGTTGTTAGGTTAGCTCTGAATAAATTAACCGACTTGTTATTACGTGGAACTCACAACTTTTTACGGTAAAAGAACTGAGTTGCGAGACTTGGTTTTTCCTACAATTTGTTGGCATAAAGCTTATCGTAATTTGTTGGCATAGCTTATCGTATAAATGCAGTGTGACGCGTTCGAAAACATAACTGTAATTTTGTTGTAATCATTGTTTTTATAAGGAACAAATAAATCTATGATTATTTTATGTAACATTGTATATATGATGGTTGTACGAGGATCGTTTTTCCCGATAGCTTGGGGGGAGGGGGTACTTACAAATACTAAGCATTAGTATTGTTCGCACCGGAACATATAAAAGTACTTGCGAGTGTAATTATATCGCTATTTGTAATTAAGAATGTGAAGAAACAAGGATTTATCGTATGTGTGGCCGATGGCGAAGCGTTCTATAATTGATAGGTAAGTGGGTGCAGTTAGTATGTTAGTATAGACCGTGTTCGATGATGGAACGTAATATAAATAATATAAAAATGAATCTTTTAGCAAATAATAAAAATGCGTTTGTTAGTGTAGGTAATATTTTTTTTTTTCACTAGCTAACGGGGATAAGTTTACATAATTACAAATAAACTGATATTTGCTTTCAAAATATTCTTCGGAGTGACTTACCTTAATTTGTTATGTCGACTGCAAGACGCCGCGGTTCGCGGTGGTGCCCGGGGGACAGTAATGTATATAGAACTACCTATAGCACTCCGCCATATTGCATGTTTTCAGTAGACACGGGCCCAGTGTAAAGGCTGACCCGGACCTATCGGTCAGCTTTCTGGACCAGGGTCCAGCAGTGGTGTAGGTATTTACTCATTTGCCGGCAGGAGTATATTCAATTTTTGCCGCTCCTACCCACTAACACCAGCAATTCGATAGCCTAACAGTCCTATTTATACTTGATATTATAAAGAGGCCGTGGGGTACCGGTCTAGAATAGTACTCCCCCATCTCTTCCTGCGGGTGCCGTAAGAGTCGGCTAAGGGATCACGTACCAGGAGGTGGGCAGCAGCGCCTTCTGAGGATCGGAAATCATACTGCGCTCGCCAACCCGCCTGCCAAGCGTGGCGAGTATTGGCAAATCCCCCCTATATGAGGGAGGCATATGTCCAGCAGTGGACGCACATGGCTGAGAGAAGAAGAAGAAGAAGATTATAAAGAGGAAAGATTTCATTGTTTGTTTGCTTGCATTGAATATGCTGCGAAACTACTGAACCGATTTGAGAAAATTTTTTTCGCTGTTGGGAAGCTACACTATCCCCGGGTGAGATAAGGTATATTATACTTTAAAAAAAAATAGGGATCCACATAATTTTTAATTCTGAAACTTTTTACACACGCGAAGCCGGGGCGGACCGCTAGTTTATTATATTTTTTAAACAAAATTCCAATTCTACAATTAATGCGCTATCATCTTTAGTTTATCAGCTTTTCCAGTTATTGATTTGGTTTAGTTTTTAAGGTGCTGCAGTTTCATTGTAAGCTAGAGGATCGAACTAGGTTGTTTTTGGAACCCACGATTTAGTGTTTTTTTACTAGAAATAATTCTTAGGTGTATTTTTTGATATAAGCCTTATAAGGCTTATATCAATGTACTACTTATAAGGCTTTTATAGACTGCTTTTAAATAACTTACACATCGATGTGAACACTTTCGTACTACGATGGCGCGGTGACCTCAAAGTTGATTATGTAATTCCAAGAACTATCAGTGGACAGGTTAGTCAAATCTTTAGATATTTTTCTAATTTAATTTCTCACTATTTATTAATTTGTGGAACCTGTATTAGTAATAGCACACCATTGTGTGTATGATTCCCTGCTATCGGGTTTTCTTAACAAAACAGTACCGCACAAACTTGACTCACCATGCCTTTTACCCATACGAACAAAAGTATACTTTGGAACATATTTTGAATTTATAAGGAAAATACTAAATTAACAACGTGGGCAGAGTGTGCGCCCCTCTACGTTTATTAAATTTTGGCAAAAGAAAATTTAATTAAGAGAGTTTTTCTTTTATTTCACACCCCGATTTCATCATCGGCGCGGAAGGGTTTAGTTCCTGGAGCATTGAAACGCTAGAGCTGTCAAGCACACTTACTTACTTACGGACATGCTTACAAGTAGTAAGGATATACGGGTTCTGGCTCACTCCTCAGCCTTGAGCCAGAAGCCGGACCGCGGGTGGCTCAAACTAAAAAAAAAAAAAAAAAAAAAAAAAAAAAAAAAAAAAAAAAAAAAAAAAAAAAGTAAATCGGGCACGCCGGATCGATCTGTGCTATCCGTTTTTTGATATCTCTTCAGGATTCCGAGATAGTTTTCAGGATTCTGCATCTCCAATACCCCTCATTACCATTAGGCTAATTACGGTCCGCGACGCGCGCTCGCCAGCAACCCTCATTACCATTAGGCTAATTACGGTCCGCGACTCGTGTTCGGTCTCTCTTTGTGTGAATCATCAGCGTCAGCCTTGAGCCATAAGCAAGGTGGTTCAAACTAACTAAAACATGCTACTTTTGCTTATTGTACTTAGGTATTTGTTTCTATGATATCAATAACAACAACCACAAATTCTTATATATTGTATTTCTCTTTATTCATCTATAAAACAGCATTTATACATATTATAAAGTATTACATCATTCACCATTGTTTGTGAACCGAATAATCGAATAAAATCATGCATTCTCTTTCCGACGAATTTGTAGTACAAATACATCAAACAGTACTCGCCACATACTGAAGTATAATCATTTTGCACCCTCTTGCTGTTAAAATCCCACACTCTGCAGGTTCTATTCAGAAAAATTCTATGAGGTCCTGTGGGTGGTCGGCCGAACGAATCAAAATATTGACCTACTTTGTTTTTATCTATGTGTATGGCTACCCAGTGGGAGCCAGGTTGTGTATCTGAATCCAAATTGCTAACTATATACGCTGGCACTTCGATATGGATTGGTAATCTGTTTGCTGCATATACGTTATTTTGTATGGAGGGATTAATTTTTGATAAATGGTCCTTAATCTCTATTGTGTTCATACTGTGTAAACAAAACTACGTCCTGCACTTGTGCTACCTTGTGATCCTAATCGTCGAATGAACACCAGGCCACTACTTACGTTAGTGTTTAAAACATCTAACCTAACCTAACCGACGATTGAGCACCAGGGCACTTCTCACATCGATATTTTAGATACATGATCCTTAATCTCTATGGTGTTCATACTTTGTGAATGTTCAGTATAACAATTTATATAAAGAAAGCTTTAAATAAAACATATGAGCTATGTTGAGTATTTTATTTATTGATATCATCCTTATATCTACAATACAATACAATTTTATCTTAACTACTATAATCTACGATCACGTTACGATTTTTGTCTATTTCAATTACATTATCGAACTCAGCATAAACAATACAGTTGATAGTTTGAGATAGAGACGTATCAAAACGAACTTCTAATCTTACGCTACCATTTCTTATCAGATTCCAATGACTTAATGAGTTAGCTGACAAGTCAGGAGTTAAGTCAAAAGCTAATAGACAAAAACCTTTAGCATATTGCTCTCTAGATATTCCATTGCCTTCGTTAAGAAAATGTATGCCCGTTCCTGAGAATAATGTATGATAGGCGGCAGTGAAAGTATTATTCTCGAAGGATGGTTGTAACGCTTTAGAAGGTATTTGTTGACCATCGATATATAAACAAAATGAACTCATATCGAAATTTTCAAAATTAAAGGGATTTTTAGTAAGGCTACCATTGAACGCCGCGTTATTAACGAACCCGACAATACATCTTTTAGGTATTTGCCCCAAAAATATATTATCAAGTGTTTTTCCCTGAACCCCCGATGGTATTGTTAAAACTTTAACTTCGGCTCGAGTAATAGGATATTTAGCTGTAGTGGAGGCTAAAACTTTTTGATGTGCAAGTAAAACCGTTGGATTTATTCGAGCTCTACGTACAATAAGCGTTGCATCCAAAATTCGTGCTTTTAACTTTAAATCATTCGAGGCAGCCATCAAGTTAAAAGTTTCTCTTGATCGCACTAATTTAACAGCCATATCAACGCCATTGATCAAAAATTTTTCTTGATTGAATAAGTCACCGTGCAGATGTCCTATCATTTCTATTTCTTTACTCTCAGCAGCAAATTCTTGACGTTTTGTGAATCCTTTATTACTTTCGTCAGTTGAATCCATTTTTCCTGATGTATCTTCATACCAAAGACCACAGGTTAGATGTGAGTCTTTAGCTGCGGGGGTATAATTCAACAGAGTTTCTATGTATGCACGATACGCATATGTGTTATTTGGTGGAGAAACGAGTTTTTGATTCAAATAAACATCAAGTTGATTAAAGATTGAATGCATCCAGTTATTAACTGGAGCCACCACAGCTGATGAATTTAGCTTTGAAGAGTCCTGGTTTAATATTTTCGCTTTTATATGTAACAACGTATGAGATAAGTCTATGTAGTCATCACCTGCTCCTGGCACTTGAAATTCTATGGGTCCATCATCAGCAAGAGATGAAATTGGTTTATAATGTATCCACATTCCATTTTCTATACTAGTTTGTGTAGACGGTAAAGCAAATAAATCTAATTCTGACTTAATGCACTCGCAGGAATGACTATGTAAAAAAGACATTATAAAAATATTTTAAGAAAATATGTCCCTAATTTTTTTGTTTAGTTTATTCTTTTTAGTAGCTTTCGCTTTAGTGGTCGATGGTGAAATGAGAGAAGAGTGATGTTTTTTCTTTGTTTTATACCCTGAACCAGTCATGTTCATGCGATCAATTTTGGCATCGGCTTTCCTTTTCAAATTAGAGCCTGCCTCCTTAAGTCGTGATTTGATTGATTCTTCCATAGGTCTTGAACTAACCATATCAGATAAAAGACCTACTCCTGCATTTAAAGCTTCTTTGCCAATCACTCGAGCCCCACTAGAAAGCAATGGTAAAACTGACCTAAACAACCCTCCCAAAAAGCTACCGATTCCATGACCACGCTGATATGGGACTCCTTTGTAAATTACTCCAATACCGGATCCAGCTTGACGTGAATAATAATGTTCATAAGGACAAGATATTTTGCTGTGTTGAGAATACATTATAATTTGCTAAAATGTAGTTTAATGCACACCGTTCCGAACTGGAATGGTATTTTTTGACCAGTGTTTGATCTTATATCTATTTCAATGGTATCAAACTCTCTCCGCATTACTGGTAAGTAGTGAGGCGGTGAAAACACATGCATTTTATTAGCTCCATAAATATACTTTGAAGGGTCTAATGGTATTATTCTCAGTAATGGAGTCATCACATCTCCAACAATCTGTGGTTCGATTATATCACAATAAACAAATAATTGTGATGGCAGCCCTAAGTGTAAGTTAGCTGGACATTTTCCAAAGCCCTTGCCAACGAGATTTTTATTTGGTTCAAACCCAAGCTGAAGAGACAGTTGAGTTGACAATGTTAATGATTTTATGTTTTCATCATTCACTGTCACATTCACGAATTTTGATATTACATCATAACGAAAATTTATGTCTTCTTTTATGTTGTTTAATGCTGTTAAAATATGGTTAATATTGTCATAGTTTGTAGCTGGAATGTGAGTTTTGTAGTACACAAGAGAAGGTTGTATTTCTTGAGGCATTTGCATTTTTTTTGTGATGTAAACAACATTTTCATGATCTTGAACTGTAAACATCGTACATGGGTATTGAAACTCAACGACGCCGACATACCATGATCCTTCAAGTATTATAGGCTTTGGCAACTTAGTTGAGAAAAGCGTGGTTTTGTTTTCTGGGAAATATTCCGTAGAACTGTTGCTTAACAATGTTAAATAAAAACTTTCTTTTATCATATTTGTTTTAATTGAGATGCTAAAATCCAACTGTTAAATTTATCTGGATAACCTTTCCACTTGACTAACACTTCTTTTCTGTCACCAGATAAGCGAGTACGAATGATTTTATCTACTTTGAAGTGTGAAGTAGAGTCATACGTAACTTTTTGGAGCTCACGTTCATAAAACGTTCCTACAATTGGTTCATTTTGTAAATCTTTTAATGTATAAACCACCCATGGTGAGCGATCTATTACTGAAGAGACAATGAATACTTCATCGCTCCAATTCGATTCATATCCTTTTTGAAATACATGCTTATATTTAGTAATTCTAACATAATCACCTACATGAAAATTTGGAGTTAAGATAGTGAAGGTCCTTGTATTGATTTTTCTATCATATAAGTTATTCCAAACCGTTATTATATTACTTGAGTTGACATCAGCTGGACTCATTTTTATACTGGAGTGATAACCATGATTATAAGCATATATTAAATTTTGCAAAATATCTATGTACCTATAAGTATTGTTATGAGTAAAGTACCGCCACATTTTCATTTTAAGTGTTCTTTGAAATCGCTCTACTATGCTTGCTTTAATATCTGGATTATTTGTAGTATAGTAATTAATTTTTTTACTTTTGAAGTATGACAGCACATCTTTAGATACAAATTCAGTTCCTTTGTCAGATTGTATATGAAAAGGTGTAGTATTAGCTTCATTAAATATGCTTACGAAACATTGCTTAATAGTTACAGAATTTTTCTTTTGAATGGCTCTAGCATATGCAAATTTAGAAAATACGTCAATCACACAAAGTATGTAGTTATAACCTTCATTATATTTAGAATAAGTCCTCATATCGCTTAAATCAGCTTGCCAGAGCTCGTTAATATTAGATAATATATATCTATTCCTAGGAAATTTTCTATGTACAGGTTTATGCAACGTATACGTTTCTTGAGACTGCAACCATTTTTTAACCTCACTTTTATTCATTTTACCTTTCATTGCCTTTGTTAACTTTTCTATGCTACTGTAACCAGCAGGATGTGCAGCGTTATAATATATTTGATTTATAAGTTGTATGGGGTCCAATTCACTATCCTCTAGTATGGAGTCCATTTCTCCCAGTCAAGTTTCTTACGAATTTTTGTTCTGTATTTATCCGAGTTATCCGAGGGAGTACCAAATTCTTCATCTGTTGAAGTTTCGCCAAGCTCTTTCTTGTGTAGTTTATTAATATAATTGATTCTTTTTGGATTCCCTAAGTAAGTAAGTGGTATTTTAATATCTTTCAGTGTCTTTGCAAAGTTTTCCCAACCTATTGGATCACTTCTCTTGAGTGGCCTAAGTATATCATTTACTAAATCAACAATATTGCTTCCTGGAATTTTCTCATTGTCTATAAGCACTGTACCATCATCGTCCCATCGAATTTTCTTTTTACTCAATGAAAGCAAATTTAACAACGATTCACCTTTTTTAGCATATGTTTTTGGAATACAACTGAGTATTTGATTTGACGAATAAATATTACTCCTGTTTTGAGTGCTAACTTGAAGTTTTTCTTCTTCGTTCTGTATCTGAGAAGAGACTAGATGCTTAGCTACAGTTTCATCTTTTATATTTGATTCTAATAATTCTGCATTCTTAGAGATTATCGGTATTTCAACAGGTCGTCGATTTTCTTCATTGAAATGTAAATATCTCTGCAGTATTTGTAAGTATAAGATACATTTTTTTCTATCATCCATATTCGTATTTAAGATGTTTTTCATTTCAATATCTAATCTGGATGTTGGATCATCTACACTGTTGTGTTGATTTAGTTTCTCTATCATGCTAGGTTCAATAAGTAACATCTTTTTAGCATGCTCCATTTTTCTTTACTTAATAAAAGAACCAAGTAATCCACTTAGTATTGAACCCAATATTATAGGTAAAAATGCACCACCTTTTTGTATGATAATATTTTTTCTTACTTTATTTGTGCTTTTGCGTACTAACTTGCGAAGAAGAGATTTGTGTTTTTTTAATTTTTTCTTATTTTTTTCTTCAATCGACACCTTACCTTGCAAGACGTTATGAATGCATTCACAAATGCAGTTTATTTCTCCATCACCACATGACTTTAAAAGAGCTGTTCTATATTTTGGTTTTAGTTTATGCAGTGCAGATAACAATTCTTTGTGCGTCTTGAGGCTTCGCGACATTATTTGAAAATGATAGGAATTTGCTGGTTCTTGGCATATTTAAACCCCTTTGTTGGTACATATACATGACAATAATGATCTGGGGGAAAGACACTAGTTTTTATACGACATAGATCACTAGTATTTTGTTTCAAATCAACCATAATATATCCATGTGCTTCTTTGGTGGCATCCTTGTAGGCATCTTCTATGAACTTTGGATTTTCCGGTGCTACTTGACGTGCCAAATACCGGATTTGTGTTTTGTCACGTGGATTTTTAAAGTAAATGATATAACTTGAATTTAGTGAAATATCTCTTTGTCCTCTTCCTTGATGAAATAAGTTTTGAGTAATGTAAAATACACTCAAGTTTCTATGATGACTGCCTTTGGTGAAAATATCTACAATTCGCCCATCAGATTCTCTCATCAGATCATCAATAATTACAAGATTTGCATCTTTACCATCAAACATACTGAGATCTGGAATACCCTGATGGTAATTTACATTTTTTAGGTTGTACAAAGGTTGCATTTCGTCAAAGCACCAAGTTATTTGCATAAAAGGGGTGCTACAAATATCTTTTGAATATTTTATGAAATTAGTAACAAAATTAGATTTTCCACAACCACTTGGTCCGGCTACTATTGCAGTAAACGGATGAACAAAATGAAACATCTTAGCACACGTGTGAACTGGTTTAGGTATAGGAATAAAGTAAAAGACATTTCTTTGACATACTTGATTTATTTATTTGAATATCATTTTATCAATTCAAATCATGTTTTAAAGATACATAATAGTTTATATAATACATCATCTTAATCATCTAAACAAATATCTTACACTATTTATTCAACTTGAACAAAAATAATTACAAACTATTTACATGTTTATATTTACATCTTACCCTAATTTATGATGACCCCATGCTATTGTATCAACATTATTAGGTAATATAAATCTTTTTGTGTCATTATATGATAAACAAACTTTATTAATTTGCTGTGTGAATATAGTGTGCTTAATTGATCGAAATCTATACATAGTATCATGATAAATATTTCTATTCAACAAGCAGGACTTATACATTTGCATTGTCATCCTTCTTGTGACACTTTTATTTACACCTTTAGCTTTTGTTGTTAATTTATTTTCGCATTGGATTGCATACATCTTTGATCTCAACCCTACAAATTCTTTTACTATTTTTCCATTGTTTTCATCTTTAAAAAATCCCAATTTCTTTTTATTGATTTGTGGATAACCAAACATGTTGTCTGAAGGATAATCAGACGTATCGAATCGTGAAGAGAGATCAGGTTTAATGTCTTCATAAAAATTATTTGTAAAAATTTGGTAAATTAAGCTGTCGGTGTCAGTGTATAATAGTTTCGTTTTATCACCGAACTTATGCAGCATATAGTCGTAATGAAACTCATACATCAGAGTTTTTGATATGTCCAAAATGGAAAACCCTAAATAAATTGGTTTATCGTAACACAATTTAGTTTTTTTTAACTGTACAGCCACCAAGTTTTGAGAAAAAATTGATACGCTATGAAATTCAGGTTTTGCAATAAAATCTTGAACACCCAAACTTTTACCGTGATTTTCCCAGTGAGTAAGTAATTTAATGTTTACTCGTTTTTCAATGTTTTCCATTGTTTTTCCAAATACCGAATTGTTCATTAATTTGTAAAAATCTTTTTCGAAATCTGACACGGCTTTTGTTCTTAGTTCAGTATTTAGATCAATGTATTTTTTTAACCATGGACTTTGTTTAAATTTTAGTATTCTGTGAATTTTAGTTAATTTTAGTCCTAATGCTAGACATTGTTTTAGATTTCTGTAATGAATCTTGTATTTTATTTTGTTATTTAAATTTGGGATTAGTTTTTTCTCCTTTGTTTCACCTACACAAATATTTTCAGGACACAATGGAAAGTCAGAATGCAAATCATGAAGCTCCTTAGGATATTCAAGATCAACTTCAAGAATAAAACCATACTCAGAAGTATCAGAAACTTTAAAATTTGTTTCTGGACTCACCCACTCGAAACAACCTTCAGGTAGGTATTGAGACATGGCCCATCCATAAAGGTTGTTAGCATCAAAATAAGCTAAATATGAAGTAGGTATATTTTTATCAAAGTCATTTAAAAATTCGTTATTTGCTTTAGCATGACGATTACTACATTGAGATACACCACCTCTAATACCAGTCTTAATAAATGCAATTATATCAATGTCAGTTAACAACTCTAATTCAACCTTTGTATGTTTTAACATCGCGTCCCAACTTAACCCAGGTGCAGTGTAATAGTGACTCGGGTCTAAGCCATATGTTTTAAGACAAATATCTCTGAAATTTTCAAACACGTCAGTAAGCAGCAACACATCAGTTTTTAAATATAAATTAGAATAGTCTAGCATATTACGACAAACAAAGTGTTGCCAAACATCTTGGGCACGGTTGTATTCTTCATCTGAGATACATGTATCAGTAAGTGAACTATAAAACTGTTCTCGATTCGGTAAAGATGTTGAATTTAAACTGTCATATGAAGTCATGAACTCATATGGATAAATTCCTTTCTTACGAAGACGGTTGAAATCTTCTTTAACTGGATAGGCGTTCTTGAGTTCGTGAAATTCGTCATCTTTGAGGTTTTTAACTAACTGGTCAAGACTACATGGTAAAAATTTGAAGGAATCAACAAATCTTAAGGTAACTTTTTGGTTATTAATTGTTAGATGTTTTGAAAACGAGATGTACTTTTCCTTGTTTTGTGGAATTATATCAATTTCACCTTCAACAAAATTAAGTGCATGGACAATGAAATGAGCATCATAATTACTTAAATTATGTAGAAATACCGGAATGTGACGGGGGGCACGAAACTTGTTCTTACATACTTCATGTGCAATTCCTCTCAATTCTCCCGTTTGCCAATCAAAATCAAGAACTTCTTCAGTAGTAATATTAGTTTCACATATGTGACATGTTTTCGAATTAGATATCTTATTGGTATGATCAGCTGATGGGGACTTCGGGGATCTTTGGAAACAATTTTTTTTACATATGGTTTTCAAATCATTGCACAAACGTTCCATGAATACTTGTGCACAGTTTGGACCACAATATGTCTCATACTTTGATAATCTATCATCGTATGAACATTTTATATAGTATCCAAAACTATAAGTCTCATGTTTTTGAATGTTATTAGTGTATGATTTAGATGAATCGTTGGGACATGATTGTATAGGATTTAAAAATGCCTCAAAGTCTGCGTAGATTACAAAAGGAATTTTCATTTTCTTTTCAAAATTATCAAATTTTAATGTGTCGTTTGATGACGGTTCCCCAAACCAATTTTTTGATGTTTTCTCGCTGTTTGGTAACTTTGTTGTAATGTGAGAACAGTCTTCTTGTTGATGTTTACTTAACCTGTCTCTGGTAGGAAATCGTATCAAACATCCATCACAAATGTAAATAGCAACATTCAAATTAGATGTTTGCTTGCTTACTAATCGCGACATGTTTTTGATATAGCAATAGTGGCCATTCGTTCCATTTTGTATGTATAATAAATTGACATGAGTACTTTTACGACTTTTTGTGAAACAAAGTGGACCTACAATAGAATGTTTCTTTGTTTTCGTATCAAACTCTAAACCAAACACATTAATACTTATATCATTTTGTTTTTCGATTTTCGCTATATCCGTCAACTTAACTGGAAATGATACTCCATTAAATTTTAACTTATTTGAATGAATGCTGTAAGATGATGGCCGTTCTGAATTTTTTTTAACTGGATATAATGCTGAAAGCAGCGACCACTTAAAACATAAATTATCTGAGTTTTTGACATTTATTATTGCTTTTTTAAGCTTAATATCTTTAGGTAGATCAATATATGAAGTACCACGGAGAGGGTTAAATTTATTAATATTTAACTCAATGTAATTAATGGTTTTCAAACTCCAACCACTATCTTTCTTCTCAAAAGTACATATTTTATTTGCTAAAGTGTCGCGTAAGGTTGACATAAAAATGTCTAAGTCATCTGCTTGGGTAACTAAGAAATTACTTGTTTGAAAATCAAAAGAATTAGCCAATTGTTTTGTTTCTTGTACAAATTCCGCATGTAATACAAAGTTTATTTTCAAACTATAATGTTGTTTTATAGCTTTATTAATTAAAAAACATAAGTCGTCTCTAACTGAATTAAGAAACAGTTCTGGTGTTTCAAAAAGTATATCAGGTTGTTTTTTACTTTTAACTTTGTAAGAAATTATGCGTTGTCTGAAAGCCGAATCTATTATCGATATATTATCTCTAGAACTATGCAATATTGATACATTATTTTTGTGCATATTGCTCTTAATATGGTTCGTATAGTATCTTCTAGTAACTAGAATATCACATGAGTTGCAGTGTACCTTTTCTGAGTCATGGGAAGAGTCAGTTGAAGATGTAGATTCTTCAAGCCTCTGATGCTGATGGCTAGAGTCAGCTGAAGATGTAGGTTCTTCAAGCCTCTGTCGCTTTGCATCGTTACCCATGGTATCAGCGCCAACAGTTCTTTTGAGAGCTCCTCCTCGCCCCACTTGAACTGTGTATGATGATGTTGGTTGACTGAAAAAGTAATTAAATATTAATAGAAAGTCATTTGAATACGAAATATATTTACACGATTATGACTCGAGTTTACTTACTTATCATCGTTTTCCGCTGCTATGCAAATTTGGTACAGCTCATTGTCATAGGTTGAATCAAATAGTTCTGATTTTTCTAACCAAACAGCTTGATCGTTTTCCGCTGCTATGCAAATTTGGTATAGCTCATTGTCATAGGTTGAATCAAATAGTTCTGATTTTTCTAACCAAACAGCTTGATCGTTTTCCATCTTGCAGGTGACTATACCAAGGTTAAAATAAGAATGGTGCTTACATTTGATTTACATTGACTATTTATATTTTAGAATATGGTATTAAATGCAAGGAGATTAACACTGATGAGTTGATCCAATTAGCTAAATATGTATTGTAACGGACAAAGTATTAACTACTCTGAGTAATATGAGTAATATAAGAATTAAAGTTTATTTAGCATGAGCTATTGTTAAAATACAACTTTCTACATGTATCCAGCTTAGATATTTCTTTTGTAATGTTGTAGACTATATTTTTAATACTCTCATAATTTTTGTTCTTGTCGTCAGCATAATATTTGATTCGTATGTTTGCATGTTTCCAATGTTGCGAGTTGGGTATTTTTGTCAATTTGCTTAATTCGTAAACATCAATCTTAATCATGTATTGTGACTTAGATGCATCGTCATTGTTTGTTGAAATAAAAGCAATGCCACCATCCGGCTGAGCTCTTGACACTGATGAACACTGTTTTTTCTTCTTGCTGTTGGGAAACTCGAAAAATTCATCTAAACTCTCTTTTTGCTCCCTCTTTCTTTTTAAATTTGAAGATTCTATGTTCATGGTTATATTATCATTGCTGTCTTCGTCTGACAATTGTTGATAATAATATTGCTTGAAAGTATTCTCTTCGTTAAATGTGTTCTGAAATAGAAATAGCAATAATATTAAATGATATGCATAGATTCTTACAAGAACTCACAAAAATTGGTATCACGATGTGATAGAAATATGTGTCACAACACTCAAAACATATACCCTAAGTCCATGAATATTAACACTGGGCTATCAATGCTTCAAAATCAAGTTATCGTTAAATAAACGTACCTACATGCAACTTCTCTTTGACTTTTCACAAACACCTGCTTTGCACAGTTTTTATAAATGCTAATACATAAATAAAAATAAAGTATAAATCTTACCTCCATTGTTGATTTTGAAAACTTTTAACTCACAACACTTTAATATCAGAAATAATAGACTTCACTGCTCACATAATTCTGAGAGCGCTACATCGATTTCGAATATATATACCAAGATGATACACTAAATAAATAATCATTAAAAATCGTTTAGTGATATGACAAAACCATTAGAATGTCAATACAATTACTAATAGCGGTCATTTTGTAATGATAACGATTAACGTTTCGTGATATGACAAAACCATTAGAATGTCAATCCAATTACTAATAGCGGTCATTTTGTAATGATAACGATTAACGTTTCACAAGTACCTACACAAGAATGCAAATGTGAAGTAATAGGACAAATATGCAACTTTCTTTGTACGTAGAGCTCGAATAAATCCAACGGTTTTACTTGCACATCAAAAAGTTTTAGCCTCCACTACAGCTAAATATCCTATTACTCGAGCCGAAGTTAAAGTTTTAACAATACCATCGGGGGTTCAGGGAAAAACACTTGATAATATATTTTTGGGGCAAATACCTAAAAGATGTATTGTCGGGTTCGTTAATAACGCGGCGTTCAATGGTAGCCTTACTAAAAATCCCTTTAATTTTGAAAATTTCGATATGAGTTCATTTTGTTTATATATCGATGGTCAACAAATACCTTCTAAAGCGTTACAACCATCCTTCGAGAATAATACTTTCACTGCCGCCTATCATACATTATTCTCAGGAACGGGCATACATTTTCTTAACGAAGGCAATGGAATATCTAGAGAGCAATATGCTAAAGGTTTTTGTCTATTAGCTTTTGACTTAACTCCTGACTTGTCAGCTAACTCATTAAGTCATTGGAATCTGATAAGAAATGGTAGCGTAAGATTAGAAGTTCGTTTTGATACGTCTCTATCTCAAACTATCAACTGTATTGTTTATGCTGAGTTCGATAATGTAATTGAAATAGACAAAAATCGTAACGTGATCGTAGATTATAGTAGTTAAGATAAAATTGTATTGTATTGTAGATATAAGGATGATATCAATAAATAAAATACTCAACATAGCTCATATGTTTTATTTAAAGCTTTCTTTATATAAATTGTTATACTGAACATTCACAAAGTATGAACACCATAGAGATTAAGGATCATGTATCTAAAATATCGATGTGAGAAGTGCCCTGGTGCTCAATCGTCGGTTAGGTTAGGTTAGATGTTTTAAACACTAACGTAAGTAGTGGCCTGGTGTTCATTCGACGATTAGGATCACAAGGTAGCACAAGTGCAGGACGTAGTTTTGTTTACACAGTATGAACACAATAGAGATTAAGGACCATTTATCAAAAATTAATCCCTCCATACAAAATAACGTATATGCAGCAAACAGATTACCAATCCATATCGAAGTGCCAGCGTATATAGTTAGCAATTTGGATTCAGATACACAACCTGGCTCCCACTGGGTAGCCATACACATAGATAAAAACAAAGTAGGTCAATATTTTGATTCGTTCGGCCGACCACCCACAGGACCTCATAGAATTTTTCTGAATAGAACCTGCAGAGTGTGGGATTTTAACAGCAAGAGGGTGCAAAATGATTATACTTCAGTATGTGGCGAGTACTGTTTGATGTATTTGTACTACAAATTCGTCGGAAAGAGAATGCATGATTTTATTCGATTATTCGGTTCACAAACAATGGTGAATGATGTAATACTTTATAATATGTATAAATGCTGTTTTATAGATGAATAAAGAGAAATACAATATATAAGAATTTGTGGTTGTTGTTATTGATATCATAGAAACAAATACCTAAGTACAATAAGCAAAAGTAGCATGTTTTAGTTAGTTTGAACCACCTTGCTTATGGCTCAAGGCTGACGCTGATGATTCACACAAAGAGAGACCGAACACGAGTCGCGGACCGTAATTAGCCTAATGGTAATGAGGGTTGCTGGCGAGCGCGCGTCGCGGACCGTAATTAGCCTAATGGTAATGAGGGGTATTGGAGATGCAGAATCCTGAAAACTATCTCGGAATCCTGAAGAGATATCAAAAAACGGATAGCACAGATCGATCCGGCGTGCCCGATTTACTTTTTTTTTTTTTTTTTTTTTTTTTTTTTTTTTTTTTTTTTTTTTTTTTTTTTAGTTTGAGCCACCCGCGGTCCGGCTTCTGGCTCAAGGCTGAGGAGTGAGCCAGAACCCGTATATCCTTACTACTCTTACATCTCCTTCTGCATATATAATGCATATGCAATGCTCCCGTGTATGGGAATAAAAATAAATGAATTACAGCCGATTTCTTACAAAAAAAATGCACTATTTTATACAATTTATTCACATCACACTTATTATAATAAGATGACGTAGTAAAGAAATTAAGTTAAGTACATCAAAAAGTTGTAATAAAAAATTGCAACATAAAATTGTAACCCGTTTGCTGACAGGAAAAAAGATTTTCTTGGAGTGAGTACAATAAAATTTATATATTATATGTAGATATACATTAATAGCGATAAATCCTTTCACGCGTATTGCGATTAGTAAAACAGTATGAAATGTAACATGTAAAGTTACACAGTTGGTTGAAGTAGATACTTCACTTTTGCTATGTATTTATATGCTATGTAATTAGTGTAATTGGCGCAAGCCGTACTAATGAACTCAAATATATATATTATTGTATCCTATCACTATAATAGCCGAAAGATTTCAAGGACACGTGTTCGAATCGTCATATTTAAAAGTAATGAAGTTCATTTTACCCTGGAATAAACCTGGAATATGCCTCAAACTTCATGACGTCTCCATATAGAGGGTCTGTACGGCTTCCCAAAGGTGCTGTATTATTTGGAATTACGGGTATGTTTTTTTTTTTCGCAATGTATATGACAAGATCGGATTTGGTGCCCCAATGGATGATTTCAATTTGGATTACATTTAAAAAATTGCAATTTGTATCGGACATCATCCGTAGTCATTGAAGCAACAACTAAGGTTAACATTAAATTTCAAATATTACAAAATGTTCGAAGTTCAACAACAGAATTAACCCAAATGTTCGTTTACACACCTTTGCGTACTGTGCACCCCTTCGTAGCTCTGCGCCCCTCTCCGGTCGCTTTGAAAAAACGCTGAAAGTGAAATATAAAAAGTTATAACGGAGGTTATTCGAATCCGTCGTTAACAACAATTTACGGCGACGCTTATTAAAGGGCACTTCACTGCTAAACGATTAATGCAGCCCTTGAGAACACTCGGTGACATGACGGCGATATTGAACGAACACACTTACCTATAACCTGCATAACACTGATATCACCTAAACACATACTTTTAAAGGGCTCAGTGACTAAAAAAAAATATTTGCGATCATTTGCACCGTGTGCGTGTCTCTCTGATAAGATATTTTATATCAAATTATTAATAATACCTGTTTCATAAATGTGGGGTTTCATGTTTCACAGCACCAATGTAAGATATAAAGCGGAAAACATTTGTCACATCGATACACGTTACGATAGACTCAACAGCTGCTAAAGAACACAAAAAAATAATTTCATACATTGAACAAATTAATTAGTTTAGGATGAGTAACAAAAGGCCGTGGTGGTACCGGCTTAGAATAGTACCCCTCCATCCCTTCCCGCGGGTGCCGTAAGAGTCAGCTCAGGGATCACGTACCAGAAGGTGGGCAGCAGCGCCTTCTGAGGATCAGAAATCATACTGCGCTCACCAACTTGCCTGCCAAGCGTCGCGGGAATTAGCGAATCCCTTCTATATGGGGGAGGCGTATGTCCAGCCGTGGACGTCCAATTGCTGAGAAGAAGAAGAACAAAATAAATGAAATTGTATTATTTAAAATGCAGGCATAATCGCTCGTCACCACACTGAATCCCATCCCCATCATATAGCATGGCAGCAGGTAGGGCCCATTGCAGGCCACCGGGTGGTGCCGCTCTCCATCATCCAGGGGCTCTTTGATTGTTTCTTATGAATCGGTATGAGTTTGGAAACGAAGGAACTAGGAAGTTTGTTCGTTTCCAAAGTGTATATAGACTCGCTATCATATCATATTCGGCACTTTTCAAAGTAATCTAATTTGCATGAAAATGATCACCCAAACGTATTGAATTGAGAAAATGGGATTAATTTATAGCAATTGGATTGAAAAGGCCCATTCATTAGTATGCATCTAAAATACTTTCTCTTTCTTACATGATACTTGCATTTGAAAGTTGATAGAAATTTCGAAATCTTGCCCAATTTCGAAAAAAAAGACATTAGCATAAAATAATGTGAACATTTTGATATTATAATCTATCGCGTTTCTTGAGAAAAAAACCCCCAAACTTTTCTTAATTCAGTTATGAAAAAGTAAATTTATTACTCGTTTGAACTTAATTTCTATATTATCTACTTTCTGTTTTGAATGTATTGTTAATTAATGCTAAATATCACGTTATGCAGTTTGTATTGCCAGTAAAATATATATTTTAATAGTCGTCATCTTGTAACACCAAAATTAAGCTGAAGTTTTTATAAGTAACCGCCAGCTTGACGTCAAAGTGTCCCGAGATTGCTATTTACTGATAGTTGGGCCCCACGGTTACACGCGCGTGGACTACCATTTCCTCGACCATATTTCCGGTATTGATTATTAAGTAAAATTTTTGTTTAAGAACTGTTTTTTTAAAATTTAATTAACTTATATTTATTATACAGATCTTACATAAATCTATTATAGAATATGGTGGTGATCACATCCTGCACTAGTTTTGAAGACCGTGTAAGATAGCAAGGGGCGGCACAGTCTACACGGACTCGGCCGCCCCGGGGCCAGCCGCCCCGCGCCTCGTTACACGATTACACCGACTCAACTTATTTACTATTCATCAAATAAAGCGAACAATTTGGCCAAAACGGTTAAAAATACATCCACTTTTTCATGTACCATAATATGATACTAAAAAACAATCATTTGCATCTTTGAATATTAATATTATTACTAAATATTGCGAATTAATGATGCTAATGTTTGAACGCCGATGTTTCTTAACTTTGATTATTATAATAAATTCTGTAATTAATGGGTTCCAGATAAAATATCGATAGTCTAATACGTTATTTATTATAACATATGGAGCGATCTGTTCACAAATATTCAAAATGTGGCTAGTTTAGTTGTTATGGTAGATAATGGGACTTAGCTCAACATAGAGAACATAAAGAATGGCTTAGAATTGCCTTCTAGACAAAGAACTACCTACAGTTCGGGACTTCATATGTGTATTAAAATTCACCTATCCTCTGCATGTCAACTTTATTTTTTTTACGAGTTGGATGTTACTCTCCTGACCATAATCTTAAGTTACCGAGGACTATTACTTCCCTTACACTTATAATTATTTTCACGGATTGTTGGCTCATCATCCAAAGAGAAAAAAAGTTAGAAAAAAGTACATGACGTAAAAAATGTGTGAGACTCGCTGAACTAAGTACAGATTGTGCGCGGACCCTGAGAAGAACAAGCGTGACTTGCATTTGACGGTTTTGTTTTTTTAAGCTATTTGCTTAAAAAACACATGATTGCTCCGATTTGAATGAATAAATACACATTAATGAATCGATCTTGACCTTTTAAATTTATTTTTATTAGTTTCTATAAAAAATGTATCGCGTAAGACCTCAGAATTAAATGACACTAAAACACCTCAATGCCAAGATGTTGAGCGCTAACGTGTCAATGACAACAACTTGTAAAAGTTATTAATATAAAACTCACACTGCTTACAGTTTTACAATAATTATGCAGGTTTAGTTCGAGACATAACGTGCTGTCACTGTAGTGTCCCTGTGATCGACACAACATAACGTGCCGTTACTGTAGTGTCCCTGTGATCGACACAACATAACGTGCCGTCACTGTTGTGTCTCTGTGATCGACACAACATAACGTGCCGTTACTGTAGTGTCTCTGTGATCGACACGACATAACGTGCTGTCACTGTAGTGTCTCTGTGATCGACACAACATAACGTGCCGTTACTGTAGTGTCCCTGTGATCGACACAACATAACGTGCCGTCACTGTAGTGTCTCAGAGATCGACACAACATAACGTGCCGTTACTGTAGTGTCCCTGTGATCGACACAACATAACGTGCCGTCACTGTAGTGTCCCTGTGATCGACACAACATAACGTGCCGTTACTGTAGTGTCCCTGTGATCGACACAACATAACGTGCCGTCACTGTAGTGTCCCTGTGATCGACACAACATAACGTGCCGTCACTGTAGTGTCTCTGTGATCGACACGACATAACGTGCTGTCACTGTAGTGTCTCTGTGATCAACACAACATAACGTGCCGTTACTGTAGTGTCCCTGTGATCGACACAACATAACGTGCCGTCACTGTAGTGTCCCTGTGATCGACACAACATAACGTGCCGTTACTGTAGTGTCCCTGTGATCGACACAACATAACGTGCCGTCACTGTAGTGTCCCTGTGATCGACACAACATAACGTGCCGTTACTGTAGTGTCCCTGTGATCGACACAACATAACGTGCCGTCACTGTAGTGTCCCTGTGATCGACACAACATAACGTGCCGTCACTGTAGTGTCCCTGTGATCGACACAACATAACGTGCCGTTACTGTAGTGTCCCTGTGATCGACACAACATAACGTGCCGTTACTGTAGTGTCCCTGTGATCGACACAACATAACGTGCCGTCACTGTAGTGTCTCAGAGATCGACACTAAAATACATAACGTTGGCAACGCCCTCGACATTTTATATAATTTATTTAATTAGAACTATTGATTTTTAAATATTGGTTACAACAGGGACATCTGCGTAAGATAAAAAGCATCGTCGTAGCAAGCATGATGATGTACAGTCTACCGATATCTCTTGTTTTGATCATTTTTCATCGAGGCGCGCCAAAATTCAAAACTACCATGAGATCACTCTGCCTTCACCGACGCGACGCGACCGACGCTTGCATCGCTTCACTCAATAATTCAATAACATATCTCAAAAATAAAACGGGGAAAGCGACGCGTGGCGGGAAAATCTAAGAATGTACGATATAAATCGTAGTAGGTACCCATCGCACCTGACTGCGATTGGGAAAATTCATAGTTTATGAACGCTCATGGGTGAAAGGGGGTGCGGGAGACGTGCGGGTGTGCGTCGTAAAATATAACCGCCGAGTTATGTATCCCTTGCGTGCTGTGGAGGGCCGCCTCACCATATATCAATATTTGATGCGCGTTGCAAATCGATGCAGCGATATCGGCTCTAATCTGTATTTACGGGACGCGGAGATTATAGCTTCTCGTTCTACTTTATTGATGGTCTCTTATAGGAATTTCGGGAAAACGATTATTGTCTAACTTATGCACCAATCATACCCTCAGATAAATAAACCAGCTGTATACTCAAAGATCATACCATAACTCAAATATTAAATAGGATGTGTGATGGTAATAAGTTTATATAATGCACTGGCTGCGCCCCGCGGTTCCGCCTGCAAGGACTACGATATTTTCGTTATAGTTCACTTTCGAACAATTTTGTGAGAAAATTTTAAAATCTATTTTCCTTCGAAATAACATAAGAAAAATTTATCAAAATAAGAAAAAGACGATAGGAATCGATTAAATGGTTTCAAGTTAAGGCGTGACCTAAGCATTAATTTTTATATTTTATATTTATATTATTAAAGTTAATGCTTAGGTCACGCCTTAACTTGAAACCATTAAATCGATTCCTATCATCTTTTTCTTATTTTGATAAATTTTTCTTATGTTATTTCGAAGGAAAATATTTTAAAATTTTCTCACAAAATTGTTCGAAAGTGAACTATAACGAAAATATCGTAGTGTTTATTTGATAAATCGATAAGGTACTAGAAATCCTGCATCTTAATTGAGTATAGTCACTGAATAAGATGTGTTAACGAAACAGCATTTGGAGAAGTACTTTGCGGCAAATAATATGTGTGTTTTCGTTGTAACGCTTGAACTATATATACTGTCCCATTATCGCGATACTTTGTTAGAGGACCGAAAAAGAAAAAGTACCACTCATCGAGAAAATACCACTCGAGTAGGTACCAGACAATAGTGGAGTGCGCGTTCCACGTCGCAGGTTAGCATCGCTTACTTTAAAAACGTGTTATTATCAAAACCATTCATATTCTCATACAAATCTTGGCTTATATGAATTTATACGGCAAATATCAGTCACATAGAAAACTAACTACTTAACTATAATTATTACCTCTCGAACCCTGTCTGAATATTATAATATAAGCTTATATAATAATAAAAAAAATGTTTGGCATCAATATACGTGGGTACTTCTTGGCGAATAGTAAACTGCTATAAAAAGTATATTTGCGAGAAGATTAATACTCCATGCCGATTTAATAACGTTTTTCATGAAAAAATACTTAATCTCAGGACAATTAGTTTTGCCTTAAAAGCACTCAAATCAAGTAAAATTAACGTAAATTATCTAATTATGGAAGACCTTCGAGCCGCGGAGAAGCAGCCCCTCGGATATCTCGTCCCGAGACGCGATAATCGGCGGTGTCATGCGATGGGAAGCTCGCTCCGTGATCGATTTAATTGTTCTAATCGATTGTTTACTCGCAACTCTCGATTGTTCATACAATGTACCGACCTAATACAATGCACCTGTGAATAATGATGCGTCTTGTTGCAAATATTTGTAGCACTTCTGTCAAACATAATGATGAATCACTTAATTTACATATTATAAAAAATATACCGGTGGTGGTCTTTACGTGAATAAAATAACAATCGCTTCTATTGTTATTGCCAACCAATTTAGAGGTTTCAATTCCATCGTTGAAAAATTCCATCATGAATGTACCGATTCGTAAAATTCATTTTACATTTACATTTATAGTAATTTGTACACTTTGTATTTATAGAAAACTTCACCAAAAAATTTCTTTGGCAATTCTCTTCATTATCTAGGAAATGTGTTCTACCTAATAAGTTGGACTTTCTATTTTTGTTTGTTTGTGTTTTTAACCGACTTAAAAAATGGAGGACTTTCTAAATTTGACCCGTATGCATTTTTTAATGTTTCTTACCTCAGAACTTTCGACTGAGTTAACCGATTTTGATAATTATTTATTGATTTGAAAGCCGGTGGTTCCCTTATGGTTCCATTTCATCAAAATTGGTCAAGCGGTTTTTGAGTTACACTCCAATAATTGAAAAGTGCTACGTGTACGTCGATGATATTATAGTTGCGGGTGAGAAATCGGTGAACGTACACAATGACAATTGATATAGTCAGATCTCCCTTATCCAGTTTAGGCTACTACACAATGTAATATAACTGAAGGAAACGCAGAATCTACGACACAAGAAATATGTTATCTTAGTGTAGGTTTTGCTCGACACAGTAGATAGCAACATTAGTCGCCATAGTTTTGTAATTGTTTTCGTTACCACATTATATTTAAGTTGCTTTTGTATCCTGTATTTACTGTCCAAATAAACATATTTGTATTTGTGTATTGTGATTAGCAAAGGTCACTTTAAAGGGTCTGTTCGGGCGTTATTGTTTAATTTTAATATGCGGTCATTCACGAGCCGAGTGCCGATGTAATATTCATCAACGATTGATAATTATTTTCTATATCAATGACGGTGACGACAAAAAAGTGTGTAACGGTCAGTTACTCTCCGACGGTTCGCGACTGATGTGCAATATCGGCGGTTTATCAATATTTTCTGAGGATTTTTTATTGTGAAATTGAAACTGTTACCAGTGCCTAGACCCGGGTGTTTAGTGTCAGGACGGATCCAGGTGCCCTCGACGAAGTTCCTACGAGAGTGCTCAACGGTTTCGAGGTAAGTGATTGGCTCATATTGGATTGACAGTGACCCCGGAACAACTACCCCAACCAGAGAAAATCTAGGGCCAAGTATTATATAGCTTATATACTGGGCAATCGAAGAAAAAATTACAACCATCGGTGATTCTCCCGAACAGGGTCAAAAATGAAATGTTTGCAAAAAATGGAACCGACTTCAACACTCAAAAGAGAGAAAGAAATAACTCGTCGAACTCGGTACCATGATAGTTCAAAAAGTAACTGTTATCAAAATATTGTGCTCATGGGACCGACTTTGACATGTTATTTCACACTTTTGAGTGTTGAAGTCGGTTCCATATATTGATATATTTTTTTTATTGGTAGCGCACGCAAGCCTAGAATGTACCTATTCGTGCATTTATTTATTTTTACATGGAAGACCAACGGCCTTCTTTACAATATAACGACTTAATATTTAACAAAAGGCCAATTATAGGTCCTCACGGATAATGACATTATATTTTTATAATAATATCGTGAACCACATGCAAGCATTACTTTTACACGTATAAACGTATATGCATTATAGTACTAACAAAACCAGTTCACTCAAAGAACTCTCCGCTCAACAGCTGCCCGCCGATTCTATACTTTTTTGTCACTTAAATACTCCGATAGTGTAACTATCAGGAAGTATTAGACTCCGATAGTGTAACTATCAGGAAGTATTAGACTCCGATAGTGTAACTATCAGGAAGTATTAGACTCCGATAGTGTAACTATCAGGAAGTATTAGACTCCGATAGTGTAACTATCAGGAAGTATTAGACTCCGATAGTGTAACTATCAGGAAGTATTAGACTCCGATAGTGTAACTATCAGGAAGTATTAGACTCCGATAAGCAACGAGTTCCTATTTGGCGTCATGGTGTCAGCGCTCATAGTCATGGTGTCAGCGCTCATAATCATGGTGTCAGCACTCATAGTCATGGTGTCAGCGCTCATAGTCATGGTGTCAGCGCTCATAATCATGGTGTCAGCACTCATAGTCATGGTGTCAGCGCTCATAGTCATGGTGTCAGCGCTCATAGTCATGGTGTCAGCGCTCATAGTCATGGTGTCAGCACTCATAGTCATGGTGTCAGCGCGTTGCCTTACGTCTTGTCAATTAATGGTGAGTAGGTATGGTGGAATTAAATTATGTTTTACCAGAGCACTTTCCCCCAAACACATGTGACTGACAGAAATCGATGCAGCATATATATAAGCACCAGAGAGTTGTTTCCCATGATTGCCGTCAATTAAAGTTTTCTAATTAAATGGTAAAATTCTTACTTTCACACTAGTAGTGTGAAAGTAAGTTTAACAAATTAATGTTGCCGAAGTGATACCAGAATGTGACTTTTACGACTTTTTAAGCAAAGTTATACTGAGGGAATAGATCATAAAGTTTAATTAAACTTCTCTTAATCAAATTGTAATAAATGAAGAGTATACGTCTACAACTGAAAATTGTCTTAGAACGCGGATTCCCCGATGCCGATGTGCACACACTCACACAAAAATGTCACACCACTGTCCACATAAAAATAGGTAATACTATGTTAATCTTTAAGAAACACTATGGACGTTTCAGTTTGATTCTTATTTGTTACTGGCTGGCCTGGCAAACGTTGTTCTGACATATCGTAAAATAAGGCTATCTACGTGCTATATAAATTATCGAATTGTCAAAGTGACGCGACACTTCATGTGCCGCGCAATGACTTCACGTCAATGGCGAAGACTGAATTATTTGGATATTTGTCCATACAAAAGTACTCAAAACGCTATACAAAATGAGGGGTGGCGCTAGTAGTAGGCTGACAAATACTTTCAAACCTATTCTTATACCTACCAAATATACACAAAATATTTCATGAAATCAGGCTAGCCGTACAGGGGGAGCTCTATAACAAATACACGGGATTTTTATATATTTGATTATGAAATTATCTAATTGTATATTTTTTACATTAAATCAAACCTGTAAATATATATGAAAGGGGAATCTTCTACATAAACGATTACTTGGTCACTTTTAGAAAAATTAAAATATGTATAAAATAATCAATTGTTTAATTTATGTATTACTTTATGTTACATTTTGTTCGCATGATACTCATTCAATTGTTTCTCTTTTAGTAAAAAAATGTCTTTATTTTACTATCAGTTTATTGTCGACTTCGGTTTTCGCTAATAAATAGCATTTGTTATCTTTATCACGCTTTTACAAATTGTTTCTTCTAGACGAATAGAAACCAGTTTTATCTTTATGATATTTATTGCTTTTTGTACCAACTTTATATTTTTGAAAGAAAATATTTCTTTTTCGTGTATCGGAAAATGTAACCTTGTGAAAACTATACGTTCACGCTTTCACTAACAACACAGTCGAGGAATACATTACACACTAGTGATGTAGCGGGTGTGCGCAATGTTCCATTAATACATTATATATGACAATCAGAAAAATGTCTAATTATCTATAAATACACCGCATAATAATAATATTATTCAGATGTTTAGGTAAAGTTTTAATGTATTAAATTAGTATATTCGAATATGTATTCATGTCTGTTAGACTGAATCTTACATTATTTACATTCAGGCGATACTCATGTAGTTGGAACCAGAGCGCATTTAAGTAAAGTTCAGCCAAATAGCTGAACTTTATTTAAAAGCTTTGTTATCTGAAAATCTTTGCTAACAAATACAAAGAATCACACACTTGTTAAGCGACACATCAGTTTATTCTTGTTGGTTGCATGTTTGTTGGAAAATAGCAACATCATCAGTTGGTAGATGGTTGGCTGTGCTGATGTACTGTCGCCGACCAGCACCGCGTGTGCGCGTGGTTGTGTTGTGCCGTCACCTGAATGAATAGAACAGGTCAGACATGATGGTTGGCGTCGGACGATGACCTCGACTCTCCAAAAAACTGATTCGATACAAAAGGGCGACGGCGGAACATAAGCTGCTTCCCCGGGAACACCTCGTGCCATCCGGGGACGGTGAGGGATTGTTAAAATACCTGGAAGCCACCAGCCCGCGCGCGCGGTACATACCCGCGCAATTAGCGCCCGCGCCGCCAAGTCTATACGCTAACGTCTAATTATGGAATATTTTTAACGAAGAAGGTCTGGGTTTAATCGTATAGTTCTGGATTTCAAAAATAAATCAGGCGGTATCGTAATTAGACCATTTTGGTCAATTTAAATAACTAGACGAGTAATTGGACAAAGTATAATTTAGTGCAAGGAGCCTCCATCGTCGGCGGCGATCAAACGCTTGCGACAGGTTATTTCACACTTTTCAGTGTTGAAGCCGGTTCCATTTTTGGTAAAAAAAATTGTTCATCCTTTTTAGTGACTTTGCTACTCACGGGATCAATTGTCATTGTGTATGTTCACCGATTTGTTCACCCTTAATTAAAATGTGTTCCAGGTATATAACGTAGCATTTTTCAGTGATTGAAGTGTAACTCAAACACCGCTTCACGGATTTTAATTAAATTTAAGCCATCAGATAAAAAACCACAAAATGATTTTTCATTATATATTTTTCTTGTCCTTTTATGAAACAAGGATTGGAAAATATTTACTATTGGTTTATGGTCTACATATTTGTCTGTTGAATGAGTTTTTTTTTAAGGCCTCCTTACGTGTATCTATGGCTTAATTGGAAAAACACTCGTGCTCCGATTTAAAAAAATGGCTGCTTTTTTATTACGGTGGGTGAAAAATTACTTATGGGGGGTGATTTGTCGATAAAATATACCGTATTTCCTCCTTCTAAGGGCTCCGACTCCGCTCACCGGACACATCGTATAAAAGCTAAGCTATTTGATTATGTACATATAAATGAATAACGTACTCGTATTTATAATTTTAGTTTTAACTTAATAAAATACATACAAAATAGCCTCAAAAGCCACTCACAATATGCAAATCCAAACGCGTTGTTAATGAATGTATTAAATCTACGCCAATTAATATATTCACACAAAGTGTTCAAAATGATGAATAAGCTATAAAGTTTACAATAAAACTTGTTAAACAAACAAACAAAACTTAAACCAACACTCGTAAAACTTAATAATATTGAAATGTATGATAATAGGTAATCGAGAGCAGAGGTAGCCGGCCTTAACGAGTCGAATCGATCATTTACAATCGAATAGAATGGAATCGATATATCACGACAAATTGCGGCTGTCAGAGGATGGTCGGATCTTTCACACGGTGTCTGCTATTGTCTCCACATTGTCTGATCACTTGCAATTATGGGTACCTACCTACCTACCTACCTACCTACCTACCTACCTACCTACAGATACATAGGGCCTGACGCCCACGCGGTGGGAATTGCGACGCTGTTTATTTTGTTGTTATTATTTTTAAATTGATGGTTTGTGTCAGTTGCATATGCAAAATTGATATTACAAGCTCATATATAAATCAATTGAACGAGAATTTTACTTGATATATACATTATAATAAATATACAATAAGATAAAAGTTGACAAAGTTCATTTATGTCTCGTATTGAATAACTTTAAGTTGTAAGTATATAATATGTTATGTAACGTTCATGTTAAGACTTGGCACTTAGTATAATATGTTGCTATCTGTATTACTGCAAATATTATATGTATGATAAGTATTGTTGTTGTAGAAGTGAACACCTGCAGCGCAAGAGCCATTGGCTACATTACTAATCCGACGGTATCGACCTACGCTTCGACTCCACCGCCTATAAAACAACATTTCCACCATCTTATCTTTAATTTGGACTGGTTTTAGTTTTTTCTATTAGAATAGTTTCGCTCGGATACCGGTCCGACTCTTAGCTGAAGGTTGTAGATAACAGTAAAACGTATATTTATTGGTGTTGTCGACTGCGCAACAGTTTGTCGCACGGCGACTCCGAATATCAGTCTCGTGTTTCATAATGAGTGGAACATGTTTTGTGGCCTACAGGTGCGGTGGAGTGGCGTGTTGCTAAAAAACTTAGGTGCAATATACATCGCCGCGCCCGCGGACACTACTCCGTGTGCCACGCGAATTACTATTCGTGTATATTCTTCTTTTTGCTCAGCGACCTTCAGGTCAGTTAAACCTAATTAGTAAATTATAAATAAAAACATCCAAAGTTATCCGAGGCCTAAACAGTCAAGTGCATTAATATGAGGCGATTGCTACACATCGAATGATAGACGACGAGGACTGGAACGATTGGGATCGCTACTGAAGAAGCGTGATTGACGTTTGCGATCATTAAGCACCTGATATAGGTGATGTGCAAGAACGTGTGTTGTAGATACAGCGTAAGCAGCAAGAACTCCGATACCGACACATTGCTAGTCGTAAAATAGCGCACAAGACGAAATAATGGTGCACAGTGCGCAGTGGCGCGGAACGATCCGGTTGATTGTGTACGCAGTTATAGGTATTCTTATGCACTATTCCTTTTATAGACAGAAAAAACGGGAGTTTAACATGCACGAGCACTTGCTATTACCATATACGGCTAACTAGACATCGTTCTCGCAACAAACATGCGCGTTTCTATTGAACCCTCGTGTGAGTCCACAGAGTTTACTTTCGTTTAAATGTACGTTTGTAAAGCGGACGTTTTGGAAGTGTATTGTTAACATTGAAGTAATACTTTTTGCGTAGAAAATTGACATTTTGACAGGAGTAATCGATAAAAAGATAACTTTAAACTGATTCAGTGCAAATGCATATTCTTAAAACGGTTGGTAAGCTGTAATCCAGAACGGTTGATTTGTGCATTTGCTATCGTTTGTAAAAAATGTTATTCACCCTTTCAGGTTTTTGCTCATTATGTGCATAATGAGGAAATACTGCCTTAATAACTATTATTCTAGTAACTTGGGCTGGTTTGCTCAGGTAAGTATTATCTTTTATTATAACAGTATTATTTTACTATAGATTTTTAAGTTCTTTCATTTTTATTCTCTCAGACGCGATAAACAAGTTCGGTCAGTTTTTCCGAACTACATATAATATATTATAATATTCTTTTATGTTTTTCTTTATCTAAGAGTTCTTCTTTGTCTTTTAGTTATATCTGTGATACAAATAAAAAAATATTATTGCAGAAATCATAGGTAAGGTAGGTCAAGTTTAACTTCGGACAACAATTTAGCCTATTTACTATTTCTTTGCAATCGGACGACAGTAAAAAAATCGTATAAAAAGAATGGAAACACCGTGGGGATGCTTCTTTTCTCTATTGTTACACAGGCTATTGGAAATTCTAATTTATTGTAGCATGATATAGCATATTGTAGAATTTTGACGAAAAACTTCAAGCCTCCTGTAACCCTTCCATAAACTGTAAAAAAATAAGTGAATCTTCAATATATCCTCTCTCATTATTTCTGGTCGACAAACTTCTCTTCGACTAATTAAAAAAACTGAAAACTGAATTAAATTAAATCTTGCTAAGCTCGCGTTCCAAACTTATATTTAGTCATTGTGGTCTCTATAGTTTTCCTGCGCACATTTAAAGGTTTTCATTGAGCTCGCGTCCAAAACACGGATGAGGTTGTGATATACTGATATTGCCTTTTTAGAGATCTCGCTCGTTAGCCCCGCCCGCGCGCCCCGCGCCCCGCCGGACTAACCGCGCGAGCCCTGATCTAGCGAACCATCAATACATATTTAAATATACTGCGATTATCTACTTTAGTTTGTACAGTTATGCGGTCGTTATTTCCCGACACAATCTCGAGATTTGGACATGTATTTCGATTTAGTTATCGTCAGTGTCATATCTCTAATGGTTTTAGGTTGTGTTAAACTGGTGCTTAAATCTTAGGGAGGTATAGCATTCTGCCTCTATCTAATAACGACGTAACCTAAATACAACGTGCTGTTGTTTTTAATATTCTCTGTTTTATACGTTTCTATATTCTGGACTAAACAACATTAAAAACAAACAGTAGGAGCCTATGATATATTTTTAACCGACTTTTAAAAAAGAAGGAGCTTTATAATTAAACTGTCTTTTTCCTATAAGAAAAACCCATCTACGTTTACATCATATCGGGTTAATTCCGACGGCGGTTCGGACGAGTGATGCGCCTTTTTTATATAGTTCAGTAAACTTAAGTTTAAGTAATAAGTATACTAATATGTAGAGAAATCAGCTGATTATCGTATCAAAATATTTAAGTTGCACGTGGATTGGGAAAATGTAATTATGTTGTATGTATTGCTTCCGGGCTGTTTGGCCGTGGTCTAAATGAAACTTGTGTGCCAGACGTTTTAATCCCTGTTATGTGCTATATGCCCTGCCCACTGTCACTCGCTAATCCGCTGGGCTATGTCGGTGACCTCCGTTCTTCTACGGATCTCCTCATTTCAGGTACAATCGCGTAGAGAAACCCCGAGCATAAATTGGTCGGTATCTTAATTGAAGTCGGTTTAAAATACATTTATATAATTGAGTAAATATTCCTAACTGTAGGATTTTATAGAGCTGAGACTCCAATAATGATTACCAACGGTCCGCAGCAGGATGTGCCTGCGCAGACCACAGACGCATCACCGCAGCATCCTGCATAGTTCAAAAGTAAACTATGCAGTGACACTGTACACAGATTATGCGTGAGTATGTATTGGCGCTATGCTGTGTCGTAATTAGCGGCCCGCATGCGCAAGCGCACTACAGAATAGTTTTCCGCTATTTGTTAACTTGACATGTTCGCGTGAGTTTTTAATACCTTTAATTATGGTCGTTAATCTTTAGGGCCGGGTGAGGTAATGCAAGAGGGCGTATTCCTCCCGTCCCGTCCCGTCCCGCGGCTGACGTATTAGGCTATTGAATAAATACTAGTTACTGGTACAGGTGGCGACGTCGCCGAGGAGCAGCAGCAGCCCTGACGATGCACTTCCTGTCCTCGCTGCCGGAGCCGGATTTGTTGAAAGCCAGCCCTAAGTGTCCAATAAACTTAAAAAAAAATCCACTTACCAATTGGAATAGCTAATGAAGGTTATTCTGAATGAATGGTGCCGTGGTGGTATCGGCCTAGAATAGTACTCCAGCATCTCTTCCCGCCGGTGCCGTAAGAGTTTCTGAGGGTCGAAAATCACACTGCGCTCATCTCAGCAGTAGACGTCCTTGAGATGATGATGATGATTCTGAACGAACAAAATTTGATTTTATTTGCTAATTTATTAGCGAAAAAATATTTCCTAGCGACCATACTCTTCCTTTATCAGAACTTCTCGCGGCAGGTTCGGACAAACGACCTTGAACTGTAATGTGGATATGAATACATGACGTTCTAAATGATATCATAGTGTCGCTCATATATAAGTAACTATATACTGGTGTAGTTGCTAAGAGAACGCATTTTAACCGACTTTAAAAAAAGGAGGAGGTTGAGAACCTCCTCCTTTCGACCCGTAAGCTTATTTTTCATTTTATTTTATGTTTGTTACCTCAGAAATTTCGACAGGGTGTGTCGATTTTAATGATTCTTTTTTATTTGTAAGCTGGAGCTTACCGTGTAATCCCATTTGAATTTCAAAATCGGACAAGTACTTCTTCAGTTATACTCCCTGAAAAGTGCTAAGCATACCTTGACGATATTATAGTTGCGGGTGAAGACATCGGTGAACATACACAATGACAATTGATCCCGTGAGTAGCAAACGTCACTGAAAGATTCGAACCGACGACGTCAATACTCAAAAGTGTGAAACAACTTGTCGAAGTCGATACCATGTTAGTCCAAAGTAACTTTATAAAATTATTGTGCTCATGGTACCGACTCCGACAAGTTGTTCCACACTTTTACAATAAATAAATAAGGTAGATATAACAAACATTAGTGTAAATAATACTATGGAATTAATTCTTTATTATAAGGTATAATCAAAATAAGTAAACGACGATTTAACATTTTAACTGTAAGTTTACCTAGTTATCGTAAAACAAAGACGTCGGTTTCACCTTCACCATTTCCTGTGTGACGTCATCGGTAGCAGGTAAAGCGCTGGTTAGCGCTATATCCCGGCCGACGCGACGATACCACATTATTATTTACATAAGTCACGCCGCACCCGCATCTTCCATGCATTCCCCCCCCCCCCCCCCCTCCTACTGCAGTGCATCTAGGCACATGCACCACATGATATCATCGCTGACACTAAATATCAGCTTTTAAAATCCATCCAAGTTCCGAGCAGTTCTAAAACCTGGCTAAAACCGCTTAGTGTAAAGTCATACCATCACCAGGGCATCACGCTCCTTTCGGTGACCGGTTCGAACATTGATATCCTCAAAGGTGAACGGTTATTGTTGTCTCTGGCATGTTTAAGCCAGGTTTTAGAACTGCTCGGAACTTAAATGGATTTTACAAAGCTGATAGTAAGGCCCCTGAGTGCATGTCAGTGATACCTGCACATCACCGGCAAACACTCGACGTTAAAATACTTACCATCGTTCTACTTTCATGACACAAATCAAGAGTATGTTTTATTGTATCAATTTCACAAAACATTAAAAAATATAATTCTACAGCTACCTACTACAGTAACATTTGAGCAATCCACTAGCTATTGCTAGCCTATAGAACATACTTACTTATGTAGGTATAATGCCCTTCTTCACAGTATGTATATTCAATGAAAACATCTATACCGATTCGACTTAATTTCTATTTTTCAATACTTTATAGTAGAAAAAAAAACGAACACTGTTCCATAAGAACAATTCCTAATTACTTCACTAATCTATACCTACAATAATCAGTAAGTATGTATAACTAGGCATTGATAAGCGAGCGTTATGTGAAAAAGAAGTGGGATGATTAGAGAGATAGTTTTTATATTATATACAAATGCAGGGTTTGTAGGTACGTAGGTATGTGGCGCGACCGTGGTGAGGACGTTGACCTTGCGGGAATGCGTGTCAAGGAAATGCTTTCCTTCTGTTTAGCGACCAGCCGACGAGCTGACTGTTGCTCTACATGACAATTAATCTAAATATACATGTATTTACATGTTTTTATTGTTATTAATTTATGTGCTAGTCTGACTATGGGCCTTGTGAGCCGGCTCGGAGTAGCACGACGAGCTATGAAGAGAACGAAAGTCACCGACATAACCCAGCGGAATAACAAGTCGAAGTGGCAGTGGGCAGAGCTCATAGTCGAACTGATGGCTGTTGGGATCGGAAGGTATTCTCACTACTACTAATGGAGACCACAGACTGGCAAGCGTAGCATAGCACGTCCACCGACAGGGTGGACAGATGCCTAACCAAGATCGCAGGGAAAGGTAGAATATGATCATCTCAGCCATAGGACGTCCAGTGCTGGACATTCTTCTCGTGTAACGCATACATGTGCAGACGATTCATATTTGTTTGCTTCCACATTCATAGTGCGTACAGCTAACGAGTGACATTCATTGCCTAAGTCTGTGTTTCCACATGGATACAATCTGGGCATCTTCAATTCACGAGTGAATAGGTATGTTATTGGCAGGCGTGAATCATCGTAGACCGCATCATCACTTAACATCAGGTGAGATAGTGGTCAAACGCCAAACGTGTTGTGAATGAAAAATTAAAAAAAACTCATCTTATAATGTGTGCGCACGGCGTGTACTTATTATCACTTAATTCCCTTCAATTGCTGGTCGCTGTGTATTTACGATATGAACAGATAGTAGACACATAATATGAGAAATGGCCAAAAGATTCATTTCATGCGCCAAATTTTGAATAACAACATCGATGTTCCCGCGCAACAAACGGACAGGTCAAGTCCTAACATCGTAATGAGTAATAATAACAGTGATCAGTCGAAAGTGGCTCCACCTACACGCGAGAGGTGAAGCGTGCTCTATAATTAGTCACCGCGTGGTAACGAGGGCATCAGTGTCGCCGGTGGCCAATAAGGTCGCCGTCGTCAGGTTGGGATGTGCCAGCATCACGTATACTAGAGGCAGGTATCGTCACCAGACGTCCGGTGGTGCGCTTGTATAAGGAAGGTGCCAAATAGAGCATCTTGGCTGTCGGGAGCGCGGGTCGCGCCTTGCATACTAACTAGCGCGCTCGGCTCGGCTCGGCGCGGCGGTCGATACCTACAGGACGGGGAGCAGCCTTCGCGCTACTCATCGAGTTGTTTGGAAATGTTTGTTTGCGAAGTTATTTCGAAAACTTACAACTTTCTTTTAAATTGATGCAAACAGGAATGCTTCCATTTATATTAAATACTTGACTGTTTAATGGTCATAATGTTATGATGTTGGTTCAAGTTTTTTAAAAGATTTGTTTGTTTGGTAAGTCGGTCGCCACCAGACTAATCTCGATCCTAAAAAACCTAAGGATATAGCTACAACTTTATGGTGGTGCCTTCAATGTAACAATAGTAGGTGTATTATTGATAGATCTGCCGTTTGGCTACTCGTTCGTTTGATTTACCTTGTAGCTGTAGTTGAAATACTATCACCGTCATACGTCATAGCACTCAAGCACCTGTCGCCAGGCACACACGAGCGAATAGTACAAGGTTATGTGATTTTCACTACGAATACCGACAACTCGATACGGCGATTGTCCGATTCACGATCACCACTCTCTGTCTCGAATCTATTTTCGCTCCCAAATAAAATATGTTTCTTTTTGACTTTCAACGATAAATAAATACTTACACATTTCAATTTTGCAAAATGTGTTTGTTTTATGGATAAATAGTACCTACAGTAACCGTTTCCGCGTCATAGTTGAAGAATATCAACAAATAAGTATAACGCGAAGTATTGGGTATGTTGCAATCAGAGCATATCATGAGATATATAAACTTTCGTGAAAGCGTCCCAGTCTCAGCGAGTAATACTTTAATTGAGAGATATAAACCTATTTGGTGATGTTATTGTACAAAGTAGTTTTTCTCGAGTTACGCTCAGTTTATTCCATGTTCGCGATAACATTCATTATTTACGATACTCCAGAAATAGCTCTGCCATTAGTTAAGGTCAATAAAACATTAAAGACCTATGAAATTCGCTGTTTAAGTACGAAACCGACTTTCGTTTTACGATTGATATCACGAACCGCATATTAACCTCCAACAAACCAAACTCATAAATCACAGAGAGGGCGTTCGGAAGCAGTACCTACCTGCGTTCGGAAACAGTACCTACCTAGGTTATTTGATTTTCGTCGGTTGAACTGTGCCTGTATCGTCTAATTGCTACACAGGTATCCAGGATCTGTTAGAAATCAGTGTACATCCGTTATTCCACAACACTATTTGATAACTGTCCAGTGAGACATCACTGTGTTCGCTCTTTTTTAGATCTTTATAATAATACGTATCTTCTTAGTGGGAAATCTAAAACATCCGTCCACTATTCTGAATGCCCTAAATCGGACGACTGACCAGAAGCTTGCCTGTGCATGAGAAGTGGTTGCGATCTTTATCTGTTTTATCTTCTACAGTTACTAGCACAACGGGAACAGCCAATTTTATAAATATTTGCACTAAATTACAAAAAGCAGAAGTTTTTTCTCCATTTCAATTATAAAAGAAAGTGTACAATGTGCGAGCCGCTGCAACTCAGACAGGTTCCGGTACGATTAAGGAAGTTATAGGGTCTGGTGACCTCCCGGTATATTTTTCTCCCGTCCACTATGGAGCTTCCTGTTTCTTACTGAAGGGCGTGCTTTCGAAGACATAATCACTATAAGTAGGCGAATAGATCTTGACCTTTATTGTACCAGCGCGTCCGCGGCGAGGCGACGGCTGAGCAGGGAGTTCTTCATGGTGGAAGGGTAACGGAACAGTACGTCACAGACATAATCAAGACAAGGAAGTGTTCATCGCTGCACGGTTCGCAAGATACATCCTGTGTTACTGTTTTATTGTTTTCGCATTGGCTTTAGTTAATAAATAAGGGCTGTAAGTTTGACACTCTCGAAATGTTGTAAAATAACCAAAAAAATTTTCGATAACTGCTGTTAATGTTAATGTTCAGGGATATCCCGGGGTCCATCTTAAGAGTTCTATGGTTCATTGCATTCACAACATGCTAGGTGGAACTTACGTTCAGTTTCAGTTGGACGAAGCGACAGGACGGTATTCTATAGTCGTCGGTTCAAGTCCCACTGGTAGCCTAATTTTTTCCTTCAAAATATTTGAACGTAGGTTCCGCCTAGCATGTTGTTAATGCAATAAATGATAAAACTCTTAAGAAGGGTAGGGTGCCTTCGCTTGATACGATATCAACTGTCATGTTGATCTATCAATCCTATGAATAGTTCATACAATTAAAAAGTTAGATGGCGCTAAGAACAACATCCCTTCAGATGTTAAAGGGAGGGGATAAACTCGGACAGCTAGTGGAGTGCTACTATAGCTTAATTGGACAAAGCGACAGGACGGTATTCTGAAGTCGTGGGTTCAAGTCCTACTGGTAGCCTATTTTTTATCCTAGATCTTTGTGGAACATTCCAGAACACTCTTGAATGTTGTGAAATATTTTGGTCCTGGTGGTTCTCGTGAGATAAATGAGGTAGCAGAAAACAGTAGTCCACATGAGTGAAACCGCAGGGGCAGCTACTATTTCTACAAAATAATAATTTCTTTCCAGTATTTGAACTCACTCTAACTTTTTTTGCCAACAAACCTCGCTATTCAACGATCTTCGAAGTATCTTTCAGCATAGAATTCACTCTTCGTTGCGTTCATATATGTACCTTTAGCTTTTTAACGATTCCTAAATTCATCCATATTATAGTAAATATTATAATTTCGGCCTTCACGCTATTATGTTGCGACATATCTGTGAGCACACCGTCAGTATTGAAATCTATATCGTAAAGTGGATTTTTAAGTTAACAAATTGCGGAATTAACATATTAACGTGCTTAGTGTAGGTATCGCTAATGGAGGCATTATAAATCACGACAGACGCGTGTTTGCGAAATTATACGTTTGCTAAACGTATAAATGTCCAGTTTCAACTCTGACCTGTCATATTTTGGTCTGCGATGGTTTTGTAGTACATACATACTTATCGTACTAATATTGTAAACGTGAAGGCTCGCATGGATGTATGGATGTTTGTTACTCAATCAATAAAAAAAATTGCTATATGTTAGGTATATAGCTATTTTTTTAAATTAACTAAACTTAATCACATTACACGAAGTTTTGATGTCTGAGATGGAATGTGTCAATGGAGCATTGAATATGTACAGCTATGTACCCGCAACAATAACGAATAAAGCTGTAGGTTTGGGCGCCCGGGTACAGGCTACACCCAGTTTGGGCCCTACGTGTAAGTGTTATATTTATTAGGTTATTTATTGTAATAAAATAATTCGTGTGGGAATTGTGTTTCTGTGCATAAATGATTACTAATAACTGATTACTGACTACTGACCTAGACACCTGCCGTGGCGACTGAGTTTCACAACCATGTTTGTTTTGGTCTTAGGCTACGTACCACAGATTATTTATTAGCGATTATATTATACATGACCTAGGTGCGATACTCTAATAAGCTTAGACCGACAACATTAGTCCAACTCGACCGCGCAGCATTCGGGAAACTGGGTGTTGTCTACTCGGTGCCATGTTGGCCAGTGGTACTGGTGCTGCATCTGACGCCCGGTTCGCACGGGGGGGCAAGCTCGGGGCGCGCGGATGGCTACGGAGAGGTTCGGATGGGGGCACAACTCGAACTTGAAATCTTCTCGTTGGAGCTTTACGTCAAAATATAAAAACGAAACTTATTAAAAAGCAGGAAAATATGAAACATGTCAAAAACTGGCAACCGAAAAACAGTAATGAGAATCGATTTCGTATCGATGCGTCATACGTCGGCAGAACATTCCACCGGAGGAAACGAGGCGGGCGCGGCCGGTGCGCCCGCGCCGGACTCAGCTCCTCGCGACACCGAAGTAAACAAACCGCATCCATCAGAGCGTCCGCGTCTCCAGCGCGGACAAAAACCGCGCACTCCCGGCAATAACTCAAAACTGAGTGTATCGTGACTCGTTCCCAGTAGGTAGCTTACATTCACGTTTTTTACAGTTGTCACTCGTCAAGCAGTCGACGAGCTCATGATGGGCTGCCTCGGATGGACGCCTGCCACCTCCCGCGCGAGACACAACGGCGCAACTCCACGACGTTATGGAGGACATTACGGAGCGTACTGACGCTCGCTTGGGTAGGTATTCGCTCGGCGAGGGCGACGCGATGACACGTTTCCGAAGCGTCCGTCGAGCGAGTGGTAGTGTTTTTTTGCCCCGACGACCCGGAGGGCGCGACGGAACCGACGGGCCATTGTATGGTAATACTTGGCCGGATTTTGTTCGGGCTCAATTATATTATGAAGCTTGAACACACGACGAAAGTCAAAAGTCACGCGTGCGTCGCGGCGCTGCGGCGAATCGGCGCGCGGCGCGCGGGTTCTAGGTGACATCGCTGGTCTAGCGCGGCGCGGGACCTACCACGCGTGCCGACGTTTGAGATATTGTAATATTTCAAATTACACATGTCTACCATGGGCTATGCTCGGGGTTTCTCTACGTGATCGAATCAGAAATGAGGAGATCCGTAGAAGAACGCAAGTCACCGATATAGCCCAGCGGATTACCAAGTTGAAGTGGCAGTGGGCAGGGCACATAGCTCGAAGAACTGATGGCCATTGGGGCCGACAAGTTCTAGAATGGAGACCACGGACTGGCAAGCGCAGCATAGTACGGCCACCGACAAGGTGGACAGACGACCTGACTAAGATCGCAGGCAAGGGCTGGATGCGGGCCGCTTCCAACAGGTCCTTGTGGAAATAAATGGGGGAGGCCTATGTCCAGCAGTGGACGTCCTATGGCTGAGATGATGATGATGTCTACCATATATACATACTCCTTCAAATAGTAGCTTTGAAATATTCTTAAAAGTAATTTCAGCGATTATATTCTCTCCCCATTGGCAGCCACAAGAGTGAAGCACCTTTCCCAGATCATATAGAAGCTTAGCCTAAAAGTCGTTATTAGACATAATTATTTGTCACAAGGTTGATAATTATAAAATTTAAAACTATAATATCTGCATGCTCACTGGTTGTATACAAATTACATATTTGCAATTAAATCTTACACATAAAATATACAGTCATTGTTAAAAACAATAGTGAGGTCTCTATGATGGACTAGCTTCGGCCCGCGGTGGTACCCGCGGTGAAATGGTACGTGGTATTGACGATTTTTGTGACTTCCCACTATCCTATGGGAATATACCATATTTTATTCCAGGGTATAAGCTATTTTCATTACAAATGTCTTGTAAATCTGTTCAGCCGTTTCAGTATAAAACAGTACCAGTACCCATACAAACTTTCGCTTTTATTAGTAGGATTAACTTATTTTGTGTTTTTTTATCACACTCAAGCCCCCGCACTAGGAATCCATGTATCGCGGGAGGCATGGACACACACTATCACAGCACAAAAACATCCAAAACCCGGGATACACATCTACACTCATCGCACAAATTTTTGCCCCTGCCGGGATTTGAACCCAGGATGCCGGAGACACAGAAGTCATGTCACCGACCACTGCGCCACGCCGACCGTTACCAAATAAGTCATCATAATATATAATTTTCTCGGCCGACTGTCATTATCTGGATAATGCATATTGCACACACAATACCTACACCTCATACCATCTCTTATGGCTAGGATTAGTAAACATTCCTTCAACATCACACTGTCATTACACTGTTGTAAGTCAGTTTATTCTCGTAATTAAACAGAGTTTTAGACAATAGACATCTTCGAAATGTAACATAATGCCGGTAATATCTGGCTCGCGGTACAGAGGAAGCGATGAGGAGCCGGCCCTGCGCGCGCGCAGCGTCGGCGGACGACCATTGTTACCGGGCTGTGCGTCGGTAATAGGGCTTAACGACCTTATAGTTTTTGCTCTATTCTATAATTAAATACTGATACTGGTACAGACATTGGAAACCTCACACTAGTTGCTGATAATGAGTTACCCCCTGAGTCTGCCTGTTACTCTACATAGCATGTTTTATTTCTTGTGCCAGACTTTCAACCATCATTTTCATAAAGTGTGAATTTTTTCAGTTTTCATAAAAGATTTAAGGACGAGAATCGCGTGAGCATTAAGAAACCAGATTACTTTTTAACTTATAACTGCGGCCGAGGATGGAACCGATAATAGTCAGAAAATAACTACTACTAAAGTAACTAGTCTTTTCCAAGGCCAAAGTAACATAAACTGTATAATTACATAATATTATGTCCTTTTTATAATGTACAGATCTAGCGTTAGACCACTCTCTCACTTAATATGAAGATGTTCTCACGCTAGACCTAGAGTTCTCACTGACTCTCGAGGACTGCTGCCTGAACACACTGTGTTTGGTGACAGTTATTAAACTTGAGGGTGGTAGCTAGCTAGGCGGGTATTCCACAGTAACTTACCACCATACCGGGAATTTGCTGGGAAGCTCAAGCCTTTGGTAGGAATCGAACCGTCGTCCGTCAGTTAGACAGGCAACGCTCCCACCGCTGAGCTATCATCGCTTCAAATGCACAATTTTAGATACAATAATGCGATTGCTGTCATCATGTCCACTGGTAGACGAATGTATCGCATCCTCGTCAGTGCACAGACCAGCTCAGCATTTTCATGAACAATGCGATGTGATTACAATAATTCCATAATTTATGAAATGCTCGACGTCTCTAAACAACAGTGCATGAACTAACTTCTGGACAGAAGCAGTGCGTTTCCAGTGTATGGTACTCAAATGTGCCCGTCCAATGTTCAATTATAATTTTTCAATGTTTTTACATCTTTAAAAAATTCAGTTATTGTTCTAAATTTTAAAGATGTAACATTTCTTTTTTTTTTTTTTTTTAACATTCACACAAGGTCTTCAGGTCCCAAACTAGGCAGAGCCTGTACTATGGTAACCTGATGACTGATATATATACTTAAATACATATACACACCCAGACACAGGTCAAACAGACATGTTCATACACACAAATGTTTGGCCTGTCCGGGAATCGAACCCGGGACCAGCGGCTCAGAAGGCAGAGTGCTACCAACTGCGCCAACCGGCCACTCAAACATTAATGGACTTTGTATGATCATTGAGCATCCCGCCCATCAACGAGATTTCTGCTACCAGCTTGTACTTTATACCGATTCTAGGGAATATTAGTTAAACAATTATTCACATTTCTGCCGATCTAATAATGACAAATTGAACAATTTGCAATTGACTTCCAACCAGAGATTACAATACAACCGTAAATTGTCCGTAGAGCGAGTGTGTTGCAGTAATACACCTCGTGCAGTAATCATTGAATGTTATTAATAACTGAACAAAACACGAAGGTTACCGCGCCCGCGTGTCGGTGCCGCACCCGCACTTGGCTGAGCGATGAAAGAATGATTGACGTATTTATTCATATTTAAACATTCAGTACGTTACGCTCGTCCACAACTTTACTCTATTTCATGTACATATTACAACTAAATTAACATTACATGAGTCAACAATTAAATCAGTCGTATTTTTGCGTTTTGGACAAACAACTTAACAATGATAATTTGTTCAAATCACAGAATGGGACAAATTAAATATATTAAATTCGACAATTTGCGCGCGTTTATACTCGTCCAAGAATGTATTTGCTTGAGGTGGTGATTAATCTATGTATGGGTATATTATTGGATCCCTATTTTCCTTGATCCAGCTGTAGCTTGAGAAAGACCGATTTCTTTGAATTTTTTTTTAAAGATAAATAATACTTCCATATAATGTAATGCCTCAGAGTTGTGCTTCCTAACATTGAGTGCGGTATTATTTGATAAGCAAACACACACAGCGCTGGTCGCGAACACATTACGAATGGTAATTTTATTGGTTATGTCTAATGTTTGGTTTTTGCTAACAGGATTTATGTTAACACATTAATTCCCTTTATTGATTAAATATTGAGATTTAACACCACGAAGCGGCTTTATTACATCGCTGATGTGTATGACGATGATTATACACTTTTTATTAAGTGGGTAATCTCTTTATGCCGAACTGTAAGTTGAGATAAAGTTTACAGTTAACGGGTATATTTATTGACAGACTTGAATATTGCATATAAATGAATATATTTACCTATTTAGTTTTTTTTTTCAAAATATCACACAGGTTTTAGTTGAATAAAAAAACCGAATTATTTAATTTTATGATTGGTGAAGTTAAGGTGGTACAAGTGTAAGAGTTTTTTTGCTAATATTTTTACTAGGAATATGCATGAAGTTTCTATAATACTTCTTAAAGTATTTTTTACCCTTCTACCCACACCCCCACAATTTTTATACCGTGATTTTAGTATGGTATTTGATAAATTAATAGTCGAAGTAATTTAAATGAAGTGTGGTGTCACTTTGACACTTCTATAATTCATATGGCAGCTCAACGTTTGCCAGGTCAGCTAGTATTTTATACATCTCTAGAAATATTACTTTCACCACATTTATCACCTTTTTTAATTCGGTAAAAATTGCGTTTGACCATTTTTGATACTTACTAATATTCAACGTGAGAATTTCAGATGAACAATGTAATTGAATGTGAATGTTAATAAATAAATAAATAAATTAAAAAAAATATCTCTTAGTTCAAAAGCTCGATTATAGCGTGCCACTTAATGGCAGAACTTGAATAATGCGTGATTACCGTTATTAAAAGTTTAAACATTGAACGATGTTAATTTTTTTTTGAATAACAGGAAAATGTTGATACGAAGCCTTAATTGGGTACTACGAATGATACAAAATATAAATGCATGCGCGTCGTGTGTTGGACAATTGTGAAGCTTCGCTCAGCGATCCGACGTTCACCTGACTCACGTCGGAACCGTCCCGCGCAGCTCTCCCACACGTCGTAGAACCCAAACTCTGAGGCGAGCGGGATAAACCTCTCAGTTCAAAGCTGGCCGCATCCATAACCTCCGATGTTTATCGCCTCGCCATACACCCAGCACCGTAAAAAGGTTAGCTCGTGATTGAAAAACGAAATGTTCCCACACGAAAAAAAACAACACTCGCTATCGATTCCGGCCACGGTGTTATTGAAATACATCGAACGATTCGACTCGGATTAGAACCAGCGTTTGGCTACTGTTGATTCTAAATTATCGCTCGTTCCGAGTGAACAAGAACGCGTCCAGTAACCGGACTCCGAACTCCATTCCATCTCCGAATTCGGACAAAGCATTAGGACACAGAGAGTTAGGTTTCCGAGTACGACTGGCGTAAATATGTCGCCCGCATGAAGGCGGCCCACACTCCGCTCGATGAAGCGTTCTCGTACTCTCCGTGACTCGGTCCCGGGCAGACATAAACAGATTTAATCGGCGATTTATTGCGTATCTAGGTAATGCCCTTCGCCGGATCGCTTCCAGCTCGCTCGTGACAGTCGTCGGTTGGGGCCTTCGTACCGGAGTGTATTTGGCGATATTTCTCGCAATAACGCAACCCACGTCATATTTCTCGAAACCGCGACTGTACTCGAATCGACATCGATCCCAAATACTACAAACACTACCACGAGTTCGTTCTACTACCGGTCCACTCTTAGAACTACAACCGGTTACGTTTCGTAAACATTTACTCATATGACATTCGCATTATACCTTCTAATATATTTTATTAGGGTACATACAAACCTCGTTATATATATATAACCTAAATAATAATCGCTCATTAGAAAGTAACGTGTAAAGGAAATATTTAACACGATTCTTGTGTATATAATCTGCGAATAATACGTTTGATTTATGAGGTTTTAGTTCAATACGTACGACATAATAGCTGTTGTTTCGAAATTAAGCATGGTACCATCATCGGAACCATCACTGGCGAACCCGTCGATCCATCGTTAACCTTTCCTAATATAAATATCTGACGATGCTCAATTAGCTGGGTCCGGATTATGTCTGTAATGTAAGACGGCATCACGCTGCGATTCGGCCGGCTCTAGTCAAATTTATGACATCTGAGGCGCGCCGAATCGCCGCTCCGCCCGGGCCGAGCCGCTCCCCCGGCGCCCGGCCCGGTGCGACACCGACCTCAATTAACCATATACCATAATTCAGCCGCCCGTAACGTCGAGATGGTCAAAAGTGCGCTCGTGTGTCGATTTACCGGCGGACCGAAGACCGGCGCGCGGCGCGGCGCGGCGCAAGTAAACATTTATTTTGTAATGTGACTAATCGTCATTACACTAATCGCTTACCTTTCAGTTTGAATTGATTCATTTTGTTGCATTGAATGTTCATTTTATGGTTGCCTCTATTTCTCCATTGTATGAAATAAGAAACTTGGATGAACACTTAGCTTTTTAAGAGGTAACAAAGCTCTAATGCCGAATATGCATTGCCGCGGCATTCATCCAACGGTACTAAACATCCATCGAAAAGTTTGACAAGTCTCAGACGATGTCGACAATGATAGCAGCACTTCAGTTTTCAACTTAATCTGTAACTGAAACATGCGTCGTAATTGTTAATATTATGCTCATTAGTGTTACCATGTTGTGTAAGATCATTGGTGGCAAATAAACAATTATTGATTCACCCAGAAATAAGTGCTCTACCACTATTCTGTGAATTTTATAAACGTGTTGCTTTCACCGAAAGCTCAAACCGTCGGTGGGAATCGAACCAGCTTCCGTCAGTTTGACGGTCGACGCTTCCACCGCAGAGCTCATCATCGCTTCAAAGTTCTGTCCGAAAAGAAATATTTTGAACGATTTAAAACTATAGGAATGCTAGAAACATTTTAAAATAGCTTTGATCGTGGTCAGGTGACCGTTCGCCTTTAGCACTGACCTCGATGTCCCCGTTTAAATCGAATGATTACAATTTCAAATTAATTCGCTTCACACGGTTGACAATGACCACCCGATTTGGCGCCAACGGTCATTTTCCACGGTACCATCGCGCACCGCACCGCACCGCGTCACTCGCGACATGCGCTCTGTGCATCGATAAACTTCCCATCGATACATCTTCGGTCATTCGATAGCCCTAGTGACCGGTGGTCAGCGCATCCACCTGCTCCATACGACAAATACCATGGTCATTCCGACACCGGTCCTTTTCTCTCAAAAGGGACTGTCGCTAGGAGTGAGCGAGATAGACGTGATACCGTTTTCTAAAGCGAAATTTCAAAAGACCAATATGTAGTGTCGTGAATGGACATCGATAGGGTTGCGTGTAACTCGATAGTTTAGCTGAAGTTATGGGCGCGCTGTGATCGCTCAATTACCGATGTTTTGTGAACGATCAGGAAGTCATAAATACGATCTCCAGTGCCCATCGACACGTTAGAACGTGTCACGTGTGTCTGTTTAGATGCGGGTCATGCGATATCTCTACAAATGTATACCTAGGGCGGCCATAAAGTTCACCGAAAGTGCTGAGAATGTTCTACGAGATTTCTTAATCGAGTTATAAAAAAATATTTATTGTTTTGTTTATTGATTTTTTTAGTTAATCTTTGTTACTCTTAACACTCGATGCCTTTAAAGCGTTATGTTAATAAATGCGGCGAAATGTTGATGATAGAAGCTCAACTTTTTTCCTTTATTAAAAATACATTAAACCTATATATTTTCATAAAACATTAATACTATCTGGAAAATAGAATCGTGCTAAAGAAAATTGTAGTATTTTCTTCTTGCTAATCCTAAAAGTAAATGATGCTAATGCCCTACTGTCAGTCTATTATTGAATTCAAATATGTGAAATAATTTGTCAAAGTCGGTACCATGAGCACAATATTTTGATATCAGTTACTTTTGATATATCATGGTACCGACTTCAACAAATTATTTCACACTTTTGAGTGTTAAAGTCGGTTCCAGTTTTTGGTAAATATTTTTTTTTATATTGTATTGTGTTTTTACCTTTGATTTCCGTTTCCAAAACTACAGTCCCGTGTTTTGGAATCCTTAGTAGCTGTAACACAGACAGTTCTAGCACAGCTACTAACGATGTCTTTAATGTTCATTTATTCATTTGACTGGCCGGTTGGCAGCACTCTGTCTTCTGAGCCGCTGGTCCCGGGTTCGATTCCCGGACAGGTCAATCAGTCAGTCATTTGTGTGTATGAACATGTCTGTTTGACCTGTGTCTGGATGTGTATATGTATATAAGTATATATCAGTCATCAGGTTACCATAGTACAGGCTCTGTCTAGTTTGGGACCTGAAGACTTTGTGTGAATGTTAATAAAAAAAAAATATCATTCTGTCGTATTTTTTTTCAGTTTGTAGTTTTAATATAATGATAATAATAGTGTTTTTGTGAATTATTACGACTAAGGACTTGGCTACATTAGGAATGTTACTATTGCAATGAGTCAATGAATTATAATTATGAGTTATGACGAGATGGTTGGCTTCGACAGCGAGAGTCTGTTATGGTAGACACGACAACACCGCCGGATATATTCCCATCCTCCAATGTCTCTCCATGACGAGAGCAGTCCAGGGTCATGCAGACCGTTTCAACTATGATGGCGTGGCTTCTTGGGCAGGCGTGATGCTGACCGTCGGGTGAGCACCCGTCTCTTTACTTTAAATCATAAAAAGGATGGCAGTTTTGGAAGGCCCAGTAACATGACTTTTGATAAAAACTGTCGCAGAGGATTATACCTACTGTTGTTTTGGGCGGCGCTGCACACTGCACACTGCACACCGCCTGCCGTTCGCCCAGTACCTAATTGCACTCGCTGTAGAGCCCAAGAAATGTATGGAGTACTGTCAAACTTAATTAAATACCTCACACTTATAGTATATTTTATACTAACCTAGCTTACCTCGTCGTTGCTTTTTGCAAATGTTAAAATTTGTTCTGTTGATGCAATGTCTTTGAATAAATCAAGTATCGTGATACGGTTTTTAATGCTGTATATTAATTATTTTTTGTCCGGCTCTGCGGTGATACCCACAAAGATTCCTACCACCCAGATACTAGTACATAGTACACAGTAGACATTCAGATTATTCCCACAGCTGGAATACAGGCCTTGGAGCGAAGTCCGTCGCTCTGCTAGACCCAATGCCAGAGTAATCAATTAGGCCGGAGCTTTCCTAAATACATGTAAATACAGCTTCACAGCTATTGGGATAAAACAACGAGCAGGTGGTGGAACAGATGGTGTAACGTGCCTTCCTAACCACGAACGGTACAATTAAAAGTGTAGCGGTCACCCATCCAAGTTAAAACCGCAAATTAAGTAGCTTATTCCACATCGGTGAAGATCACACGAGCTTCACCGACGAACATAAGTAGGTCTAGCTACATATAGGAGTTCTCCCGGGGAAGTACTGCCACCAACAAATTCTATCTGTGCTATCTATCGCCGGTAGATTTTGGTAGACCAAAATTACTGTACACAATTACCCACTGTGTACTGTGTGGTTTAAAGGGTATAGTTTCCGGTGAAATTACAGGCACATGAGACTTACCAACCGTTATGTCACAGGGTGACGGGCGCAGGGCAGTTTTTTTATGGATTGTATCTGTCTTTAGTTATCACTTAACATCCTGTGGGCCTTTCGCTCGTTCCATCACCTTATCGCATTAAAAAGAAATAAAAATAATGTTCTCGTAGTATTACGCTTCGTCTTCGTACCCAGTGAATCTATAATTGGCATGATGCTTGTTGTTGGCGCACACCGATGCTCTTCCGACGCCAGGGTCCACCCTCAACGACGTCGCATTCGCCACGAGAACAATATGACCAGGAAGTCGGCGTCAGTAAAGCTAAGGAAACGAAAGTTCAACAACCCCCAAACATTCCCACAACACCTAACATGTGGTTATTACCCGTTCCGAGAAGCGCGCGGTGCGTGTGTGTGTACCGCGCGTCGCGCAGGTACCGCGGAGGCGCGGAGGCGGCAGGAGCAACTGTGGACATTGGCTAATTAAACATTCTTTGTCTATTCTGTCAACTGGGGCCGAAAGAACAGTCAGCTGTAGAAGGCGCACAGAGCGGTACACCAGTCCGGGGAGATACTCGACAGCCAAGTGTTACAGGATGCTAGAATTGTGTTCTTTCTATAAGAATTGGGACAGTTTGTATGGATGGATGGTAGTTACTCCTTCACGCTAGAACGGCTGAACAGATCTGAACTTTAGCACAAAAATAGATTGTTGATTGGAATAACATAGGCGTTTTGGAATGACATACGGTTTACCCCGGAAAAATGTACTATTCATGCGTATGTATAGGAATTAGTTTTGACTGGGTAAAGGTTTCGACTTCACTGAAAATAGTATTCTCTTTATTCAGCATTACGCTGTAGGCCACAGGAAACGAAAGTGCTTTCGGTGAAGGTAAGCGCCGTTATACAATAAGCCCGAACTTTCAGTTTGTTCGGTGGGCTGTACTTGAGGGCCAGCAGATGAGCGAAATCTAGTGTTACTGCATTCAAACGCTATATATTTACATGATATATTTTTTAAAGGTTTGACCGTGTGACCGCTGTCTCGCCTGATGTTAAGTGACGACGTGGTCTAAGGCATGCAAACTTAAAAGGTTTTCACTCGCGACTTAAGGTCTCCGGGGTTGTATCTATCGGGAAACACAGAGTCAGGCAGAGAATTCAACTCCCTGGCATTGTCCTTGGCCTGTACGCATTATTAAAGTGGAGGCAAAACGCTTCGTGCGTAGCTGTGCGTAATTATTCCGGGACCTGAAGTATCTACATACCCAATTTAATCAAAAACGGTGTAGCCGTTTGAGCGTGAAAACGTAACAAACATACACACAGGCTTTCGCCTTTCTAATATAAGTAGGATGAATGTATTCGAAATCAATCGACATAAATGCACAAAATTATTATACATAATGAAAGTCTTATTATATAATATTGCACCGTTTTAATATTAATAACATTACATATTATTAAGTACTCTGAATTAATTTTGTTTATATTATTTAAAACTATTCAGTATTCACATCATGTTACTATTCAACCTTGATGTTGTCTAATGAAAGATGCATGACACTGGTAGTTTTCCAGGCACGCAATTAATTAATATTTATTATAAAACAAGTACAAAACATCCGATCGGTTCCAATTATAGCACTTTATCTCGCATTTCTTAAATATATATAAAAAAACAATTTTATAAATTTTAAATAATCTAGTATGCGCAATCCGTCTCGTCATGCCGCACGGGCTAGCCTCGGTAGAACAGTAATACTTTTATATTCTAGAAAAAGAAAACACGTGTCATCATCACGATGCGTGCGGCACTAAGAAGAGGGCGATAATGATGGCTATCTAGCCTTCACCTATCCATACGAATAACAAACTGTCAATTCTACACGCTTAATCTTTGACAAGAAACACGGCAGCTCAAAGACTTCTTTCAATATTTGGTAGCAGAGCGGCAAGGCGGCTATTGAATATTTACCTACCCAACAATGACTCGATAATCACTCATAATGTACACGTAATAAGGTTCAAAATGCTGAGTAAACACAATACAATGACAATACAGTGTTACCAAACTTAATATCGGTCGACTTGTGAGCAAACATTCGGGGAAGATGGTATGGCGCTAATCATGTCACCAAACTGATGATGGGCGCTGCGGCCGGGCCCAACAATGGGTCGGTAATAGCACGTAATGGTGAAGAGAAGTCAAGTGTTATGGCAAACAGGAATAGATGAATACCGATCAGGAACCTGAGCGCGGCGCATCTGGGAAGATGCTGGCTGATACTCATCGTAAATATGATATAACGATAGATTGACGCAATATTTGTTGACCATATCCTTATTTGCTTAGAGTAGGCTTATAATCGTCTAGGCAATGTTTATATCTGGAATTATGTAAGTTGTATAAATTACAATTAGCTATAGCTTGTGTCCGGAGGCTGTGTGCGTAAGCGATACTTAAACTATCTTTATCATGCCTTGAAGTGGAATCTGTAAATGAAGTTTTACTTGACATTTAGTATTCAAGAACCTAGGCATACTGTAGGTAACCTAGTAGAACTAGTGGAAAACCTTGCTTGAGATTGTACTTCCGGTCAACCAGGGTTCCTATAGCACACAAATCATTTTAGCACCTATCTATAGGACCATATTGTATAGACCTATGCCTGTCGACATGGTCACAAATAATACACAGGACCTAAACTAAAATAAGGATTAATTTAAGTGTGAACCACATAAATATTGAGTTTTAAGCCACTTTATTGGTTTTAAGGGAAGTACATTACTCTAGTTTTTTGTGATTAAATGAATTTAATTAATATTTAAATTGTAAAACACATTGAAAATGGTCCAGAGTAGCCTTATGTGTTGGGCAGAGGCAGAGGCGTCACCATCGGTTTAATTGTTTTTTCTGTGTTCATATTTAGAAAAGTGTAATCCTAATGAGCTTTCCTTACATTTTAAAATCTTTTATGAATTATTTTATAATATTTTAAGAATTATAAACTAATCGTTTACTTGAAAAATTGCATTTATTGTTTCAAATATAATACTAATTAATTCTACTTCCTATCTTACTAATATTATAAATATGTGATAGTCTGTGTGCATGTGTGTAAGTGTATAAGTGTGTATGTGTGTATGTTTGTTACCTCTTCACGCTCAAACGACTACACCGATTTCGATGAAATTTAGTATGGAGACAGCTTATACCTTGAATTAACTCATAGGCTTATTTTCATCATCAACATCATCACCGTTTTTCATCACCACGTGGGTACGACCGCGGGGTGCAGCTAGTTATTCAATATAACAATCGTGTCAACCATCACACTTATTTATTTACTTACTCATAGCCACAGTCCAATGGAACTTGCCCAGCCAGTTATCCTCATCATATGGTGTGGCGTGACGCTCATCAATATCATGCACGGTCACGAAGAGTTCCCGCCACTGACTGGTTAGAGTCTGCATCCAACGTACGTTTGCCACTTACAGTAACACTTACCTTTACCCTATTAAGCTGGATTTGACAAATTGATGGATGATTGATAATACACATTTGGAACTTAAGTTGAACTTATGACGATTCAACTGACGGTTTTGAATGTTCGACGCCACGGCATTATCCTTTGCATTCACACTTTGTCATTTTATTATACCTTTTCCTTTAATGATAAACAGAATTTTTTTTAAATGGGTAAATGTGTAATAAAAAAGTGCTTTTATGTGGCTTAATTTAGATAAGATTAAAATTGATAAATATATTACATGCAAAAGTTTCCTACCAAGCTTATACTAGCTTATCTGCCATGTCATAATACTGTACAATCTATAAGGGAAAACTGTTAAGCCTTAGTGTTTTAAAACTCCGCTTGTTATACTATTGTTTATGATTGCTGATTGTTTTCCAACAAAAATAAAATAAAATTAAAAAAAATCCACATTATTTTATAAGGTATTTATTATTAAAACATCACAAAACTGGAAATACATTAGAACAATCGACTGTTTTTATGGCCCAACAATATATGTTATGGTTACATAGTTCTTTCAGATGTAGCCCTGGTTAGTGTGTCGGTAAACGTTACCTTACAGTATTATAATTTATTTCGTAGGTGGCGCTATACATCATAACTTGACATACGTACGACGTTCCGAGCATCTTTTTGATTGACATAATTACTTACTCTAGGAATGTCTATTCAATAAAACTTTCTTTAGCAAACGAAGTCTGTCGTGTGAGCATCATCATCGACCCTGGAACAATAATCACGTTAATATATATAATTCTGCGCATAAGCAGAAGTGCGAGACAAGTCTGACAGCGTGTTGTCGTGCCTGTCTGCGTGTTTATATCGCGTCTCATTGGGCCCGCGCGCTTGTGCGCGTGCGCGTGCGCCGGCTACGCCTAATCTGATCGCTTCTTACTTTCAATCATAATACGGTAATGTTATAATGGGTGTACCTACTCAGCAACGTTTTCTATATTTTTCATTACTTTTTTTTAAGACTATGCATAGGTATAGCGTTTGATTACCTACTATCTCACTTGATGGTCAGTGTCGAAGTGGTCGAAGATGTAATGTCGCTAGGACCTAGAATGTTTTTTTTTACAACTCAACAAAATGTTAAAATATATTTATTTATTTATTCAATAGAATAACACTTGCACTAACAGTTAAAACTAAACATACAAGTTATTTTCTTTGAATTTTTTCCCTCGTTTTAACTAAATAACCATAGTTGTAGTGAGAAAAAAATTCAAAAAATCGTCCTATTCCTGTAATTAGACGATATAAACATTTTTTTTAAGTCAGCGTTACAACTCTACAAATATTTGTGTTCTTTTATTTACACTTCAGATTCAACTTTGCCTTAAATGGGAATCGATTAGGTGAAAAATAAGAAGAATTTATGTTTAATTCTTCATATTTCTTATGGCTTACATCTCTCAAACGACAAACAATATTATATATATTTGACGTAAGATAGATCATTATATGATGACGTCACATTGTACTCTAAATAAATAAACTCAACCGGATGTTTGTCTCAGCGACTAGTCTCGCTTGTAGCCTACCACACATGTCTAGTTACGGCTGAATGACATTTTGAATATGCTTTAGTCTTATCCACATTATTGTCCAGCAGGTAGGTCGGTACCTGCGTCATGTAGACAGGTAAGATTATAACTGATGAAGTCGGATAAAGGGCGCGGCGAGCGAGCGACGGGCAGTGCCTTGACGCGCAATGCTTATATCCTCCGAGTCGCGGCGCGTCTCTTTACTTTAACTAATGTGTTATGAATAAAGCATGTGAAAATGGACTTTCTCAAAATAGGAAAAAACACCATAAAACGGCCAACTCGCCAGGCGTTCTCTGGATTGCCGGTACAGAAGATTTGCTATTACGCCGTTGTTACATTCAGATTCAGATTTTATTTATTATTATTAACTATTTAATATTTGTGTTTGAACTGTATCCCAAAACTCTGAAACCTGTGCTAGTACCTATCTAGGCCTCTGATATTTCGAATTCCCATGACTCGTTTCACGATTCTCAGGAATTGTATCAGTGAATATTATAGAAATTTGATAAAGATTACAATTTGTTTTGGGTAATTCAAGGCTGGATTTCGTGTACTTTTTATAATTTTTTTATTGCCTCTTCATACTCTGATCAAGTTTAATCAAGAACGTCCCCGAGCACGCGGTCATCATTAATTATCCATAAAGTGAATGTCATTGACACTACTTCTTATTAGATACAATCTACGGTTGAAATGATTGACTAAAATCATAGTTTATTATACGCAATGAAATCTATTTCAACTTTTTATTTTTAAATTAATTATTGTAGGCATCTTACAAAGAACTTAAATGTATTGCAGAACTTTTTCGCACAATGTAGGTATTAGAAATATGTGCAGTGTGAACAGCAATATTAGCTTATGATCCACTTAAGTTTAGCCCTTAGTCACCGAGCAGCTGCCGTAATGGCGCAGAGCGGCGGAACCACTCCTGTCTCCCGGCCAGCGATGGAGTGAAGTGACCACTCTCCAGAACAAACAGGAGTGGACACGGTGACTTGTGCTAAACGCTGTCGACACTCACTGACGGTACGTGATCCTATACTCATCACATATGTATGTAGAGTGTGGATAAACCGATGAGAGTAAGCTTTTGTGACGTGTTCAAAATGTGTCTCGGACTATATATTTTTTTAATTTTACTTTATTTACAGTTTGAAGACTATCACACTTGGTGATCGGTGACGATGTACTCGAAGGGGGAATCACGCTGGACCTAAAATTTAAACTGGCTCTCAAGGACAGCTACTTGCTCGCACTTCTACATTAGAACTAATTTTTCATCGTTATGGTTGGTTAGCTATCCAGGCGGTTAGCTATCAAGTTCTGCGTTTGATGATAAGCACTTTTAGTCTGACTGATCTTCACTTCTTGCTCAGTTCTGCTTTGGGCGATCGCTTCTAGTTCAGACGGTGTCCGCTGGCTCAGATAGTCACGGCTGCTCCAGCAGCTGGCACCAATTAGAGCATGGGAGGTTAGATATTAATTGCCGAATCAGACGGCACTCGCGATACGACTAACTGTGATGAACATGAGGTGCCTGTGTACAATAGGAGCAAGTACCTGTCTAAGTTATATTATAAATATTGACATGAATTATTAGTTTTAACCACAATGCATAAATCTAGATATTACTGTTAACAAATTCGAATCTTACAACAAGCTCCCTATACTTATCGTTATCTGTGTAAGAGTATCGAGCACAGAGCAGTCATGGCTGTCCATTAACAAAGTGTGGCGTAGGTAGGTAGCTGTGTGGTAGGTATGCGGTAGGTATGCGGCCCCGACCTTGCGACTACCACTCGTCGAGCTAATATTTGCAAGTACGCATGTTCGTAATGTAATGTCTCCAAGTCACAGTATACGTCCTCATAGCCAGAAGGACAACTAGCAAGTGTATTGACTGATCTTAACTCATCTATTAACATTGAAATTTGGGAGAACATTTTAATCATCATCATCTCAGCCATAGGACGTCCACTGCTGGACATAGACCTCCCCCATTGATTTCCACAAGGACCTGTTGGAAGCGGCCCGCATCCAGCCCTTGCCTGCGATCTTAGTCAGGTCGTCTGTCCACCTAGTCGGTGTAAAGCATTTGTGGTTAACATTTTAATGTTTGCCATTGAGGTATTAATTATAGGCATCAGTAAAAAGTAAATGACCCGAATTTAAACTAAAACAGAAACCCGAAACTAAAATCTTTATTTTTATCTTTATCTTTATGATATTGTGAATTTCATGACGACAACATTCTTACCCAAGCCAATGGCGGGTGCAACTAGCATCACCACTGCGCTGGTGTGAAAAACTGAGCAGGTGTAGCTTGTCTAAAATATCGTAAATGTCGGTAAGCTAGAATGGATAAAATAAGGAATGGGTATGTCAGAGGAAGCTTGAAAGTGGCACCAGTGAATGATCAGTTGAAAGGGCAATATATTATCGTCTGGCATAGGCGTGTCATGAAGAGGGATGAAGAAACTATAACAAAAAGAGTACTTAACATGAGTGTAGATAGATATAGAGGTAGAGAAGAAGACATTGATGGACTGTGCGCAGAATGATATGTTTGTGAAAGGTGTGAGCACTGAGATGACTAATGGTAGAAGAGAATAATAACATGTTGTTTCGACGCCACCTATTGTGGGATAAGGACAAGAAGAAGAAAAAGAAGAAGTAGCTGGTAAGCTATTGACTTTATTTTTTACTAAATGAGCAGTGATCTAACCTCTACAGCGTAATTACCCTACTGAGTATATTTCCTGTATGTTTAAGCGCCTGCGCCTGCGCCTGCGCCACCCGGACGGCCGCTCGAACACGGTAGGTGCAACGAACCAGCGCTCGTCTTTTACTGGCGAGTAACCAATTTAACACAAGCGAAGTCCATTTCTTGGCTTTCAGCGACCGAGGGTTTTCTACACATTAGATATATTAATATATTGACGTAGTTTTTGCACATATTTTTTGGTGGTTGTTATACAACCATTGACGCTGAACAAACAGCAATCGAGTGATTTAAAACACTCGGAGTCGGCGGGAGTAATCACATTAAACATATCGGTCAATACTAATGTTAAACAATTAGTTAATGGTGTTAAGCTCGCTTATAGACAACGTGGAAGCCAAAAATGTGAAACAAAAATAAAATAATATAATGGTTAAACAGGAGACTGTGTAAAGTGGCTGTAAGTTAGAACGCGGTAAACCGGTGATCGAGATGGAAATGGTTTAAATCTGAAACTCGAGGATTAGATACTATTGAGACACGTTTGTGGTTCTAAGGCAGAGCGGTGAGCCAACCTCTCGGTTTCAGTAGTTCGGCTAAAGGTTCAGAGTCTCAGCGTATGACGTCACAGCAAATGTCGATAAGTACGTATTCACGGTTTCGTCCTAATTCAGTAGATATAAGTAAGTACCTACGTACCATTTGTGACGTAGGTAATAGGGTAGGACTACTAGCTTCCGTGAAACACACGTCCTCGGGCAAGGTCTGGCCCCCGACCTGTTACCGCGACAATCGGAATACAAATCACTAATTAAACATACTTTATCGATTGTCTAAATGACATTTATTCGGCAAAATACCGGCGACAAAATATCTGGAGATAATAAAATGTAATGTGTTCTAGTCGCGGAGTGGGTCAGGTTTTTAACTATTCCATGATTTATGTTATGGTCGTCTTAATGGTGTGGGCGCTCGTTTATGGTGAATATTTAATTGGAAATCTTACCGGTTTTTGGCGACTCTTCTCTCGGCCCTGCGATGCGTTACAAACTCCGGTTGCTAAAGGTCCGCCGTCCTACAAATGTTTACAACAAGCAAACATGTTTTAGGGTCTTTGTTATACCCACACTATTAGGTCATGTTGTTTTACAGCAATTCTGATCTTCCGTTTTTATTGAGCAATATCATCGAGTAATTCACCGCTATCAATACCTGTTATGTATTTTATAATTGTTAAATATTGAACATTTATTGGCTCCCTTGAAGATACATTTTGATCTTCTGTCTCGTGGAAGGCATAGAGACATGAATTATTTTAAATAGCTTATTTGTTAATCCAAGTACCCGCATTCCGGGTTTCATTCAAATGTATGAAGTCTTCAGGCGAGAAGATGTAACCCATACACGAATACGTACTCAACAATCAATCAAACAAATATTTTATATTCGTAAGTTTACATTTATAAAATAAGTTTGATTATTTCGATGGAAATGATTTTTAGTCTTTCAAGGTTCAAGAAAATACTGATGTTCTCATCACTTACTTTGCCTTATTTTGAACTATATAATGTCAGTGTTACAGATTATACAGTAAACTACAGAGCTCAATCCTCACACCGCGGGCTTTGTACCTAGAACACCACCCGTGGCCGAAATGAACCAAAGACTCGTTTAATTGAATATGAAATGAAATTTATTAAATATGTTCAGGTTTTTTATACTTAGGTAATAGGTTTGGTAGACAAATGTCTCTCTAGATGGTTAATGACGATGAGATCGAAAGTGGAATCCCGCTAAACCTAGTTACCCGATAATTACACCATGACCTGTACGTAATCAACCCGGTATCCTTTCGTCAAAGTCCAAGTAGAGGCTAGACCCCCCTAAACTCCAAACAATATTGCCCCATAACGCTAACGCTTCTCTCGAACAACACCCAAAGTGGGCGACATGTTTAAAGGCCACTTTCCCAATTGTATGCGCCGGAGTACCAGAGGATAAGCAAGCAGGCAAAGGTAGGTCGTTAATAAGGTACAAGTGAACCGTGATGTTCGATGTTAAAGCCCGTGTTGTCTGAGAGAGACAAAGCGCTGGGTGTCTGTCTCCCACGCGTCACTGAGACACGTTTTTGTGTCTTCGGTGAAATATTGTGTGAATCACACTCATTTGTCCATATACGGTTAAAAATAAAGGGTGTGTCGGGACAGACATCGGTAGCCTTTTTGCGATATTTTTACCAATATGATATCTAAATGACGAGTAAATAGACAGTTCAGACCACTGAATGGATTGGGTACAAATTTGACACACTTAAAGTTCCACTAAAAACGTTTTATACCTATCCCTATAAGAGACTGGGGTTTTCAGGGACTGTACCTTCCATAACCTTCCTATTAATATATGCGAAACTTTGTGTGTATGTTTGTTACCTCGTCACGCTCAAACAGCTACACTGATTTCGATGAAATTTGGAATGGAGTTAGCTTATACCCTGGATTAAAACATAGGCTTATTTCCATCATCACCGTTTTGCATCACCACGCGGGTACGACCGTGGGGCATGTATAAGTATATAAACGGGAAAATCATCCGTGCGCGAGAAGAGTGCGCGTGCGACTGGTCCTCAATATTCAATTAACGAAGTGCGCTGATGAAGCTTCTTGAGAAAGAAATAGAGCATGCGGCCACGTGACTGTGTGCCACTGGGGTGTCAGTTGATGACTCAAGGGATAGTAACACAAATAAAAAAACATCCAACTGACAACGAAATATGTAAATACTTGTTAAATCTAAGAAGTATCGTCATCATTTTATTTATTCTAACAAAGCATAGTGTCACTTTGACAAGCATCGACCTGCTTGTCAAAATGCAATTTGCCAGCAAAATGTACTTCAAACTCATTTTAGCCAAAATCTAAGCTGATATAAGACGACGCACTACTGAACATCTGCTCACATTATATCCTTGTGAAGTCAGGTCGTGATCGGAGTACTGGAATACTTAGGAGTTCCTTAAAGATTTGGAATGAAATTAACGTAGAGAATAAACGATTATTGCAGAACACAACTGAAATAAACGTCAGAGGTTTTAGCGTCGGCGTGTAGTTGCTGGCTTTTCAATTTCTATCACAGCTGATAGAATTAAGAGAACTTAGCGGTTTTTTAAAATGATGTGTTTAATTCTACTTTTAAAATTCTATTTCCGATTAACCAAAAGACCGTTTATGTATTATCACCTATATGGAGGTGCACATCTTCAAGGTGGTACATTTCAGTATCACCATTATGCGTACTGCCAGATAGTGGAACTCACTGCCTGAGTCTGTGTTTCCCGATATGTACCACCCCGGAATCTTCAAGTCGCGAGTGAATAGGTTCCTTCTAAGTTTGCGTGCTCCACCTTAGACCGCGTCGTCGCTTAACATCAGGTGAGACAGTGGTCAAACGCAACCTTATAATCTTGAAAAAAAAAAAAATTATGCACGCAACGATTTCCTTCCATTTCCACAGTGGCATTCCATAGCGGTGGAACTCGGCGCGTGTGTGCGCTTGTGTTGGGTCAGTTCTTTGTTTCCAATGATCATTTTAACGTCTAAATTGTTCTTGTTAATGTTGAAAGGTACAATTTAGATGATATGTATCATAGTATTTTAAACTTTACATAGGAATGAATTCCTAAATGCTAGACTGTATCTTTGGATATCATTATGTGCGATAATCGACAAATGCATGCGTGAGATAATAAATAAGGGTAATATGATCCAGTATAATAGACGCGTAGTATACCATTGAACATAGTATTTAACCGATTTTGTCAGAACAGATCAATCAGAAGCCCATTGTCATGAATCCCACTAATATTATAAATGTGAAAGTTACGATGGATGGATGGATGGGTGTTTGTTACTCAATCACGCTCAAACGGCTGGACGGATTTGGATGAAATTTGGTATGGAGATAGCGTATACTCTGGATTAACACATAGGCTTATTTTTATCGTCACCATCATCACCGTTTTTCATCAGGGGCGCAGCTAGTTTTATATGTATATAATAGTAGGCACGTATTGGCATATATAGTACACAGTGGCCACGTATATAGTACCCTTCCCTTTTACAAATGTTACCGGTAGTACCAATCGTAATATATAATCATTTTCGAGCCTACATCCGGTCACATATCAATTGTTTTTTTGGCACAACCTTGAAGATAACGGCTCCCGCATGTGAGTACCGTGAGCAGTTCTGCATGAGCTCTTCAATGAACGAGCAAATACTTTTATTTTACTACATATGTACATTACACATATTGACATTAGAGTGGAACACCTTCGACTGGAGCCGGTGGTATCCACTCAGCCATCACGATCACTGTATATACCTACCTACATTATGTTATATATCTAATAGTGATTACTTATGTCCTGATAACATCGGTATCATTATTTGTTATGTCTATATAATATTTCATTGGTTCGTGGTTTGTATGACTACTCTCATATTTTTCGTATAAAACTATCTCCTTTCACGGCGTTAGTTATCTAGTTCTGTACATACATGATATATTAGATATATATACTAATATTAGATATAAAGAGGAAAGATTTGATTGATTGTTTGTTTGCATTGAATAGGCTCCGAAACTACTGATCTGATTTGAAATATTCTTTCACTGTTGGGAAGCTACACTGTCCCCGGGTGACATAGGCTATATTATATTTTCTAGAGATTCTTATAATTTTTAATTATGATTGTGTTTTAGCCGTGCGAGGCCGGGGCGGACCGCTAGTAATAATGATGTATATAACGAACTTAATACAGGAATGTATCACTAAAAATGTGAATTTGTTTATTCGAAGTCCTCTTCAATAGAAGCTGGTCAGTCGGGATTGGACAGTTCCTCCACCTGTTGGAACAAGTGGACGTGGGCGCCGCGCCGCCGCCGCTGCCGGTACACTTGTACCCATTCTACACAAGTGGATCTCTGACACTCTACCGACTATAAAATGTAACTAATGCGTTTAAATGTGGCAATATATTATAGAACCTGTCAATTCTTAGCATTTATGGCAACACTATTATCGGATTATCGGAGCTCTGAAGGTGTGATCGGTAATTTAGTTTAGAAATAGCGAAATTTAGAAGATGTCGTCATGGCCTTGGATTCCCAAAAAGGCATGGATACTATTTTAGTGCGGCAAACAACACACGTGTCGATTGTACACTCTGCACACTGTCCGTCAATCAGACGGTTCCTGTATCCGACCCCACCCTGGGTTTGTGCAATCGGTGTGAGTACAATATCCCTATCAAATTAACATCATCTAGCAGTACCCATCAAAATAATTTCTACTAGCTACCGCACTAACAATAGTGTTTAATGTGGTTTATATAATAAGTATTCAATTTGATTATATGTAACTACCGATGTCATAAAAAGTTTAACAGTTACATTAGTTTAGTTTTGATTGATAATGTTTACACTTAAGGTTGTACGATACCGTTTCGAAGTGGTTTTATTGTACAAATACACGTTTTTCATACAGTTTCATTGTTTATCTTATCTTTATTATCTATAAAAATCAGTAGGCTTAGTCATTTTATTGATATAGATGGCAGCAGTGGGCGGCTGGCACGGGGCACAGATATTATACAATGTTATTTAGAAAATATGTTTTTATATACAATTCAATGTCTTCATTTCGATCGTAAAACAATAAGTAGAATTTTATTGTAGTCGTTAAAATTAGGGTGTGTGTACGTTACACGCTTCTGATGTTAATGTGTTTGTATTGTTGTAATACTGATGTCATTTTATGACTACAAATATAGAAAGCCCGCTCGTGTACCGCGGCAACACGATCGGGACCACCATCCACAACACACTTCTTGTTATCTAAAGCGTAGGATTCGGAAAATTGTAATGGTTTCTTTTACAATTTGTCAAATATAGCACAAATAAAAGAAATAGATAGGTATTTGTGTACATCATTGGGAGTCAGCTCACAAATTTCAACAAAGTGGCGCGTGCTTACAGATCTGATGGGGACACTGGGAATAGAAGAGCCGACGGCCACGGAAGGAAGAAGAAAGACCAACTTATCGATATACACTTCTCGCAAGGATTTTCTACGCTTATCACTAGAACGGTTTCTGAGTTATTTCGGCGACTCCTAATGATACCATTATATGTGGCTTCCGACCGGCCCTTACGAAGATCAATGGGAGAGGCGTATGTCCTGCAATGGATGTTTAATGGTTGAAATGATGTTGAATAGTATCTGATTGGCCGTGGTGGTACCGGCCTAGAATAGTACTCCCCCATCTCTTCCCGCGGGTGCCGTAAGAGTCGGCTAAGGGTTCACTTACCAGGAGGTGGGCAGCAGCACCTTCTGAGGATCGGAAATCATACTGCGCTCACCAACCCGCCAAGCGTGGCGAGTATTGGCAAATCCCCCCTATATGGGGGAGGCATACGTCCAGCAGTGGACGCACATAACTGAGAAAAGTATCTGATAAAGTAAATTTTTATTATTGAACTGTTATAGAGCCACCGTAAAATTATACATTATCGATTTTTTTCCAATTTGTATCGAAATCATAACGTCTATAGTTATATTCAGAGAGGGGTCGAGCAGATGTCACTCGATGTGACATTTCATTTCGCTCGGAAAGCTACAATGTATATAGGTAAACACTAATTGAATGCATTCGCATAAGGTCCTGACGCCCCGACGGTATGGGTGTTGGAACTCAGTCATTTCAATTATCGTTTCAATACCTTCACTACACATAGTTTCTTTTTGAGTGACAACATCCACGTAAAAACTGTACGTGTATGCTTGTATTTACTTCACATGTCTACAACATACGGACGCGCTGCAGTAGCGGCTACTTTTAGCTCTGACTCAGAAAATGAACCTCAGTCAAAGCTAAAATAAATAAATTACAAATAGTTAGCGAGCAACCTGCTGTGAGCCGCGAGCCGCGAGATGCCTCCGCTACGGTTTCGTCATCGAGCGATGTCAACTCGCCTGACGGCATTGCTTGGTAATGAACCAGCTTCGGAATATTTGTGCACGTGACTGTACTGCGCGATATGTTAATGTTGTAATTGATGCATAGCGCCATTCACACGTGCTACCCACCTACCTCCGTCCCACAAGAGCACCGAACAGAGGTTCCATGCTCACAAAACTTCAGGATAAAATGATGAAACCCGGATATTCGGGCTCACTTCAAAATGCGTTCTATTTATATATATTTTTTTATTTATTTAAACTGTTAAATTCTTTCCATTATGGTTTCATTAAAACCCGTCAAGCATTTCTCTTTATTGTCAAGAAGATAAAGAAAATGTTCTACGGATAAGTTTTATGGAGCTTTTTATAGTTTTTAAACTTTGTACATATTATTCAAAACAAATGTAGAAAGTCAGTAAGTAAAGAACATTTTAGAAGATCAGTAATTATACCTGTCAAAATAAAGATGTCCCTAAAATATACGAACAGCTTGTATCAGTATTAGAACAAAACCAATGGAGTATCAATTTGTTTCTTAAATGAACGTAACGAAAAGACACCATGATGGTAATGGTCGGTCGTCGACCCCGAGCCGTTGGACGCCATTACAGTCCAACATAAACATTGCTTTTAATATCATTTTCTCAATTTTGATAAGCCAAACACGGCCTCAATCAGATAAACCACACTTATCTGTCACAGAATATAAAAACTAATAAAGTGGTCAAGGACGCGCTAGAAAATACTGCCGCGGGGTTCCGTATATTTTGTTAATATAGAAAAATGTTAAATGAAATTTATATATAAATGTACTCATTTACAACTCTACATTTAGTTTTCATTTTATACACATGAGAGGCGCTTGCAGCAGATTTCCCCTTTGAAATCGATTCACTCGTGAGTGAGATGATTCCTCGTGATGTTTTCAATTGAAGGATTTTGTGTTTCAGAAACCACTCGGAGCCGCGGTCGGTGCCGGTGACTAGAAGACTAGGATAACATTGAGGTGTTAATGTTGGAGGCTTACCGGTGGTCTATAAGCCCCGACATCGGACTGAGCTGGTCGATACTATTTTCTCTTCGAGGTGGCCTTGGGTCTCGGCAACTACATAAGCAGTTGATTATTTTGACTTGGAACTGAGAAACAAAGTTAATCTCCGCTTCCGCATGACATTTTTTTTTACTGTACGGATCTAGCGTTTGACCACTATCTCACTTGATGGTCAGTGACGATGTGGCCGAAGATGTTATCACGCTAGACCTAGAATGTTCAATGTCTTGTGCATATCCCAATAATAGGTCTTATAAGTGTGAAAGTATGGATGGATGGAAGAATATTTGTAACTCTTTCACGCAAAAAGAGAGAGTTCCCCTGGGATAATTGAGATAGCGGTAACACCGTAATCTACGCGCGTGAAACAGCAGGGCGCTACTAGTATTTAATAAATATAATAAACTAAAAAGTAATTTCACAAACTGCAGTTATCTGGCATGGTTCGGATACATAATTATACCTAAGCATAACGGATTATCTTCATTTAACTTTATTTCAGCAAATTAGTCCCAACAACAAAAATATATGATTATGGAACCCTAAAATCCAACGACATCTCGAAGCCATCATCAAAAATGTGCCTTTTCTGTGTGAATAAGGCTTAGCTCATATCTAATTCGAGCTTAGATGCGTTGAGGCGTATAGGTGGTCTTTAGCAATAAAATAGAGAAGTTATTGGCATCGGTATCATGGCCGATAACGGTCCGAGAGTGTGGGCCCGTCATTATCTCAGATTTACCTCATGGCGCGTCTACTTTCTAAATTGCTACGGGATGGGTCTACTTAACCTGCTCCCGGGTTCTCTCTTCATTGTTTCAGATTCAGTGACAGAGGCAACTATTGTGGATATACAATTAAACAAATCACAAGCCGTTACACGTTGAAACCACAGCAAGTGCGCTGTTGTACCTGGGATGTGAAGTCTATACGAAATTGTATATTTTCACGCTGAAGATGGCAATGTTCGCTAACATCTTAGCCCTTAACCGTCGTAAACAACTTAACTAATTATCAGACTAAATATTGTGAAACATGTATTGCCTAATAATGCCGTTCGAAGCAACGCGAATTGTCGAATCTATCTCGACGATGAGATTTCGGAAGTTTGTGCCATACTTGTGCTGGAGGAGCAGGATGGATGGATGCCCACCACCATGAACAATTATACGATTGTCGTCGTATAAGCAATTGAATAATTAACCTGAGCGGTATCCCTTACATAGTTACATGTAGCTTGATTACATTAACAGTTATCAGTTAACATGATGTCTGTATGAGACCTGTTCTGGGGGAGGTGATAGTCTGTATCCAGTTCCATACACCGCGATATTAAACATCTAACGTTTACATCGATTGGATTGATAACGCTGGAGTTTGAGAGTACGTTCTTTTTATTTTCAATTAATCAATCGTCTCACGCTGCAGGAAACTGAAGTCATATACTTGTATTTTGTGTAAAAAACAAAACGATGTACTAATTAAACAGCATACCATTATTCACATCAAAAGACAGACTAAAATGTCAAAATTTACCTGATTTTCCCGGAATAGGGTTGTATGAATTACACACATAAATATATATATAAAAACTAAGAATATTTTTTTATCAGTATTGTTTTTACCAATATGGGTCCATCAGATTGAATATTTGTATAATCTGTTTCAAAGATGTATAATCTCTAATAGAATCTATGATCCCTAGAAATCGTTTTGATGAGCCTTCATTAGGGCCCTCGCATATTGACCGAGACTATTAATCTACAGGTTGATTTAATCACCGCCGCTGTCCGCCGGACCTACCTATAGAGGTGCAATCTCAGAGATTTATACGGCCATTGACGAATACCTTCACACGTAAACCCTCCGTTTAATGCCATGTTCATACATGGCTTTCGTCGATGTACGCTTACTATTCATACTCTCATATATTATTAATTTGCAAGTTGTGCACAATAAACGTCTGTTCTTCTTTTTCTTTCTCCTCCTATACATATATATATATATATATATATATCGTGCAACAGTTACTGACCAGTGAACCAAAATAACTGATTTGTCTCAAACTCAATATTTTATTGGTTCACAAGGAGAGCTGGAAAATACATTCAAATTCAAATTTGAATGTATAATAAATAAATATGTAAGCCCATATTTATATATACCATGAAACTGACATAAATAATAATAATAACAACACCACTTGTTATGTGATTCGTAGGAATCGGAAGTCGACCTTCGAATTTTCGAAATATTCTTTCTGCCACAACTCTTCATTCATGAAGGTCGAAAGCTCACAGGTGCTCTTACCATAAACAATTTAAACTTTATGTTATGGAGATAATTCAACCGCTCACTACTGCTATAACTAACTGCTATCTGCTGCTATCTGCTGCTAACTGCATCACTACTTGGTATGTAGTACTGAGCTTTCTTCTCCATCGTATTATTTTTTATGTGTACTGATAAAGAAAAACACGAAAGTCACACAGTGTCCAAACCCACAGGCTCACACTCGAAGAACGACAAGTGCCAAGCTCGCCACGCGCGTGACCGATGTTGCGTCTGAGTTGGTAGCCTCGCGGTCTATCTGTACTAAAACGCTACCAATGTTTGTGTATAACAGCCATGTGTGTACCGGGCCGGGAGAAGACGGAGACCGGCGATCGGCCACTCCGTCACGGGCCGTGACCGCGCACTGAATAAACCTTTTATTTGAACTTTGCTGTTGATATGATGACCTTGATATGTTCAGAGACACCCGGCACACCAAGGTGAAAACACGATATGTATTTACCCGAGCGGAGAGTCAAGCGTCGTTACACAATCGTCATTAAGATAAAACTATATCTAATTATAAATCATATTCAATATTAAATAATATAAATATAATAAATATTTTTTATATAATTGATATAATGCAATTAATAACTACATCTAGGATAGGCAGAAGCTATTGCCTATGCTAGTGCTAGTGCAGGGATTAACGAGTTTCTCTCTCGAGTAACAACAATTCTGCTGTGAGCGTCTTTTCCAGATTTTTTGTATTTTTCGATACCATAACTACCCAGATAAAGATCGTGGATACAGAGGTGACCTGGTGAGCAAGAGGCAATGCTTACATCTACCGGCTCCTGAAGCTATCAGTACATCTTTGCCTCTAATTATAAAAATAGTGACTTGTTACGCGCCATCATCCGGCTCATATTTGTTAGTCAATTCTATTCTTCCATTAACCGTAATAAATTATGACAAGTCAACGACAAACAACGTCTTCGGCAGCGACGCCGCACAACGTCCGTCCACCGCAGCGGCACCGTAGCGGCACCGCAGCGGCAACGCATCGAGTGACATGACTTTGTTTGCTTGTCAGGTCGAAGCCGGGGCCGTAAATCTGCGCTCGTTAGTCGGTCAGCATTAATTGGGCGTTTTCAACTTCAGCTATAAACCCTCGTAGCGTGTCGAGAGACACGGCGCGGGCCGACCGCGTCCGTCCGACGCGCCGAGTACCGTGCACTCTACTTTCCTACAACCTTCACACAACGGTACTCAGAATATTTTTCAAGTTTGTAAGGCTAACATAATGGTCACAACCATGTTTATTCAAACTAAATAGGACATAATACACTAGGGATAAAATTATATAACCATAATAAAGATAATCTCACATAGTATGTATAAATTAATATCAATGATATTAATATGATATTTAATATTATATTGATATCATTAATATTAGACATATCATTATTAACAGTAATACAAAGTCGAATTTTAGCGTAAATAGAATAAGAACCTTATCATTTTGAACAATTTAAAATTAAATATAATTTGTATTTTATAATGAGAGTGGCGATATTAGAGTAAACAATACCTTTTATTACTTCATTTCTTGTTAATATTTTTATTTTCATTAATATAATTAGAATATATCATTCTTTTTTTTTTCCAATATACAAACTGTCACACTCAATCATAACTAACGAGTTCAAGTATATACCGCCTATATGCCAAAGGAACGCAGCTGGAAAACATAAAGTTTGGGCTTTGGTAACCTAACTAGCGTGACGGCTGTGCTTATAATTGCCAAATGAGCCACAGAATACGGCTCTGTTTCGAACTTCAAAGTATTTTTTGACAGTTACAAGTAGGTTAATGCTTCCTACATTATCGCACATGTATTTGTCAGCTGTTTCTTGCTTAAAACTTGCACAAAGTATAAGTGGCTCGATCGATCGCCTTCTGTGTACACCACACGACGGGAACGAAGAAGTACTTAATTCTTTGTTCCCGTTAATTTTTGCCAATAATGTTAAACATAACGGGGGTACTAAATCAGAAAGTATACTAGTATTCCTTTGGAGCTATTTACTTGGTAGATACATAACATAATAAACGCAGCTGTAAACGAAGCTCCTACAGCTCGCCGCAAATTGAGTCTAAAAATAAATCCTTATAAAATATTTTCCATCCATATTTCAATATTGCAGGTTTGTTAAGGTGCGCATTTGTAACTGCGCTTTAAGCGTTAACGTACGCATGTTTGATGACTCTTGAAACAAAAAAAAAAACAGTGGCACTCCGGAAGTGCAGACGATAATAAAAACTTGTACAATTATAATTATAATTACATATCTACACGTAGTCAACATGTTGGAATGTAATATCGAATATGTACACACTTCAAATCTAATATTTTTACAATATTTTTCAAAAAATGTAATAGCTGAAGCATTTATGAAACATATGATAACATTCAGCGTGAGTATTGTCGAGTACGCTCCATCCCGCCGAACGCACACCGCGACAAGTAGTGTGTGTAGAGAGCCGCGCACGGTAGCACGCATTTCTGCAATTTATGTCTAGTTGGCAGCCTTGCGATGAAGTACGACTGTCCACAGCGTCCCAGCACTGGGCCCGGGGGAATCAATTAGACGTATCACGCGACCATTAAAATATGTGATATATTTTAATGGATGGCAGCGAGTAAGGTTGGGAACGCAGGAATCAAACGCAGCTATAGGTTGTAGCTATAGGTCTGATGCCTGCAATAAATTACTTTTATTTATTTATTTCAAGACAAACTAAAGTAAGTTAATGTATTATTTTTGTTTTTGGGATAGTTATAAGAATTAATAAATATGTATGCCAGTTACTTTTATACATAAGAATATCTATTAATTTTATTTTTCTGAATTGCAAGTCATCTTCATCATCATCATTGATATTTACTCGTCAATCAAGAAAACAAGACGTGCTCGAGGCATTTCTTTTCCGAAGAGTTTTATGGTTTATTGCATTAACAACATGCTAGGCGTACTTTTTTTTTCTTCAAATATTTGAACCGAAATTTCTTTTTCCGCAAATTATATTAAAAACTGAGCTTGTGTAACGCCTCTGGTGTGCAATCGATTTTTCGTAATTATTCTGCATGTGTATCTTTTTCTGATACTATAGCTTTTCTTTGACCACTGTCTTCTCTGCCCGATGTTAAGTGTCTGTGTGTATCTGCGTGCTTTAAAATTGCCAGTGTCTTCGGATTCATCACCGACGAGCAAGCCGGAGGACAGCAACCGCCATGTTATCATGATCCCTTCAGCATGATGTGCAGTGATTCCCTTCGAGCTGAATTTGGATAGAACGTATGGCTAATGATTAGATACAGAATACGTATTTCTATCAGGTAGATTAATATGTGTCAGGGAAAATGGAAATGGAATGGTGTTCCAATCTTTTTCAATGTATTAACCGCACCATATATATATACTTACTAAAACAAAGCTATTTAAACACAATCCTTGTGTATCCTGCTATACATGTTCACCAAGTGCAGGATTCACAACCATTCACATTACCTTATTCAGTTTATATAATATCATTATTATAATAACTTGTTTAGATTGTTAAGGGTACCTACCTATCTATATATTCGTTTGGTAAATTATTTTTATTGTGTTTCATAAGTAATTATTATGTGTGTATGCTCATGAGAAAAAAAAACAAAAAACAACCGGTTGCACTCCGGGAGTGCCGGCATAAGTGAAAATTTGAACATGATTCATGATGAAAAGTAGTCTATGTGTTATTCCGAGGCCTGAAGTATCCTCATATCAAATCTGTTCAGCCGTTTTGGCGTGATTGAGTAACGAACATCCATCCATCCTTCTATCCATCCATTTAAACTTTCAGATATATAACATTAAATGCGACACATACAATCAAATAAAGAACCAAAAACAATCAAATAAAACTACCAACGACCGCAAGAGTTCCTTATGCGTAACACATTTAGGTTTAAATTTGAACGGCGGTCTACTCTCCCTCCGTGTAATGAATTCCCGTGTTTTATACATTCATAACACTTCAAAAATGTTTCTTATTAACAAGTTATCCGTGAGAACCTTTCATTGGCTTCATGCGGCTAATCAAATATATTATTGTAAACATCAAAAGGTCTTCCATATTAAATAAATAAAACTTTGTCTATTTTGATTTCCATCACTCGTGAAACTTCATAAACTTATAGGTTAAGTGTAGTACTGATATCTTTGTTCCCCAACATCGTCGATACATGCGTGCACCATGTACATATATGCACGTGAGTAATTAAGACAAACAGCGCATTAGCGCTTGAGATTATGCAATAGGTGTAGCCTGTAATTACCGTCGGGCGCATTGTTCGCGATGACGCGGATTTCATAAAGACAGTGTTTCCATTCTGACACGCAAATTATAATTTAAATTTATCTACATTTTTATAAAAGTCTACTTAAGTAAACTTATATTATTTTAAAGCTTCTGTAATAGTACCCACAGTTCGTAATAGTACCCACTGCAAAATTATGGAATTCCAGCGGTCCGCCCCAGCTTCGCGCGGTTTTACGCTTATTTCACAAAATAAGTGACGCCATGGTGTTAAATAAATAGAAATACATACGGTAATAAAAAGTGTAATGAAATTGTGCTAAGCCTAATTTCTCAGAAATAACAGAGAGGTTGTGCAAAGAGCTTAACATTTAGCAGTATTTTACTGAAGGAAAGAAAGCCGCCGCGCCGCGCCGCGTCAGGTGCGCCGGCGCAGCGCCACACACCGATTATTTCATTTCGAAGGTAATCTGAACATTAAGCGAGGCACGGACCGTGACAACAGAGTCGCAATTAACGGGTATCTCGATCTAACATAACACTAGTTTAAGTTTGGGCGAGGTCGCTGACCCCGACTCCGCACTAGTCATCACACCCGGGCGACGGCGACGGCGACGGCAGGTCACAAGGAACAACTGGCCGATTGTTACGCTTATCCTGACAGATATTACCTATGACTTACATTAATATAACTAAAAGTATACCGGTATCGATCAAATCATCATATCGGACAAATCACTATCGAATTCGTGATATAATCGAATCGAGAGCAAAACAATTGAACTCAGTACAAATTGTTATATATCTAGTGAAAAATTGTAGTCTGTAGGAATGTGGAATAGGAACCATATTTAATTGTTAATATGCACACCTTGACCCAAGTTATTTGTGCTACTTTAAAGGGTATATTCCAAAGTCTCGATGTCTAGCAGCTATTGCTAGACCACAGTGTTTAATTTGACACTGTGGTCAGTGTGGCGTGTGGCGACACATTCAGTATAAGAAGGAATCAAAAAGTTTTCTATTTATAATAATAATATAATAATATGGGACAACATTCACAAGGTCTTCAGGTACCAAACTAGGCAGACCCTGTACTATGGTAACCTGATAACTGATATACATACTTATATACATTAACACACCCAGACACAGGTCAAACAGACATGTTCATACACACAAATGTTTGACCTGTCCGGGAATCGAACCCGGGACCAGCGGCTCAGACGGCAGAGTGCTACCAACTGCGCCAACCGGCCAGTCATTCCTATCCGACTTGTAGTTCACAACCGCAGCATGGGGCGGACCGGAAGTGACAAATATATTTTCAGACGGTGCCTCGAGTATGTACACGTGGGCTATCACGTGATAGCAATTCAGGGAACGGCGTCGGTAGGGGATGAATATGTTATAATTACAATGTATAATTGTTATCGAAATGTATCTGATAGAGAACTGGTAGAGAGCGAACAATCTGCAGAGTACGGGAGTAGATATTAATATAATATAACAAATTATATGAAACAAAGAAATGTTTATTTAATAACACACTTAGAGATCACTCCATATTTTCATAGAAAGTTTGTTTTACAAATCAGAACGCACTAAGGGCGGGTTTTATTTACTTTGGCGATTCCTCATCATCATCATTATCATCTCAGACATAGGATATCCACTGACATATCGACATCCGACCGACCGACATCCGGATATCCGGACATATGCCTCCCCCATTGACTTCCACAAGGACGGGTTGGAAGCGATCCGCATCCAGCCCTTGTCTGCGATCTTAGTCAGGTCATCTGTCCACCTGGTCAGTGGCCGTCCTTTGCTGCGCTTGCCAGTCCGTGGTCTCCATTCAAGAACTTTTCGACCCCAACGGCCATCAGTTCTTCGAGCTATTTGCCCTGCCCACTGCCACTTCACCTTGCTAATCCGCTGGGCTTTCTCGGTGACTTGCGTTCTTCTATGGATCTCCTCATTTCTGATTTGATCATGTAGAGAAACGCGGAGCATAGCCCTCTCCATAGCTCGTTGTGCGACTCTGAGCCTGCTCAGAAGGCCCATAGTCAGAGACCACGTTTCGGTTCCGTAAGTCATCACTGGTAACACACACTGTTCGAAGACCTTCGTTCTGGCATTGCGGTATTTTGGTTCCTGCTGGTGTCGATTGACGGACATATTTCTTAGAAGCAGAAATAAAAATGCCATAAATTAGTATGTTTATGAAATGTCTCTATCACGGATTTTACTCGTTACTGAACTGCTCTCGCCGGACAATCAGACAGACTCGCAGACACTTAGTGGAAATAATTATGTAATGAATGCCTCATCAGCGGCCAACCGGTCGGCGCCCGCTCCGGGTGTGATAGAGCAATAACTCCTGTTAGGGCATCAGGTGCATGCGATTATGTCGAGCAGTTCTCGCGACTCCACGGATTCTCATTAATGTCTTCACTAATCAACTTTCTGTCACATTACTCATTAAAAACACAATCATGTGAACTATAAATTTTTAAAAAAACATATGTTTTTCTTAAATGTATGTGTCGAGAACGCACCATATTCATCAATTAACATTTAAATGTGTCTAATGATTTAGAAAATATCAGTATTGCAGGTTGTTGAAGACAAGTTAGTGGCCCAGATAAATAAGTTGTGCTAAACTAATAAAAACACTCGCAATTCAATATAAAAAACTCAGATTATGAAACTCAACTTTTGATCGACAAACAAGATCAATGAATAATTAATGTCCAATCGTACATTTTATAGTGTATGTCACTAGAAAGCTTTCCAGGAAGTAATAAACGTTAATCTGACACGTGAGTCGTAGAGTGAACTCATTCAGGAGCTCATGTGTTTACATCCACAGAGCACTCTCTCACCCCAACAACTATCTAGTCTAATCTAGAATAAACCAGTACGCTGCGCTCGCACGACCAGTCCAGCCTGACCTCCGACCACTGCTGCACTGTATATATATAAAACGGTTTATAATTGTAACAGTACTATAACTTTCACAAGCTATGTCTCGCTTCACACAATAGTAGTTTATAAAACTGTATCATAGTAAGTGTTTTATAAATAAAATACTCATAACTAATTACAATACTACAGCTAGTACAAAAACAATGAGCAATTAAATGTTTTAATACCAATTTATGAGCAATTTCATGCACTACTTTATCTAATCTCATAAAATCGATGATGAAATATACGTATACTATAGCATATGTTTGCATTTATTTGTAAACGTTTAGCGCCAAATTCATTTGCTGATCGCGCATGCGTGTTGCGCCGCGTCCACAGATAATATGTAGAAAACTTGCATTACAACCTCCATGGTCCAGCTGAAGTTGTATTTTAATGGTAAAAAAATACATTACACATGGCACAGTTGTCCATAGAAGAGCTGTATCATAATGTAACTTTTAAAATTTATTTCGATATATTGTCTACGAGACTGTCATAGTTTTGTTTTTGATTTTTAATCTTGATATTTCAGTATAAGATTAGATAAAGTATATTTACGTCAGGTGATCTATAAACAACAAGGAAAATTGGAAATTAGCCGCTCTATGTCAACAACTGTTCACAAGTGTTATTATTATATTGCATATAATAACGAGTGCTATCAGTTATCACACTAACGTCACAAAGGCGAAAGTTTGTTTGTCGTTTGTATGTTTGTTATTCGGTGAACAAGGTGATAACGTCTGGACGGATATGCATGAAATTGGAATGAAGATATATAATCTAAGTAGTGGGAAAACCGTAGTCCATGATACCGTCGGCGCAGCCGCGAGGCGCAGGTGACTATTCTCGGAACTCGATTGTTTCAAATGTAAAGTAATAAATAAGTAACTTTCATAGTGTGGAGCCAGTTCAGCACATGTTTACTTATAGAACATCACTGTGAAAGGGAAATAGCGAATGACCTATAAATGGCCCTGAGAGATGCCAAGACGAGGCACCGGTACACAGACTGGTTCTCATAGAAGCATGCATTAAGTATTTAGTTCTAAAACCACTCTCGCTTTATGTACATCTAAACAGAAAGCAATTAAAATCAATTATAAGAATATATTCCGCATAAATCAAACGCTCAAACGACATCGAGGCTCGTAAACCATCCGCTGGGAGCGAGCATCGTTGCGTCACGGAGTGATTCACTGTTTTTAAATGTTAATACTGCGATTTGAATATTTAAACTGTCATCTCGGGCGGCGCACGCGCCGACGTTCTGTTCCTTTCCGGGTTAATTTTTCTCTGTACGTCCGACAAATTAGTATTGAAATGTATGTAAATACTTGCTAAAGATCTGTTCGGGGTTTTTGCTCTCTTAATTCTAGGGCACCCTCGACCGTATTATCATAATTGAGAAAAAGTTAAATAATATTCATGACATGTTAATTTGGAGGTTGTGAGTGTTAAAGGCGTGTAATTGAATGTTGCGAGCGCCGCCCCGCGCCCCGCGCCCCGCGCCGCACGCGCTCGCTCTGATCTTAATGTTTTGTTTATTACATGGTGTTTATTTGTATTGTCAACACTTTGTACGCGGAAGCGGTAGGTAGTTTGAGTTCAGTCGCCAACGCAAGTTTGATAGGTAAGTATCGCCAGCATTGCTCACTCATTATACCTATAAACACAAATTAACAATAAGATATCGAAGTCGTGTGTGTCAGTTGTCACTGACATGACTTTTGGTTCCCCATATCAAACCTACATAAATATTTATCGTACAACGACCCAAATGAGCACATTTGATTATATCAAGAAAATATTTTAGAATATCCCCATCAGCAACAAAATAATTATTTTGTCCACCGTAGTGGAGAGTTTATTTAATTTGCCACGCGGGTGAAACCGCGGGGCGCAGCTTATAGTAACTAACTAGTAATTTAAAATTCGTCATCGTAAGTAAAAAGTGGAGCGTTTAATGTTAAACACTTCAATTATGAAAATCAAGAATTGTATTTCAATCGATCGCCGTCTCTACAACGAGTTCTGAATAATTCAACAGCCCAATTAAATGCATATTAACTTCAATACAAACAGCTCACAATACAACATACTTACCGGCTACGTAAGGGTTTTAATGTTACAATTATTCAAAAACAATTCGCAGGGTGTCAACGCAATACCTATGATCGATGGATATATTTATGATCGAAACGCTAGTCTAAGTCGACTACTATTGTTTCGTAACTTACATTTAAACGAGGTGTGCGTCCTGAGATTGTCATTTGAAAACTTGTAATTGAAATTGGACCCGAGAATTGTTAAGATTTTGATGTTTTCAGAAGTGTTTACTAACCTAAGGTGTACATTTTTCCGTTATTAACGATCGTACGGTCTGGGCAGGTTGCGCACGCTGCGCTATTTTTTTATAGCATTACAGGAGTGTTCTAAGACCAAATGATGTGCAGTTCCATACACTACTTTATCTAATCTCATAACAATAGATAATGAAATTTACATAAAATCACAGCATCTGTATGCATTTATTTGTAAACGTTTAGCGCCAAATTCATTTGCATGTCGCGTATGCGTGTTGCGCCGCGTCCACAGACTACATATATGTAGAAAAACGGCATTGCAACCTCCTTGGTCCAGCTAACGCTGTATCTTAATGGTGAAAAAGTTAACATTTCGATACAGTTGTCATAGAAGAGCTGTATTGAAATGTTAACTTTTTAAATTTATTTCGATATATTGTCTATAAAGGCTGTCATTCAAGTTCTGTTTTTTATTTTTTAATCTTTATATTTCAGTATTAGATTAGATAAAATACTTCATGTGTCAACGCGAACTGTCACAGCCAGGTGAGAGGTGCGTCTTATACTGTCACTACTACGTCGTTACCTTGATCTTTTGATACATATGAATATCTTCCTGGTCATATCCAGTCCGTCACAAAATTTGGGTAATGCAGAATATGATTAGCATCAAATCAACATAATCAGTACTTTTCCAAACCTAAGCATGTAGATATTAATAACATTAAGACGTTTTGACACTTCGTTACCCGAGGCAGAGCTTCACTACTCGTCAGACCGCTCCGATTCGCAAATTGCGCAATACGTTTCAAAGTAACACCTTATAGCGCGAGTACCTGCGAACTGGTTTTTTAGATTTGTCAAACAGCTCTCTGACAGTTGTTTAGAACGCAGCTGTGCACAATTATCTAGGATTTAAATCCTGTGTCATAATATAAAGTGCAGGTGCGATTTGAAAGTCAAAGATCGTAGCGTGGATGACCAGAACCTCACTCGATGTCAACCGAGCTCGATCGAGAGTCAACGGTAGGGGGTGTTGCTCCGAGGCCTATGCTAATACGGGCTCCCGGGTTACGTGCGGTAATAGGACCGCTTCTAGTAATTTCCATCTAGTTCCAGGCAGTTTTATTTATATCGGTCGTAGAGCACGCGCGGGCGATCGCGGGGTTTAGTGCCGTTTTGGTTTGACTGACTATATTCTCGGTGACGCGCGTCTGGTCTGCGCCCGCGCCGAGCCGGGTTATCAACGGCATTCAGATCCATGTGTTCGGAATGACATGTCATGACGGTTTTATTGCTTTTTGCTGATTGTCTTGACACACCTTTAAATGACGTACAATTTATTAGGCGGACTATAAAAACGTAACATTATAGGTGTCATTTATTATCATACTAAAATTCAATGAAATTAACACTTATCTTAAGCGGACTTTGATAATATTAAAATGTGTTTGTATTATCATTATAATTGACGTTGTAAAAACGATAATGACAGAATAATGACATGATCTGCGAACATAAATAATGTTAAGCGAATACACTAAATTATAAATAACTATTTAATTACCGAGATTGCTTCATAATAAATAATACAAATGAACAAGTTGACACACAAGTTTGATCGGAGCTGTCATGCGACTGATCAAACACACGAGGTGACAGTAATCGCTAAGTACGCACTCACACACGCGTCACTTCTCGCACAACATTTCAGTAAACCCGCTTTATTGTGCCGCACCTTAATATTGCTTTGATTGAACACTGTATGGAAAATTATTCTAAGTAATTTATTTTGCAAATGTTCGAAACATTTTCATATTACGAATAAAAAGTGTACTTATTTGAGAAATGTGTATTTCTAAACGTAACGGAATGAAATTTATTAGGAAATTTAAATGTATTTTATTTAACTTTAATTAAAAGTAATTATTTAATTAACCCGGTGACACGAAACACGGTGTCAAAGGGAAATACCGTTTAGTTACTTGTTATCTACAATTAAATATGTAAGATAAGACAACAGGGTGTCGAGTCTACTAACCTTATGTTCATGTCCAGTCGAGGGCGCGGCCGACTCGATGCCAACAACACAACGACAACAATCCGTGGTCCGCTAAGATCATAGCTATCGCCCTGAGTTTACAATATGTTGAGACTATGCTCGGACTCTGCCGATTTTGTACCAAATTGAAAAGTGAGATGCTAACAGAGTACAAAAAATGGCATGCTACGTCACTGAATCTAGAATTTAATCAAGATTGATTTGATATGGTCGAAATGAGTAACCTCATTTTTTGAAGTCGGTTAAAAATAGCAGTCTATCAAATCTGTCAAAATCGCCCATTTGTGAGCCGGTCGTGTTGCCATATTGAATAGTAGACTGCCTCTGGGCGCGTGAAGATGTCTCCATATAAAAGACATCAACGCGCGTGACGAATCTGCATTGTACGTATATAATACATACAGAAGACATGTGTCAGACAGGCTGGTCGCCTGCCTGATGGTATGTGGCAACCCCATGACAGCTACTGTGTGAAGCTGTCAGCGTGCCTTACCTCGATACGAAGTGTTTGAACTGACGACAGTCTAGTGATGGCAGCCGCCGGCCCGACGGACGCTGGTTCGACCCCTGCTCGGCTTCAGCTTCCAGTGATGGCGACTCGGCTGTCAAATCCACAGAATGGTAGTAGGGCCCTCTCCATTACCTACCTGGCTAGCTACCACTCTCAAGTAGGAAAAACTATCCCAAACACACTAGATTCAGACAAGCGTCCATGAGAGCCAGTAAGCAATCTAGCGTTTGTCCACATAGTCACTGAACATCAAGTGAAATAGTGGTTAAAGTATAAAGTCTTTTTTATGGATCTTAGAGTGTTATTCTCTCTATTTTAATATTTGTATTAAATTGAAAATGTTTGTTATAATAAATATTTGTACATATATACCTATAATATTTGTGTTACACCGGGCGGAGTGGTGAAGCTTTTTGTCACATTTGTATATATGAGGAGTCCTTTGATTTTGTATTTATGATTCATCCGGATCGAAACGAATATCATAAGGCCAGCACAGAATATCAACTGCTGAACACAAGCCTCCCCCATGTCTTTTTAGGGGGGATTTTCCAGTTCTCGTAACGCTTGCAGGCGGGTATTTTTTATGGTGGTGGCGAGCGCAGTATTTTTAATTTATTTATCACACTCGAACCCCCGCACTAGGATTCCCTGTGTCGCGGGAGGCATGGATATACACAAACACAGCCCATAAATAATCAAGACCCGCCACAAACACCTACACTCATCGCACAAATCTTTGCCCCTGCCGGGATTCGAACCTTGGCAGGCGGGTTGGCGAGCGCAGTATGATTTTCAATCCTCTGAAGGCGCTGCTGCCCACCTTCCGGTACGTGGAAGGGATTACTCGTCGTACAATTCTGCGTACGAAGAGTACAAATGCCGAGAGGTACCCTCACGGCATTGGTCTTCATTAAATTCGTTTTCTTTTCATCACTTTCTTTATTCACTACTTTTTGAGGACAAATTAAACCTCTATCACTTAGACATGATCTGACATGAGACGTGAGATTGACCCATAATGAAATATTCTCTTTTCTTTAATTACTCCAATGACCTTTGACAACCGCAAGCAAAAGTTTTCCATTGCTTTTCCAAACTGTCCGTTTATAACTTCTAGACTAGCGATAATAAAAGCTTCTTAGAAAAGGGCTACTAAATGTGCCGATCGACAAGCGTTTAAATTATAGGAAAAATAACTTCGTTTGCACCGCGTTGGTATCAATCAAAAAAATATGTGGGTTTATATCGTATCCATGCAAGTAACTGACAAGTCGTCTCAGTCCCCGTCTCCCCCGGCGTCAGTACCCGAGTGCTGCTATCTTTAGCCCTCGGAAGGATGTTATTTTTTATATTTTTCGTTTGCGGCTCCCGGCCCCGCGGGGCTCCCTAAAGGCACGACCGGCTTTTATAATAATCGCTGGCCATTTTCATTTAAAATACTTTTTTCTTCGGACATTCACACGCTGCTCCGGCGCACCGCAGAGTTATTTATTGCCGAATTGAACGAAAATTGGAATTCCGATCGATTCAAATTTAATTTCAGAAAAAATATCTGTTTTCGACTCATCGAACATTATCAGCAGAGATAAAACGAGCGCTACGTCACAGCGGTGGTATGACAACTACGTGAGGAAATCGACGGAGCATCTTCTCGAGCCCAGAGATCGGAGCTCATCGAGAATTAAAGTGATCACGCGGGCTCGTGTCGTGGCGCGGCCGCATAGATGAGCGGATGTCGACGATGAGCCGCGACTCTCGATACGAAATAATACATGTGTAAGACATAAAAAGCGAAGTTTACGCGCTCTCTCGGCGAGCGGCGCGCGGCGCCCGCGCAGCGCCGCGCGAGTTCACGCCGGACGCTGTTTCGAAACGAAGCTCGCGCGCGGGCGTCGGCTCTCGTCCACGAGCCGTATATGGAAGCGAAAAACTGCGATCGGTTCGTAAAAAGCGACTAATTACACGTCTTCATTTGACCGTGATGCGATGGCGTTTTTGCCGCGTGTTCCAGACGGGTGGGCGCTGGGAAACCGCTGTGAAAACGCGGCTCGTAAACAACCGATCCGGTGAGCGCACCCTTCTCGAGCGCCGTATATGGGCACCCCCGGGGCCGGGGCCGGTCGAAGACCTGGCCGTACCCGGAACCTCGTAAATTCATATCAGGAATAGATAAAGTTAAGAAGCGATCTAGCGTGGCTGCGGCTAAAAAATCGACATGTAGATATAGCACACATATAGCAGTGGAAGCGGATTGCAAACTGCCCGCAGCTAAAGCGAGTGCCCACGCGCAGCCGACCAGCCAGGGAGGTGTTCACGACGGCGCGGCGTCTGCGAGGACTGTCTCTCACTGAACACATCTGAGAATGACATTTTATTAGAAAGCTCCCTCGTCATAATTATAATTGTTAATGCTGAATAATGTCGCATATTAAGCGTCATGAGGCGCTGTCGTTGTCAACGGGTATTAATGACCATAGCGTGAATCGATCATTTCACCGTATGTAGCAAAATCAAAGAAATTGATGGGAACTGTCAACCGATACCTTTATAGATTAAACATTTTAAAGAAATATTCTTTGTTTGTAGGATTGGTTCTTAAATTTGTGTTATTTGCAAATGACGTGTATCTGCGGTTTGGGAGACACAATTACTATTGCTATTACATAAAACTCATAATTCGTCTCGTCTCAATGTTTCGATACTTATTCTTTTAAATATTTCAAGAGACCGTCCAAAGCATCTCCAATATGCACTATCGGCCAAATAAAAAGCTGATCATATTATTTTATGAAATTTCTATTCAATCAATTTCTTAGTGTTGTAAGGAGTAGTAAATACTGAAGAGGAAGTAGAAATTACGTAAAAGATACTTCAGAACTGATAACAGAGACGAGAAGTCACAAGCTGTGGCGTACAATACCGGTGCCTCCGCGATACTCACTGGACCTCGATCACCGGCCATTCGATTCATACAGAGTGCTTCGTCTCAGAAATAGAGTATTATAGAGCACACACATGTTATGTGTAACTAACAACAAACAAACAATATTGCATTAGTTATTTGTAATCAAGAATCGATCGCCTTATCCATCAGAGTTGCAAAACACTGATCTGTGACGTATTGATGTACATTATCCAACACGCGACCATTAACCATGAATGTGTAAAACCTGACGCATGTGGGCGTACACAGTGAGCATGGGTCCCAACACGAGAGCATGCCAGCGCGAGATGGTGTGCTACTTAGCAACGAAATTATGTAATATGATATCTTCTTACTTATATAGTTAAAGTTGCAAGGCAAGTTGAAGTGGCAGCGGGCAGGGCACATAGCTCGACGAACTGATGACCGCTGGGGTCGAAAAGTTCTCGAATGGAGACCACGGACTGGAAAGCGCAGCATAGGACCTGACTAAGATCGCAGGCAAGGGCTTGATGCGGGCCGCTTCCAACAGGTCCTTGTGGAAATCAATGGGGGAGGCCTATGTCCAGCAGTGGACGTCCTATGGCTGAGACGACGATATAGTTAAATGTTGCCGGAGATGATTATCATGAACAGTCTCGACGCTTCTCGTCACACACACTCAAACATTGATTCCGCTGTTTGGCAGTGCAGTGTTAAGGTCGTCAATATGCCATATGGTGGATAAACTTCAAGCTTGGTAGGTATCATACATCATACTTTTCGGCTTTTTTCCTCGTTTGTTCGCCGCTCACTCGTTGATGTATCCATAAGTACTGAACACTGTACATTTGTAAAACTTATGAAACTATATACAAACTCTATTTAAATTAATTGTATTCAATCAAGGGCCGATTTGTTATTACGTTGTATAACATATTTATTTATTAACATAATCCAACAGCGTCACAATAAACATATATGTAGTAAATCTATCATATATATAATATTTTCCAAGACTTTTTATTACACTTTTGGTAATGTTGCCTGACCGGTTGGCGCAGTTGTTAGCACTCTACCTTCTGAGCCGCTGGTCCCGGGTTCGATTCCCGGAAAGGTCAAACATTTGTGTGCATGAACATGTCTGTTTGACCTGTGTCTGGGTGTGTATGTAAGTATATATATCAGTCATCAGGTTACCATAGTACAGGCACTGCCTAGTTTGGAACCTTTGTGTGAATGTTAATAAATAAATAAATGTGTTACGAAGAGTGCGGCCATGTCCACCTTCTGCTGTCTCCACTAGAAGAAATTATGCTGAAAGGGTCCACTATTCTGTCTTGAGAATAGTAAACCTTTAATGCGTACGCTTCTCGCTGGCTGATATTTGATCCCTTCCTTCTAGAGCTGCATGGGTGACACCAGCTGGGGTCAGCACTCAACGATTTAAGAGACGATATTAAAAAAATTACGTCATTTGAGTAATATTACAATTTTATTAATTCTTGTTTCTGTTTGCTAATCTAAGTGTTTGTTTTCTCAATATATAAAGCATAACACAACACGGCCCACACGTTCGAGTCTTATTTGGGACTGTTTCTCGTTCCGTATTCTCCAGCTGTCGACCACAGTCTCTAAAGATATACAAATGGCTTCAATTTTCTAAAAAGCTGTCATAATGATAAAGATATGTTGAACGCTCCGCCCTCGAAGCCCACGTGTCCGCGGCGGCTGTGACAGTACAACACCCAAATATCTGAAATGTTTCCAAACTTCACCACTGTCTATGGTGTAATCTGTGTGCATGCGTGTCACATTCAACATAAACTACTAGCGCCGCCGCCTGCAACGTGCGATCCTACTGTCCTAGGTGCGTACTACTGTGCACAACGACAAGAAGCGCCCCGCGGTGTCACCCGCGTGGATTACGGGTTTCCCGCTACATCAATTTTTCCAAGGAAATCATACATTTCACCGGGATTAAAAGTAGCCTATGTGCTATTCCAGACTATAATCTATCTCTGTAACAAATTTCATCCAGATCCGTTTAGCCGTTCAGACGTGATTGAGTAACAAACATCCATCCATCCAAATTTTGACATTTATAATATTAAGTGGGATAAGTGGGATACCCATATTTCAAATGTTTATAGCGACTGGTAAACTTAGGTGCTAATAAAAGATAAGTTATATAAATACTTATATTGAGATGAAATAGATGATTTATTGCAATGGTTGCAATTTAATAATAATTCATATAGTCTTAATAGTATTATCACAATGCTACCAGCACATGATACTGCTTCTGATCCATATAAATAATGTTTTCATCATCATCATCATCTCAGCCATAGGACGTCCACTGCTGGACATAAGCCTCCCCCATTGATTTCCACAAGGACCTGTTGGAAGCGGCCCGCATCCAGCCCTTGCCTGCGATCTTAGTCAGGTCGTCTGTCCACCTGATCGGTGGCCGTCCTATGCTGCGCTTGCCAGTCCGAATTAATAATGTTTTAAGTATTTAAAATTTGTGAATTCATTGACTGTTCATCGGTTCATAAAGCATTTACACGGTAAATATTTCAACGTAGGTAAGTATATTGAATAGTTAACTAGATATAGGTATTAAGTCTGCGCATCTTCTAATAAAAATGAGCGTGTAAATTTCTACGTAAATCAGTATTTAAATCGTCACGCGATTAGGGTGAGCTAAAAATGTGTCAACATTAACTGACAGTCTACGAAAACTGTAAGCTTACAACAGGAATTAATATTATTTTATGGCCTTACTGATTTTGAAGCAAACTTTAAGTTTTTTTTTTTGACGTGATAACGTTTTATAAATTGATGAATACCAGCAACACTCATGAAAAATAGTAACGTTCCACGTAACGTTCCACCTGAGTTTTGTATTACATAAAATAATCAAAGTCAAAGTCGAAGTCAAAGTCAAAGTCATAAATGATTATGACGTTATCACGTAAATCTATCGTCCGTAAACCGACTTTACAGACAACCAATATTTTTTTTAAAGATTATAAGCTTGCGTTTGACCACTGTCTCACTTGATGTTAAGCGACGACGCGGTCCAAGGTGGAGCACGCAAAAAGTTATACTCGTAAAGTGCTCAGGCGCAAGGGTAACTCTTATTTTCTCCAACGCATAGGTACAAGGTGTATCCGAAATAAACCTTAAAAAAATGTGCCCATGCACAAGCTTGCGATTCGTTAAATTAACAGTCTATGAATATATATAGATACATAACACTTTATTATACAAGTACATCAACTTAAAATAATATTATAAAGAAAAGCGTTAACAAATACAAATTACACTCAGAGCATTTCTGAAACTGAGTTGTAGGTATAAACAACTTTGTACGATTTGCTTTATATGCGGTTTACCCACCCAGAACCCTACGTCACATTCATAAGCCATAAAAGATACAAAACAATTCATGTGTGAAAGAGAAAACGCACAACAGAAATGAAGGGTTCGAAAATTAGAAATAAAATCGGTGCTTACACTGAGTAAACTCTTAAGTAATACCCAAAAAGCATGAGCTATAAGCACTACCATCTAATCGGTGACATAATAGAAAAGTAAGCATCGAAATCATGCTTACTTCTATAATATGTGTGGATGAGGTCAATAAACAAGTTCCGATATCGCAGCGATCCTACGCACTAGATACGCGTCCAACGGTACCCACTCGACGGGGGGTGTCGCAGCTGCGCGGGCGGAACGCTGCGGGCAGAACGCTGCGGCTTACACGCTGTTAACCCAGTGTGTGCGGGGCGTTCAATCCCTCGCTGACTAGTTGTAGCATCTAGAAGAAGTTTTGGGTCAGCAACTGTAATGAATAATATGTAATCAAGCTTACTCTTTGAACATACCGAAAACTAATTGAGTAGGTATATAAAATGCACGCATACGTGCTACGTTATGATATAGAAGCGTTGCATTTAATTAAAAAGCGTATACGAAAATGTCTGCAGTTATTGAACTTGTAATGTCCATCAGATGTAACCCTTGAGAGCTGTCATCTCATTTTCAATAAAGATGCCGGTTTATGTTTACAAAGCGCCCGTGTGCGCCGCCCGGGAGATAATTACTGAGCTATATCGAGCTGCGAATGAAAACCATATATTTATGCGGCTCTGCGCAGATAAACCTAAAATGTCGTCGGGTGAAGTCGGCGCGACTATTGCGTGAGATAAAAATATTGGAAACTACGCGTCCGCACTTAGTGGATGTAGAAATGGCTCGAGTTGACAATATCAAGTTGTAATGGCCAATACTCGAAGCTGTCGATGTGAGGTTACCGGCTGTATTCAGAAACGTAGAGATACGGAGTAACTATATTTTAGTTGTTCCGTGTGATGGCTCGTCGCGATGGTGGATTTTATTTTTTGGTACATACGCATTTTAATGAGGTAATTTCACATTATCTTTATTGGACTGTGCTGCGGACACCGCCGCCTTTTAAACCTGATGCTCTAGGAAACGAATAATGACATGATAGATCTGTACATAGCAAAAGGAAGGTGGTAGCGCTCAGCTTAGTGCCCGCCTAACTAGCTGCACCTTTGAGTTTTAAAATGCAATGTAATTTTATGTTCAGGGAGCTCGTTCGGTTGTATTTGTCAACTTCGACCACATCGTTACTGCCATATTCAAATCAAGTGAAATGATGGTCAAACGTTAGAACATATCTTGCATCAATGAGAAAACATTTTAAAACACCTCGACTACAAAAAGGGAGATTAACATAATTATATACATGTAAGTATTATTATCATTTGATCATGTCGATCGTAAAACGTCTACTGCTGGATATACGAGTGGATTTCTACGAGGAGGGATGTTTGTATTTGATGGGAGTTCATTCAGGTGCAGTTTAGAGCGCACCGAGCGCTGCTGCCCTCACTCGTTGGTTTTCCCTGAGCGCCCCTGCTCACGAACACATGGACAAGTATTGACCAGTTTAATCCATATTTCATATCTTAAGAGACGCAAGAACTCGTTCATATCATAACGAAGGCGTTATGTCTCAGAATTCCTAGAGCTATAAGTGGTTTTAATTGGTAAGTACAATCGGCTGCAGAAGTTTATATTCTTCAGCCTTTACACGGTGCGGGATAGAGTAGAAAGTATAGTTTCGCAGAGAAGTGCTCGGCGCTGTCCCACGCGTGGTTTTTGTGTGATTATTGATGTAACGTCGAGACGCGTCGGTAATGGGGTTATGCGTTTTCCACGTTCGGCAGGTTTCCCACGTGTATTATGTGAGAGGTGTCATATACCACGAAAGTGCAGCTAGTTTTATCGATTCACATATTTTATGTTTTCTTATGGCCTTGATGAAAGTGAGAACTTTGGTCGCGATGTATCTGGTTAATACCGATTACATTCCGGATTATTCCGCTCGTTGGCAGATGTTTGATCTTGCGTTTGTGTCATACATCGGTATCCATACTTATTGATTATTATCGTATCAGATATCGATTAATATATGTTAATATAATGTTATATTAATATTTGAAGCGGTGTCCTGAACCTGAACCTTGAACCTGTCAACGATTGAGTTTCCGGTGAAGGTGACACCGTTATCAGGAGTAAGTTCCCAGCAGGGTGGTAGGGTACTTTTGAGTGAAAAATTATCACCAAACACCTAGTGTGCAGTACTTGCGAGCCAGTAAGCATTCTTGGTATAGCGTGATAACCTCTTCGACCATATCGTCACTGACCATCAAGTGAGATAGCGGTCAAACGCTAGATCTACACAGGACAAATTAAAAAATATATACATACCATATGTAAGTACAGGCGCACACATTGTGCATTATGTGCGCTACATGTGGTCCTGTGTCGAACACGACAGGTACCTACTATATTAATGGTCTTATACATCGATAGCTAAGCTACAAGAGTCTAACTATCGATGTTTAACATTTGTCCGTATAGTATAGATACTAATGAGAGCCATATCGAGCGCGACAATATTGTGGGAAAAATATTGTTCGTAAAGTGGTACTTTATTGCAGGCAAGTAAGATTGTATCGCGATTAACCAGCCGTCAGCTCGTACACCACCGAGTAGGTAGGTGGGCTGGCGAACGGCCTAGAGCCGACTACCACAGCGTCATCACGCGCGTGAGCGGGGCGGGGTGCGGGGCGGGGCGGGGCGGGGGGCGCGGGACTAGTTTTAATTGGCCCAAGGAAGCACGCCTGAACGATTTCGACTCGGCTCGCTTCTGTCCAAACAACTTGTTTGCTAAGAATAGCTCCCGATACCGACCTCGCCTCGCTACCTCTCGGTGTTACATACTGGCGGATAGTTTCTTGGATTACTACTATTAGACTAGAAGAGCCTATCGACACTGTGCCAGCTTGGGTTACATCTCTCTTTTTTCTGCATATAACTAAACTGAGGCGACTAATGACAGAAGAGAATGGAAGAGGAAAACATGTGGCGCCGACCACACCTAGTGTGGGATAAGGAGAAGAAGAAAAAGAAAATATAAATAAACTATAGTGATTACCCTCAAATCGAGAAAATGTATAATCCAATGTAATCAATGGACATGCGAGCGAATCGTCGAATGAAACTGCCGCTGAGCTGTTATACAAGTTATCGTTACCGCGTCTGTTGTCGCTGTCACCGCCCGCGCTCCTAACTCACGCACTCAAATATTTAAATAATTAAGTAAATCGCGATACCGAATAAACAGTTAGTAAGCGACACTTACAGCGATCAACAGCGACTTGTGTACGACCAAAGGTGCGGCCATTAAATTAGCGAATACCGGGCGCTTGACGTGTTGATTAATCCGAATTAGCTTAGAGCACGCTTCTGGAATAATTACAGCTAGCGCCGACACCGACCGCGACCGCGACCGCGACCGTCCGCGGCGCCGCGACGCACGCCACTCGACCTTCTCATTAATAAGTAGGTAACCACTTGACTCAGTTTCAATGGCGCCCGCGTACACCGCGAGATTTAGATCTCACTCGTCGACGCATTAACAACCCATAAATTAAGAGTACACGAAAAAACGCGACCTACCGCACACCATCAATGAATGAATATGCAAAATAATGGAAACAAAACCGGCGTCCTTCGCGCAGAGCCGACGTTTTAGTTAGTAAGAGAAAAAGAACAATCAGTTACGTACAAAGATGATGGATTATTATGTAATAGTGATGTTTTCATCAACCTATATTACCTTTCGAAAACCGACTAAGATTTGGCCGACTCAAGAGATAGTGAGATTTCAGCGTCGATGAGCATAATTTTGATTTGAGGGGATTGTGTAAGGGGCATGATCAAATCTCGAGAGAAGCATGTCCCGTTGGAATACTCAAGCCCGCAAGTGTAGAGTACAGTCAGAGGAAAGTATCGTTCGGTTGGGAGCTTGCGCGAACTGCCACCAGAGAGGTATCGTTCGAGCGGCACTTGTATAAGGTAATCGATCCCGTCGCTATTGAACGGCACAAAAACCTGACACGTGTCGTCCGTGTCGCGGCGGCACGAGAATAATGCCAGCTATTTATTTGAATTACAAATGTAACGAACGCGAGACGGTTTTAGCGCAGTGCGAATAAATAATTTGATATTATGCAAAGCGATGATACCGCAGTTAACCGCCGCGGACGACCTTGACATAGACCCATAAATAAGAATATCTTAACCACTCATACATATGGACGGCGGCGGTTCGCACACTCAAATATGGTAAGTGCCGGCTTATGAATAAATTTTATTATTTAAAACTCGGAATGTTCATTACTAAAACAAATACTCGTAAGGCGTAGTAATACAGGTTGTTCGGTTTGGGATCGGATCGGAGCCGGCTCGAGTCCGCAGTGTTCGATCTCGTCGCCGGCGTTCGTGGAATAATCCGTAGGTTTAATAAATGTGTTAGATCGAGCGAGTTAATCGCGTGGATTCGGTGTTAAATGAGCGTTCAAGGTGAACGGGGTAGAGTCGCGCGTTGGGTGCGCCCACGCACACCCGCGCTCCTAGGGCTGCCACTACCGCCCACGGCTGCCTCTCACATTAGGGAAATTAATCGCGAGCTGTCGTCAAGTGCGTCAACATCAGAAAGGTCACGTTGCACGTCATTTCTAATCTTGTCACTAGTGGGAATAATTCTCGGTTATAAGTAAATACTAACTATTGAAGCATGTTCTAGTTAGTCTTGTGGTCGCAGTCCTCTACGCTGGTCAGATCAAATCCGCGCCACTCTCGATGCTAACATGCACGAAGCTATGCACACTGCCGAAGACAGGTCAAGATGTCGTAGTATCGTCCGCCGAACAGTGATTCATGGAGGGGGTCACGACCCTCAGCGCTGAGGAGCACGACGCGAGGAGGAGGAGTGGACTGCAGCTGCTACTATTATATACGATTATATATAATCAACTTCATCAATTCTAATGTACAATTGAGCACTTTCGCATATAACTTTTGTTTATCGTTCGAATCATTGAGCAAGTATATGTTCTCTCGAAACTCAAAAGTTTCCTTTTTTTTATAAAACACAAGCGGTCTGTCCCGGCCTCGCGCGGTTACATGATTGAAGTTTTAGTAAGGATCCCTAATTTTTATTTGTAATAAATATAGCATAAGCTACTCAAGGATAATGTAGAATGTGTAATGAATGTTGATGAACGAATGTTGCTTCTATAATAAATATAATATATAACAAATTTGACACCTGCTTTCCTTTAAGTAAGGTTAGAAATATACAAAAGCATCGGGGCTGGGTAAGCCAAGACGTTAAACAATTCAAATCATTATTATTTGATGTTTTAGAAATAAGTGAATCGAATCCTACTAATGACTCTTTAAACACATTAGTTTGTGACTTGAAATATAAATATGACATTTTATTAAATAAATGTAAATCGAATTATTATGAAAATCTAATAAGCAAAGGTGAAAATAAATGCAAATCTATGTGGAATCTGGTAAATTTAGAAAGAGGTAAGTATAACTCGCCTTATCATGACTTTACCGCCATATTAAAAAACTGTGATGGATCGTCATTCACATCCCCCAAAGCCGCTGTAAACGCTGTAAACGATAGGTTCCTGAACGCGGCAGTGGCGTGCGGAGCCCCGCGAGCTGACGTCGCCGGCGCGCTCCGCGTTCTGCGGTCGGTGCGCCCATCGGCTGATCGCTCGCTCAGGTTAGGTCTCTTTACTATAGATGAAGTATATCGTCTTATAACTAGTAAAATCCCGCCAAAGACATCAAAAGACATCTATGGCCTCAATATGAAATTATTTCGAATAGCCGCAGGCCCTCTTTCACCACCTCTGACGGAACTATTTAATGCGTGTATAAAAGAAGGTTCGTATCCAAATACCCTAAAAATTGCCAAGGTTTCTCCGATATTCAAAGGAAAGGGCAAACGCGAGGACATTGATGGATATAGACCGGTATCAATCATCCCTGCTGTAGCAAAGATATTTGAAAATGGACTCAGTACGCGACTAGTAAATTTCCTCACTGGAGCAAAGCTACTATCTGACAGGCAGTTTGCGTATCGAGCAGGAAGGTCCACCACCACCCTGACTCGCGAGCTAGTCCACCGTGTCCTAGATGCCCGTGAGAAGCAACAGCAGGTTGCTATAGTGTGCTGCGACATGTCAAAAGCATTCGACGTTGCTGACCATGCCGTGCTTGCTGCCAAGCTGGGGCACTACGGTGTGGGAGGCGCATCGTTTGCTCTACTGACAAGCTCATTGCATGACAGATCCCAAATAGTTGTCGGGAATGGAGGGAGGGTTGAATCTGATCCCCTGACTTCATCAATGGGAGTTGCACAAGGCTCGGCTATCTCAAACATCATGTTTTCATTGCTCTTAAATGATTTACCAGATGCAGTGACTTCAGCTGAAACCTTTATGTATGCTGATGACGTGGCTGCCCTTGTCACTGCATCTTCCGTTGATCACTTGGAGCAGAAACTAAATGACACGTGCTTAGAACTTTCCAATTGGTTTCACATTAACGGACTCACTCTTAACTTGGAAAAGACTACATTTTTACATTTCAGTCTTTCTGGCCGGAAAACTAGACCCCTTAGAGTGATGATGAATAGCACACGCCTAGATCAAACCAAAAGTACGACTTTTCTGGGTTTTGTGATAGACACGGGCCTCACATGGGAACAGCATATACACAAACTATGCGGAAAGCTTGCGAGTTCATGCTACGCTCTCAGTAGAGTAGGAAGAGTCGTTTCCATGCAAATAACTCGCACTTGTTATTTCGCCACGCTTCATTCACTGCTTCAATATGGAGCTGATTTATGGGGGCGTGCTGCTGACTGGCAGCGCGCCTTCAGAATGCAGAAGAGAGCTATTCGTGCTATAGTGCGAGTTCGACATAGTGACTCAGTGAAGCCATACTTTAAGCAACTTGGCATTTTAACTTTGCCCTGCATTGTTATACAACAAATAGCAGTATACGCAAGATGCAATATACAGTCTTTTGTTAAGCATAGCGATATCCATTCGTATGACACTCGGAGAGCAAAGAAACTTATAGGTATCAGTAGAACACTGACCAAGTCCTCAAAGATCACTCATGTAATGGCGCCAACAGTATATAATAAGTTGCCGGACAGCATCATTAACGCTCCGAATTTGGTTTGTTTTAAGGCGCGACTGAAGCGCTGGCTTGTCGACAAGACGTTTTATAGTTATAAAGAGTTTTTGGATTGGAAGTAGAAAGGAATACAAAAGTATTCCAATTTAGGACTCATTGATATGTTCCAATGCATAATATATTATATTATATATTAATAATTATATTAATCGTCTTTAGATATTTATGTATTTCGATAAAAATACTTTTTTACTGTTAGTTGTAATTTAAGCTTTTACTTATAGTCTACATTTATATAATTTTGACATGTAAACAAATTTTACCCAATAAATAACTATGAACTATGAACTATGAACTAGAATTCTAAAGCTGATTTTTTTAAATTGGTCCAGTAATTTTTAACTTTATCTGTTACAAACATACAAATCTTTCCTCTTTATAATATTAGTGCAGACAATATGTGAACTTCACACTTACAATATTAGAACTTTTTTGTACTTATTTATAATATAAAAAGTCAATTTCTAAATAATATATTATGATCGGTCTCGAGTGCGCACTTCACGATTTCCCTACCTTAGTTAAGCTACTAAAACTAGGTCACTACTGGTACTGATTTTTTTTTAAAGTATCTTATCTCCTAGAAAAGGGTCCAAGCAATCCGTGTAAAAATATCACGCTAATACGTCCAGTCGCTACAGCAGTGAGTGCTGATAAGTATACTTATCACACTTAAAAATATGCTTTTATAATATTATAAGGATCAGGATAAACAATAAATTTACGGTCGCCGTGGCGCAGTGGTTAGTGTCAGTGACATGACTACTGTGTCTCCGGGACCCCGAGTTGGAATCCCGACCGAGGCAAACATTTGTACGATGAGTATAGATGTTTGTCCCGGGTCTTGGATGTTGTGTGCTGTGATTGTGTGTGTCCATGCCTCCCGCGATACAGGGAATCCTAGTGCGGGGGTCTGAGTGTGATAATAAAAAATAAATAAAATAAAAATTATTCTGTAACATTAGTTGTATCTGCCGATATTACAAGTATCAACCCTACGGACATGCATTACGTCAGACTCAAAACAGTCACCGTATCTAGGATTAGCGGAACAATGGCTGACACCAACCGCCATCACCGCCGCCGCCGCCATCACCGCCACCGCCACCGCCATCGCCATCGCCACCCATCACCACATTACGTAAGTCGTCGCCGCCCATTACATCTCTATAATCGTTCCACGCAGCATCCTTGACTCAAACATCTCGACGGCAATGACATTTCAAACGATTCAACTTTTAAACACATTTCTGATAAGCATACTGCATTTTAATAGATAAATCCGACCTCGTACTGCGACACACATTATTATTATACACATTTCAAATGGATTAACATACACCGAACGTTTCAACGGGTCATATCACGTGTCACATAATTTTGGTGACAACCTTGATCGGTTTTTAAGGAATTAGCCAATAGTTATTTACAGAGCACCCGTGTGAGGCAGATAACATATAAATGGCAGATCCTGCTAAGTGTTGAAGAATTTAAATGACAAAAACAAGATTATTTAAATTAATGAAGAGATCTGTGCTGAGAATATGAACACCCTGTAATAGCTGATTCTCATGACCCGGGGCGAGATTACACACAGTTACTTACGCGAGCAGAAGCTCATCTATCTACTTTAATCTATTCTGAGTTTCAAGAGTCAAAAAGACAAATTATTAGCAGGTCCAAATATCTTTGAAGTTTAATAGTCCGGTCAATCTCGACCAAGAGAAGGTGCTTACAATCAGAACAAGCTGAAAATCAGTAAAATTGTTTAAAACATAATTATAAATAAAAAATGTAAGCTCCTCATCATTCCCGAGTATGGAAAACATTTTACACGAGGTCACAGTATTACGCATTAATATCAAATTTTGCAACTTTTTGAATTCGTTGGCTCGTAGGAAAAAAGAGTATTCATACATTTTTGATATATAATTTTATAAGTTACAATTTTTTGGGGTACTTTTATGATAAAACTTACCGTTTTGCTGAAAATTGCGGAAAAAAAATTGATCTCGAGTAAAAAAATTTTCATACACGGAAAAGGTTTTAACTTAATTTTTTATCTAAAATTATGTTTAGACCAACTTTACTGATTTTCAGCTTGTGATTTTATGCACATTCGAATTAAATATCTGGATTGACCGAACTACAAGCAGTTATTTATTCGTCGATACATAATAATGCATATTATAAAATTAGTGTAACGGAGTTAATCCATTTGTGAATGTCGTAGTTAATAATGCTCAATGTACTATATTATAAATATTATAATATAGTATATAATAATATGTATATTCATAAATAGTTTGCTAGCCGTTGTTATGTCGGATGACATTAATAAGTATGTTGATAATACAATATAACTTCTATCTCCTTCTTCTTGTCATATGACTAAAAAGGCGTTTATATAAAAGCAGTAAAATATAATTATTTAACTTAAATATATAATTTACTCGTCGTGTCTTGCTTTATTTTTAATAAATTGATATTTAATAAAGATCTTTCAAAACATAATCTTAAAAGAACAATTGACGAAGAGATCTACAATCCCATTAAACAAACCAAATGTTGGTTCGTACACAAACACACTTGAATGATTAAAGTAATTAATTACGAGTAATGTGTTATTTATATATGAAGGTAACAACTTGCAACCAGCCACATTGCTTGTCGTATATAGCTTTATCACTTCAGATGGGTGAATACTTTTCCCGTCTGAACAGACCAGGTTTTGTCCAGACATGTCACAAACGTATTACATTATTGACTGTTTCAACTTGACATGACCATTAGTAGAGAAGAGGATGTAACGGTGTATAGAGAATATGAGAACACAATATCAATTAAATTTACATATAAACAGTCAAACACACTTTACCGAACGAAGCGCGCGTATTTTTCTACTATAAAAATGATGTTATGTTAGTATATATATTATATATATATACAATACAGTTTTCGTATCGTACATTTAGAAAATAAGTAATAATAAAGACTCTTTGCAAACTTGCTACACATATTTGTCATGTTACTTAGATCCGCAATACACCTTTCGTTTATTTATTACACATGTAATATAGTGAATTTGTAGCGTTTTAACCGAGTTCAAAAAAAAGGACAAAACGGGTGGTCACCGTTCAAACGTATTCTGATCCAATTTGGTGGTTTTGGATCATTTACAGCATCGAAGCTCCCACAGGACCACGCCGATGTTTCTGGACAATGTGCTTGTCAGTGTGTGAGTACCCCTCGAGGACCTGTCGGAGAACAGCTAGTGGCAGATGTATCATATAGCTGTTTCTCATGCTATATTCACTGCTGCTTTATAACTTGACGGTCGCTTTCTCTTGTGTGCTAACTATAAGAGTATCTCTTCATCTCTGATTCGATTCGTTCTAATATAATACTTAATGTGACCATCTGTACTTCTGTACTGTTCATAAGAAACAACCATCCGAGATGGACCTATGTATCTCGAATGAAAGAAGCGCAAGCAATGAGATGCGCTACTGCGCGCGCTGCAACTGTGCCAACTAATTCACTCACAATAAAAACAAGACAACAATCGAGTGATTCCATTAAACAAATTCGTGAATACGTAATCGAGCTCAATGGCTCGTATTAATATTTATAGGAGCGATTTGAATAGATCTCTGATAGTCGGCTCGTTAGCGGGGAGCGAGTGTGAACGTCGATTGTGTCGAGATCCGTCCACGCTCGTGCGCGAGTACTCTATCAATGAGCGTTCTTTGTCTACGAGCGCCGGCGATGCATGCTGGGGCTCGTACGCTGCTGTGGCATTATCTCGGTTTAACTGAGACCAATGCGCAGAATTAGCACTTTAGGGTTTGTAGACACATACATTAGGCGATATGCACGCGAATTGACACGTTCAGATAAAAAATGTTGCATAATTCTTATATTTGCGTTGGCTTTAATGGTGACGTCTTGCCGTAAGGTGCCGGCCTAGAATTGTACCGCCCAATTTCTAAAGGAATCACGTACCAGAAGGTGCACAGCAGCGCCTCGTGTGGATAAAATGAACACACTGCGCCCGCCAACCCGCCTGTCAAGCGTGGCGAGTACCGGCATAGCCCCGTTCAAAAAGACATGGGGAGGCATATACCCAGCAGTAAATGTTGTACGGCTCAGATTATGTACTCCGAGCAAGGATACTGTTCTGTGAGATGAAGGTAGGCGAGCTGAATGAGGATGACGGATATTGACTTTGATTTTTCAATAATTTATATTATATTTTGTATCCGCATTGATATTATTTTATGTTTTTATCAATTTATTTATATCTGATATTGTTTTCAAAATAATTTACATAGCTACTAATTACAGTAGTGTAATTGTATTTTTTAAGCAAATCGTTTTAGTTTTAAAAATATATAATCCCGGATAGGATTGAAAATAAAATGGGCTCCAAATCCAAATTAAATTTACTACAATCTTTTAAATGTAGTATAATATTACTACACTTTATTATAATATTTATTTATTTACTCATTTTAATTATACAGAAATACATACATACCTACGTTTTGCATGTTTCAATCTTATGTCGTCATTGACATTCTCGTAGTAAATGAAACTGCTCTGGAGCCACATAATTATGTCGTAATATTTCATTTAAACTAGAGTCGTAATCTTGATCAGAGTTAACGAGTCTTTGTCAGACTTCTGACGTGTTCAAATAAATTAATTTAATCCCTTCCTTTAGACGAACGAATCCACAAGACATATAATAGTATGTGAAGTAATACAGGAGCTGGTCGCTTTGATAACATGGATGAACACTTGAGCTAGAGAAACTTAATGTTTTTCCTTCTCACATCGGGACCTATGCTATGTTTCCTATTTATACTATACACTATTAATAAAAAATTAAATGAAAATTTCATGTAACCCCTGATACAAAAAACAAACTCTCAGCTGGAACTGGAAGGTGGCTGGTGAAACCTGCTGGTGAGGATATTGAGTGAACACGACTATTTAGATCAATCTGAAGATAAGACCAAACTTGATGGGTTTTCTAACATACACAGGTTTTACAAATTAGTAGCTGGCCAGTCAGGTACACGGTATACCACCATGCTTAAAATTTGATAACCTTCACCGGAAGCCCAGGCCGTTTTTGGGGATCAAAACAGCGTCCGTCAGTTTGACAGCCGACACTCCTGACGCTGAGCTATCATCGCTTCAATATGTATAAGCAAGGAAGCGCAGTTGTTTGCTGGAATGCTACAATGACGTCACACCTAGTACCATCACACCGACGACCTGGTGAAACGTGTCGCTATTTGTACAAGCGTTTATACCCGTTAATGATTCATATGTTTGTATCGGCCGTGACGAGCGTGTCAGTATCTATAATATAGGAACAACCTTGTTAAGTGTGTAGTATATGCCGGGGCTGGTACTTAGGTAAGGGGAGTAGAGAAACAGGTAGTGTAAATGAAAATAGATGTAGTAAATGTACTACAACTATTTTCATTTACACTACCTGTATCACTATTTATATTATATACTGCTTTTAGGAATGCCTAAAAGCAGTATATAATATAAAATAAATAAAACTAAAAGTACACATTAAAAATTATAGGTCGGACTGTTCCATGATCGTAATCTTAGAAATAATGAAATGTCTAAACAAAATAATTAATGTAATTAAAAAGGAATAAACTGGGATTATTTATGTAGGTATAGTATAGAAGTTCTGGGAGTTCGCAAAATATAGCTGGTTATTTATTTTTTCGTAGCTTGTATTATTATTATTTATATTATATATATTATGTATATCACTTTAAATTTCATTTGTATCAGAGAACGGATAAGCTGTGGAGTGGTATTACTATGTATGGCACAGATTTGATATAAACAACTCCTAAAAACTTGGAAATGAAGAAGTACATATTCGCTAATATATATATATATATATATATTTTTAAATTATTTTGCACAGAGAATGTCCTACTTCCTACTAATATTATAAATGCGAAGGTTTGTGAGTACGAATGTATGTATCGATATTGAAATAGGATGTACTTATTATGTTTGTTACTCTTTCACGCCTAAGCGGCTCAAAGGATTTGGATAAATTTGGTACGGAGATAGCTTATATCCTGGATTAACACATAGGCTTATTTTAATCATCACCATCATTGCGCAGGTAAAACGGATTTAGATGAAATTATGTATTAGGTATGCAGTTACTTCAGGTCCCGAAATAATACGTAGGCTATTTTTCATCATCATTGCCATTTTTCATCACCATGGGGGTAAAACCGCGGGGCGTTAGCTAGTTACAACATATTTTTCTACACGTGACGTTACTTGGCTCGTGTATTTAATCTTTCATTTTTGTTCCGTGCTACATCTCAGACAACGTCATCACTTAACATCAGGTGAGACAGTGGTCAAATGCAAGCTTATGATAATCATAATAAACTTATAGGGCGTGTACACGAAACATTTCTGGTGATGTTTCATATTCGAGTTCTTAATCACATATGAGTATTATGAAAGTATTTTCATTGTTTAAAAAAAATTATAAGTGGCAAACAAGCAGACCGGCCGCCTGATGGTAAGCGCTCACCGTAGCCTATGAATATGTGTAACACTGGGGGAATTACGATACGTTGCCAATCCTTTTAAGACTCTGTTAGGTCTCCTTTTGAAGAATCCCATATTGTAGGTGCTCATTACTGCAAGCATCAGATCAACGCCTCAACTGTGGTACCCTCCGCACGTTGTGACCAGTTTTAGTTAAATATTATTGTCACTTGGCAGACGTGCCAAAAGGACCATAATATGTTACACTGTATGGAGCACGAACATGATCATAATCAGCAGCCGACACAGGAGCAGTGCTGCTCTCCGTGCTGACCTGCTGAAGAATGAGTGAGATATGGGCTGTGACCACACACGTGGGTGACGCTGCTACGGGTCTACTTGCCCTTGAACAGCTTGACGACTACCAATGGTCCCAAGACGGTCATGGCGGCTTAGTGGTCTGAGTATTGATACTGAGGTCTGGGTTTGATTCCCGGCTCAGGTTATCATTGTGATGATACATGTTAGTTCCGGGTCTTCGATGTTTGTGTGTAATATGATTGTGTCCATGTCTCCGGCGATACAAAGAATTTTACTGCGTAAGAATCTTATACTCACACCATAAAACTATTTGTCTTACGAATAAATAATGTAAATACATATATTAGGAAGTATCTTTTCAATACGATTACCCTTACATGCTATTTTTAAAGTTCCTTACATTTTTTAAATACCTATATTTTACCGATATTTTATTATTTTCTTTACCTTCATTGTGTCTCGTCAAAGGGTATCAACAACCGTTACAGTGATCAATCGTACGGAATCCACGAAGCCTGGGCACGATTCTGCTACTAGGATATAGTTGCGATGGCTGCGTCGGCGCCGGCGCCGGCGCGGCATCAGGCAACAGGGTCGATAGTTTTTTAGTTCCATACGCTGATAAACTAATTCAAATGGATTTCAGGACATCCCACTCCGACATTCGCGAGTTGACCCTTTCTTTGTTTGATCGATGGATGTGCATGTGAAACAATCGATAGTGACATGATTGTAGGAGGTACCTATTCATTTCTAAAATAAAAATACAATGTAAAAAAATAATAGTAAACGGGAACTCCGAGCCAACAAACATTCTTAATCCAGCGTGATTACATCTTCGACGACACCGTCACTGATCATCAAGTGAGATAGTGGTCAAACGCTTCATCTTTAAAGAAGTATATAAAAGCGTAAAATTATCCTAAAATTACTTTCGAGTGTAGTCCAGTGTGTGTTCGAGTGGCAAGAATCCTATTTGTCTTTTTGTATTCGCAGTGTTCGCACCCAAATGTTTCACCCAATTAGTATAAATTTACATTTAGATGTTTTCTATGAAATATGTTGACGATGTGCCGTGGTGGTACCGGTCTAGAATAGTACTCCCCCATCTCTTCCCGTGGGTGCCGTAAGAGTCGGCTAAGGGATCACGTACCAGAAGGTGGGCAGCAGCTCCTTCTGAGGATCGGAAATCATACTGCGCTCGCCAACCCGCCTGCCAAGCGTGGCGAGTATTGGCAAATCCCCCCTATACGGGGGAGGCATATGTCCAGCAGTGGATGTTTAAGTGCTGAGAAGAAGAAGAAGAAGATGTTGACCTATTAATTAAGCGTGCTCAGTGGGATTAAAGATCACGGCAAGTCAATAGTCGTGATTGAGTATTTAGCAGAATGAGTCCCCCGGTATCCCAGGATACGCCGTAACGACAAAAGGAAGGATGCGTGTACGTGCCTCACAAAGAGTGCCGGGATATTATCCTACTGCGCCGACTGCCGTATTAGGAGCGACGACGCGGACGCTCCGCCCGCGCCCGACGCGCCCGCGCCGCTTGCGCCCGCGCCGCCGCGCCTGTCGCTGCGCATGCGTGGCGTGCGGAGACAGCATTACTAGTGTTGACGTTTCTGTTACTAGTTGGTAAGCTTATGATCGATGCTGATCGTTTAGTTTATATTAAAACTCATTAAATGAGACTCATAAGCCTGATTCTTAGGGAGATTTGCGCACTTTAAGGGTAGAAACGTCATGGGCAAGCGTGGTGCTCACTATCGAATAGAAAACTGGCTTGCATTATTAATTAATGTTAAACAAAGTTTGACGTCAACATACGAATATGTGATGTTCAAGTTTACAAATGATTGCGTCAGTTTGGGATTATCTTTATTTTTAATATAATTATTACCTTATAGTTGTAACGTTTTACTTATTTCATTGTTCAAAGAATGGTCGCATGTGTTAGAATGTCTAGGACTGGCTTCTAGAACAGTGCCTGAAAACATAGTTGTTCTATGTAGGTACTGAACAGTAGCATACCACCATGAGAGCTCAAGCCGAGTGGTTTTCACATAAGTGTCGTCAGATTGATCGACCTGCTGATGTTACGCTGACGCAGTGCACACTCGATTATGTTCTGCCCTATACTTTCGATCACGCGTTGAATCATCATCACAATCTCACCATACTGTTCCCACTGTAGGGCACGGACATCCCTCAATATAACGTGTGAACTTCTATTTATAGAAGTGTTCAATGTTATATGAAAGTAATTCACAAATGCTAAGCAAAAACAGTCAAATAAATAAAATAAAATACTTTATCAAATGAACATTTGCAAATCAAATTTCCATTTGACAACAATACCAAACATGACGAACACAAACATAAAACCGTCGACTTACATAACACAATCAACGATTCGTTTATTTCTAAACGCTGCAGACAAATCCTTCTGTCACACATGAATTTACCATTTTAATGTATCACTTTACGTAGCCCTTAACTGTATAGAGACAGGGATCAAAATATCCACCGCGAGCTGTATGAGTTACTCGGCGGGCGTTACTAAGATCCGATTAGGGCCGATGCGATAATTCCCGAAGTCGATCCGTCGACAATGCTCCTCGCCGTATCTCTCCGGGATCTCGCTCGACAATGTTCTGTAAATACAGCGGTACATTGTGGTTAGACGAGAGATGAAACTTTACAGCAGACTGATACGATACGAGAGATCATTTTAGTTTTTAGAATATTTATATCGGTTATCAGGAAACGGGAAGCGATGAAAAGAATGAGGCTTTACTCACTCTTCAGAAAACCTTATCTTAAACTCACAATGAAAACACATCCTGGGTGGTACTGTTTGTCCAACCCTTACTAGAACTGACTATAACCCACAGGCACAAATAGGTTGCACAATTTATATATCCATAAAAAAATGACAGTAATATATAAACTCATATAGAACAGTACGTTCCTAACCCTTTGCTGGACAGTTCCACATTTTAACGGATAACCTCTCCACTGTCACAAGATTAAAGATTTGTGGAAATCCAATATCTATAATGTATCATAAATATTCGTATATATATTACAGAGATAATTAGGTAAATCACTCACCTAATGAGATTTGAACTCACCAAGCAGAAGTGTAGAGGATCTAAGTAGCGTTTTCAGAGATCTTTATTTCTACAAACCATTTGCGGTTCGATCGACATAATTACATATATAGACTTCAAGTGTATTTTCTTATTATTTGGGCTGATCTAAAGTTAGAAATCTTAAACATAAAACAGTTTTTTAATTTGTTGTAAATAATAACACGAGCTAACAAAAATGTCAGTATTAAGGAAGTATCGCTGACACCTGAGATTCGGAAGTCAGATACAGACGGTGAGAATAAAAAGGCCACGCCCCGGGGCAAGGTCACGACCTGACGTCCAAAATCTAGATACGAATCTCCGGAGATACGTGTCCGAAACCGTGGGAAGGTGCAACAATGGGCTCTGTAACGCCACCACATAAATTCACTTATATAATTGGTGTAATTAAAAGTTTACATCAGGTGGTCGGATTGGATGCGACATTCTGATCAGCTGATACTGAGTAGAGGCACCGTTAGCCGTCAGTCCGAGGGTTCTCGGCGCTCGTTTGTCTCTTGTTTTATTCTGTGGATTTTGTCACCTGTTTTACAACTTGTGTCAAGTTTGTTTTGTTTATTTAGTTATTGAATAACTGACGAAGTTAGCTTTAATAACATTTTTTATAACCTTAACGTACTCACATTTGCAAGGTATTTAATGTAACATACCAAAATGCATTGATTAAAGATGACGTATAAACCATTCAAGCATAGTTACCTGCTACGGTATGTAATATATGTTATAATTCTACTCCTACTAATATTTGTACATAGGCTGCTTATAAATAGTTTAACGTTAAATATGAATTACTGTTAAATGAATAATGAATAACCGAATTACCTATTCATTACTAAATTAATAATACAATGTAAAAAAATAATAGTCAACTAAAACTCCGAGCCAATAAACATTCTAAGTCCAGCGTGATTACATCTTCGACAACACCGTCACCGATCATCAAGTGGGATAGTGAGACTAATATTATAAATGCGAAAGTTTGTGTATTGTGAAAGTGTATGTGCGTATGTTTGTTACCTCTTCACGCTCAAACGACTACAGCGATTTCTATGAAATTTGGTAAAGAGATATAGCTTATACCCTGGATTTACACATAGGCTTATTTTCATCATCACCATCATAACCACGCGGGGACACCCGCGGGGCGCAGCTAGTTAATAATAACTGTATAAATTACTTGAACATTAATTTAATTATTGATATAATATTCAAAGTGACTGTCGAAGTTTTCCTTATTTTCCCTCAAGTGCATATATTTAGAGTGTAGTATGTAAAGTTCGTCGTCACAAACGTGCGTGCGTCCACGTGACGCGCTCATGTGACTATCTCTCGTCACATCTCCGCCATTGTGTAACATTCCCACGTGGCCGCGCCCGCACCCGTAGTAACGACCGCGGTGTAATACAGCGGCAAAGCTTTTTGAATCGGAAATAGCGAATTTGCGTAACTACACAAATAGGTCCATCACTGATACAATAACACCTTATTAGAGGTGCACACGTATTTATTAAGTTGAATAATTTAAACACCCCATCATAGTATGTAGAGATTTAACTATTATCGTAATAAGAGTAGTAGAAAGTATAGTACGTATAAGTTATAATTAAATTGTAAAATTTAATTAATAATTCATTTTAACAAACGCAATAATTTCCAATAACATTAACTATATTTTTTACTACCAAAAATGTGTTCTAATGATGTAAGAATAATTTAATAATCTTTTTGAGCGACGCGGCACGTGACCAAAATGTTGGCACATATTTTCAATCCAATAAGCATTGCAATTCAACGTGGCCATGCTGCTAGCATTCTGGGCACGCTGCTAGCCGGTAGCGGGTTAGAGCATTTGAATTATCTATAGGCTACCAATAGCTAATGGATTACTCAAATGTTACTGTAGTAGCTGCAGTATTATAATTGTAACAAAAAACCTACAGACTTTCCATCCTTTAATTTCCTCTTTTGGTTAGTGGGTTTTCATAACGCTGGATCTGAGCTACTGCAGTCAGCGTGCACCTCGTAGTAACGACCTCGACGTCTATTAGATTATCGCGAATCGACGCATTGTTCTCGCGATGGTGATGGCGATGGCGATGGCGATGGCGATGGTGATGGTGATGGCGATGGTGATGGCGATGGTGATGGTGTTGGATACGAACATTACTAGCATTGTTACCTGGCTGAGGTATTTTCGGTAGCGATCTTTATAAGTGAAAACTTCTTTAGCGGCGTTGTGCACTTTAGGCAAAAATGTAAAACTCGCGTCAGGACACCTCGCGTCAGAACGTCAGGACTCAGGACGTGACGTCATCGAATTCGTAAGACGGAGGGAGAGTAGACCACCGTTGAAATTTAAACTTAAATGTGTTAGGAATAAGGATTTTTTTTTAATTCACAATACCATGATGGTTCAAAAGTAACTGATATCAAAATATTGTGAGCATGGTACCGACTTCGACAAGTTATTTCATACTTTTGAGTGTTGAAGTCGGTTCCATTTCTTGGTAAAAAAATTTTTTTTCACTCTTTTTAGTGACCTTTGTTACTCGTGGGATCAATTGTCATTGTGGTATGTTCACCGATGTCTTCACCCGCTACTATAATGTGTACGTATTTTTCAGTTTTTGACTTGTAACTCAAAAAGAGCTCGTCCGGTTTTGATGAAATTGAAAATTAATGACCACACACACGGAAAGCACCAGCTTCCAAATAAAAACGAACGATCAAAATCGGTTCACCCAGTCGGAAGTTATGCGGTAACAAACACAAATAAAAAAAATAATAAAAAAATATATAAAAAAACATACGGGCCTCCTCCTTTTTTGAAGTTGGTTAAAAAGCTGATAATACAGTATTGTTATTTATTTAAAAGTATTAGGAATAAAAATAAAATAAACAAACGGATATTCTAATGTCAAATTATGTTTCAGAACGTGATTTGTGTGTATTTTATTTATTTATCTCTTAGGAAGTACTCGAAATTTAAAATCTATTTACTCGTAAATAAAGTGGAATTTTCCTGTGAGAAATCTTTGAGTAATTCTAGCACTTGACAGCTCGTATGGTGAAAAACTTAATACTTGTCACTTTCGGACGATTCTTACGGAGCTCATTAAGGTAGGCTTAAGCCTATATGTAGATATGTTTATGGCTTCGAGCATATACCATGAATGTTCTAAGGTTGATGCAGAAATATGTCAATGACACGCAATCATAGTATTTTTGATTAATCATATAAGTACCTACTGAGGATAATTAAGTTTTACAGTCCTTCATTAAATGAGATAACATTATTAGCACTAAAAACTGGTCTAATTATAAATGGCCATTAGAAGAAAAAAACAAATGAACACGGAAGCGTCTCATACCAAACACATATCAACAGTCTTCCTTTGTTGAGTGTGGCTTTAAGGAAACACCTTGGACTTGTGACCACTTCACAATTTGATCTTTATAATAAATGCGTTAAGGTCGGCGTTTGCTAGAATAGGTATCTACGTCATAGATAAGTAGCAAGGACGCCTACACTCCGCTGATAGCAGTGATAAACGTCGAAAATAGTTTTTATTATTTATTTTATTTGTTCACTGCATGAAGGTGATACCGTGTAGGTTAAAGTTTGGTCATTTTAGGTTTTAATTTTATTGTTTAACTTTTGGGAAACCACTTTGGATCCTTTTTTTCTTTGTATTGTTTTTACACACAGTAATTTTTAATTAGCTTCGTCTTGTGATCATAATCGGGGTTTTTTTTATTTCATGGTAATTATAATTATTGAAGTTTGGTATAAAATACGTCAGGTCTAACCATATCACGTTAAGTATAATTAGTTAATAGCTTGTTTGCATTTTATTTGGCTTTGTTGAGTTTAATTTTCATAATTAGCATTATTCATTTGTACAAATCATTATATTGTGATCGTGTAAAGGGTACATCTCTAACTTTTGGTTTCTCTTTGGTATGGAATTTTTCGTTTTTTCATTACCTTAGGGATACAGCCATTACATCGTGGTTTAATTACGGTTGTACCTCCATCGCATTTAGCAATATAATTAGTGTTTTATACTTTAACATTTAGCATTTTATTACAGTTCCACTTGAAGCTCAAAAAGCGCTGAAAGATGGAAGAGTGTTAACTCCCACGAACTGGTGTCTTGGCACACTGTGTGTGACAATTATTTAAATTTAAGTAGAATAGCTAGTTAGACGAGTACTACCTTACTATGATGCTGTGGGAGTGATATCGATGCTGCTTACATCGGACCCTCGACCCGGAGCTGAGGAACAGACCAGCAACGGTCCAGTTGACACTCGGTGCTCACACCGCCAGGGTATCATCGCGTCATGATTCCCTAGGTCAATCAGAGTGTAACTTATATCAATTCTTAAAATGAGGACTTTTTAACCGACAAGCCATCACCAGTTAGTATCGAGAGGAATCATATAGATCCCAAGACACCTGTCGAAAACAAACAGCCTCAAACTTTCTCGAACCAATTATAGATTTTATAGCATAATTATCTCCGCGGGCGACCTCTGACCGCCACGGTCAACGATTTGTTTAACTAACCAATCTCTACACAGTTACACCGAGAATTGAGTTGATTGGTGCTGCAATTAGTAAATGTGATCAGTGATCAGGGCCAGCGGATGGACGGAGATTTCCGTGTACTACCATACTGTACCATAATAATTTAACTGCGATTTCTTATGTTCAATTTGTCCTCCCGGAGATGTCTCTCCCACCCCTCCGCGAAACATTCTTGAAACCGAATCAAGCGTTTCTCTTTGCTGATTTCCTGGTATATTTGTCTCGTATCTTTAGCAGTAGACCTAGTCCAGAACCTCTCCAATCTGACCAGAACACGTCGGTGTAGATTTTCTGCTCCACCTGTTTTATTCACAGTTCCTGTTTCCATAATTGTATATTATTTTACTAAGAGATCGGTTGACCACGATCTCAATTGATGGTCAGTGACAATGTAATCGTATATGGAATCTAGACCTAAAATTCTTACTAGTTCTCACTATGTGTTCCGTGATAGTTTTTCAATCTTGAGGATGGTAGCTAGCCAAGCGGGTACTCGTTAGTATCCTACCACCATGCTTGGAAATAAAAACCCACCCTCCGCAAATGAAAATATTCTGCGGAAATTATTATCTAAATACGCCTATGTACACGTTTGCGTATCGGATAACTAAAGGTCACATGAAACATATTTAATTAGGCTTTTTTCTAAATTGCGTATCAGTTGATATGTATATGAACTTTATCTATTTTTTGTCGTGAGCGGAAAATTTATTGTAATTGAGCGCGTGTTGTGTTCGCTCCGAGCAGACCGGGTACTCACACTTCATTTGAAATTGTTAATAGCGTAAGATCTATAGTCTAGCAAATTAAATGAAATCAAGACTCATGACAAGATTCATGGTGTGTCCCAATAATTAAAACTATATTCAAATACAAACATCATTGTTATTCCTCAGGAATCATTTCGGTGAATAATAGCACCTATAACAATTCTATAATAATTTCATTTCATAGTATCTCTTAGTTTGCGGTGAGCGGAAAGATTACCAATTGATCACCCACAAGTATTGTAAGGAATGTTTTTACAGCTTAGACGGCGCCATAAAGAGCTACATAATAATATGTGAATTCATAAATGTAATATCAAAAGTGGCGCAGTAAAGCTGAAATGTAAGTATTTAATGGAAACGACTAAATCGCGTGATCATATTCTTTTAACTAACTATATTTATAACCACACGTTGTACGTGGCGCGCTATCAGGGCAAACTCTGCTTTAGCGACTATTTACAAATGAAACAATTATTTTGTAGATATTCGTTTACGTCACTGTTTTGATTAGCTTTTTGTACACGTGCAAGCAGATTGTTTATTATTCCTTTTAGCAGTTTTTGTTAATTATGCATTGCGGGGTTATTGCGGCAGTTCTGAACCGGCTCTGTTAGAACTGTTATTGTTTACTTTCTTTTGGTACCTTTGTCCGGAGGCCTACGTCTACTATCTAATATTTATGTATATAAATAGATGACCAATAGTTACGCAAAGTTGTATAATAGTAAAGAGCCAATTACAGGACATCGCGTTTATAACTACAGAATATTATGTCAAGAGACACGGCCCACAATAGCCGATTATGACTTTGGTCGTCTGCTATTTTTATTCAATTTTATGTATTTAATTTTATTTATTCAATTTCGTAGATCGTTAATAATCTTTGTCTCGACATGGCCGCCGGTGTTGTGACTAACTTCTGAATCAAATAATCTGTATGTCACCAGTCTGATGCGACACAAAAGTGCTAAACTGCTATAACATGTAGCATGTTATACTTGTCATATTATAAATATTGGCGTCCAGTCACCGGAGCTCCCTTCAATAGTTCCGCGGCTCCGATCGAAATTAAATAAAGCGTTATCAGTAATCCCGGTTTTTGTCATCAATCGTGTGGAGCCCGCCGGTTCCCGGGTCCGGGCGCCCGCGCCCGCGCCTGGATACCCTCTATTTTATACGGATTACAATTTTTAGACGCCAAAAAGTTTTGGATACGGCACTGTAGGAGGTATTAAAGCAAAATTTCGTTTTCTTTGGTCAATTAGTAGCTCATACCACAGCGATAAAATATTATTTGAATAAATACATAACGCCTCTTTCCGGTAGGGGTAGGCAGAGACCGCAGCCTTCTAATTGCTCCTTTCCCCGATACACTTATTTCGCTTCATCAGCGCGTTCCATTCATTTCGATCAGCGCTGATGTGCTTATGAAATATTAATAACTTTATCAATCGTTCCAAATGCGTATTTGATGCCTCAATTTGATGTATGATTTTGAATTAGAGTTTAAAGTACATCTTAAATAGTCGTTCTGGTGATACCTGTTTCAATTTCAATAATTGAAATTGACGGTCGTCGTGGCTCAGTGATCAGTGAACCCCGGCCGAGGCAAACATTTCTGTGATGAGCAGAGATGTTTGTTCTCGGGTCTTGGATGTTTGTGTATTGTGATTGTCTATGCCTCCCGCGACACAGGGTATCCTAGTGCGGGGGTGTGAGTGGATGAAATAGAAAAAAATACATTAAGCTTATATATTTAAATCACTTTTTAAGAACTCAGAACAAATGCGATTAGTTTAAAAACCGATGTTGTATGTATGTTAACGATGGAACGCAAGTATGACGCGATGTACCCACGCAAACAAAACAATTTTTATCTTATCTTTGAAATTATATCGCGTTACTCCACATAGTTCCAGGCCTACCTGGGGTACTCAGGGGAGCTTTAACTGATTTAGATTAATCATGTTAACGTTAGTCATTCAGTTAGTTAAGTATTAAGTAAAAAGACCCTGGTTCGCTTCGCGACAATTAACGTAAAATTGGCACTGCTGGAACATCCATCCCTCAGTCGGTGCAGGGCGAGAGAGCACCCGTGGGCCCTAAACCTTCAACAATAGGATACGCGTCCTGAGCCCTGTCATAACATGATCGATCAGCCCTGGTCGAGCCCACGGCCTCACACCCTTTATTTGACACTGATATTCCTACATACATCACTCTTAAGCCAGAAAGGCCCTACGTTCTTGAATAGAAAATTATCCCATACACATTTGAAAAATTGAAATATTTTTAACATACCATAACAAACTTAAAACTAAGTGCATAATTTCGTTAAAGACTGATGACTTATGGAACCGAAACGTGGTCTTCTTATGGGCCTTGTGAGCAGGCTCACAGTAACAGCGAGCTATGGAGAGGGCTATGCTCGGGGTTTCTCTACGTGATGGAATCAGAAATGAGGAGATCCGTAGAAGAACGAAAGTCACTGAGATAGCCCCGTGGATTAGTAAGTTGAAGTGGCAGTTGACAGGCCACATAGCTCGAAGAACCGATGGCCGTTGGGGTCGAAAGGTTCTCGAATTAAGACCACGGCCTGAGCCTGACAAGCGCAGCATAGGATGGCCGAGACCTGGGTATCAATTCTACTCACACGTTGCTTATAGATTGTCAATGAATCGTCGTTATTTCTAGTTTTGCTATTCTACTGGAGTATAATTGTAATGGCTACACAGATCTAATTTCTACTGCAATTCAATTGTCTATAATGCAATCTAATGCAATTTTTATTTTAGCGGAATATTAAGTTTATTTATGATAACATTTGAACGACTATTGCATTGTTTATGAATGGATTGTCTAATAAATAAGAGAATTGGCACCCTGACTACGATTGTAGGATATCGATGGGGGAGGCATACGTCCAGTAGTGGACGTCCTATGGCTGAGATGATGATGATGATGATGAAGATATTTTCATGAGTCGTTCATCAATCTTTATTAAATGATGCGATCGGTAAGCGTGTGAATCGCTGAATGTAAGTCGATTTGCAGGTAGTCATGGCTAATGGAATAATTTAGATTACAATTGTTATCATCATATTGACATAATTATCGCCTTGCAGAATGCTGTTATTTAATTCAAACTCTACAAACCCTAAGGGCTTAGACAATGTAACAACAGCTTGAGGTATAAATAAAAACTGATAATTGATCAGTAGCCGTGGCGCGCTGCCAGCCAGAGTAGACACATTAGTGGTATCAATGTGGCGGTGGTGCTGTCAGGTTTCCGTAGAGAAAGATTGATGAGGTCTGTGTGGTGAGCTCGGAGCCGAGGGTCAGTTTGACGGCTCATTGAGAGGTGCTGGTGATGGGCGTCTTCGTTGTGAGGGTTGTACATGGAACAATGGACATCATGTATATCAGTTATTTGAGTAAAAATTTAACCAAAATGAATCTTATTTAGATAAGTAAAAATCTCGATGAATCGTTTAGTTAACTTACAAATATGATGAATATTATAAATATTGTCTTCCGAACTGATTACCCCTTGGACAACAGCGACAAAAAAAGAGACATCAGTAACCATTACATACACGTCTCAATCGACACTGGTGCGATGTTTTTTATGCTGTGTAGATTTAACATTCGACCACTATCTCACTTGATAGTCAGTGACGATGGGTTCAAACGATTGCCATGTTAAACTTATCAAGTCACGACCTTGTCAACCAACATGGGACAACACTCCATTGTGGAGATTGACAATAGTGCCAATAGTAAGTTTTAAACAAAAAAACAGTACCAAATATTTTTTCTTTGCAGTTGAGAGGTTGATTATTTGTATGTTTGCATTTTTCTCATACTGGAAGATGTATATAGAGTTAATGACGAAAAAAAACATTACAATGCAAAATGTGAGTGCACGGCCGTTTTTATAGTTAATAGCAACCATAAAGTGAGTTTCATAACAAGTTACACCACACAAATCCTTTCAAATATAAACTCGATCAGGTCCAAGAAACCAGCTCCTATCATTTTGCAACAAGCAGATTATTTTGTCAGGTACCTTGTCCGGGCATACCGGTCGCACCTGCGTTGCCGGCCGTCGTCAGCGACGTAACTGGGCCGCAGCGCTATCGCTGCGATCTGTCGCCGGCGCGACGCGACGCCGACGTGCTGATGGCGAAGCAAGGCCGCGGGAAAGGTGGCATGCCACTATCAATAGCTTACAAACGATGGTGCAGCTTGTGTAATGGTGCCTATACTGTATAGCTATGGTTATATAACAGTGCTGAAGTTTATTTATTTACATAATCCAACAGCGTCAAATAAATATGTATGTAAAATCTAAACTAAGTATGGCCAAAACAGGACTACACATAATTACTAAAATTATATGACAAACATTTGCTATTGTTATTTATTCTTTATTATGTGTTATTCCCGGAACTAAAGTATCTACGTACCAAATTTCATTCAAATTAGTTTTACCCGCTTGGTGATGAACAACGGTAATAAACGATGAAAATAAGCCTATATGTTAATCTAGGGTATAAACTATCTGTGTTCCAAATTTCATTAAAATCCGTTCAGTAGTTTTAGCTTGAAAGAGTAACAAACATACATTTATACATCCATACTCACAAACTTTCTCATTTATAATATTAGTAGGATGTTACTTAAGAACTATATGAAATAGCATCAATTAAAAATCCTATGTTACTCGTTGATGTCTAATTAAGGGATGATCAAGCTTTCGACCCCGTAGCCACAGACGCCTGCGCCGGGCACCGCGCCGCGCCCGCCCGCGTCCGCCCGCGCCCTACACGTTCACGGACGAAGGAGGTTTACCACTTCGGATTAAGGAGTCTTACTGTTACTTTACCTGGGTAGAAATCATTTTGTAACAGTCATGGATTTAAGTATGTTTTTTTTGTATACTCTATAGAGCTAGCTAGGGGCGAGCGTTTCACCACTATCTTACTTGATAGTCTGTGACGATGTGGTCGAAGATGTTATCACGCTAGATCTAGAATGCTCACTGGCTCTCAAGGACTACTGCCTGAACACACTATGTGTTTGGTGACAGTTTTTCAAACCTGAAGGTGGTAGCTAGCCAGGCGGCTATTCGAAAGTACCCGACCACCATGCTGGCAATTTGATAACAGTGTTACCTTGACCGGAAGCTCAAGCTGTTGTTGGGGATCGAACCAATGTCCGTCAGTTTGACAGGCGACGCTCCCTCCGCTGAGCTATCATCGCTTCAAGTGATGATGTAGTTACATGTTATTGTGACTTCAAGACTTTAGTTTGGAATAACATCGGATAACATAGTCGGAGTCGGCCGATCAGTTCCATTCCTTGACGGTGTATTCGAATTGTGAATGTAAAAACAAGACGCGTCGTACGTTACAGTGATGCATCGTAAACGAAGTGAAATTTCTTAAAAATATCACAATAACAAAAACAAATGTGTCAATTTGGATAAAATAAATATAGTTTTTTGTCAAGTTGACATTTAAGACGGCTGTGTTGATTTGGACTCATTATGTTCGTTCAATCAGAATACAGTTGAACATAGAAAGTTTTGAAAAGTTGCACGAAAGTGAGGAGAATTTGGGATTTCCAAAAATGTCTTTTGACAGCTGCTAGTGTCTGCTGTATTTTAACAAATTTTGTGTATTACTATAAAAAATGCGAAAATAAACTCCCGACATATTTAACGGACAATACATATTTTAAAACGATATGATATAACGTAGGATACTCAAGAAGGTTCGCGAAAATAAAAAAGTGTGCTTCATAAGTAAATATTTATATACAAAGCTTCACGCGTCGGATCTGAACCAGTTGTCGAAACACTTTTTCCAGCCCGCCGAAGACATCTCATTTATATGATCAGTCGACAGTTCATCTTCCGGCGATAAAAATTGTGCGATTTTTTATCAATGGACGCGTGACCAGGGCGGTATACCGGCGTGCTGTCCATGAGTCCCTCCTTTTGAACGCGTTGTCGTGCTGGAGACGCCAGAGAAAACTTCTGCCAAGCGTTTGGTGGCTTACCGTTCGGCGTTGATGCTTCTTTGGTTTCGTACAGGAATTGGTACCGAGCAGTCAGGCAAATTGAAAAGCTGGCGATTATAATCTCACCTTGTCTCTGGTTCGCTTCACTTCGTTAGGAGCAAAATGCGGAAAAATCCGCAAACCGTCGACTAGCCCTTCGTTTCCGGATCCTACCCAGGACTCATCACAACACACGCTTCAAAAGTCAAAAATTAAGACGTAGTATACTTACAAGATTTATTAGCAATTGTTTAATCTTTTTTTGAGATTAAGTGTATCGAATTTGATATATCATAGTGATCCCACGTGCCATGTACTGACAAAAAGAAACACATTTACATAACGTAAAATAATATGTTACAAAAAACAAATAGCGAAGTAACACCCGACCGGTATATACTAATGCTTAATACGATAATTATAACTCGCTATACATAATGAATATAAATGACACGAGAACAGTTCGACAGCATCGCTTATTATTTATTTTTCATACATTACCTGTTGTAAAGAAGGTTTATAATATGTTTAGCAAACAAAGCAAGGAATGTATTAAGCGTTTTGCGATTGCATAGTGTGAGGTGTAAAATTCAAATCGGCTCAGATTCCTTTAATAGCGCTGTGCAGTAGATGTTATGGAGATTTCATTGATATGTCTGCAGGTTTCGCTTCTAATTTGGTGGTTTATTGGCTGTGGCTGAGACTTGTTCTCATTCTTTATTGTGATATGTTAATGGCTTTATAAAGCGCGTTTACGTTTTACTGTTGGAATTAGTAGACGGAAAGATGATCTCATGTTATTTTATATTTTTTGCGAATAGGAACAAATACTATATGTTTTTGTAAATCTGTAACGTTATTATTTGATTTCATTATTGTTTTGAGTAATTATTGCACATTTATCTTTTAGTCAATTAATAATTTTGATTAAATTAATTATCTATATTATTAGAAGCGGTGTTAGCTGGCCCTCTAGATTAAGCCCTGTCTCAGACATGGGCTTTCGATTAAGGTGACATCTTGGAGAATTGTATAACATAGGTGCAAAAAAATAATAATGTATACTTAAGCAAAGAGATGATTTGTAGGAGACTGGCTACGACAGATAAAAATTCCTAACATTGAATTAACGACTTTATAAGTCTGTAAGACTCTGATTTTGTGAGTGGCTCTTTATAAGTACCCTGCTGTTACAGTATCGGTAATTGTTTGACTCGCCATTACACATAATTCATTTATAATATGTATAAGCACACGCAAGTGAGAAACTAGTTCACAAAATAAACAAAAGGTCAATTCACATATACAAACGAAGATCATCATCATCTCAACCACAGAACATCTACTGCGGGACATAAGCCTCTCCCACTAAACGGAAATCGTGTATATATAATATGACTTACTGGGTCTTCTATCTTTTAAGAAATATTATTTCATTTGTGTGATTCTTCTATTTAAACGTCTTATCAGTATTTCTATTTAAACTTATGACTATTTATTCAGCTTGCCGTTTAACTAGTTCGTGTTTCGAAAATCTTCATCTATGTATAGATAACACGAAATCGTTGACCACAATCCACAAAAAAATGAGTCCGCGCACAGCAACCTTCACGAAGCTATAAAAACTCTAACAAATAAGGTTAGTAGGCTCAGTCCACATATTATTTATCATCATCCGATATAAAATTAAATTAGCAACATAAGTTACCGGCGCGCTGAGCACAGGCTCCGCCATCACCGACCATATCATTCGTTATAATCTCCGAGTCTATAATTAAAACTGTGAAGCGATAGTTCACCGTTAGCAGCCGAAAAGAGAACGTTGGCAGAAATGTGGCGGGTGGTGACCACTGGCCACTGAGCATGCGGACAAGACTGCGGAGCTCGGCGAGCGTCGCGCGTCCCGGTCGCGCGCGTTCTACGTGCCAGCTGGACAAATGCAGTAGGCGATGTACTAACATCTCATTGCACGCAGTATAAGTAACTATATATACTTTACAAGCACTAACAGATATTTACAACTTTATTTACATCCTCTTGTTTATTAATTTTAATTCACATACCTACTATTTCTATTTGAAAATGTTACAGCACCTACCCGCACAATAGTTTTATGTTTACTATTGTTAGTACCGAAATCTACGGTATTAAGTTTTGACCCTCACACATCCCTTAAGAATCTGAACCAATTATAAATATGAATAGCTTTTGGTACGACAATGAGCCCTAGCCGAAATAAAACACCTTTGTGTATGTCTACTTTCTTAACCTTTTCAGAGGTTAATGTTTTTTTGTTTCACCAAACCTTATACTAGAAACATTTTGACTTAGTAAGAAAGTGTTATTAACCGCTTTACCAAAGGTTTCCCAATTGTATTTAATTAGTAGATCAATATTATATGTCTGGAAAATCGTTTCCACAAATGTTTTCATTAATTTTCGAGTTAAGACTCTGTTAAACTGTATGGTAATCGCAGAAAATACATAAAGGTATTAAACTTGGTTTTTTAATTCCTCAATTGAAAAATATTAGTTTACCTACATATTGTTTTTGATATACCAACATGGATTTTCTTGATATATTTTACTTAGCTGGTGAAAACTTGTAGAATATGTTACTCTATCAAATAGATCAAAGATTTTAAACACATTTACCTTATAATAATTAATATATAATTTGTTCAAAGTTTCCTATTTGCACAGGAATAGTATCCCAAAACTTCTAAGATATCAATGATACCTTCTGTACATGTTATATACTGTGACACAAAAGAAGACATCACTTCCAGAAACCTCGTATATTTAATATTCAAGAAGTTACTTAGCATATGTTTTAATTACACTCAGTTTCGTGAAGATTGTAGTCTTAGTATAAGTGTAAATTGTTTTTAACTACTCATTAATATTTATAAAGTTTATATTATAAACGCTGGTAGTATCGAAAGTAAGAGATACTTGTTCATGGGATCCAAATCTTTCTTTGATATCACAAATTAAAGAAAATAAACCAAAAGATCCTCGACCTACCAACAAGACTAGTTTATATTTGTCATTGGCACTTAGATCACTGCGGGCACTATTTGGAAATATTGCTATCATACCGGGGGCGCGAGTAGCGAGCGTCCGTGATACAGCATAGCTTCTAGAAAAAGTAATTCTGTGCTGTTTAAAAATACTTATGTAAAACACACAATACATATTTTTAATCAAGCCTTAGAAAGCCTTATAATTGAAAGTCACGGACTTAACACTGAATATTGTGTATTTAACATCTGCTTTGTGTAATGAAACTCAATTGTTTATTGAAGAGATTAATATTAATTGTATGTATTTCTTTCACAGGTTCCATCAAAATGGAGTTTAGTTTGATAATTTTGCGAATATGCACGTACGATGAATGATATGCAATTAGCTAGTGGTGAGGAGTGCGTGTGCCGATGCCGTGAGCGGCGATGGAACAATTATCGACCGCGATAATTGTTATCGACACTCGTCATTACGGAGACGCTTTCTAAGCGCTCTGTCGCTCGCTCTACTGAGAGAGACACAGAGGTGACAACACAGATGTATGGTGTAAGTGTAAGTGCCACATAATAAAAGTTGCAACTGAAATGTGCTGACTCATCAACATATTGATCATATTAGCGATAGATTTATCATAAATGTCAGAATAATTTATAATTTAATTGGACAATTCATAAAAATTAAGTAATGTATTTTACAGACTTATTTACATTTGCTAAAACTATCTTTTCTTATGGAATACTAGTATGTTAATCAGTAACGTTGTATCTTTCAAGAGCCTTAGGATAATACAACAAAATAGAACACAATAAACATGAAATGGAGATAAAACACCTAACAGTTGTGTAAAATGATTTGGACAACTGGCACGTCACCATGTCAGTGACAATATGTGACATTTCTTTCTTAAAAAAAATATCTAAGACAACATTGAGTCTTTTCAGTTAATTTCGTTGAAAGTCTGTGTGATTAATAAATATAAAATAATACTACTTATGAGAACAGCATATGAAGGTTAATTAAAAGGTAAATCTTTGTGATCCATCTTTGAGATTTATCCGAGCCTCTGGCTGGTTTGCTCAGTTGGTAGCATTCTGCCTTCTGAGCCGCTGGTCCCGGGTTCGATTCCCGGACAGGTCAAACATTTGTGTGTATGAACATGTCTGTTTGAGCTGTGTCTGGGTGTGTATATGTATATAAGTATATATCAGTCATCAGGTTGCCATAGTACAGGCTCTGCCTAGTTTGGGACCTGAAGACCTTGTGTGAATGTTGTCTCATATTATTATTATTATCATTGGATATACAATATGTAATGACCACGAACTGTTTGACACCAGAGTAAATTTTTGTAGAGCATCAGCTTTCCAGTTTTAACTCCAAAGGAACATGCTGCTTACGATACGCACTCTTTCATTCCTCTGTCAGCACTTACGATCACGTCGTCGTCTCGCACCGAGTACACTATGGAATGGAAACATGCAACGATTCAACATTTATATTTTTTTAGATAGGAAAAGTTTTGTATTGCAGAAAAGCCCTGAATGGACAATCAACTCTAAAAGAACTAAAGGTTTATGGACAAACCTTGATCAGTTGTTGGACGACGGAAGTTTTGCAATGTATGTATGGATCTTACAGCTATACAGCTCAGTACGGTGTAGTTGAGGGGCCGCCGAGCCGTGTGTCACCCTGACACACGGCTAAGTATAACTCCTTTGTCCTCCTTATTAAACAATCGGTGACGTGACCGATTGTGGTCGGTCGTTGGCACCTGCTGATTGATGGGAGGTACGTGATGGGCGGCGGACGGACCTGCTGCCGACGGTCGCTGGTGATGCCGGGACATGTACGGAGTCATGGAACCTGATGTGGTGTCATAGGGACTGAGGTTATACTTGACAAATGAATAAACACTCACATTAGTTGTAAAATGTGGTCAAATTCTTTCGTTACTTTTATATTGATTTGTTACCAAATAAAGCTTTGTATATAGAATACCCGACATACTGCAGTATTTAACGTTATGGGAGAAACATAAAGCTGACTTAAGCTTCGTCGTCGAGGAACGCACTCTTTCACACATCATGATCAAACGTGGACGAAGGTGTTTAGAAATCTCTGTGAAGATACACTTGAAGACTGTATACTGTTTGATTTCATGTGTATTCATGTGTGTTATAAGGAAACAATCGAAGATTAAGAAACAGTAATTAAACGGAAATAGTAATTCAAAAAAGAAATAATCGAACCGCAGTAGACGTACAAAAGTAATTGTATGTTAAGTTTTCACGACTATGGGTACATGCGCGGGAAAACAAAAACACTGTATAGCGCTGCTTAAATGTAACAGTGAGTAGAATTATAAACAATCAGTATCTTTGGGTTAGTTCGGCTGTTTATCAAACATGCCTCAGATCACGTCTACGTCCACACATCTATATTTCTATAAATACTTCAGAATGATTCGACGACAATTAATATCTATAAAACAAATAGAATTGGCTCGACCCATTCATTACCCTTACATTCTCGAGGCAGAATCGCAGCGGGCGGCGACTACGCGCCGTGCGATCGCTATGGCCGACATGGCTGCGGCATGGTGCGGCGACGGCGCGGCTGCGTTCCGGCTGCGGTTACAAGCCACTGACCCCTAATCACACTGTCAATTAGTCCTGCTTCATGGGACGTCTTAATTTCACACCATTAACGGCATTTAGAAAAAAATACAGCCTTGATTACAGAGAATCTTAAAGCCATAAAAATGTTTAAGAAAGAAATTATTTCTAGCAATAAATTACAACTTAAACGCGGTTGCATGTTCGGAATTGTCTTGAACTCACACCACTACCGTTTTTTCTTTAAATAATGAGCAAAGTTGTTACTTTCTATAATTATTAATATAAGACATCATCTTGTCAATAGTTACATGTCACAATCGTTAGCATTATAATAATTAATCATTAATATGTCAATTATTATTGGTTCTCAATTGTAAACGCTAATTCATCACACGCTATCGAAATTCATCACACATATAAAACAATTGCTTTTAACGAAATGCTATTACAGCGTGAATGAGTTTTTCTATGATAAATTTGAAAACTAACAAATAAATCGGTCGCTCCACATTGCTATACCCTACCAGGGTCATATGTACGCTGGAAAAAAATGTATTTAGGACCTGCATGTAACGCCATATGAATGCAATAAACTATTGAGTATTGAGTATATATTGCACTTTCGTTTGAATATAATCAGTCGTTATCTCCAGATGGTACTAAAGGCACAGTCTGAAAAAATCACCGAAATATTAATTTGTAAATAAGTATATTAATACCAATTTAAAAATATATTTATATCCCATTTTATATAAGAGAGCGTAATAAAACTAACTACTCACTTACAAATTCCGCAATAAAAGCATCCGTAATTATAATGATTGTTAATAAGATATTCCGGTAATGACACAGGCCGCTCCGGCCCGCGGCACGTCTTAATTAAGCTAATTACAGACGGCGAGAACCGTAATCATTATTTTGTACACAATTGGGACGCCTCCCCCGCTCCCCGCCCCTACAGACCGGTGATCTTTGCGTCGTTCGCGCTTTGGTTCAATCCGCGGCTCTAGCTCGCTACGGATGTAGTACAACCTCTTCGGTCTCAACTATCTCGAACGCTAACATTGCGCACAAAGAGGTTTGCAAAGCCATAAAAAGCTATCTAAATAGTTGCTTGATTTTATCAACCCTGACTGCATGCAGCTCGTTCCCAATTGAAATAAGATAAAAACTTGGACGAATGATAAGTTTCTAAATGGGAGTTTCAATCTCAGAGAGAAGAATATGATACACATTCCACGGATGGGTTTTTCTGGCGTAAATTCTGATCGTCAGCCCTACTTACCTATTTTCTAAATGCTTAGTGCGCGACCTATTTTCTGTAAACGCATTTTCCCTGGATAATCAGATGTCACCAAGAGAATCCAGTAGCCCTCTGATGCTAATACAGACGGAACTAGCATCGGTCAGTTAAGCTCATGAGCATCGCTAGATTGTCCTAAGCGAGTGGATGCAGACTAAACATCGCCACGGTGCTGCACTGGCCAGGAAAGGCCGTGGCTACTGCGCCACGGCGTCCGATTCGTAATAATGTGTCCAATAATGATTTGACTGTGATTATCCTAAGCTACACGAGTTCGTTTGCTATTACGTTCTCAAATGTTTGTCGCTACAACTAGCTGGATGGTATGGTAGGTGGACTTGTACACCCCAACCGTCGTCGCGGAGACGTTAGCACCTCCCGTGAAGCGTTACGATGTACTCACGAACACCAGTCGCTCTGGTGTCGCGTGTGTGCTGGCACCAGTGGTGGGCGATGTAACACTGGCCGGATATTATGCCGAATGAGCTCATTTTATGGCTATAACGGAAACTAGCAGAATTTCAAATCAAAGCAAGTAGATGGTCGACTAGAGTACTAGTCTAGTTTGCCTAGAGTACTAGGCGAATCTTGTCCGCGATCGCCCCGTATTCTCCTTGAAAAAGACCACCAAATGTGGTTGAAACTATAGTCGGAACCCTCTAACTTATTACGTGAGTACTTCCCGTGTTTTATACATTCATAAAGATTTAGCGTATTATGAGCTTACAGTATATCTGGCAAGGACATGATATAATTATAAAACCAATATTATTTCGTACTTATTCCGTAATACATTAAACACATGTGATTACTTTGAAATTTAATTATAGTCTATTTACCGCTTACTCAGGCCGGATTACGGCAACTAGACAAGTCCGGCCAAAACATGTACTACGGCAACACGTGGCACGCAGCCGCAAAAACGCCGCCCCGTCACGGCACGGTGCCGCTGCGTTTTTGCGACGGCAAGTCGCGGTGGTTTTTCGTCGCGTGTTTACTAAATGTGAAGGCCTTTTACAACGGGGTTACTGGATAAGTGTTTTGGAAAACAGACAAACATGTTATTCCGTCTAAGAATGGGAAAAAAACCGGCGTTGTGGCCTGTAGGCATGCAGTAGGTAGGGTGTGTGTTACTACTGACACTGCGTCGTTTTGTTTGACATTATTTTGAACTTACACTTACTCGAAAATACTGAGTAGGCCATATGTGTGTTGCTGAGTAACCTTATTATGGTTCACTTGTAATGTCACACGGATAGAAGCTAAGTACCTACAAGGCAGTAGTTATCTTCTCAATCTATCTTCTTCTTGAAGAGTCCGGCTTGGTAGTTACCACCTTACTTCCAAGTAAGGCAGAGAAATAACTGGGCAAATCCTACTAATTAATATTAGTAGGATAAGGCGAAAGTTTGTGTGTATGTTTGTTACTTCCTCACGCTCAAACAAATTATTTCTCATAAAGATTTTTAGTTTTATTATTTATCATACGGCTACACCGATTTCGATGATATTTGATATGTAAATACTTCAAGTTTTGGAATAGCACATAGGCTCCTTTTCATCATCATACATCATCATCATGCGAATAAAACCGCGGGGCGCAGCTAGTATTAATAAGAATTGCAAGTGTACATTCTTTGGGGTGTCAAGCAACAATAACTGTATTAGTTTACAACTATGTTAACTGAGGCTCCCCAAGTATTCAATTAAATCTCTTAACCCAGGTTTTGGCCTGCAGGGACCATCCGATTCGAGCGTAGAGCACGAAATCCGACTATCAGCGTAAGTAATAATCGTTCACTTAATATTTTTTTGTATGGAGTCCCACTCGCTAAGCTGTTACACAACCGTTCTTTATCCAGTTACCTATAAATGAAAATAATAACAATATCAAAATATGACAAACAAAACTTTCTCCGAGCTCGTCCACCGACCCAATCTGTCATCACGTCCGAACTCCGAGCTCGTATCTATCCGCCAAATATTGCGTAAGTAATAAATCTATCTGTCAGTTTATCTGCCGAATAAATCGTTGTAGAGGAGGTCAACTCCGACGCGCCCATTACCAGTTACAGACGGGCCATAGTCACACAAATATTTAACTCAATCAATAACATTGTAGGTTCGATGAAGGGGTCGATTTAGAATCGACGACGCGACGGAAGATACATTTGATTAGATACCGAAATACATGTTAGGCATAGGTGATGATCACGATGATGATGACAGATGTATGATAGAAGAGTGACGCTTCCAAAGAGCTTTATAAATGTGTTTTGATCGATACACAAGCGCTTCTCCGAATTTAGTAATTAGATAAATATTTTTACACGCGCTTTCGATTGGTGGGACAATTATTAAGTCGAGCGTCTGATGGACAGGACATTGCCAAATTTTATTAGTTGTTGAATTGCATTATATTTTCCAAACCAACGAAAGGTTTTTAGATATTATGTTACTATTTAATTAAGGTGATTGACCATACTAACAGGCAAACATACATTGATGACTAGTGATTATCGCATGTCATTCGTTTTGTAATCTTTTTAACTTCGAGCCTATAAATAAACTGCTTCAGTAATTACAAAAAAAATGAAATCCATAATATAATGTTGAAATGGCAAAGCTGTATTATTATAAACCGCACATATCCCAAACCATGCCCCGATAGTACCTCGCGGTATAAACACACACTTGAAGCGTACAAGGATCAGAAGTCGAAGGTCACCGCTGCCTGTAGGTACCGGGCGGCGCCGGGGTCGGCGTTAATCACTTTTTTGGCGAAAGTCAGAGACACCGCACCGACCTCTTGCCATCATCAATTAGAAAAAAACTTGATACAGCATGTAGAAAGCCTACTCGATAACTTTAGAGAGAGGAAAATCAATTTGTTAACCTCGCAGAATCGGTGAAATCTACCCAACGACCTATTAATATTATATTTAATTTTAGTCCAAAAAAAAAAAAAAAAAAAAAAAAAATTTTTTTTGACATGTACTGCTAATTTAAGTAATATATTTTTATATTACGAAATGTTTTATGCCCTAATATTTATATATGACATACTACAAATATAATACAATATTAATAATAATTAATTGTTAATGGCTAAATATTATTATTGCGGATGCGGGCCACTTCCAACCGGTCCTTGTTGAATGTAAACTCTAAGGCTTTCACGGCCGGCGTTGTATGTTGTATGTATTGCTTTCGGGCTGTTTGGCCGTGGTCTATGTGAAACTTGTGTTCCAGACGTTTCGTCGATCACTGCGGTCGACATCTTCAGTGGTTCAGGTCCGAGCGGCGACGAGAGCGTAGAACTCTCCTCCGCGGCGTCTTCTCTGTTACTGAGTCCTTGTTGAATTCAAGAAGGGTGGCGTATGTCCAGCAGTGGACGTCATAGCTTAGAAGATGATAATAATTGGTTAAAAAAAATACAATTTGTAAACATATTTGGTTTCGAACCTAAACAATGAACATCAGATCTAGGCGTTTACTTGTTTTATAAACGTGTAAAATATTGTAATAATATTATAAAAATGTTTCTAAACTAATTCGCCCCGATGCAAAAAAAAACTTTATAAAAAAACATTAATTAACCTGGTTAAGAAACCAGTAGGAGATTCCTAAACACTTGTATAAGAAACAGACAAGCTAACGGACCTTGTTTGTTTTTATAGCTGCATCGCGCATTCATTAAGTAAACATTTAAATCATCGCAATAAAATTTAAATAAATTAAGTATTTATCTTTTTTACCTTATTGATACATTTTCTTGTTCTTTTAAAAATATTTTTGCGTAAATTTATCTTGTGCGTCTATCTAAATTAAACACACATTTTTCACATAACAATGAAAATGTCGAATAATTAACTATGTCCACTATCCCTTAGTTGTGTAAATAATTTGAATTCGAATCGTACGAAATGTAAATAAAATATTTTGATTCTAAAACAGTTTTCAAATTTTGTTCACATTTTAAGCAATGACACTGTATGTCATGAATACGCGGTGCCGGTGTGAGGTCGAATCGAACTGTTCAACCCTATTGCGGCCGTTTGCTTGTTTACCACTTATTGCATAAAAAACCAGTTATCTAATACCTACATATTGCTGTGGTGCTCTGTGAACTGAAATATTGTTTTGCCACTCTGTAATAGAACCAAGTGAATATTTAAATTCTGCGATATAATGCCGTGCAATCCACGCGACTGAATCCGCGCGGGTCAGTTAGTCCTTCAATACATTTCCGAAACAGGTTTAAAAGAAGCACCTCATGGTTTTTTTGAAACTATATGTCATTAGGTCGTAGATTGTTGTTTTGTTGCGAAAATAGTTGTTTTGTTGCGAAACGGATTTGGCAAAAGATGATACGAATATTGGCAACACGAGCTCGCCTAACGATGCTTAATGACTCGACTCACACGCAATACTGTAATATTGCAGTGACATTTTAAAACCTAATTTTACTAATAAAACTATATATTTTATACTTTAATATAGATGTAGCGTTGGACTACGATCTCAATATCACAGACCTGGAATGTTTTACAGGTTCTTAAGGTCTGCTGCCTCAACACACAATGTTTGGTCAGAGTTTTTTTTTGGGGATGGAACTTTGGGGATTGAACCAGCGTCCGTCAGTTTGATAGTCGACGCTTCCACCGCTATGCCATCATCGCTTCAAATAAAAATAAACAACACATATAAAAAAAACAATTCCGTTAACATAAATATCAGTGTGTACAGTCCTACTGGACTAAAGTCAATCTCCTACGCGCTACTGTGCCCTAACTCATTCGCTTTTCACTCGATGTCAATCAGTTATTGTAATAAACTCATAAACCATTAGCTTAAATAACCATTTGCAGTAGTTACCCGCGTATAGGGTGTACCCCGAATAGGGTACTCGTATTATAGTTATCAACATTCGTGTTAGCTGCTCGCCGCTAATAGCATCATGTCAGCTTTCGGGTGTCCACAGTTGGACCAAAACTCAGTCCAACTGGACTGACTGTGGTCGGAAGCATCCAGCTTAATATGCGATGTTTATTAACTATAGTAAACCTTGTTCATGGCTAGCATTCCGCTTGTCTGTTTGTGGTCAGCGGTCAAAAACTTTGAAGCCTTTCACAGTTAGTTGAGTATTGCCAAGTAGGCTAGCCACTAAAACGTGCTTAACCGCAGAATTAAGTACGTGACTCTCGATGTCCTTTTAGATAGAAAAAGCAGAATGAACAGTGACGATAGAAGATTCGTCCGTTACCAGACCGTAAGGAGACCCGGAGCGAACCATCTCTAAAGCTCGTCCTGGGGCTATCCTGGGGCTGTCGGAGGCGCAGTTGTGTGAGAAGGCGAACATTTACAATCTTGTAAACTCTAAGGCTTTCACGGCCGGCGTTGCATGTTGTATGTATTGCTTCAGTATCAGAGAAGACGCCGCGAAGGAGAGTTCTACGCTCTTGTCGCCGCTCGGACCTGCACCACTGAAGATGTCGACCGCAGTGATCGACGAAACGTCTGGAACACAAGTTTCACATAGACCACGGCCAAACAGCCCGGAAGCAATACATACAACATTTACAATCTTGGTGGCTCAGTTATCATTGTTACTAGTAATGTTTGTTTTTAGTGTTCTTTGAGTATCTTTTCCTAACATAAAATGTACTTTATTAAAAACGAATTCGAAAACTTAGAATACGTTTCATATTACAGAATAAGTTTGACTATATGTCGGTTGTATTATAATATTTAAGTTGAATAAATAGTTTTGTACTTTCATTGCCATTAAATTTACGTGATTTGGTTATTACAATCTTGGCAATAAAGATATTTTATATTATATACATTTGCTTAAAATCATAGTTTCGGTATGAAGTGGCAAGACTGACGAATGCATATTTATATTTTTCTAACTCTGCCATTTATTTTAAGTCACAATAAAACATTATTATGTATACTTTTTTATTTAATTGAGCACATGACGTTTAAGTTAGTATGGTTAGTTACCACCCTCAAGTTCGAAAAACTGTCACCAAACACATAGTGTGTTCAGGCAGCAGTCCTTGAGAGCCAGTGAGCGTTCTAGGTTTAGCGTAATAAGATCTTCGACCACATCGTTACTGACCATCGAGTGAGATAGTGGTCAAACGCTAGATCTACACAGTATAAAAAAAAACATGACGGCACGGATATAAATTGTACAACACTGCTAATAGCTTATATATATTATATAAATGTAATAAAAATATTATGTGTATGAGTTATGTGAGTAAATTTAAGATGTAGAGACGAATATGAAACACACATTTGTAACTAAAAAAAAAGTATAACACAACGTTCAAGTACAAAATGAACTACTCATAAACCTCTGAGCCTCATTCTTTCAGTCACCGGTCGCGCCTGACGTTATATGAATACTCTTTTGTGTCGCAGCACCAGCTCAGGCAGACCTCCCCCGGCTGTTCCGTCTCAGGCTCCGGCCGAGTGCGCGGGGGCTCGTGCAGTGAAGCGCGGGGTCTGGTCGGGCTGGTCGGAGCTCACGTGAGACAATGCGGCCCGGGACAATGATCGTGTTGAATATGCATGGTGGCATCGCGGTGCAATTTGGCCGGAACCGTCTTGTGATGACAATGTGACAAAAATAACACGTCTGGTCTGCGGCACGCACCACGACACGACGCCACACACACCCTGACACGACAGCGTCTTTAACTTGTGCGCACGCGGCGGTATTCATCGAAACATTTGCGGTGCACTCTCACTCAATATTAATTATGAATGTATAAAACACGAGAATTACTCACGTTATAAGTCAGAGGTTTCCGACTATACCTACTTTCAACCACATTCGGTGGTCTTTTTCATGGAGAATACGGGGCGCTCGCGGACGCGGACGCGAGGCGGTACTAGGCGAACCGTTTCCGTGTTTTATACATTAATAATTAATTTATTGCAAACCATAAAATAATAATAGTCCAATCGCATAATTTCGAAAGAAGCGACATCCGTGATCGTGGTAAATACTTATCAGATATCATTTTAATTCAGAATTATCAAACCATATTTTTTTAATACATTAACATTAGAACCTCTGTCATCTAAATTTATTGTTTTATTCTGATATACAAAACAAGGTCCCTGTTGAAAAACGCTGTATAAACCTAGAATCAGTTTTTAAAAGTTTTTATTCCAAATTAAAAGGCTTTGTCGTCATTGCGAGTGGCATACTTTTTTTTTTTTTATTGGGAATAGGCAAGCGTTTGACCACTATCTCACCTGATGTTAAGTGATGATGCGGTCTACGGTGGAGTCTATTGTTACTTACTCTACTGTCTACTTGCCCTGACTATAACTATGTATTACAATCTGCTTAACTATATATAAACTAATTAACAATATTGAGCTCGTTGGTATTGGCACTCTAAAATAATAATAATAATAATAATATTGGACAACATTCACACAAGGTCTTCAGGTCCCAAACTAGGCAGAGCCTGTTTGACGCAGGTCAAACAGACATGTTCATACACACAAATGTTTGACCTGTCCGGGAATCGAACCCAGGACCAGCGGCTCAGAAGGCAGAGTGCTACCAACTGCGCCAACCGGCCAGTCATTCTGTCAGAGAGTTATAAAACTTTACTAACTATTATATAATGTTGTATGACATGTGATATCTACGGAGCATCTGTCCCATTACACGCAAAAAGTACATTGAATGATCGATTGTCGATAGGGGGCGCCGGAAACGACGAATATCTACTTTGCAATGCTAATTCCAAATTCCTACAATGTCACCGAAGGAAAGTCAACAACTACGACTATTACACACTCGCTGTTTATAACTTTGTCACATTAATTGACCTCCGAGTCATATCGAAACTTGAAAGAGTTAGAGCCAGCCGATAGTGCGACAGGGCGCCAACCCGCCGCGGGCGCTCAGCGACTTGTATAACCCCGGGTTACGCGCATTACCATATAAATACCAGTGATTTTTAACTATTGATCGGGTTAAATGCGAACGTTATTTATGGCTCATTTGCATATACTAGATAGTTTGTTATTAGCAGCTGGTTGGAAGGTGACGGCGCAGAACGGCTTTTTAAAACGCACCAATGGCACATTACCTCCAAGTAGCTCACTGCGTGTCATAATATGACCACTAGCGCGCCTGGCGCTAGTGGTCATATTATGACACGCACGTTCACTCGAGTGGAGGGGTTTACGGCTACCTCAAGTACCCCACGTGAATTATAATTTTTCCGAGATGAAAAGTAGCCTATGTGTAATTCCATCTCCACCAATTTTCATCGAAATCTGAGCAGCCGTTTGAGCGTGTAGGAGTAACAAATATACACACTTACACACATACAACCTTTCGCCTTTATAATATTAGTGCGATTAGTAACTTTTATTTTACACGTTCAGACAGGACACACACAAACATCCAAGACCCGGGACAAACATCTACACTCATCGCACTAATGTTTGCCCCTGCCGGGATTCAAACCCAGGGTCTCGGAGACACATTTCGGAAATTTGCACAGAAGTGGTAAACGGTACAGAAAAGGACATGGTGTATGTTTCCTCCTTCAAAAGTACTAAGTACCTACCTACATTCTGAAAATATAAACATGAGTTGTTAAACATTTTATTATATGGTATTACCGCAGACTCCCGGCGGCGCGCGTGAGTCGGAGACAGCTGCATCGAAAACCAATAAAAACAATATATCATCGTATTTTGATACGTTTGCCATTTTGATGCTAATTCGTCAGGTTCGGACAAAAACCCATTGATTAGGACCGATGAATCATTTGAATAATTTGTCCATAAATCATCACTTATGCAATAATGGTAATGTCCAAAGAGAGATAAATTGATTCGTGTCAAACCGAAACTAAAATGATCAACTAAACGCCGTCGGCCACTCAGAAGGTAACTACCTACTTATATATATTTACCTGCCACGCGTAACATAACAAAAACTCTAAAATCAATAGTCAATGCTAACTAGCGCCATAATTTACATATTTAAGTGACTCGTATATTGTAGGTATATAGACACATTTAAACACCCTGCAAATAGATTTCCTAGAACCCGTGTATTTATTTGAAAATACAAATAAATCAATGACTTTCTACGTTCAGTGAACCGCAATAGTGCCCTTCGTTCCTTTATGGTAAATTCCAGGATTTCTTTGGTTTCAGATTGATACCTGTCGAACGGAATTATTAAAATTAGTTATATTAATAAGTATTAAAATAACTACTCTACTCTAATTACTGTAGGACTCCCTCCCGGTACATTCGGGATACACAAAATAAACAGAAATATATATATACTCATTTTAATATTATTCCCAATCAGTTCTGAAACGATGGTGTTGGGTAACTACTCATTTTTTGGAAGTCGGACAAACCAACCACCGAATGGTAGAAATATTTTACACGTAATAATTAATTAACTTAACTTACAGTCTGAGGTTTGAGAGTTACCTATGAAATTTCAAAGGGCGGTTAAAATTAAAACTTTTCCCAAAGTTGCATTCATTGATTATGCATGCGCAACTATGGGAAAAGTTTATCTTAATTTGTAGATCGATATGCGTTCGAAACGACAAACTAAAAACTGCCACATTTGTCAAATACTGGTTACCACGATTCCTATTTCGCCCCGATGACTAAAATTAGTCGCCGGATATCTGACAACCATCGAAAATTAAGAAACTGTCACCGAAACGCAATCAAGTCATTTTATGAAAGGCCGGAGCCCGAGCCGGCCGCGGCGGCATCCGTGTACAAATTGCTAATTAAATTGATAAAATCATCGCCACCGAGTACCGCCCCCGGCACGACCGCCAGAACAATGGCCGCCTCGACCAATAAATTCGCTAAATAATAGTTATCGAAAAATAAGTCAAAAACATTATTGTCATCCGGAAAGCATAAAAATATTTCAAATCGCGAAGACAATAGAGTGGAGACAATGGCATCGCCGCAAAAAGGGTCCAAAGGCCTTTTTTTTGGGAAAAAGTTTATTTTTTGCGAATGCTCCGTCGACTATAGTCAGTGTACCGCCCTTTTAATTTTTTTTTAATAACGGACCTGAGGTTTGTTTATTTTGTCGGGTCGATGTTATTGTTCATATGTTTTTATATTTAAAAATATGTAACTTGCAGTAACCATAAAAATTAGAGCAAATAACCCTTTACTTAAAGAAAAGTGACAGCCAGCATTTTTTTATTTGCGCCACTTACCTCTTTATATATCCTTTTACCTTGAGTTTGTTCTCGAGCTTTCTTACTTTTTTCATAATAGTTATTGTTAATGTTATTTTTCCTATAATATTATTGTTGTTCGTTACTTGTTACAAATCCTTCCCGCTATAATATACCATGTACAAGACAAGGCCTATAATTGACTATTTTCAATAGTATTAAACATATTATTAACATATTATATTTTTTATTAATGTGTAAGCACATATTATATACATATATGAATACACTTTTCTGCTAGCTCACTTCATAATCATCATCATCATCTGAGCCATAGAACATCCACTGCTGGACATAAGCCGCCTCCACTAGCTCAGTTATCCCACGAGAACCAATTATCATTTATAATACTAATATTAGAGTTTTTTTGTATCCAGAGGAACCATAAATTTATAATTTTAGTATGGTTAAAAGAAACGTTTGGATTTGCACTCGATTTTATATTCAAACTATTCACGAAGCTGAATTTCACATGACGTCAATAACATATAAGATATGTATGTAACTTGCAATAGAAGACGTAGGTTGGTACTATTTTATAGTTAAGATATGTAATAATACGTTTTTGAACCTTGGCCATTGCGCATGGGCAACTGTAACACCCAAAGAAATGTGAATAGAATAAATAAATGATTGCATGATCAACACTTATAAATAAAGGTAGTAACATTTTGGGATGGATTTTTTAATCTACTATTAAGCCAACCAATGGTTAAAAAGAGAACATTTTTTCTATACTGTACAGATATATATACTAGCGTTTGATCACTATTTCACTTGATGGTCAGTGACGAGGTGGTCGAAAATGTTATCATGCTAGACCTTGAATGCTCACTGGCTCTCAAAAATATCTATTAAATGCCAAAGATAATTTCTTCAGTTATTCCAAAAACCATGTTAACCATAAATCCGGTAAGTAACCGCAGGTCCACGTCCGCTCTACGACACGACCCACACACGGAGCAAAGGTGGCAACACTAAATAACGGCCCAAACAACCGTTTCCGAACGAAAGGAAGTAATTACATATTCTAATCCAAATCCGCGGTCCCGGTTCATATGTCACTCCAACACAATAAAAAAACGTAACAACCGCGCTCACGACCTCTTCGTAACGGTGAGACCTTTTCTTCGACATCCATGAGAAAAAAAAATCATCAAGGACCACATTTCTAAACGGTGAACGGAACTAAAATAATCGCATACTCGCTATAAATCCATAAAATCAACTGAAACATAACAATCAGAAATAGCTCGTATTTCGTGAGCCTAAACGATCAAATTTGAAAATTGCTCAGCGTGTATTGCATTAAAATTTATGCGCGCATTTGCATAATGTGCATAGCCCCTAAATTTTATTGAATAAAAAAATAGGATGGGTAGAAACTTTTTTGCATAACTCCTTACAAAGGAATCGGGTTAAACCATTCAGGAAGTAAAATGTCGTAGATCCGCTCGTTTCGGGAATCGAGCATCAAAGTTCAAGAGGTCGTTCGACAAAAACAACTTTATTACCCAGATTTTAAAAGCTACACTCTCGTTGTAGCATAATTCGCATTATGACCTTTTGCAAATCACCCCTTTTCGCGATGCACAATAGAGCAAAATGTACCTGACTGTAATTTATGCGAGAATATTAAGAGAAATGTACCTGCCCTTCTTGAATATTAAGTGCAACCTAACCCCTGACATTATTGAATAGGGTTAAGATACTATTTGAAAAGGAATAATAAAAAAAATGCAAATAAACTGTCCCCACATTTCCGCAAGGGTCACAGGTATACGGAGCTTATAGAAAAAAAATTCAAGCGCATGAAGGATCTAATTTATCCGCATTCGCGTAGCGGAGGGTTATCGCCGTACTTGATGGGAGCAGCACTTGTCACTTCAGCGTATAATTTGGGTGTGTACGGTTCTTTTCTTATGCATATCGGTCGGGGGTCGGGGTCGGGGGGGTCGCGCATAGATAGTTCTTTTAATAGCGTTTTTTTCGTATGCCGCGTATGCAAAGATTTATAGTCCATTTGGGATGCGTGAGAATGGCGCGAGATAATCGAATTTGCCTATAGACGCATCCACCCTAGGCAACCCTTTCGATGCGACGCCTGGGAACATCTGAATATTCAAACAAGGTGTCATCTCTGTGAATATCGATTGCCGTTGAACTCTTTTATGAGAGCATGGGAACTGATACGTTCAAAAGGAAGACTCCGTGGGGTTTTTTGCATAATCTATCAGTCTGTGACCGTGAAGGTCTATCTTTGTTAAATCCTAACGGACTTTTTCAATAACGGGTTGTTAAAAAAGTTCGTTAAAAAATGAGACCGTTATCTTTTTTTCTAGTAGCCCAGTGACTACTGTCCGAGCATTGTTTATATTAACTGTAGTTGACATTTTCGACCGCCCGTTTATGGGCTGGGGTAAATAGCTGTTCTATGTGTAGAAGGAAACTGCATATATAAAACCTACCCTCACGAACTCACCATTTTGTTAAAATAGAAATATTTTATAATGTGCATTATTATAATTACCAAAGGGATGTAATGCATCACAATGCCCGCGGAGGCTGTTCGCGGTACTAGCGGATGGCCAGGAGCGAATGTACCTAGTATATATTTACTCGGACATCTATAAGCGTGTTCTTTGCCACATTTATATAAAAGGTTTGTTGGAAACATTTTGTTTGCGGGTGCCAAAAAGTATTGACTTTTATGATACTTTTTTTTTTTTTTTTTAATATTATAAGTTTGCGTTTAACAACTGTCTCACCTGATGTTAAGTGATGACGTGCTACTTATCTATTTTCGAATTGAATTCAAAAGACGGTTCGAAAAGGTTATTGTTTGGATGACGTCACTGAACATGTTTGTGACACTTTCTAGATAATATGTACGACGTATAGTTTCAGACACTTCGTGAATTCTCACCCGTGTGATTGCCAAATTTATATATAACATGTCTTTGCAGTTCTTTTACATACCTAAGAACTTTTGACTGGCCGATTGGCGCAGTTGGTAGCACTCTGCCTTTTGGGCCGCTGGTCCCGGGTTCGATTCCCGGACAGGTCAAACATTTGTGGAACATGTCTGTTTGACCTGTGCCTGGGTGTGTAAATGTATATAATTATATATATAAGTATATATATCAGTCATCAGGTAACCATAGTACAGGCTCTGCCTAGTTTGGGACCTGAAGACTTTGTGTGACCGTTGTCCCATATTATTATTATTATTATTATTATAACTATACCTACAGCCTACAGCACACTTTTGTACATTGAATGTTATGAACCTCCAATTGTACAACCATTACCGATTTTCACAACATACTATTCAAAGTTATTTCATTACAAACGTAAACAATTTGCATATTTTTCGTATCACAAAAATAATAAAACTTACCTAAACAAACATAATAATAACAAAACATTTCTAACCCTTTTTGTACTTTTACTATTGCGCCGACATCTAAAAAGGATAACTGCTCCAGTTTTTGTGTCATCGATTTACAAAAACCAATTGCTATGTTTCAGTGACTACTGCCCCATCTGTGGCATCACACAGATGGGGCAGTAGTTTACATTGTTACTTTGCTCAAGAGATTCGAAACAAGAGAGATATGAACAAGTAAAGTTAGAAAAAAAAAGAGCAGTAAATTTAATTATGTTATTGAATTGCGGTTTCTACAGGATGATACTAAATCTAGAGGATATTTCGTTTCAGTTCAAGAAAATATGTAGAAGCAATAATGCGATGATTGGCTTATACCATTAAATATTTAATAGTATTAGTATAGGATATTAGTATTAGGTAAAATTTTTTTAAAATTTTTAATAAATCAAACGGGGCTTGCACGCGAGAAAAACATTTAGTAATTTATGTACCTCCATGTTCGACCAAGTCGAGTTGGTCGTGGTCACGAGAAGACTGAAGAAATGCGGGTGGCAATATCGGTGAGAGAGCGGCTAGTTTCTGCAACTACCCACTTTTGATCTTGTTATATTGTAGAGCTGTCACAGCCCTGCAAAAGCACAAGGTCGTCACGACACACAACACTAATAGTATCATCAGTTTTCTCATGGTGAAAACCGCTTGACTTATTGACAACGTGTTCGATTCGCGAAAGTCTAAATATTACAATAATTGAATTATTTAATAATAATTTAACAAAAAATAAATGTTTAACTCTCATAACAACCGATATGATATCGGTCTTACGAGTCTGATGGCTGGACATAATATGGTCCTTCATGATTGTTCTCTAGAAGGACGGATTGAAAAGGCTTGACATCAATTTATTCGTGCGACCTCACGGCCTTGGTATTTTTGTATGATTTAGAATACAGTTTAAAAACAATAAATTATAATGATTCTCAAATTTACCAACTCTTGGCTGAGGTATTGACATATTCACTAACTGCAGAAGCAATCTGAATAAATTAACCAAAATATTAATGTCCACATTTATATGGACGTGAGCCTATTAGTTCTAAATTATGGACTACTAAAAAACATTAACCGTATCAAATTCATTTAAATATTTAAATCAAAACCAATTCCATTCTTACTTAAAATGTGTTAGTTTCTGTAAATATTTTACAAATGTCATCTTTTAATAATGTTAATTTGAAATGTGTGTTTACATCAAGGCATTACTTCTAATTTAGAATAAAAGTGTCTCTGATATATATATATAAACAGTTTTTTTATTTTATTAAATTTAGATCACACTGTTTATGCTTAATTTTTTTCATAGGCTGGCTTTCACCGTTGCTCGTAAAGGAATCGGCAGCAAGAATTTTTAATGTGTTAATTTTTTGTCCCAATAAAAGACCATATTTCGCATTGTTACGTCACCGGGCAGCAGTAGGCGGCGCGGCGGAGGGTTAAGTTATGCAAATTGGTTCATAAACAAAGTGTCTCCGTGCCCGATTGACCGTAGGTACATCTACATACAATAATAACAGAACGGGTGTTTGTCAAAATGTATTGTTTTATTGCCACTTCGGGAAAATACGAGCGAAAGAATTTTGTTTCTTGGAGTTTTGTCGGTGTTATGTAGGTACAAAATTTTAATTTGAAGAACAAGCTATTCAGAATGTAGCACTATTTTTTTTGTCTTTAAATAATGAATCTTATGGATATCATCTAAACTTATTTGAAAAAAAATTTAAAGTGTTTTCACGCTATCGAAGCTCAAGTGTTATAAGTTTGCCAAAATGTATGAAGAACAATTTAAATACATCTCACTACATATATATATAAAACATCATATCATACAATATATAATACATCTCGCATAGCTACATCTCTCTAAAATGCACTTAATGTGAAGTAAGCTTAGGTTGTTATTGTGTTTAGGGACTGATAGAGCGCTGATTTGAATATTTTACATCTTTAGGTACTTACACCGCAAACGAACGTTCGTGTTCGATGCTCGGGTGTTGTAGAAAACGGCGAAAGAAAGACTTATTAGTTTTTTTTTTGGTTTGTAATTTTACATTTGACTGCTATCTCACCTGTTTGGGTGACGATGCGGTCTAAGGTGTAGCCCGCAAACTTATCTATTCACTCGCGACTCCGACTCCGGGGACGCGCCTATCGGGAAACACATCAGACTGGGGCGGTGAGTCCCACTCCTGGGCAGTGCCTATGCATTATAAAAGTGGGAACAATACGCTTCGTGACGCAACTTCTGGTCAAAAAAATTTAGTCACTGGTTTGGGTTGAGTACCAGATTCCTATTTCGGACGGCAGTTAATAAAGTTGAAATTGCCCTGCTGACCACCGACCCCCGTTAGGGGATGGCACAAGCAGAAGAAGGGAACAGTTCGCGCCTAAAGATGGTATATATCTTCCATGTAGCGGTGCATAGCCGTAGGTAGGTCCTGTACTAAGCCTGATTGCTGCTTGAAACTGATAATATAAATGAACGATTTCCTCTAATTTTCTAGAAAAATTTCAACTTTTTGACTACACAATTACCTATAGGAACCCATTTTATGGGATTACTTTATTCAAATTAATAAACATAATATGTACACGTACCTGTGTCTGTGATACATGAATAATAAAAGAAGAGCCGCGAAATATAAACATTAGCCATGAATTGTAAAAAGATTTATTAGCAAAAAATACATAGACTCCCTATCAACACCTAATCTATGAAGTATGGACAAAATATTGTTAGGTAGGTATACCTACAGATATAAATACCGAGTGAAGCTTTAATTTAAACCGCAAGCAGTCGAAGAGTTAGGATATGTTAGCGGTTCAGTTAAATACTTACATGTATATAAATTAATATGTTAGAAGTCTTAGAGAGTCTTACAACTCTTTACATTAAAATTCCTGATAGAATGTGTTTCATTCAGATTGACTCCTAAATATCCACAATGTTATTGAAAGTAAGCGCTCGACTACTTAGTAATTATCGAACAAAATTGTTAGTTCGAGAGCGCGATCGGAGCGAAAAATGCGCCAAATGACCGTGAGCGCAGCGTATCGATGTATCGATACATTATAATCGATACTTATAAATCGAGTCTGTTATGAGACGATAAAATCGGCCGGTTACCGCCGCCGGCTACCGGGCGTCGGCTAAGCGACGATTACTCCGCGCTTCTCTTATTTTTTTACCGGCCGGTGGATGTGAGATTATCGATAAAATAATTAAATGGTTACTCTCGAAATCGATTCCCGAGTGTTGTTATCAAGGCTTGAGATATATGTTAGCCTTTTTGGACAGAAGGAAAGCTGCGCGTTGTTTCTAACCTTTTTAGGTTAACAGTTTTCTACGTAGTAGATCCTTAGCTTTCTCGTGCCATCTCGAGGTATCTCTCACAGAAGTCCTTAAGAAAGTCTATTATCCTTCTTTAAAATACTAAAGCTATACGACGGGAGAAAGACACGCGACCTTTTGTTTCTTTGTAAACTACTTCATAACATTTCAGATAATTCCTCCATTCTAGAATATGTTTCCATCGACCTCCTTTACCATCGTCCGCGTCACAGAACACCAAGATGGACCCTTCTAGTGGCAGCCGCTGGACTGACTTGGCATAGTACTCTCCTCTTCCAAGGATATGTTGAACACAATTCTAATGACTGTAATGAGCAACCATAAGTGATCTCGATAAGTCATCACATACTGTATTCACCATGCACTAATGAAATGAATCCTTGAACAGCCATATTGCGATATGTTGAATATACTCAAAACTGCTCTTGCTATCATAATTTTATTGCCCTTTTTTCAGTCATTACAGTCATTAGAAAGATTTATTTTGTAAGTTTTGGAATATGTACACAGTTGGTATTTCTAAATAAATAAATATAAAATGCTAATCTGAAAAAATATGACTACTCAAATCCAAATTTGAATACATTTAATTCATAGAATAATTTAATTAAAGATTCTAGACACATATTTATATAATCCTTAAAGGTAACATAAACGACCTCATCTTGTGTGTTCCGCAGGAATGGTAGGTGCACCCGACCTTACTACAATAAGACGTACAAAATGTTGTATTGGTCCAGACACTTATAAGATTTACCCAAGTTCGTGTTAGTTAAAACCGTTTGATTGGATTTATTCCGTTTAGGTGTCACTGGCGTGTTACATACATACATTGTTTATAATACATATATAGAATAATATATAATACTGCAGAATATAAAAAAGGTTTTATCCTAAAAAGCTTGTATATATACAACGCCATATATATAACCACAAGTTTCTAGATTTTTCTTCACAATTGTAAATAAAAAAAAGGTCTGGATTTGAAGCGATGATAGCTCAGCGATGGGAGCGTCGGCTGTCAAACTGACGGACGCAGGTTTAATCTTACCAACGGTTTAAGCTTTAAGTGATGGTGACATCGTTATCAAATTCCCAGCATGGTGGTAGAATTCTTTCATAATCGCCTGGCTAGCTACGACACCTAAGTTTGAAAAACTGTCACCAAACACTTAGGTAGGTAGTGTGTTCAGGCAGCAGTCCTTGAGACCCAGTGAGCATTCCAGGTCTAGCGTGATAACATTTTCGACCACATCGTCACTGACCATCAAGTGAGATAGTGGTCAAACGCTAGATACTTACAAATACAAATATTTATTAATAACACCTGTTGCTACATGTCAAATTATAAATTCGCGCTACAATAATATTGTCATTAGTATCTATTGTCACAATCATTGAAAATATCTAGTTTTAAATGATCATCAAAATTGTAATATGAATAGTCGTGTAACCAGGACCTTAACTTGTTTTTATATTTCTCGGGGGAGAGGCGGAGAGCTTCCCCTAATCTATACAGTATAAAAAAATCGAACACACAAAAGCATGAAAAAATGAGAAACGAAAAGCATGAAAAAATCCCTTACACACACTACAAGACGTAGATTGTGTAATATTTTTATAATTAAAAAATTTTTTAGCATTCTGCACTAATTCTCCATATAAACTATAAGTGTGACAAATTGTATACTCTCCCGTCCGCGCAAGTTTTGTAAAAAGGGGTACAAAGTTTTTGCTTCACGTATTATGTTATGATGTTGATAATACGTGAAATAAAAACCCTGGGGGGATCAACTTCACATTAACTCTCTACGTCATAATATGATGATGATGACGACGTAGAGAGTCAGTGTCAGTGTCCGTCCCCCCCCCCCCCCCCCCCCCCCCCCGGGTAATCTCTGTATCTACTTATGATTTAGACAATTCTTTTACCAACAGAAACCACCATCACCACCTCTCTTCATTCCACGCGGGTGAAACCGCGGGCAAAATATTATTTTTTAATAATGAGAAAATTAACATACTTATGAATATGACAATCATGGTAATTAGTAGGCTGTATAAATGTGACGGCGACAAATATAGTGTAATAATGAACACACAATTATCGTCATGGCCCGTGAAAGCCGTCCCGGTCCGTTCCACACGGAACCTGGATGTCTTAATTGTCCAGCCTTCGATAACCGCCCTTCTGATTTATAATGCGACCTCTGTATCGGCCCTTTGTCGGCACCTCGCCGCCATTATCCGGCTTAGAACCTTCCGGATACTTTTTGTTCATTTACTAAAACACGTATTCGGTGGCACGATATGTCTTTATAAATAAACTCGCTTCGTCTAACGGGTGCTCCATTATCCTACTAATATTATAAAGGTGAAATATTGTGTGTATGTAAGTATGTTTGTTACTTCTTCGCGCTCAAACGGCTGGACGGATTTGAATGAAATTTGGTATGTACATTTTCAGGTCCCGGAATAACACGTAGGTTACTGCGCAGCATCATATTCGTCATCAATCATCACCACGCGGGTAAAACCACGGGGCGCAGCTAGTAGTTTAACATTTTTAAGCTGATTTAGTCGCGTATAATTTCTTTTAATATAATAATTTTAATGATGCTCTCTCGTCGTCTGGATGATTGATATTTGTCTGCGCAGCTCCCGCAGTATTAGATAGCTCTCGGGATCAGTTAATTGATAACTGGGCCGCGGGGAGGTCATAGTAGTACTTGCTAACCATTACATTTATTTCGTTTATCAACAGATATATGTACCTACTTTATAAATCCAAATTCTTCTTATAATATTATATAACTAGGTCACTCTATTCATATTAATAAATTGAAATCTTAGAAAATCTTAAAATTCAAGTTTGTTCAACTCTTTATAACGCTATCTCTGATTTTATAGTTACGAGTTTTATTCAATTTCTGGCTAATTTCGGCTAGTTTAAGTCAAATTTAACTAAAACTGCTCGGAATATCAATAAAATGATCTAATTTTTGGTATATTTATCGAAATACATCATAATTTGGACCATAGAAGACAGTATAAGATCTATCTTACCTTCCACAATTTTAGCTTAGCTTGGTTGAATAGCAGAATCACTACAATTGACTATTTTATAATTATGATGATTACGTTGTGGATGCCGGATTACGATGTTCGCGGAAGGACTAAACATGACACGAAACACGACTTCCAGTATGAAACTGAAGTTAATACAGTATTCAGTGGGTCGTTTTGTTGTTGGGTATATATTCCTACCAATTTTCTTGCGTCTTTCAAATTGTATTGTCAATTAATCGACTCCAAGGCTGTTTCGTTTTGACAGTTGTCAAAATCTCAGCATAAACTTCCACACAAACTTTTCGTCAAAGTGTTCGCATGTTCAATAACACTTAACCGGCGAATAAACCCGCCGACATTTTTACAGCCTCGTTTGTTTATTTAAATACGTGATTATTTACATTTTATCATCGCGAATGACATAAAAATCAAAGGGAACATTCACACTTATCTTTGGACGTTTCAATCGTGGAAGGACGACACGAGTTATACGGAGGCAGTACATAAGCTCGCACGGTCTCGATACACGCTGCGCTGGAAGAGGATGCACATCAAATCTAGGGTAACCTATACGTATCATTTTACGTTTTACGTTATTTTTATGTTTATTATTTTTACTTTTCAATTTACTTCAAAGTATGCACTGTAGCATCTTATCGTTTTTTACCAGCTATTGGTATATAGTGACGATGTAGTTGAAAGTGGAAACCTGCTAGACCTAGAATGTTAACTGTTATAAGCTATTTTTTTTATAAAGTTTTCACACCTCATCGTTGAACCTATTTCAATGAGCTTTAGTTATTTCATAATAATATATAGACAGAAGTTGATATAGAATTTTAGAGACGGTAAAAGTTTATAGTTTAGGGTTAGATCTATCCGTAGGTTTAACCGAAAATAACATTTGTGGATGGAAAAATAGAATGGAATGAATATTGTAGGTATAAAACAGCCGTATCAAGTGCAAAAAAAACTTATTTGAATTACATATAATATTAACGCAAGTCGTCAAAGCGGCAAAGCTGCGGACAAATTAAAGTTTTTGGCAAAGTATAAGAAGAGGTTCAACATTTTCTGGTAAAATTTAAAATTTGTCTTCAATTCATCAAGACTTTTCGAACATTTTTCACGAAACGCTTTAATAAAGTCCTAAAATTAATTTAATGTCCGGAAGGAGGGACGAGAATATGGGCTATAAATATATAAATGCGTAAAGCTTAAGTACTTTACAGTAAAATGAGTAGGTCACCCACAACCTTCCTACCTTAAAAAAGGATGAGGTGGTACGTTCGTGTGAGACATGAAGTGATGAATTGACATGTTCCCGAGGCCATTAGGAGGAGAGATAAGGAGGCATTTAACTCCATCTGTGGCGTGCCGCCCGCCTTACGCACCTACAGGGGGTTTCTTTTGTGTTATCCAAACAAGATCGAAGCTCATATTCATTGGACATTCATCCTAAATTGTGTAACCAAAACATATGCAACTATGATTGCTAGCAACACAAACATAACTTATTGACTACTCCACGCAAAATACCTACCAAAAAACGCGTACAATTTGCCAAACGAAGTAAAAGGGCCTTTCAAAAGAAGGTATAAAATCATGTTTTCTATGATCCACTCGTTTTGCCCTTTTCAGACGCATTAATACTTAAATTTATTTAATATAGTACAATACTAATCACAAGTCGTCCGTTACACTAATATCGCATTGTTTAAAATCGTTTATGAGCTTTCGGAGTTTTTTTGGTAATCGCACGCTGGCAACGCCCAGTATGTCACTTTTCTGTACACGACATGGCCAGGCCAGGCCAGGCTCTCTGGCGTTTAACTAATTTAACTATGTCTCATGACTTGAAGGATTGTCATAAAGTTTTGTTGAAATTCCTGTTGGATTATGAGACAATTACTTAGTTGTGTTCAAGTAAAATCGTAAACAACTGTGTTCGTATCAAACGTACGTTATTGCGTAAATCTACGCAATATGTTTTGGATGCTGGAGGAGGTTGCACACAAGTGTTGCTGAATATGTTTGTGTTCTATTTGTAATTATCATTCTTACTAGACTTTGCTCAGCTCTGCTTGACGTCAGCAGTGGAGTGATGATGGTTGCAAATAGGGTTGTTTTAATATGCTTCGGTCTTGTTCAATCCTAGCTAAAACATTGTGTTATTTTTTAACCACCGTTTTGTAACTATATAAGCATCTTATTACTTCTTTTATTTAAAAAACTGTCAACTTTGTGTTATTGGGATCAAATGTTCTATCTTAATAAATACATAGATAATTGCTTAGTTATACTCGTAAATCCCCCTGTATAGCGAGAGTACTCACGGTATCTATACCGGTCGCCGGTAGGCTCATTAAGAGCATTGGCTTCCGTCACTAAATTCAATCAAGTAGCAAGTGTGCGCTGAGTCTTAGTCCGGTGTAGTTTCGTAGTGTATACGCGCCCTTACAGCCTACCGTGAAATTCTCATTGACCTTACGGGCCACTGACCCGCTGATCGTAGGGTTGCTGGGTCATATGAATGTAAAAAGTGAATGGGTAAACGTTTTCTTGTCCCAATGATGTACAAAATTAAATAACTGCATAAAGTTTAATGGACATGTATATATCAAATGAGTTTTCTAGCCATCCCTCCCGCGACACAGGGAATTCTACTGCGGGGTTATGAGTGTAATGAAAAAAAAAACGTTTTGTACCTGCTTGCAATCGGTATATCTATCATATAGCGATGGCGCATTGAAAATAATGTTTGTTATATCGGCGGATAGCGGTCGAGACACACTGACTCAGAACGGAACATTTTCCTAAATAACTTTTGTTTGTGAAGGTTTCAAGGCTAATAAAATAAATAGATGTTATGTTGAACAAAACTGTAAGCCTGCAACCCTATTCTAAAGGAAGCGATATATTTCTACTGATGGTTATCTAATTAGGGCCGCGTTACGCTCGGATTTTTTAAATACAAAAATTCGAATTTCGAATACGAAATCCGTTCTTTGCTCGGAATCGTGTAGGATAAGTTACGGCCAATGTTTTTGGTGAAAGTTTTCTGAGTAGCTATTTTAATTGTAATTAAAATAGTAGAGCTAATGAGAATTGACGTGTTTCAGTTATTTGTGGTTTTCGGAAATAGCATTAAGATTGTTTCTCGGTCAGCGTTAATTTTGTAACAATCATTTAAAGGGTAAAATGAAGGTAGGAATATTTTAAATATATCAAGCCTTCGTTACGTAAAATAGTTGTATGAATTTGTTTTATAATAAGACCACGTGTCGCACTAAGATAAATCTTTTTCTAAAAAAACTCTGATAAATCTTATATTCGTAGTAGCGATTGATGGAAATTTATTATATTTCACCTTTACACCGTATTAAAAAAGTTAAAACGATTAGTATAAAAAGTGAAAAATAAAAACAACAATAACATATCTGTGGGCACAAAAGCACTATCATAAAGCGAAACTGATAGAGTTGAAGAACGCATTGACCTGGGCTGGCTCGTAGACGCCAAACAAACTTCACCCAACTAAGCCAATTTGTCGACATATACACAATCAAGCTCGTTCTATAAGCTTATTAGACTTTGTAATGCGTAAATTTTATAATTACTTGGTTTGAAAACTATATAAGCCACCATCACTCTACCTATTTTAGATTGGTCGAAAATTATTGCAACCATGATCTATAACATAATTAAATAAAATGTACTCCTGACAAAACTTACAATAAATACTGTTGTACTTTAATGTCATGTAGAAACTTTGTTTGATTTTAGTTGATTCATCTTATATTAGTTTTGATCTGAGAGTACATATTAACTAACGTTGGTCTTAGAATGATTTCTTTGTTTTTTTTATTTAATGATAAAAACTTGTGAGTCGAGCTGTCGAACTGTATCTGAACCACTTAGGTGTGCTAAGTAGCCGCGCTAATGAACAGGTTAATGAGATCCGCTCTCGAGTGACAGCTACCAGCGCCACTCGAGCGATCCTGTCTCCGAGATCAGTCAGGAATAAATAATAATATAAAAGTAGTGTTATTTTCTTTATATATGTTAATTGCTTAATCTTCGGTCACTGCGTAAACTGTCAACTTAGCTGAATTTGTTATACGAAATACCAAGAATGCCTTACTATTAATACCTAATTATTCAACGTTATGTATGACTTGTTAGAAATTATGAACAATAACAACAGTCCGTCACACAATTAGATTTTGATGTTTCCAACAAAACAAATCGAATAAGAAGAATGTTACAAGCAGTTTTAATTAGACTAATTATAGCGGTTACACCACGGTAAACAAATAAGTACCAACGGCTAATAAGGCATGCCTTCTAATTACGGTGTATAATCTATATCTATACTAATTTAAGAGGAACTATAAAGAGGAAAGATTTGATTGTTTGTTTGCATTGAATAGGCGAAACTACTGAACCGATTCGAAAATTTTTACACTTGCCTCGGTGACATAAGCTATGTAATATTTTACCTGTGCGCACCTGGGGCGGATTGTTAGTCACTTATACAGCGACTTGGTTGCTGATATTTTGCAATAAGGACTCGTGAATCGAACCTGACCGAACATACATAGGCCCACTCGCACCAATACTTGACCCGAGTGTTACAGCTTAATTTTTTTTTTATCAAATGGATTCCAATCACTGGAACATGATTTGGAAATGTACACTTTAAATAGGAGCACATTGTCTTATCAATGTACCGAATACGCTACGAGCAGCATAAGCGCTGCGGTCGCAAAACTTAGTCCATTTGTCCCATTAAAAATAATTGTTGTTAAATTATATATATCCATTAATCCACATTCAGAGCACTAACAACATAATCAAAGGTCCGCAGGGCTATCGGCCCGAGATAACTATATTCATATGTCTCGATTTATTTCTTTTTTTCTGTCGGCGCTTGGGACAGGAGACACAGAATAAATTAAGCTACCGGACTTTGATATTATGCTTATACAGTAGTTGTGAGATTATGCAGGAGGCTGTTTAGGAGTGCCGATAATGGAACAGTGAATAATTATTATAACGGGCTATCGTTTCCATCGGCTCCCAACATGTCTCACCAAATTTATTGGAACGCTGTCTGAGATAAGTATAATTAAGAGTCGTTATACATGCATAGAGCATTTTGTTTTTCAGAAGACAAAAGAGTGATATTGATTTTATAATCGCGGTCTTTATCGGGATAATAATACTTCTTATAAGATTAGCAGTAGTTTCATAATATCAAGGAGGAGGAGAAGTGTGGTCTTCTGCAGCACCGGAGAAGTTGTAATCTCAGTCATCACAGGCATCCGCTGACATATCATAATATAATATTGTTTCTAGAAATATTTGATGTGGTTTTTATCAGTGTTATCAGTGTAACACTGAGTGCCAGTGACAGTCAAACTTATACCCAGTTTGTACCTACCTATATTGTAGCAAATTGCAGCTGCAATCCCTTATGTAACCTGTAATACTAACTGCTCCCCGCGGTTTCACCCGCGTGAGCTATGGTTTTTCATTGCTGTATATTTTTCCAGATAAAAAGATACCACGTGCTCTTCCAGACTATAATCTAATGATCTAGGTACGCAATATTTTATTCAGACAAGTATAGCCATTGATATATAATATTAGTGGGACAATTTATTATTATTATTATTGTCTGACTATTAATATTGTATCCATATTCTGTTGCTATTCACGACAAATGAAAAGGTAATGTGTTTTTCCCACCGAAAGGAAACAGTCTTCTTTCGGATATTTCATTTTAAATTTGAGGAAGATCCGAACACACAGCAAAAACTATAGGAATATATATAATTCCTATTCGAATATTTTATTTCTTATATTATTATGCTACCTGCGATACTTTCCTTATCAGAGCCTTTTTCTTTTTTTTTATTTCCAGACCTTCTACACGTGTGACGTTCTGAAGTCCAAATAAAAAAGTCCGGATCAATCGCACGAGACAAGATTTACGGGTCCAATTACGCTCGGATGCAACTTGTACTGCACTAATAACCGCTCCCGGATACGCCCGTGTTGACTGCGACACGATTTATCTCGGTGAACTTGGATAATGGGAGGGATTTAGTACCTAGATCAATAAAACTAAGAGAAATTGTGTGTAATATAATGCAATTGTGATTTTAAACGCTTTTTATAAAACTTACCAGAACCAAACCCTGTAAAGTAATAATGCCTAAAAATCAATTAAAATCTGTCAACAACCACACAACTGTGTATCCAAACCAGTTAGATTACAATCTGGCATATAAAGTTATATCATTTAAGATTATTTTTTTTTAATATTCTGACATTCCTACAGTAAAATATGTAAAAGATTGCTATTTACAGTAACCCGTTACTATTATTGTGTGATTTTCCATAACTTGTTTTGAAAATTTGTATGATAAATAAAATAATAAAACATGTATAACTAACATTATAACTCGCACCAGCTGTTACCCAGTCTGCTGTCAACTGTCATCTCTCCTTTCATAAAGAAGTTAAGGATTTGATAGTTATCACAAATTTAAACCTCTCTCTCACATCGACTCGTGGTTCATCCTAATTAGTTGTTCAATTCTCTAATTTGACATCAATCTGGGATTTTATCTTCGTGAGCACCAATCCATCACCGATTGTCCAGTTCCGAGGAAACGTTATCCGAATGCTTGTAAATAGAGAAAGCACGTGATTTAGAACAACAATAAAGGGATCATTAGGGTCGAACTGACATGATTATATCGTGTTTAGGAGCACACTGCGCAACATATACTAAACAGCTTCTTCGATAACTAGGCGTACCAAATTATGGTCTTGTGGTACAGTTGAAACAGTAGATCAACTCTAGACGACAAGATTTAAATACTGAATAATTCAAATTAGCTTTGCGCAAAATTTTAGGTAGATACCGTCTAATACAACATTCTTATAAAGAATATAACAATGTAATTCGCTGATTTGGACGTGGGCACTTAATTGATCAGGCAAGTTGTATATGTCACAGGTGTGCATGGCGCTTAAAGCTGAACGGGATAGATATATAACGATAGATAGATAACGGGATAGGGATAAAAACATATATGTCGCAAATCAACTCCAGCAAATTTCAGACTTGCATAATCTAATAAGCATAGCTAAAAACTCCATCTGTTTCCTTTTGGAATTATTAAAGGAGTAACTATTATAAGTTTGCCGTACACTCCTGCCTGTACACTCCTGCCTGTACACTCCTGCCTGTACACTCCTGCCTGTACACTCCTGCCTGTACACTCTTGCCTGTACACTCCTGCCCGTACACTCTTGCCTGTACACTCCTGCCTATACACTCTTGCCTGTACACTCTTGCCTGTACACTCCTGCCTGTACACTCTTGCCTGTACACTCTTGCCTGTACAAGGATACTTTGGCGGTGGTTTTAAAAATAATACAAACTATCCATCATCTCATCTAAAAACCCAACCATTATATTCTTTACAATAATTGTGTTGTGACAAATTAACAACAACATGGTATACCCCAATCAACCGATTTGATTTCTTCTAATTTTACTTTTCCTAGAACTACTGTACCTAACGCGTAGTATTAAACTTTATTTGTTGATATCTCATAGCTAAGTTGTTTATTGTAACCTCGTTATAGAAACTCCTCTAGGTGTGACCCTTAATATAGAAAAATATTAATAAAATTAAGTGCAGATTAAATGGCTCACTTCATTCCTAAAAACCTGGTAAAATAATTCTTAGATATACAATACCTACTAATACCGTGCAGTTTAGTATTTGTTGTGAAATGATTTACTGCGTATCGTATTTAGTGATCGGGCTTTCCAGTCCTAAAACGCCTTGTAAAACCTTAATCTTGTCAGTTTTATAACCCTCGTGGATCCACAGAGACTCTATGAGCTGGCCGAAGGTGAAGTGTGAGAACTGATCATGAAAGCTCTGTTTACGTCCCGAAGCATGTTTGTACCGACCGAGTCCGATTGGATACTACATTCCAACTGGATTAGGTGATAAAGGAAAGTACGTCCTTGCCTTCCCACCTCTGCAATATTATTTGGAGGTTATTTCTTTACGTAATGCGATAAATGAATACAGTCAAAAATGAGATTTAATAAAGTTATATAAAGAAGTATAAATACAGTTTTCTATCTAAAAATTATAATCAATTCCATCCCCAACTTAAAAACCCAGGCTACTATTTTATTACATTACAATAATTTTAATATTACCATCAACAAGATTATCATCTCAGCCATAGGACGTCCACTGCTGGACATAGGCCTCCCCCATTGATTTCCATAAGGACCGGTTGGAAGCGGCCCATATCCAGCATTTGCCTGCGATCTTAGTCAGGTCGTCTGTCCACCTGGTCGGTGGCCGTCCTATGCTACACTTGCCAGTCCGTGGTCTCCACTCGAGAACCTTTCGAACCTTTGACCGACAATTTTAATATAATAAATGTTAATTTAGGCAACTTACACTGTAAAGTACTTTATAATGTCTCAAAAATCGATACACCTTCTTATTTCATAGTGGATATTTCAAAATGGAGGCGATATGTCCTGTACCTACTCACGTCCCGCTCGGGTGTGTTGTGCATTTCCCCCACCAACGAATACCCTGGCTCACCCAACTCCTTCACAAAACGAAGTATGGCTTTAGGTTGTTCGCACGGCTGCTCAAGTTTTAGGCGAGTAGGTGATTTAGCCTTCCTGAAGTCACATTTTTTCGAAAGCGCTTTATGTTTTACATCTTCATGTAAAATGGTTCTGCGTCTGTGGCTCTGCTATGTAAAAGGATATGTTCCACAGTTTCCTGCATACAGCCCCCACAGAGACCTGTTTCGCCCATCTTGTGCGGATAGTACTCGTACTTTAGGTTGCAGTGAACAGTGATAATGCCTAGGACAAGAAGTTGGTCCTGTCTCGTAAGTTTTATCAAATTATTTGTTATAGTTTTATTCAAAAATGGATACAAGAGCTTTGCCTGCCTACAGTCTGCTCTTCTGTCCCACAATTTCTTATGTTCCTTTGCTACCATATGCAAAAGGAATATCAGAAATTGTGAGACTACATACTTTCAATGTATATAAAATAAGCGAGCTACTCCCCAAGGTTATACCTTGGGGTAAAAAATCATTTTCCACTTCTGGGTAGTTCTCTATTGGAGTAGTTTTAAATATTATCTGTCACTATTCTTTTATTAGCAACAACCTTTGAGTGCACAGCCTACTTTATTTATCTGAAGCAAAAATGGACATCTCGCGGGCAGCGCGCTCGCTCTCACAGCTGCTAGAACCGTGGGTTGTTGGACAACTTCAGGATTACAAATCTTACTCTATCTTCCGTACACCTCAGATTTAGTTCTATATACTTTCCACGCAAATAAATGCTTCGCGAGCGAAAATTCTAGACCGCAGACGAGGTGGTCAAACAGTTATTCCGGTTATTTTTCGACCTCCTGAAAGATACGTTTATCAAATATTTAGAAAGCAGGTTCACCCGAATGCATAAGTGCAAAGGGGTCGGGGGGGAATACTTTGAAATTCTGTAAAGAAACTATCCAAACTATTTTTCGTTTTAATAACTAATTTTGGAACAGCTCACGTAAATCATAATAATAGAGCGGTAGTTCAGCTTTCGATGAAAGTACTCTAGGTATTCTTCCCATTATTTCTTGTACGCCCGAAGGCGGGTTTACGTGTCAAAGCGTCGACCACCAGCTAGCATATATTCAGATGTTTTATATTAGGACACGTAAGATTTATATAAAATTTTTAAAACGGCCTAAGCATTATAATCAAATTCATGACACTTACAATCTTTTAGCAACCAAACAAAAATGACCGTTAAAAGCACCAGCCGAAATCCCGGTAGCCCGGTATCTGGATCTGTCGCGGCGCCTGCGCGCGCGCCGGTTACTAATTACCTCTAGCGTACGTCTTTATCCTGAACTCGTGACCATCGAACACCTCTCCAGATTGCAGATGCACGATTTGCTAAGGAGTTAGGATTCCTGGGAATCTGGACCCATTTTGAGGAGAATGTTTTTTTTTAAATTACTGCTTACTTTCGCTGCCTTTCATTATTGCCAAATCCAACTGAGTGTTCTTCGCAGAAGACATTGCTGACCACTTTCGGGTTTTTTATTCTTTTACAGCAGACACGTGATGAGATGTACGGAACCATTAAAAGGTAAGGCCGTAAAATATGAATATTGTAGTTTTAAAGAAATCGAAAGTCATGTTTACATTATTTCATTCAGATTATTTTGCCTGCCCTTTAGAGGTTTTGAGCTAGGAAAGGCAGGTGGTAGAACACATTTTAATCATTGTATGATGATTGCAGCAGCCGTTTATAAGGAATTAGGTCTGCTAGACGCACGTACGTACTCGCAGCTTGAAGTCATCGAGACAATGGGTACTACAACTATAGTGTATAGTTGTGCCCATTATGAATTAGGAAACAAAACGCTCGTTGACCGTCTGGTTGTTTATTAAAAAAACTCAACGTCTCACCAAACTAGCGCATGGTAATTCATCACTTATTTCAATACAAAGTAACAGTGCATTTACCTAATTTTGCACATATATTTATTAAGATATTAAATTAAGGCATTCATATATATAGGTCAGTACATTAATAAATTCGTTTATTATGACAGTTGCCTGAAATAAAGATTTATTGTTATTATCTATGTCTCTTTATTTTCTTTTCTTCTTAAGCCTATTTATTTACAATATAAATATCAAAACAAAAAGTAATAAAGATATAAAAAACCTAAACCTAGAGTGCCGCCGGGAGCGGGCCCGGGCCCCGCCTTTTAAATTCAAACACATTATGTTTTATCGCAGTAACTGTCTGACTCAAAAAACTCTCACAAAAACTATTCATTTTACCTCTTCTTTTTGAAATAATGTTATGCAAAAAAGTATATAAGTACACTGAAACATATAACCTCCTCCTTTTTGAATTCGGTTAATTTGTCTACTCTTTATTTATGACTGATAGTGTTAAAGTGGAAATCTGACTTTTCCGTTTAGAGTATTTCAAAAATTCACATAAAATGATATGGAATACAACAAAGATAACGTTCACGCCACAAACCACACATAATTTAACGCTCATCTCAAATGAGAAGCTTCCGATCGATACCATACAATATCTTATAATTGAATTCCAATAAGTCCAATCCTTTCTAAGTACGTTAAACCTTTATCCGAGGTTACATTCCGAACACACTCCTAATAAGTGTAACAGGGGAAATGCATTTGAGGTCCAGTAGCGCTAGCACCGGCCCCCGGCTCCGCTCGCGTCCGCTCTTATCTGCACTCCCGCATACAGATGCGGGAGATAAACAGGTGTCCGTGGGAGAGCCTCTGATAACCGAACGATAAAAAATCTATCTAAGGAGTTATGTGTAGTTGATGATGTGTTTGTATTTTGTACCGTTTCAAACAGATGCCACGGTAACATATAACCATTTTGACACGTTCTTCAATAACGTTAGCGCTTATGCTACCGATATATAAGCGGTCCTAAGTAACTATAATGGTAGTAACTATAATCTAGGTACTTAATATAATTCTTAATTAATCTTAATCTTACTTGTTTAATCTAGTTACTTGAGTCTGATTGAAAACAAAGAACGTTATATGTGGTGCAGATCCGAACATAAGATAATCAAAAATAATTGGAGGTAAGATTTTTACTGATCACGACGATAATTGTTAAATTAAATTAGTAGAAAGTGACGCTTGTGCAATAATTATTTAAGTCATGGTGATTAAACATTTTTAGGCTTGCTCCGCGGAACTCCACATACCTAACATTAACATTAAAGAGACGTAACTTTATTAATATCCCAAATAAAACAGCTTCACTTGGTTAATAGACATGCATTCATACAATACACGGAATATTTTGATCAAAGTATTTATCATTATCACAATACATCAATCATCGTCACTGACCATCAAGCGAGATTGCGGACAAACGGTCTATACGGTATAAATAAATATTTAAGAAAAATGTACAAGTATTTTTTTAGTTAAACAATAATTACTCAACGCTTTGTTTCAAGCGATAAAATAAACAAGTTATCGAAAACAGCTGATGGAATCCGTCGATGTAGCAACGACTTGTAAAAAACTCGAAAAACGCGCAATTAACATATCTCCGAACCCAACGAACATTCCACATAAAACATAAACAACAGTTACCGACAACCAAATAAAATCGTACAAGAAAAAGGGAGACCTTGCTAACAGCCGTGCCCTGTAGGACCAATAACGCCATTAAAATGCTCACTATCTTTCTTATACAGCCTAGATGGCACATAAAATCGCTGGATATGGAAAAACTTGCGTTATCTATGATCATAGCTATATGCTAGATACAGCTCAGGTACCAGGAAGATAGAAACCACGAAGAGGTGTCATCGTGCGGCTGGCAAGTATTGAAAAAATGCAATAACTGCGGTCATAACGAGAGTGGACCGAGCGACTGGTTAAAAAGGGCCATGTAGTTTTGCATGGAGTTGTATGGACCTACCTTTTATGCTCGTTGGCGTTATTAATAAATAAAATCAGCAATACTTTTGACTTTCTTTTCTTACAATTGTGATGGATAGAACTGCATACTTCTAAATAACTATTGAAGTATATATTGCGCTCAATTCAGAACTATTATCGCTAGCTTTATTAACATTAAGCAGATCGATAAAAGTATTTATTTGTAATCGTATCCACACAATATTGATAAGGCATCATAACATAACTCTCGCTGTAAAAGGTAGTGGTATCATTACGAGACCGGTTCGCTACCGGGCGGTGGCGCGGTGGCGCGGCGACCTCCTGCGTTCTCCTGCGCGTCTGGTACCACTGCAGTCAACCTCGAGTGTTGTTTTTACCCACCTCTCTGTGTTTGTTTTGCTATCGACATTCTATGTTGCCTAGAACCACTATTAATCGACGTCAAACGAACCATTTACAACTTTCACATTAGATAAATAGAGTATAATTTCGTTTATATGTGAATCCATGGTGATCATTGAATGGTAGATGCATTTCATTCAAGTTTCTTTGTGCACCGCTATTTGGAATATGACGTAAATGGAGGCGAGTGCATTTTTTAGGACAATCTCGATATATTTACGATGTTGTGAGTGCGCTAGTTTTTGTCAGGTGCCACGTATGGACAGGTGGCATGTGACGATGCCTTCAAAACTTGATCTTGATCTAAGTCCGGGGATGGCGCCAAAGACTTGTTTATGTTTCTTTTTTTATTAGAATAACTACAAAGTAAACCGAAGAGGTAATCTTACAGGTTCATTTGTTCCTAAAAATTTAATATACGACTATATTTTTTTAAGCTGAAGAAGTGTAATACATGCGGTACGTATGGTAAGTTTAAAAATAAGGTTCCCATAAAAATTCCAGTGTTCACATCTATCATACACAAATGCAGCCAGTATTATCAGCTATCATGCAGTGAGTGAGGAACCGCACATAGGGAAGCTTGCCTACATCGTCATTTTAACTGATCAACTGGCTTAAGTTCCTCCATCATCCTCCACACATACTTGTGTGCACATCGACACTATTGTGAAATTTCCAGCTTAGTTCTGTCGTGCTCCGAAGGGTGCATTTAGAATGTGTGATCCATTTGTTATCAAATGTTAGTCGTTACGCCACTTCAGAGGCCGTCGGGCACACTTAGAACTCCCAGCTTAGCCACAGAACTAGTGCACTAGTACTTTCCACTGACCAGTGGAAAGGCAACCAGTTGTAGTATCAGTACAATTGCACTGATTAGGGTCAATATTTTTGTCACTAAGAGGATGGCCCGAGTCACAGCTGTGTGAACACAATCATCTGTTTATGCCCTGTACGATCTATGTAGGTAGTTAAGAGTACAGGAGTACACAGCACCAACCCTGGTTTTCAAAATTTTGTTACGGCTAAAGCTTTTATATGTCGTCTGCAGTTCTACACTAGGCTACATGGTATCTCGGCCCTATCTCTTCAAGGTACCAATCAAAATCTATTTAGCCTCCAACGAGCTGGGACCTAGTCGTGTAACAGTAGCAATTTCACAGGAGCTCCTAGGTGAGATGGCGCCCTAGTACCGCCCCGGGCGATTCTCGCTAACTAATAATAACCTTGGTCCGTTCGTGCCGCATTTAATACTCTTTATCATCGAGAACGTGACTGTACACAGAACCTGATCTTGCGGCTTGGCTTACAGCCGTTACTTTGTTTCATAATTTATGAAGTCTTAATTCTTAAATAAAAACAGACCGTCACAATATACAAACATTCAAAACCCGAAAACACACTTCTATGCTCATCACAGAAATGTTTGCCCCTGCCGGGAACCGAACCCAGGGGGCCCGTCCCCGGGACCAGTAGTCACCACATTAACCACTTAACCATGGCAACCGTATTGTTGCAACAATTAAAATTCCTAACATAATAGGCTGTGCTACCGGTAATATCTGGCAGAAAATGAAGTTATTCATATTAATGCAAGCAAAAGCAATCAGTTTCAGGTTTTACTTCAAGGAAATTCATATTAAAATGTGACATCTTGTAATAAAAATATTTCTAGTGCTAAGTATGCAGAAAAATGAGAGAAGAGGGCGTTTTTACACTACATCTGCCTCGGTTATACTCTAACAGTATGGCCCCAAATCTTAAGCATATAAATAAGAACTTCCCTCCCACTTGTTTCCTGGAGGGGTATGCAGACATTACGGATTTCCACTTGCCATCTCAGCATTTTTTAATATTTTGCTTCCTTTACCACCATCAAATTGTTTATATACACCAGTTTAATGGTATCGCAGTTTAGTAGTAGTAAAAAGTACTCTTTTGCCTGCTCTTAAATCTGTTATCGGAGAAAATCCTGATGAGACTTGTTAATTAATTTGTCAGAAATAGCAAAAAAACGAGTACTAGTCAGTAGTAGTTAAACTATAAGTAATTAAAATCTGATAATGAGTCCTGTCCGACGTAGTCTTATTATGAAGTTACCCAAATTAACACAAAATTTGAAGTCCTCAACACTTTAGATTTATAATATAGTTGATCACCATCATCGTCATCTTAGTCATAGGAAGTCATCAGCCAGAACATAATATGCCTCCCCTATTGGTTTCCACAAGGACCGGATGGAAGCGGCCCGCATCCAGCCCTTACGCGCGATCTTAGTCAGGTCGTCTGTCCGCTTTGTCTGCCACACTAAGTTATCTAAACCAAACTCAAGTATTGTCTAATTGTTATCCACACCACGTACAAAATCTGAATAAACAGACACGAAATTATCTACTAGCTGATCCATAAAACAATACGGCTTTCCCATTTGGGTGTCTCGGATGCGCATGCGCCTAATGTGAGATGATTTATTTTATAGCTGTCTAGCCCGTAGTAGAGCTGACGTCAGGAGACTCTTGTTGCTAACGACGAATATTTTTTTTATTTATCATGTAGCTAAAGTAATTAAATAATAATAAGTTCATTAGTTACCAAAAAGAGCTGCGTGAGTGTAGAGATATTTAAATAAAGCGTGTGAATCAATATTGATGTGAATTAGGCTTTCTAAGTGATGATAGCTCAGTGGGTGGAGCGGCGGCTGTCAAACTGACGAGTACAGATTCGATCCCCACCAACGACTTGAGCTTCGGCTGAAGGTAACACCGCTATCAAATTCCCAGCATGGTGGTAGGGTACTTTCGAGTACCCGCCCGACTGGTAGTTAACCACCCTCAAGTTTGGAAAACTGTCACCAAACACTTAGTGGTAGTGTGTTCAGGCAGCAATCCTTGAGATCCAGAGAGCATTCTAGGTCTAGCGTGATAACATCATTGACCTCCTCGTCACTGACCATTATGTGAGATAGTGGTTAAACGCTTCTAAGATCTATACAGTATAAAAAAGGTAAAAGTAATTACTCCGTCATAAAACGTATCTTTCTTGACAAAAACAATTTTTGTGTGCTGTGATTGTGTGTGTCCATGCCTCCCGCGATACAGGGAATCCTAGTGCGGGGGTCTGAGTGTGATATAACAAAAAAAAAAAAAAAAAAAATTACCAATTCTGGGACTCGTTATAAAAAAACACGCTAGTTCACTGCACGTTGCTCGCTATGATAGATGTCCAAGAATTGCACAAAATATAGTTGAACCTGCAACCTGCAATACCTACCTATAGTTCACGAGTACCCGAGTGTCATGTAACAGCTGTTATCGAGAGACGCGAGGGTTAATATACTATATAGGTAGTTGCATTGTAAGTATTTGCATTTTTTTTTACATGTTATATGTTTGCGTTTGACAACTGTCTCACCGTCATATTTTTATTTATTTTATTTATTTATTATTAAGAAGACTATCGACACATAGCTTAACTTAGGTAAACAGTATTGAATATGAAAAGAGTCATTAATAAGTCTCCACAGATAGAGATTGTCTGTTTAACAAAAAACACACACAATATTTTAACATTCTCAATCCAAAATGTACACTTAGAAAACACAAATTTAGAAAAATTTAATTTTTGCACACAATACGGACGGTCGCCGTGGCGCAGTGGTTAGTGTCAGTGACATGACTTCTGTGTCCCCGGGACCCTGGGTTCGAATCCCGGCAGGGGCAAACATTTGTGCGATGAGTGTAGATGTTTGTCCCGGGTCTTGGATGTTTGTGTGCTGTGAGTGTGTCCATTCCTCCCGCGATACAGGGAATCCTAGTGCGGGGGTCTCATTGAAAGAAAAAAAAAAAAAAAAAAAAAAAAAAAAAATGGGTGTAAAATGGGTGTATGGGTGTGGGTGTAATAACACATTTTTATTTTAATCATTTCCCATTTTCACCTGCGTTGAACCAAAGAAGGTTTGGCTAAGTTTGGCCTTGATCGGTTATAGGTTGGATGTGAAAATATCGATATCTAAGTTGCTCTGCTTGTTGTAGTTGTTAAAAGTTTTGCACGCTCGGTATATATATGTATTTTGGCGGTAGTTTGTGGTAAAAGAAGGGAGATATCATTAGATATATCAGATATCATATCTGATATAGTGATGGTACGCGGTGTCAAAACGTGTTTATTAAGTGAATGTAATTACCATAGAAACGAATTTAAAAAGAGTTTTGTGTATTTTATCAAAACAGAACTAAACAGATCTGTCTAAAAAGGTTACTGTTTTAGAAAAGCCAAAGAGACAGCATTTAGGGCACCCACGTAGAACCGATGATCACTACTGAGAGACATGCTACTTCATGTTTGTCAGACAGGGTAGGATGGTAGGATGTCTGCAAACAAGCTGGGCAGACCTGGTGACCTGATGCGGGTCACAGATGGAAGATGCTCCCGTCCGGACATCTGGTGAAAAAAACACGAAACCAGGAACTGCTCTAACTGACTTTAGTATTTTTTTTTATGTGAGATCCTCGCAATTCTTATATACTTACTTGAATTGAAACAACTATAAACAGATACATAAAACTCAGAATATTATTTATTTATAAATAAAAAATACGCCGTTCTGTGCACTGATTTTTATAATTTTCGCTTACAATGATTGAAGCCTTCCTACTACTATTATAAATGCGAAAGTTTGTGTGTATGTTAATTACTTCTCACGGTCAAACGGCTACACCGATTTCGATGAAATTTGGTATGGATATAGTTTAAACTTTGGATTAACTTTGGGCTACTTTTATCCCGGAAAAAGTATAGTTCCCGTGGGATAGTTGAGATAGCGGGAAAACCGTAATCGAGGCGGGTGAAACCGCGGGGCAGTTTTTGCTAATTGGAAATATAACATTAACCAGCTCATTCATAAAGGTACATCTGTAACTGGTTGGTCGACGTACTCATATAAGAAGCCTCCGTATAATCTTTCGCATCTACCTCCGAATGATTGATTGGGTCGATAAACACCGCGGCTGCTCGATCGCTCGCGTAATTCGCACCGATGTAAAATAATCGATTTTAATTTGCAATTACTCTAACCTTTGATTACCGAATCATACGTTCGACATGGGTTTAATCTCTAACCCATCAGGTGGCGATTAAGCGTCTGTGGAACGTCGCCTTATTGTTTACGAACATTAACTACCCACCATGGAACTTAATTTGTTAACCGACTTCAAACAATAGAGGTTACTCAATTCGACCGTATATAACTACGGTAACTAACCGGCTGGCCGGTTGGCACTCTGCACTCTGCCTTCTGACCCGCTAGTCCCGGGTTCGATTCCCGGACAGGTCAAACATTTGTGTGTATGAACATGTCTGTTTGCCCTGTGTCTGGGTGTGTATATGTATATAAGTATATCATATATATCAGTCATCAGGTTACCATAGTACAGGCTCTGCCTAGTTTGGGACCTGAAGACCTTGTGTTAATAAATAAATAAATAAAATAAAAAATATTGGACCTCTCCGCCGCCGCGAGAATATGATTTCATGGAATACCTTGATAGAAAATGTATCATGGACACTATAGCTATTCACAAAATTAATTAAGCTTGTTTATGCCCTCACAATATTATTAAAAAATAAATAATAAATGTTTTAGACAATGTAATGCCCGCCATTGTAATGGTAGAATGTTCTGAGCGTAATTTATATTTACCACCATGCTTGTTACATCTTCCTAGTAAATAAACAATATGATTTGAAATGATTCGTTCACAGCAATGTAGTCGCCAGCAACGTGTTTCTGACTGAGTGGACCAATACTTATCTATTGGTATTGGTTAGAAATAAATACATATTATATTTGAAAGCACATTTGTGTAGTGGTGTCCATCAGAAATCGGAAATAAACATTTAAAAATAAATACCAATTTTAATAAATCATGGTATTCGTTAGGTATACATCACAATAATCTAAATAAAATAAATAATAATATCATCTGTAGTTATTAGTTAATACATTTTATTTTCTTTTAAAATGTCATACATTTTATTTAGTCAATTGATGGTCAGTGACGATGTGGTCGAAGATGTTATTACGCTCGACCTCGAATGCTTACTAACTCATAAGGACTGCTGCTTGAACACACTTTGAGTTTTGTGACGATTTTCAAAATTGAATGTGGTCGCTAGCCAGGCGGGTACTCGAAAGTACTCTCGACCATGCTAGGAATTTAACAACGGTGTTACTTCTCAAGCCGTTTCTGGGGCTCTAATCAGCGTCCCTTAGTTAGACAGTCGACGCTTCCACCGCTGAACTATCATAGCTATAAATTACAGTATATTTTTCATATTCACATCGGCGCTTAAAAGCGCAGTTTTCTTTAACAATAGAGAGCTTGAATTTATTTACCAAGCCTTAACGCGAACACGCCTGCAACGGAGGATCGCAACTTCTACTATCTTACTTCGGAGAACGGCCCGAATTAATACTCATAAAATTGATAGTAAGACACAGTGATTTTACATGACGTTTTATATTTTTCTTAAATTCACCAGAGTCATCGACTACAATGATCATTTATGACAACCATTATAAGAAATAACGTTATTATCAGGATATTTACCACGTACTTTATTGGTTTTTATTTATCGATAATTCGGCACAGTCACCGAACATGCACCGCGTACACGTGAGTTCCACGAAACGCAACAAACGTCAAAGAAAGAGGGTAGCCTGTTTTGTCTACTCTTAGAAACTTAGGTAGAGGAACAAAAATGGCACACTATTGCAACTTGTGATTCGAGAGCAGTCAATCACGATTCGTTACAAACATTCGTTCAATTATCGGATATTAAATTAAGTGAGTTACATATTATACTTTCGAATTGAGTAATTAAAAGTGCGTTAATCACCACGAGGTATTATATCGCATGTAAATTTATTTTATGGCAGTTTGCGAGCTTTGAAAAAAATTATATTTATCGTTCTCGTTTTACCAAGTGGTAATTTTGATTAACCACTTGGTAAAACTACCCGACCTCAAGGCTGGCCCGATAATTGGTATCCGGCAAAACTCTATCTTTTCCATCTCTTCTTTTCTCAGCCATGTACGTCCACTGCTGGACGTATGCCTCCCCCATATAGGGGGGATTTGCCAATTCTTGCCACGCTTGCCAGGCGGGTTGGCGAGCGCAGTATGGTTTCCGATCCTCAGAAGGCGCTGCTGCCCACCTCCTGGTACGTTATCCCTTAGCCGATCGCTTTTCCATCTCTATTATATTGTAATTATGGGGTCACAGTGACACAGATATTTAAAGGGCCTACGTGTCTTAATATCGATTAAAAACTAATTGGATTCTGAAAGTCAACTGACAAGAATCGTCCCGTACCTACGACAGATTTAGATTAGAAATAAAAGACAGCGCTATTTTTAGCCTAAACCTGCTCTAGCAACGTGTTTTAAAACATCTCTGTGAATGTAGTCTAAGAATTATCTACATTTTATAATTTTAATGTTGGTCGTTATTCTTGTGAGGTCTCGTTGCGACACGATTATGTGGGTGTGTGTGTGTGTGAGTGTGTGCCTCGAGCAAATCAAATATATTATAATTTAACAAAACATCAAAATGAATATATTAACATGAATACAATTTAGTCCATAATAATATATCGTACGACAAATGCTATGATTTATGTGCTCTTAATGATGATGTTTGATTTACGACATATAAATGAACTTAAATTTATAAAATGTTTTGACAAATTAATGTTTAATACCGTTAACATCATGTTTTTATCATTTGTATGTTGACGCCTGCGGTCGCGGGAGTGGGACCTAAGGTTCTACGATTGCTTTAACATTTGTGAATTATATTACATACCTATTTAGATTTTCAATAATAACTTTCGAATTTGATATATATTTATGTATTTATTTAATTTAAAGGAAGACCAACAGCCGTTATACATAATAGATATACTGATATAAAACAGGAGGCCAATCACAGGTCCTCACGAATAGCAACACTGATTTTAACTATTGAAGTAATGCGAATTGTATAAACTTAGCTTAGGGATAGTTGTATTCACCTAATATTACGTAAACAATTTAAAAAGTATATATATAAGTTTAAATGTTACATACCGTTGTTATTAAAAAACTTAGTTATATATATAAACTAAGTTATATATATATACTACTTTATTTATTTAATACAATAAGTACGGCAAATACAACTTACACTTATCGTTAGTTTATAACATAATAATAATCACAGTCAAAAATAAATACATATTTGATTGAAATCATATGTCAGATAGAAAAAAAATATTAAAACTATGCAGTTGTCAATAATATTAATAAATAAAATTATAGTAAACAAAATCAAAAAATTACGTCACAGTTATATTTATTTTTATAAAGTATACCTTAAGTTAAATCATATTATTATTGATTTTAGAAATAGTGTTATTACAAAGTATACGTGGGCTATTCCAAAAAATAGAAAAATATGAAAACACCTAGTTTGAATATGAAAAAAAATATATTTACAGCTTTCCAAAATATTCCCTACCGATCTCTTTGCACTTATGAATGGGTGAACCAGCTTTCAAAATCTTTGAAGAACGAATCTTGCGGGACGTTTTAGCTGACACACATGACTCGTCAAAGAAAGTTTTTTATAAAGTTTTATATCAAACACTTAGAACAAGTAAAACGAAACCGTATCGTCCTGTACCACACCGGTCCACACCGGTCCACACCATTTCACGATGGTTCTCGATAACATGGCGCTCTTATACTTGTAACTCCCTGTAAACTTAATTATAAGATAGTAAGTAGTATTTTAATTCAGTTTATTACAGTAGTGTAGCCCGGTATGTTCCATTAACCCTCGCTCAAGAAATAACAAAGATATAGTGACAACCAAATGACAGACATAAACTGGTCGAATATGACGATACAAATTCACTTTGAATTGATATCGATTTAGTTAACAGCAATAATAAAAAGGCGATAAATCGAGAATAATAAACACAAATAACACACGTGAGCCGGACCCTAACCCAGTAGCTGAGACCTGTCCGGGTCCGTCGTTCGGCGCAAGAGCGCTTATCTGGACCTCAACAACAAATACAACTAAAAGAAATAACTGGCCAAGTGCGGTTCATACTCAACGAGTTCGGTTTCAGTTCCTTATAGATAGACCTTACCTATACGGCGGAATGTGTTTTACCTTTTTGGACTTTCGGCTATACGTGTTCTATGAATAGCGATTACATTTACCCGAACCGTTTATACTTGAGTGGTCCTAAAGATATTAATCGTTTATCGCGATCACTTTGAAGTGTCAATTTCATACGTTTTGTTATGTTTTGTCTCGCGTTAACGCGTTGTAGAATGTTACTTTGTCTAGAGCTATTGTGCGACTTTTGCGAACACACCCTGATAGTAAGCTCCGTCATCAGGAAAATGTGATCACATTCTGCTGCGTGGCCCCAGAACTCAACCCCATGCTGTAAGAGTATTTGCGCGCTTGCGCATAGCCGGAGTGTACTCAATGATCTTCTGTGTATAGAAGGTCATGATCATGTAGAAGCATACGCAAATGTTTAAATTGGAATTCCCAAATAATGGTATGATTTAAGTGACAACCGAGATATAAAATACGATCTGTGCAGATTTATATCAATCAATATTCTGCCTGAAATTATTATTATTGTCAAATATCTCATTGTAAATTGTTTTTTAATCCTCTGTCGACTCAGCTATGCCAATAGCGGCTGCTCCCAGCCCAGCATCGTGGGCACATCCGATCATGACGGCAGTTGTTAGGCTCCGCTGGAAGCATTCGGGCATTGATATAATGCTTCATTTAAGGTGGCTACTATGAGACTGTCCGCCGCATTATTTTGCAAGGAACCCTAAACCACATAACATATAAAAGATTTATTGTGTATCGATCTTGAAATCGAATAGCGCAGCAATCTTATACCTATCCCACTCGCTCCCCAACATTCGGATTTCGCCTCTCTCTCTCCATTCAATAATCTGTATAGTCATACAGGATAAGTCTTGATCTTATTTTCGATTAAGGTATGATGAATGGTATATGTACAATGTACACCGTGGGCATAGTGACGGACAGAGGTATTATGTTGAACACTATTAAAGTTGTATATCTTTTATTTTTGATCATCAAAGGTGTTCATTCATCTGGAATGGATTGGTTTCAAAAGATGTAAATGGAATAAAGGTATTCAATCAATCATGTAATTTGTAATGTTAGTTTATTGAAAAGTTTGTCTGTCGAATGTTTTAAGCGTTACAAATCTTTTTTGATTTTATTTATAAAGTCAGTAAAGTTTTATGAAATATTACCTACTAGCTGGGCCCCGCTGTGTGCACTACGGCTTTTGCGCTACCTCAATTATCCCACGAGAACTTTACTTTTTCCGGGATATAACGTAGCTTTTATGCTATTCCAAGGTATAAGCTATCTTCTTTCCAAATTTCATGCAAATCTGTACATCTGTTTCAGCATGAAGGAGTAACAAACATAGAAACGACAAACGATAAACAAACGAGAAACCTTATTATATAGATGTGTTATCCGGCTTTACTCACGTTTATAGTCGAAGTTTCCGTCAGGTGAGTTTACGCTGACAGATCGCGGCGACCACCCGACTGGCAGCGTAAACTCACCGCTTCCCATTTAAATTTTATCAAAATCGATAAAGCGATTTTTGAGTTACACTCCAATGACTGAAAAGTGTTTCGTATACTTGGACGACATTCTAATAGCGGGCGAAGACATCGGTGAACATACACAATGACAATAACAATTGATCCCGTGAGTAGCAAAGGTCACTGAAAAGGGTGAAAAAAACTAAAAAAAAAATGGAAACGACTTCTTTTTTTTAACATAGTCCAATCGAACATGTGTAAACTTTCGCCCACCGCATACAAATTAATTTTAGAATTAGTACAACCTTACATTACGTTCATGGACATGTGTGCTAATCGAAAAATGAAACGAGGCGACATTATATTTTCTTTTATCTAACACAATATTGGTATTTTGCTAAATTGCGCATGATTAGAGGAAAAAAACGCGAAGATTGCGATTCACTTAAGTAGTTAATAACTTTAATTGGTGTGTATCTCCGTATAAGAAGTGCGCCGGGAGCGCGTAATATCGGGCCGTAATTATAGCTCCGAACGATAACTATATAAAATATCAGATAAATAACGTCGTAGACTGAGTCGGCGCGACGGCGAGCATGCTGCGGGGGAGTACGGTAGCTCGCTCGGACCTGGCTTTTACATAATACACTACTGTAATTATGATTGCTTTTTTAATTGGGATCGTAATAGTTTTAGCTTTTAATTACAATATACAAAAGTATGTAGGACTACTATTGAACCAACGGAGACGTGGACAATCCCCGGGTACCCTCCCTGGCTTTGGCTTCCGGGTAAGGTGGCATCATTACCAACTCCACAGGGTGGTGGTGAGATAATTTCTATCACCCGCCTGGCTAGCTACCACCATCAAGTTTACAAACTATCCCCATAAACACATTGTCTTCTTGAGAGCCATTTAACATTCCAGATCAGACGCGAGTCCACATCGTCACTGAATATCAAATGGGATAGTGCTTAAACTGTAAACATAATTTGTTTAATATAAGTGTATTTCTATATTATATTTAATAATATGTTTTATGTAATAATCAATACCTACCAGTAAGCAATATATAGAAATAGTTACAAAATAAAGACGAGTGCGCTTTCACACATCGATACGATGATCATTAATAAATGTGTAACGCGTTGGGAATGGTTTTAAATCGACACTTGATATGCGAACGCGTCGAAGGATAAGTCAGGCAAATGTTTACGACGATAAGGCGGCCCGAGGTCGTGCCAAATACTAACGTTGAAATATTTTAGGTGAGCTAGTTTTAGTGATGTGCCCCATCGGACGCTGGGGCCGAAACTCACCATTCGAGGAAGATATATTGAAATTTACAACTTCAGGAACATACATATTTTTAATCTATTAACTTAAATGCATAGATAAGGCTATGTATCTTTATCGAGAGATAAACTTCATATAATCAAATGTCTAAACAATAACATTGTTTTATGTAAAAAGAAAATGTTTGGGAGTTTCATTTCGCAAGATTTAATACTGCATCTCGCATGGTGCAGCCATCCAGTTGCTTACCTCTTAGCTTCTGCTATCAGTAAAACATTACACGACTAATTTGAAGAAGTTCGGTTTTAGTTTAGCCGGTTTAATACCTACTTTTGATTCATACTTGTTGAAAATGATACGGAAAAAGCATGACGATTTTTTCTGAATGTCTGAGAAATTATTTGATGATACCAAAATAATAAGGATGGCGCTAATATCACGCTTAGGTATAGTTGGGTGACCTTCAATGCCCGTGGCACAGTTGAAGTAACTGATTTCAACTTCTTATTTGCTATGGGCAGCGGGAGATGTTTATACTTCAGCTGAATGTGATATTAATAGGTACAGGTTATCAAAAGTATATGATTCGATGTAACTCGGCCGAAAGTGTATCGATACCGGGGCGCGGCAGCACTAGTGGACAGTAATGTGACCAGTTAGTGTGGACATTCCGCGCGCCGGCCGCGGCCTGTTGAAATCGACGCGGACCAGATTGTTTACGTTTGAGATAGAGATAGCTAGCCACGTGAGATGCTTGCGCGGTACGATTAGTGTGGATAAGCTTAATCGATTAGCTGTTTCATATTAACTACTTATTACAGAATGAGGCCACGTATAAATAGTTTCATTTTCGTTTTATATTGGAGGGAAACAATTGTGGTACCTACTTTTTTTAAATAGAGATTTTGAAGACTTCTATATAATGCGACATTTAATTGCAACCAATAACAAAAATATTTAAATATACGTGATCACTATTCCTGCAACAGTGCTAATCAATTCAGCATTTATAAAAAAGTTTGTGACAGTTGACAATTCAAAAATTTTAATATTCTGAGAATACCGGCTGTGTTACCGTGATTCGTGATGTAACGCTGTTCAAGGTTCTTAAAGGTCTAAAATAAAGCTTTCATAAAAAGGCTTATAAAATATACATAAACACGCGTCCAATTGACTTATTAATAAATCTCAATAATTAAACTTAACGGATCTGCAGTTATGCAAGTAAATGTTATAAATAGCATGGCTATATGTGTAGAGTAATCATACAATATTATGGGGGGAAGAGGCAGCTTGTACTTACCTAATATGGTGTTGTACGCCCGCGTGTGTTTGGCTCGCTGTGATGGCGACGATAAACAAAACCATACTCTTAATGAATGATGGTAACCTAACAATTACCGTCAAGTGTCTATTTACAAAAGAAATTATTTATTGCTACGTTTTTGTGCGTACGGATAATAAGTATAAAAATATAACATTATAATGATGATTTTGAAAAAAACACTCCATAATTTTAAAATATTATTAAATACACAATATTTAGTGTTGATTCCGCACCTTTACATTATTCCACGCTATCATGTATACAGTGTGCACCGCCCTCCCCCCGCATAAATTGCATGCAGGAAGTATATATGTACAGTACGATATACACATGCAATCTTACGTAGCCGGAACCTCTTCGACACGTGCTTCGCTTGTGCACGTTCGCTTCGAGAGCTGTTGACTCGTTGACCGTCGAGGACGGTCCTGAGCCTCGTGCAGAGGCGAGACACGTGTCCAAGAGGTTCCGGTTGGTGTACTCAATATCATTTTGATATGGATTTTCGCAAAGTAACTCCTGGATGAGTAAACATTCTAGATAATTTATTTTAAAAAAGTGACATTAGTCAAGACTAGAGGTTTATTTGAATCCGAGATTATTTCAGGGGATGTGCTAATTTTTTTTGTAATATAAATCGGTAGTTTCAATATTTTAATGATTTTAGGTAAATGAAGAGAATGGCGCTTAGTTACCTCCCTTACCCATTTTGTGAGTTTACAATAACTAGTCAAGAGGAAGCTGCACGTTTGAACACAATCGGCCAAACTTGTAGCTATTAACATGTTTGATTGCACTCGTAACGAATACTCAAGAGGTCGTTTATTATCATTTAAACAGATTATCCACACAAATCCAACACGCCATTTCAATAAGTGGCCATACTGGTCGGCGGCATCAGCACCGGGCGACCTTCCTTGGAGACAGGTCACTTGGACTAATGGAACGGCCGCACCACGGACTTGCGAAACTAACCTCCGAGCGAACCTGCTCACGCCTGATGCGATGGGATGAGAACGTTTCTCTCGATTCTCTCACAATTCCTTATGAGATGAGAATATTGAACGTATCATATAAATATGTAGGTCTATCTATAGCAAGCATCAAGTGTGTTGTGAACGAATATATTTTGTGTCTTCTAAGTCGTCAGCTGGGAAAAATATGAACAAGTTTGTATGTAATGATCGAGTTATTTCCTTTAAATAAATTTGAACTTTTCTTTGTTTCTTTCTAAATTTAAGAAATTAAAGGAAACACAGAAAGACGCTTCTCAGTAATTATGGCCTTAAAATATCGACCAACAATATTTTTTTCTCACACTCAGACCTCTGCACTAGGATTCCCTGTGTCGCGGGAAGCATGGCCACACACAATCACAGCTCACAAACATCCAAGACCCGGGACAAACATCTACACTCATCGCGTGTAGATGTTTGTGCGTAAAACTTAAATAGCAATAATATATACTGATACTATTATACATAGGTTGTTATTGTTTCTTTTTCAAATGAAGTTAGAGATTATTGGTTTACGTTACAAAAATCACAAAACAACAAAAACATTTGACGATCATCAAACATTCTGAGAGCGATCCCAACACAAACAGACACGTCTCAAGATCACCCACAGTTATCTGGAGTAGGTAGTCTCATATATTATTATATAGGTATAGTAAACTGGAATCACATCATTTAATTTCTCCATCTCCATTTTATCATCGGTCAACCAGAACTACGGTAACGCGCCAGCACTATATGGTAGATATACCACCTATACGCACGAAGCGTTTTGCTTCCACTTTCTTAATGCGTACTGCCAAGGAATGGAACTCGTTGTCCGAGTCTGTGTTTCCCGATATGTACAATCCTGGTGTCTTCAAGTCGCGAGTGAATAGGTACCTTCTAGTGCTTGCTACACCCTAGACCGCGTCGACACTTAACATCAGGTAAGAGTGGTCAAATGCAAGCTTATATTACAAAAAAAATATTACACACGTACAGTATAACATGTATATAATAATTATATAGACGTCGAATAAATAGAATAAAGCTGGGATGATATTTTTTTAAAAAATTTTAGATGCAAGTGGTGGATTTTTAGGAAAACAATATTTTTAAAATTATAATGCCATCGAATTAAATATTGAGAAAATATATGAGACTTCGCGTCGAGTAAAGCTCGGTCGCTCAAAAGCTAAATAAAAATAATCACAAAAATGTCATACGTGTTTCTTTATGGCGATTATACAGTCTCATTTTACTCTTTATTTTAGGGTTTTAAGGAATAAGTGACATATGTTTGAACTCGGACATTTGTAAGTAGAATTGTTGAAAAATGATTTTTGAACATTTATAAATGTGCCAAAATAAACTGTGACATTTGATAGTTTAAGTCTAGCAGAGTGAACTTATCATGTATCAAAATGTAAATAACCGAACTCAGTCTATTGCGGTATGTAATGCTACTTCTAATTGATTTATGTATAATTGATGATCCATAATGGTCACACTTGCAAACCCACACTTACATTGTAACTTGTAAATAGCAGCGGAAAAAATCGCTTAACACTCGGAGGTTTTATAAGTGAGTTGTAATGAGCATTTGCAAATCTGTTTGCATATATACATAGGTAAGTAAATATGTAAGTTAGTATTGTTCGACACACGCATGAGCATGCGGCTTCTTTAACTTCTGGTAGAAAGAGATATAAGGTATAATAATAATAATAATATGGGACAACATTCACACAAGGTCTTCAGGTCCCAAACTAGGCAGTGCCTGTACTATGGTAACCTGATGACTGATATACATACTTATATACTTAAACACACCCAAACACAGGTCAAACAGACATGTTCATACACACAAATGTTTGACCTGTCCGGGAATCGAACCCGGGACCAGTGGCTCAGAAGGCAGAGTGCTACCAATTGCGCCAACCGGCCAGTATATCGGTTTAATCCGACTAAAACCTTTGTAATGTTAACAACGAGAACAGGTTTCTACTCGAGGTGACAGAGTACCCCCTTGTACCTTCCTGGCTAGCCCCCGTATAAGATTTTAAAATGCAGTGTCATCATAATACAGTGTGGTTGTGACTTAGGATACCCGGACTTTAGATCACTAATTGGCGTTCGAAGCTTACAATACATAAACTTGGTCCGTGCTATGTTTGTCCATTTACATTAACATTGGATTCACAGTTCACACTATAACAAGATAAGGTTAACTATGTATCTACAACATTTAAAAAATTACGATGCACCTACTTGGCTCAACGCTGCCAACTGGTAGCGGGTTAGAGAATTTGAGTTATCTAAAGGTAAAGGCATCGGCTCATTAAAAAATACGAGAAGAATATTTCCCGATAAAAAACGAGTTAAAATGATGCAGTAAGTGTTCTTGAGAACCAATCAATATTCTAACTAGGCCTGCGTGATTTCGTCACCACTTCCAATGGTGAAGCTTAGCGGTGTAAACGTCAGCTGTCAACATGACGGTTTGCGATTCGATCTCCAGCCACGGTTTGGTCTTCCGATAAAGTTAGCGAGCTTTTATCCGACTAAACAATCGCTCGAGCCTCATAAACAATATATAATAATATATATACGCACGCGTTGAAGTGACATTAGTATTATTTACATCATGGTGAAATACTACGTGAAGGTTCTTATTTGTATTAATTAAAACGTAACTTGGTACATATGTATATAATGACTAATAAGATATTATATCTTTGGAATATGTAAAAGAAAATAAAATTGCTATAAAATCTATTGCGCTAGACCTGCCTGAATAACTTGCTATCAATCTGATAATAATAATTAAAATTGTCACCGATTATATCTGTTGAAGTTCATAAGTGCTTCCTTAACACTTGAAATTGATAAAAAAAATATTTTATATGTAATTTTTATTTCAACCATAAATCAAGATCAGAATCAGTACATCGATCTTCTAACCAGGATGATTGTAGATAATAAACTGTCACAACTGTTCAATACATGTTATCAAATATTATCACAATTATGTCTCAATTATCGGACGTGACTCTATCAAATCAACGAAATTATATCGTGATATTATTTTTGAGCAATACCTTAAAAAGCTTTGGCTTAAGTTCCAAATGTAATAAAATATTGGATAAACAAGAGATGATACGATTTGTATGACAGGCTGTTAAAACTCAAATAATTGATCGTGTAAAACGCCACTATGAATAATTAGTATTAAATACACTCTAATTAATTCAAAAATGATCCTGCAACGAAGTAGGATGTTTATAGCCTACAAAAGTTTAGAAATTGAGTGTAAAGCATCCGACATGTGTGTTGCACTAATTAATCATTATTACACTTGAAGTGGCAAAGTGACAGCGGCGGTACCCTGTCACTTCAAAGGAAGAGAAATCTCGTGATAGTTTTTTAGCGTCCAGACTTCTAGATGGACTAGAGATAGATATAATTAAATTCAAACGATACAGATAACTTTTTGCGGAGCTGTGCACATTTGAATGAAGCACACGAGAACAGTAACTATAAAACGGATAAAGAGAAAGGCAGTGTCAAAAAGAATATAGATATAGCGTACAGACGATGAGCTGGTCACTGCTTTAACACGGAGTGACAAGTCTTGGAAAAACAATTAGCCGAGATGTAAATGGATATAATTTAACAATATCAAAACTATCTAGCCGATGAAATGATCTCAGACTATAGTCACGATTAGTAATTAGGGATAACTACACTAAAAAGTTTATAGATTCAGGTGTTACTTTGAGCAAATCCATAACAAAAAGAAACAATTTAGTATTTAATATAAAACGGCCACTGAGCAGGTAGACAGACGACCTGACTAAGATCGCAAGCAAGGGCTGGATGCGGGTCGCTTCCAACCGGTCTTTGTGGAAATCAATGGGGGAGGCATATATCCAGCAGTGGACGTCCTATGGCTGAGATGACGATGATAATGATGAGTATTTTATACACTGAAAAAAACGTGATTGATACCGATACCCGGTACAATCATTGCAGCAACTTCTTTTATTTGATTGCGGAATTTTTATGGATGCTATCAGAATACTTAGTTGTGATAACCAAGTAGAAAAGTGGTCGGTGCAAACAAATACATCGTGTTTATCACTACATGTCAACCTTACTTTACTAACCTAACCCAGAAGTTTTATTGAAGCGAGTAACAAACTTGTTTGGATTGAACAATGTCAATGCTTGTTTTCTGTTACAATACAATGTGACGTTGTAAAAAAAAATTTTTAACAAAAAACGGCAACCGACTTCAACACTCAAAAGTGTGAAATAACTTGTTGAAGTCGGTACCATGATAGTTCACACAAAAGTAACTATTATCACAATATTGTGCTCATGGTACCGACTTCGACAAGTTATTTCACACTTTTTAGTGTTGAAGTCGGTTGCATTTTTTGTTACAAAATTTTTTTTTCCCCCTTTTCAGTGACCCGTGCTACTCACGGGATGTCGATGTCTTCAACCGCGACAATAATATCATCAAAATACGCGTAGCACTTTTCAGTTATTGGAGTATAACTCAAAAACCGCTTGTCCGATTTTGATGAAAGTTGAATGGGACTACGGGACCGACAACGGAAGTATACTCTATCTAACAAAAAAGAATCATCAAAATCGGTTCATAAATGACGAAGTTATCCGCGAATACACATAAAAAAAAACATATATACGGTCGAACTGAGTAACCTCCTTTTTTGAAGTCGTTTAAAAACGATCAGGAAATATTTTTGAGCGTTTCATCAAATGCACCCGCTTGTATTGCTGTAATCATATTGTCTTTTGTAAATTTGATCAAATGGTGATTAATATAATAATGAAATCGCTTACCAAGTAAAAATGCCACTTGGTTGGCGTCAACTTTTTTCAGTGTATATAATTTTATTTTTAATTGGAAATTACTTATAAAATTTTACACAAGAAATGGAAATTTTTGTTTGTTTGCTGTTGGATTTATTTGTTAACTGATATCCTCAGAACAAAAGTATCAGCATGAACGCAGGTGCGGTCAAAGTGAAAGATAAACACAGATAGCTATCGCTCTAAATATTGAGTACTAAATACACATCAACACATCTCACAAAGATAATCCATGCTCACCTTAGTCCAACACAACAACTGGCAATGAGTATAACTCATTAGCACATGTCGCATATTGATTAGGGGTCTACTCGAGCTCATGCTCGACACTCCACATAAATATTATTGCAGAGATATCATCCTTTCATTCGAAAGTGCTTTAATCTGAGTATTATGTATCAAATGCTAGAAAGCTTGCAATTAATGCTGGGCAGGTCTCTCTTATTTTTACACTTTCGCCGCGTCTCCATACACGTTTGTCTGTAGTTTGCCATGATGTCCTGCTTTATTCAGATAAGTTTTTAACAAAGGCCAGGTCGTGAAATCATCAGGTCAGAACAAATGTGTCGAGATCTTCGCCTTCCAGCTTCTCCATGTCCTTGTCGTATATACTCGCACTTGCTATGTCACTACTTTTGTTCATCTTTCCAATACCACTTCATGTTAACTTATGGGAGTCCTTTATCTAAGCCTTGTACAACGAACCTAACGCAAGTCGCTGAATGAACCCTTAATATTGATTTCTATTTACTCGTTTATGCTGTTTATAACTGTATAAACTTAAACAAACATCAATGTAACCTTTGCTTCATATTTCATTAAAGTAATTAGTGAAAATATAAGTAATAACGACACGTGTGAATAATAACGTTATTGTGGTATGAGTTAGTGCGTTTGATAACGTTTTATCACCACAAATGTAGTACAATCTCTCTGTAATAACGAAATAACCTTGAATTTATGGTCCTCTTTA